>CM076574.1:320212580-320812580 GCA_034641835.2 Pinus albicaulis | reverse complement strand
CATCCGGGAAGGATTCATCATAGACTATCTCTTCTCCACAGGGCAACTCGGAGATCAATTCCGCGAAAACTAATGATTTCTTAGACTTGGTAGACATAAACTCAAGATCAAATTCCTGCAAAATCACAATCCATCTATTGTATTTTCCCCCAATCACTCACCTACTGAGAAAAAACTGAAATGGATTGGCTGCTGCCAAAACATAAGTTTTTTGTAGAACAATATAATGTCTGAGTCGCTGTACAGCATGAACAGCTGCTAAAGCTAGCTTCTCTATCGGAGTATACCGGAGTTCAGGTCCTACCAAGCCTCGACTAAGATAGTATATAACATGCTCTGCCAGAGCATCATCCTCCTGAACCAGAACCATACCAATGGTAGATTCTGCTGCTGCAAGATACAAAAGGAAATCCCTACTATAATCAGGTGGACTCAATAAATGAGCAGAGGTTAATGATTTTTCCAAAGCATCAAATGAGCGTTGAGCGAATTCATCCCAAAAGAATGGAACTCCCTTCTTCAACAATCTCATAAATCCTTTGGTAACTTCAGCATAATTTACGATAAACCTCCGAAGAAAATTAGCCTTTCCTTGTAGACTTTGAAGTTCACGAATAGACGACGGGGGAGGCAACCGAAGTATTTCCTCAACTCTGAAGGGATCCACCCTAATCCCTTCCGAAGACACAAAGAATCCCAATAACCGACCAGATGTAACCTCGAAAACACACTTGTTCGGATTCAACCTAATCTTGTATAAACGACATCATTCAAATACTTGACGGAGGTGAGCAAGATGATCAATTCTCTTTCGAGAATGAGCAGCTAAATCATCCAAATATGCCTCGATAATATGTTTGATTTCGTGTAAGGCATATGACATGGCCCGCTGAAACGTAGCCCCAGAATTTTTAAAACCAAAAGGCATCTTCTTGTAAGCAAAAGTATCCCAGGGAAAAATAAAGGCAGTCTTATGCTAATCTTCAGGACGGATAGTAATCTGATTGTATCCGGAGAAACCATCCATGAAGGAGAAAATCTCATTACCGGCACACTCATCGATAATCTGATCTATAAATGGTGTGGGGTAATTATCTTTCGGACATGCTTTATTAAGGTCTCTGAAATCAATGAAAACAAAAATTGTTCCTTGTTTTTTATCCACGGGAACAAGATTCGAAACCCACTCTTTCAAAGGAACAGGGAAAATAAATCCCGCCTTGAGCAACTTCTCCACCTCGGCTTTGATAGCTGCAGCCTTCCTAGGATTAACCGGACGAATTTTTTGCCTCACAAGCTTAGCATTTTCGTAAGTCTTGATCTCATGCTGGACAATAGATGGATCTATACCAGGCATTTCCTCATAAGACCAAGCGAACACATCCCTAAACTCTTTAAAGAGATCAGTGTAAATCTGAATCTCTTCAGGGAAACATTCAGCTCTGATGAAGACATTCTCTATAACATTGGGATCCCTGGAAATGTTCACCAGGATAATTAGAGAAATCACAGCCATGTTCCCTTCAGCATATACCTGTGTTGGTGTTAAAGGGTTCAGGACTGGGTGAACAGGAAAAGGACTTGGAAAACTTGATTCAACTTCGCTCAAATCAGGCAAAAAGTAAGACCGATGATGCAAATCATCCCACGGTCTATCTATACCAGTCATAGATTCCAGGATGGCCTCTTCAGATGGAAGAGTGGTATCAAGGCAATCCTGGGTGGAAGAAGAACTAAGTGTCCAAGTCGGAGCCACATCGCCATCCAACTCTTCCAGAGAAAGGGGAGCTGGAATGGACTCTGCAGAGTCAACAATAGATTGATAAGAAATCTCAGCTGCAGACATGGGAAATTCCATTCCACCCACTTGACCTTACGCTAATGTGGAGGTAGGGGAAGGCAAGGTCCAAGGATCCGAAAAATAATGAGTTCTAAAGAACTCTCTTCGAATAGGAGCCTTGGAGGATGAAATCACATTTATATGAATGGTAGGAGGTGGAATATCAAAAGTACCCATCAAAGAAGAATACATTCCAACCCCTAAATTCACAACAGGCAGCTTGGCATTATCCAACTTTGGAATAGTTGAGTCAGTAGATGCATTCGGGTCTACAGGAGAACAGTCAAGTTGATCAACTGTAACAATCCTCCCTTCGTGAGGGAAACAAATAATCCAAAATAATGAGGATGCAATGGCATCCATCTCATAAAGCCAGTTTCACCCCAACAGAAGGTTGTAGTCCAAGCTTGCATCAACTATCTCAACCTCTATATTTATAGTTTTTCCCCCAACACAGATGGGCAAAGCTGGGATAATACCATGCGGTCAGTGAGAATGACCATCAAACGCAGTCAGAAGAGTAGCAGATGGAACAGCTGCAGGAGATCCAATTCCCTTCCAGCATGCGAGATACATCACACATGTGGAAGCGCCCTCATCAACGACCGTTTAAAAAAAATTGAATTTCTGAAACGACGATTTGATATGAAAATCCATATCATGGGGGAGTCTCTTTTTAAAATTAGACATATCGAATGTAATCACAAGAGAGTTCTTTGGATCGACAGCCCCAATAGCAGTGAGCAGAGCACTGCACTGAGTAGGACACGACTGGAGCACCTCAAGAGTCGACATGGCACAAGGACTCTATGCCAGATCTTCCACAATAGAGTAGTTCTGGGTAGCCCTGGAATTTGGATTAATCGTCGTATGCTTAGTAGATGCTTTTGGCATCCGAGGTATAGGCTCAACAGTAGGCCTCGTAATATGAAGCGGCTTAGTACCATCGAGACCACCCTTAGCTTTCGAAGACTCATCTTCACCATAATCACGGGATCTCATGGCAATATCTGCATGAGCACTCATCATGTCTATGTTTGATGGATTTTTCCCTTCCTAGGTTCCCCCAGAGGAAGCCCGAGTATTTTGATTAGCGCCAACAACTAGTTGTTGCCCTTGGGGAAAAGGGTTTGTCAACACGGCCTGGGAACTTGAAGAACCCTGTTGAGCTAACAAGCGCTACACATCCTGAATTTTAGGGAAAAGGTGAGTAAGATGGTCTCCAGCACATAACTTGCATGGAAACTTCACTTTCTTTTTATCCTTTGGACCCTCACCAACATGCTCAGTGGATTTATTTGCATTACCCTTCCCATTCTTGCCCTTTTTCTTATTATTGTTCCATCCCTTCTTATTCCCTTTGGATTGTTGATTTTCTTTAGGGTTAGAAGTCTGAACGGAATTTATAGACAAAGATTGAGAAGGCGATGACTCAGCAGGCACAGCCTGACCAAAAGAAGCAGATTGTATAGACAATTGCTGCAATTGACTAAGCAGGTTATCTGCACCACTATTGATCGACCCAATAAGTCTGTCACCATGAGGACAAGGTTTAGTTTTGGATATGTCTAATTTGGAGCGAGGAGCATTAGGCAAATATTTATGAAGGACACCAGACTGAGAATATATCAATTCAAGCTGTTGGGCCCTAAAAATAGCCTTCTCCTCGGAAAATACCCCTAAGAGGGATACATCCTTAGAAATATATGACTGCAGAGATTTCAAAATCTCTGCAGAAGAAATTATTTTGGAATATAAGCTTTGATGAGCCTCTTCCTTCTCCGCCATTCCTAAATATGATCAGAAATGTGGGTTGCGTCGTCCTACTTAAAATTAGCTAGGATTTCAATCCCAGCATCATAACGGACATGCAACTGGAAATGATTTAGAAATATAGTAGCCAAATCTCCAAAAGTAGAAAAACTGCCCCCAGTTAACTCAATATAACACTTGGTAGCATTTCCAGAAAAGGTGCATTGAAACAATCTCAACCTAATCGAATCCTCGATCAGGGAGTTAGATGAACACCATAAATGGAAAGTGGTGATATGATCAGCCGGGTCCTCTCCATTCTTGCCTTCAAACTTTGGAATGTCTGAAGGTAGTTTGGTAGGAACCGGAGGCCACCCCGAACTATATCGGATTGGATCATTCGTCAATTTCGACAAATCTGGCAAGTTCAACGTTGCCAGAAAAGGTAAACGAGGAGGAGCCTGAGGATTCCATCCTTGGTGGGATGAATTCCCAACATTCTGAAAAGAATAACCTGGATTTGATGAGGCACCAGGTTGCCAGAAAGAACTCGTAGAAAATGTTGGGCCATAGGACCCAGCATTTGGAGAAGGACCCCCTCCCAACGTAGAGTTACCATAGACCGGACCAGTTCCCCCCCCCCGAAGTAGTGAATAAAGAGGAAACCCCCTGATAGGGGTTCCAAGCATTAGAAATAGGGGAAAAATCTTGATAAGCACTCGATGAAGGGAAAGAAGCATTCCCTTGTTGACCAGCAAAAAACTGATTCCCTACCCCCACTGCTGTAAATACAGGGTTCCAACCTATAAAGGTAGTCGAACTCTAACCTCCAGACCAAGGGTTAAAACTCTGAGTCTGAGAAGTAAAAGGAAAAGACCCTAAGGAAGGATTCGAACTAGGAATATGCCCACTTCCGAAGGGGAACCCTTGAAAAGAAGCTGACCCACTAGCCATGGAAGACATGGGTGCAGACGCAGTTGCAGCAGCGGAAAAGGAAAACGAAGGAATTCCACTAGTGGGCATTCCAAAACAAAAGGGACCAGATTGAGAAGCTTCTGCTTGGGTGAAACCAGAGCCAAACACAGCAGTACTAGAAGCAATCGAAGATATAGCAATTGTGCCTCCTCCTTCTACTGAAGCAGGAGTCTGAATGCCTGCAGCACTCACAGCCAAAGCCGCGTTCCCAGTCGTGGCCATCGAAAGGTATGAATAAGATGGATAAGGACTTTCTGGTTTTTCTGACTCAGGTCCGATGTACTCAACAAGAAACGGATAATCAGGAGAGAGAGGAGATGGAAGTGACTCAGAAAGCTAAGATACCTCCTCTACTTCTACTTCTTCTTCTCCCGGAAATAAGACTCTCAAGGTGAGCGGAGTGCTCCTCTCGGAACCAACACCGGAACCAACTACAAAACCTTCAAGCCCTTGTGGAGGATCTCTCTCCACTGCGTCAGATACCACTGGGTGATATTCACCTGTTATATTACTCCTACGCCTTCTTGAAGAAGGCTCTACACTTTCGGGAGATAACCCTCGAACTCTCCTCGATCGACGAGGCGCTTGATCAGCCACTTTAACAGATTAATTAGACTCAAAAAAGTATAAAGCTAGGCAAGCTAGGAGCAAAGAGCACTCACTACAAAAATCCCTAAGATGCAACCAAGTAAGCAGCCTTCCGGTATTTCCACTCCACGTGATTAGGACCGAACACCAAAATACGAGAAAGCGAAAAATAGGACCTCCCGAAAGTAGTCTGGGATAATTACGACCCAGGCCTACTAGCGAAGGTGACAGAAACAGTTACGCCGACCTCCTAACAACAACCTTTGCCAGTGCAAGTACCCAAGCTTCGCCGGGGCACCCTCTAGAAGTACTGCTGGAAGTGATACGACGTCTGCCTCAGGTACCACGGGTATTCCCCCCTGCAGTCACCTGTGTGGAACCTAGGAATGGCAACTAAGGGCACCAATCCGTGTCAGCAGCCGGGCAGAACGGTCTTAAGGCAAGATCCAGTAAATCGGAGAGGGGGTATCTCTCTTCTCTACCTTCACTTCCCCTCGCGCTTGACTCTCTAGAGGAGAGCTTTCCCGGTCCACCTAACGGTGTTGGATTTCGCTCATTTAATAAACTTCTATGTTTTAGTTTGAGCGGCCTTGGAGAGTTAACTCTCCACTCACCTAATCCAAGGCCCTACAACCTAGCTAGTTGATGTATGACACTTAATAAAAAACTTGCTAGTTGTTTTTAAATTATTGCGCGTATTTTAGTTGGCTGTTATATTAAGTCAAGGGAATATGGAAATGAAACTCGTGATGTTTTATGACGCAGAAAAGAAATTAATGAAAACCAAACTACATGCAAATGCAGTAATTGCCTTTCGATGAAAAGAAATTTCTACACAGGTTCTACGAGACTATTTTTTCTTTTCAGATATCAAACCTCACACTCGCAAAATTTATGAAAAATACTACAAGTGTTCAAGTGCACCTAATGCAAATTACTACGAGCATGCCAATTCTAAGATGCAAAATCTAAATAAGCAAAGAGAAATTCCCAAGAATCCCCCAATTCTATCACTTTTCCAGGTGTCCACAAAGCTAGTTCCCAAATCAGAAACTCTCAGTATAAAGACACCAAAATATGCTCGAAATAAGAAAAAGAAACCAATGAAAATTCCCTTCCCAAATCAAGTCAGAAACCGAAGGTAAGAAATCTCAACAAGGCTTCAAAAGATGAAAAGAAACCAAAACAAAAATGCAAAACAAAATCAATGGCAAAACAAAATGTTTTTGAGCTTCTTGAATTTTATAAAAAGAAGATTTCAAAGAGACCAAGAAGAACTATCCAATTACCTAGCCAAACAATCTCCGAATTTCAAGCAAAACTTCAAAAAAAATGCTCCAAATCTTATAGTGCCACTTAGTAGCAAGATTTATACGAGCAAAAGGAAGACAAGAAACTCAGTAACTTAGCCCAGAAGAATAGCACAATATTGCGGCAAACAAAACTTTAAAGACCCAAAAATGACTCCTCAAGAATTGCAACAAGACCTAGTCAAATGAAATCAAGAAAACCAACTGAAAAGGAGGCAAAAATTAAAGTGCAAAGCAAAACATAAAGTGAGGAAATAGCATATGAGCAGAAGCTCTCTGTTCTAATTAAGCAGAATAGCCAAGAATCCCCAAAAAGAGATCTCGGTACTCGAACCAGAAATGCAAGCACTACAAAAACAAGATTTTCCAACTGAGCCAGTCTTCAACCAAACAAGAGAGAAAAAAGACTAATAACCACCTTCAACCCAATCCAGAGACTAAAAAGACACTACAGGAATAGGTCACCACAGGCAGACAAGACCAAAAAGTCAAGAAATCAAAAATTTCAAAATTTGCCCAGGCATACGCTACTTAACAGTTTTGAAACAAGCGTGCATACGTGACTGTGGCAAAGGAAAAACGCATATACGCGACTTCCTTTCACCAAACCTCTGTGTATACGCGTCTTTGTAGTGGAAAACTAGCGTATGGGAAGGTAAATAATGAAAATAAAAAATGATCAAGCCTGGCTAAAGAACCAGGTCTTCAGTCTGACTGAGAACAAACTAACTGGACTAGAAATAGTGATTAAAACTATCAGAAACCTTTAAAACAGCTGAAACCACCCAACAGGGGAATCACAAGAATACGATCCCTAGCGGAGTCGCCAGTTCTGTTTCAGGAAATAACTCCCTAAAGGTCGTTGGGTCAAAAACCTCCACAGATCAGGGCATGCTATTCAAGAAGGACTGACACAACCAAACTTGTATGCTAAAAACTAGATAACATCGATTGTAGAACTCACCCGTAGGTCCTACGTTTGATGTAGATCCCGCGGGGTCCAAACCCCCAGCAACCCTTCTTCCTCTTCAACCTGGAAATCAAGAAGGAATATGCACGAAAATCTAGTTGTACAGCATATATTTCTCCTAAATGTCATTATAATCCATGTGAAACATCATATAAACAATAATAAATTCTTAATTAACAATCTTTTCACATATGCAAGCAGATATTAACACGTGAATTCGGGAACAAGATGGTTCTTCTTCATTACAAATAGCATGTACAATAATAGAAAGGTGGAGAGATCACCTGAATCCTTAAACGATCTTCGAACATACCATCGTCCGGATCCATCCCGCCCATGCCTCGCTAGGATACTTTCAAGACTTGTGCACACGAGATGACATATAAGTTGATGAACATCTCCAGGAAACAAGGGTTTCCTGTAAAAATCTTGGAAGTGCAGGAGGCACAGGAAATCAGACTTGAATTGGGGCTCCAACAGAGTATAATGCCTATAAATTTCTCTCTCTCTTAGGCCATACACATGAGGGGCTTTTATACTCCCTCAAAGTAGTTTCAATTTGTTAGAAACAGTTGACCACGGGTTGAGGTGGTTGAATTACTAGAATAACCATCAACCCAGCCTCGAAAATAGGGATTTTTATATATTTTTTAATGATTTTAATGGCATACATGGAAAAGTATCTATGGACTCGTGTATACACGCGGAAAATTCTGGGCATACCCACGTATGGGATTTGAAACATTGTTTTTTATGAACTTTATTCAAGTCTTTGGGAATGGATGCCCAAGGCCAAAGAGACAATCACGAATCACATGAGGGTGAAAAATGATGCTATAACAGTTCAGCGTTGGGTTTCTCAATTTTTAAAGGACCAGAGATAGGTGGGGGAGGTGGGCCATCAACGACTTCCTTCCCAGCTGCCTAGTGTGATCCAACATAATCCTTCGAGCGTGTAGCAATCAAAACAGGTGTAGCACCATTCATCATAAAAAATTGGGACCCAAATGGTGCAGATGGTGAAGGCTTCTCAACCATCTGGGTCTGCTGAGATGGGAATGGTTCTTTGAGAACTGTTGGAGTCCCTTTGGAGCCTTTCAGAATTTGACTAACTTCAAATCGTTGGGGACAATATTTGGTATAATGATCTCCTTCATAGATAAGGCAGGGGTACTTTGGTTTGCGTTGGGAACCATCGTTAGCACGAGGTTTAGAAGACTCTGGTTTCGAGGCATCGGGTTTGGATTTGTTTTTTCCCTTCTTCTTCCCTTTGGAGGTCTTTTCCGCAGGATTGGCCTGAACGACATTGACCTCCGCAGTCTTACCAGAATCTGAAGGGGCAGGAAGAGCAGAATTATTGGAAGAATTCAACTTTTTCTTCCCATTAGAGGACTTCCGAGAAGTTTGAGAAACGGAACCAATAACACTGTCCACCGAAGGGGTAGCTAGTGCTTTAGAGGTCCCTGGCCGCGGGGCATCAGTCAAGATATCATATAGTGTGCTGGACTGAGAGTATACCAAATCAAGGTACTGGGCACGAGCGATGGCTTGTTCTTCGGTCACACATGCCCCCATAGAAATATCTTGAGCGATCTTGTTAATGAAGGAGGTAGTGAACCAATGAGTTAGAAGTTGATCACGTATATCAAACTTGATCAGTCTACGACAACGTTGCCACTCATGAATATGATCAGATATGTGGGTGGATTTATCCTGCTTGAGAGAATTCAGAAGATGCGTCCCGGCTTCGTAATGAATCGGTAACTGGAAATGTGTCAGAAAAGCCATAGCTAACGTATTGAAGTCTTGAAAGACACCGTAGGGTAGTTCTATATACCACTTAGTAGAAGCATCGGTAAGAGTGCGCTAGAAAATATGCAGACGAATTGAATCATCCACCAAAGAGTTCGAAGAACACCATAGATGGTAGGTCATGACATGAGCTTGGGGGTCCTCTCCAGCCTTACCTTCAAATTTAGGACAGTCACCAGGCACCTTGGTGGGAACCGGAGGCCAATAAGGATTGTGAAGAATCGGATCATTGGTCAATTTAGATATGTCCGGCAATTCCAACATGGCGAGGAAAGGTAACTGCGGATTCAAAGGCATACCAGGCCCTCGATAAGGACCTATGCCTGTACTCCACCCTGGTTGAGCATAAATTTTCCCCCATTGGTTCTGTCATTGAGGGTTCTGACCATAGGGGGTATAGGCTGTATAATTGGGCTGATACGGTTGCTAATAACCAGTGTAAGGGGGTTGATAACTGGGGTACTGACCCTGATTATATGTAGGCCCCGTTTGAGCAGTGTATGGATTTGACTGCTGAGTATAGGTATAGCCTGGTTGTTGAAGGTAATAACTAGAACCTTGGGACGGCTTGTAAACCAGTCGAGACTGACCTTGAAGGTAATAACGGCCTTGGGGTCGAGCGAGCTATTGGTAAATGGGACCCTGCAGAGCCTGATAATTTGGGCGCACAGGTAAATTCGGCTGCAGCATAGAATAAATCAGCTGTTGAGCAGGGTTGACTGGATGTGCAGGTTGGCCTGGTTGAACAGGTTGACCTGGCTGAGCGGGTTTCCCTGGTTGAATAGGTTGACCCGAGTGAATAGATTGTCCTGGTTGAATAGGTTGACCTGGCTGGTAGAGGACACCAGGTTGGCCTGGTTGAACCGGTTGGACTGATGGCAAGATGGGGCCAGGTTATGCCTGATAACTAGGTTGACCTATGGCAGGACCATAAGATGGCCCTGGCTGTGCAACATTCGGACCGATGGGAAACTGAGGTTGCTGAGGTTGCACCATAGGCTGGGAAGGGTGGATTTGCCCCCCAAGACCGTATAACGGTCTAGGTTGATACCCCGGTTGGCCTGTGGGTCCTTGAGGTTGCCCTAGTTGGACCACAGAGTGAGGTTGTAAAGATTGACCTTGAGGGTTGTAGGATTGCCCTTGCGTACCATACAAAAACCCCTACTGGCCAAAAGGTTGGCCCTGTAAGGGTTGTCCTTGCGGGTCATATAGATAACCAGGCTGGCCCGAAGGTTGACCTTGGAAGGGTTGTCCTTGCGGGTTGGAAGGTTGCCCAGCCTGGGTCGATAGAAAACCTTGGACATACTGATAAGCCTCTGGAGCAGGAAAACGTAGAGGGTTTACCTGCTTATCGTACTGATATGGAAAAACATAAACATGGGTACCATCCAGTCCATAATGGCAAAAATAAGGAAGATTGGGATCTTGGGAGGACTGACCAACCTCGGAGTTCGACAGTTGTAAAAACAACCGATACTCCTCAGGAGAGATATTCTCCGGAATCGCAGATGCGATGTAGACGTCTTCAGGAAGTGATGCGGTCCTAATGGACTGAGTAGTAACAGCGGGTGTAGATGCGGCTATACAGACGGTAGGCCTAACAGGTACTGATGTGACCTGAGGGGATGACGTGAGAGGTGTCGATGGAAACATCCCTAATGAAGGTATGACCGGCCTTGTGGACGGACTCGATACTCCCATGGAAGCCACAGCGGCCACTATCTGACTTAAGGATCTATATCTCGCTGCAATTGAAGGACCAGGCGAAGACATGATAGAAGACTCGGGGTTGTTTTCTAGAAAAATTTGGTAATCTTCACCAGATGTAGGAATTTCCTCACTAGGAGAAGGACTAGGTGAGTCCATATCTGACCCTGCCACAAGATCTTCCAAAATACGGCGAGGACTAGGAGGTATAACAACAGCTAAAAAAGGCGATCCCGATGTCAGAGGAGGGAAATATTCCCCTACTCCAAATCCAAACCAAGCGTTGGATAAGGGCCAATTGAACTCAACTAGTCCACCAAAGGGAAGCTCAGATAGAACCGGTCCCCGGTCGGGAAACTTGGAGACAATAGGCTGCTGAGGTTCAGCAGAGGATTGAGAGACCTCTGACGAATCGTCTGTGTAAGGACTACCAGTAGATGAAACTGAAGGTTCCGCCACTGTGACAGTAATGGAAAGAGGAAGAGATCAACACAAAAGCACATAGGCTAAAACCAAGGCAAACAATCAAACGGCCAACAAACAATCGCTAAAAGGGCGTGTGATCGTAGGTGATTAATTTTACCACATTGAAACTCGGAAATTTTACCGTTTCATGTTTTAAGAGTCAAGAAATGAGTAAAAGGTGACTCTATCTCTTTCAAATTGGAAACAAGCGTGAAAGGACAAGCACTTGATGATTCTTTCAAATTTAATGAGTCAAAAAATATCGAAATGACTACTCTGGAACTCTAGGCAAAAGGTTGTAATAGATATTCGTGAGTTGCAATATACACCTTGGTTAAAAAATGAAAGAGAAATCAACCAAGGACTTGACGTACGTGCAGGCAATCTCCCCGAATGTTGTGTCTGGTGTATCACGGGTATAAGGGAGCAGACTCGTCTTCCTACGAATAAAGGATAGCAGCCTAGTGGGGTCTCCCTTTATATATGCGAGTGTACAGGGAGCACAAGTCCGTACTAATGCTATCTAAAGCCAAGAGGCGAACGACAGCTACTAGGTTTAACGACGTCAGAACACGTCACTAGCCTAGACCTCTAGATATTTTGTTAATGTTTCAATGCTGCCTTAAGGTAAATTGAATAAATTTTAGAGTTGATCTTCAATTATGTTTCAATTTCAGGCCCTACCGAATGTTATTTCTCAAAAATCCTCTAAATGCACACTACATGCCACTACAAATCACTTTGTTCGATGAAGAGCTAACTACGGGAAGGTTGAGAGCTTTTCAAACAATAGCAAAATGATCACAAAACAACCACTTCTGTCCCTAATGCATGCTAATGAAACTAAAAATTTTTCCTTTAGATTTATATAACACTAATAATGCAGAAAAGTTTTCAATTTTCACTGACTAATCAAAAGCAAAAAGAATTGTTTTTTTTTTTTTTTTTTCAATGTTTTAGAGAAAAATGCACCAAACGAAATGAAAACTAATAAGAGACCAATTTGATAAATGATAATGAAAGAGTAAAAACAAGAAAGTTCACTCAACACACAATCAAACCTCAAATTGACAGAGAAATCCTTTAAGTCAAAGAGGAATCCCAACAAAACTCATACGAACCATCTGATCTAGGCTCGAAATAAGACAAAGCAAAACTTGAATGAGAAAGAGAACAATCACTCAAATCACGCAATGATCCAATGAAAACCAATCAAACGAATGCAAGGAAGCAAAAACGAAGTTGACTGAACAAGCGAAAATGAAAAACTCCTACGGGAGGCTCAGCACACAATAGCACCTAGATGCCCTAGGGCTAGAATGTAGAACTAAAGGTAGAGGGAAAACAACCGGAGGATGGAGGTCACACACAGTCAACAAGTACTTCAATGCACTCAGACAGTTAGAAAAACAACACCAAAACCAAAAATCAAACTCAAAGGGCTCAAAAACAAGTAAACCCTAGCACCACACAGGGTTGGCGCGACTGTTTGGCTAAATCTGGTGCCAAAACAGGGTTAGCACGGGTGCCTAACTAGCAACAAGTGCCAGCTAGCATGACTGTCAGGGTAAAAATTGCGCCAATCGAGTTTACTAATAACAGAAATGAAAAAGAGCAAGCAAAGAGTAGATCAGGTATGGTGGGAGCTGAACAGAGGTTCTACACCCAAAAGAGACAGACCAGAAGAGCAAATCAAGTAGACAAAAGCCAAAAGCAACCGAACGAAACAAGACAAACTCCAATCAAATCCCCAGTGGAGTCACCATTTTTTTGGAGAGATAAATCCCCTCTACGGATAGAGGTGATCCCTACTAGCCCAGATCGATTCTAGCAACAATCAGACACGCAGTGACGTAGGTCTCTAGTTACAAGAACGACAAAACATAATAAGTTGCCTACCTCAGGTCCTACGCAATGGTTGTTGAAGAAAGGATGACGCTTCCCGTCCTTCGCTTTGGTAGATCACGATCATGCTTAACACGTCCGAACACCTGTGCACATGCGAAGAAACACAACGATACACAGCATAGAATCTAAATCTTGTAACCATACATCAGTCAGAGAGGATGTAATTCATTACATCAAAAACAAAGACACATGAATGAAACCATAACCAAAGTCATTTATCATTAATAATAACAAAGAAAGATACAACCCAAGGCTCTAACGTTGGATCTTCCTTCGGCGGGTTGACAGCGGAGCACGTCTCAATGAAGCTCGTCGGGAATGGAACAAAGCTCTCTCTCTTCGGCTTGGCTCTCAAAGGTTGTTTGACGATAGTCTCCTTGCTACAGATTCAACTCTTGCTTCTATGACTACTAGGACTACTAGCTTGCTAAGGGAAAATGGAAAGCTTATATATATGGTGGAAGGGGAGTTGGGATCCCTACAATTGTGGGATTGGCCCTATCCTCAAGGAATCTTCCATGATAGGTGGAAAACCACCTCCCATACATGGAGATCTGGAGCCAAACCTCCCAACTCATTTTAGAGACTCGTTTAGGGGTTTGTTGGAATCAAACTTCCGCCATTTATTTTTTTTAAACAATCCTTATTAAGCTTGGCGCGAGTAATACATTGGGACAGAGCGCCAGTTGGTGCGCCCTCTTTGGTGGATTTTTCCCATTGGCACGAGGGCTGAATTGGCTAGTTGCGCCAAGGCCAAAAGATCAGTTTTTAGGGTTTTTCAAAGGAAACTTTCTTTAGAGGAATGATTATCCTTGTCAAGGGGGATGCCATGAAAGTGGTTTCAGGTTATATCCCTGCTCATAGGTCATGGAAAAGGCCCTCCAATGTGCGGTACGGGGGATTGCAAGGACAGTGACAAATTAGTGTAACATGGACATTGAAATATTTAAAATATTTTTTGTTATAATTATATTTTTGTTTTAAATATTACATGTAAATGGAACATAGAATGAATTAAACGTAATGTAATATCAATAATATGATTTTTTGTTATGTGAAAAAATCACATTTCTTCCTTGTAGTAAAAAGTAAATTATATTTTTTTACTCATTATATTTCTTCCTCATAATAAAAGCTGAATTATTTTTTTTCACTTTCGGTTACTTTATATCTCTATATAAAATTATATAATATTAAGGCGTAAATCAAAGTATTGTAATTATGGCAGAAATTAATTTTTTTTGTTATTACTATTTTTAATTTGTTAATTTAAATTATTATTTTACTATTTTTAAATATAACGTTATGTGACAACATCTCTCCCATGTTGAGTTGTAAAGCACCTCTCGGCACAATAAATTTAGATTTAATATAGTTTTGAAAAATATTTTTTTATAAAATTTAATTTGTTGATAAAGTCATGAGATTTTCAAGCAATTTAAATTTATTATTTATCGCAACTCTTACCAATTTAAATTAGAAATTTCTCTTTTTAAAGATGAAGATAAAGAAATGTACAATGATAAGGCTTCGTGTGAAGTTACTTGTAGTTGGATATTTCCTCTATTGGAAGTTCTCCCTTAAAGAGGCAAGTGAATTTTTTTCTAGTAATACAGTTATAACAGTTTGATGCTATTTTGGTTCTTTATTTGCGATTGTATTGGTTTAAATTTAATACTTTTTAATAATATATATGAGTTAAATGATACAAAAAATGATAATAAATTAGATTTAAACCTATGAAAAATAATATTTTTGATTATTTCTTAATGAACAACTCAAAACTATTATTTTTTCCATATACTTATCAAGAGACAACCACTAAAATTCATTTTTGTCACAATTCCCCTAGCTAATATTACATCATGTTCACAATGATAAATACGTGTCTAATTTAAATAATTTAGTTATAAATACATAAAAAGTTGATATTTATTTCACATAATCTAAATAGGAGAAAAAAATTCATCACCAAGTCTATTTGAAAGTCAAACAAATGCCTCTTAATCACCATCACAAATTTGTTGTTCTTGATATGTTCCTATTTGAGAAGCGTTGTGACTTTGAATCCTTATTATCATAGATAATGTACAGAATTGAAAATACTTAGTTTTAAGTACTGTAAAAATGTTTCCACTACAAAAAACCATGTAAAGACATTTCTGAATCTTACCGATTATATTATAGAATGTCAACAAGATGAATAAAAAAATAATATAATTAGTGAAATAGTGACAACAAAAACTTACAACAATAGTATAAATGATGAAGTAACAAGTACATATCACTTTCCATTGTCGTCGCCTTGATTATCTTCCTTACTTGGCATGATAACAATGTTTTTCTCAAAAATATGTTTTTATCTAACAATTGCTTGTGATATGTTACTCTTGATAAGAGCTTCCGATTTTTTTGAAAATATCGAGTAATATTTTCTGCGTCTGAATCCGATTATGGATCTAGTTCCTACAAATTCAGATATATTTTTATTCAAATTGACATAGATTAAAAAAAAATCAATTAGTGAATCGAAATATAAATAAAATCTGAACTTACTGGAGATGGAAAGGGAGAACTTTGTGAAGGACTTTGATAAGCAATATGGAACAAGCTGGAATCTGAAGAATTTTCCATTAATAAATATTGTTGAGGTTTTGTTCTTGCATTTGAGAAAAAATAGCAATAAAAATTTGTGTGCATATCCAAAATTAATATCAACATCCATATAACCACAATCTAAATTTCAATATAGTTTTCAAATCATTTTTCAAGAATAAGGCGACTTTAAGTGGAAAATGTATACTGTGAATTATTGTAATTCATGTGGATGCATTCCAAAGGATAATTTGAGATTAATATGTCATTTTATGTGAAATTAAAATTTCAAATAGTTTTTAAACAAAATCGTTGTCTTATCAGAAGAACCTGCACCAATGCGTTTAAAAAAATAATAGCACTGAGACATCCAAATAAGACCCGCATCGATTTCCGTCATTTCGAAAAATAAAATAAAATAAAAAACATTTGCATACCAGTGCTCTTCTACAAAACGCACCATTGTGTTTTAAAAAAAACATCATTACACATTTGTTTCCCAATTCTAAAAAATAAAAACGAATTCAACCAACTCGGTGCTTTTATAACAATTAGTGCATTGATACTTGTAAATAGAAATCGCACCGATGTGTTAAAAAAATTAATCACACCATTTCAGGATTTCGAAAATTAAAAAATAAATAAATAAATAATTGTATCATTTCGGTGTATTGAAAAACTTTTCCGCCCCAGCAATCTTGAACCCGTCAATATTGGTGTGCTTTTTGTATAAACGCACTGATGTGCTTGACTATCGAATGAAATGATCTGCATGGAAATTGAAAAAAAAAAACGATTTTTTTTTTATTTTTTAATTAAAAAACGAGCGACAATTGATTTTTCGAAATCTAATTTCATCACTCCTTTTAAATACTGAAAATTTATTCACCATTTCATTATTTTACCCAAAATTTCAAATGAGGGATTTTCAAGAGAGGCATACCAAGACACTGTGCAGCAGCAAAATACTTTGGAGCAGAAAAACTATTAAGAAGATTAGAAGTTGAAAGGTATGGTGATTAAGTCAAAAACCTGCATACTAAAAATTTTAAATTTTATTGCTTATTTTACTAATAAAAAAATTTACAATTTTGTGTTAGGGTTTAGTTAAAAGAGATATAATTTGCAAGCAAGACATGCTAAGAGCACTATGGAACTGTAAAATAAATTGGATTCACCGAAAAATTAGAAGTTAAAAGGTATGGTGATTCACTCAAAACCCTAGATAGCAAAAATTTTAAATTTTTCTATTAAAATATTTTACAATTTCTCTTATCTTTATTCACAATTCAAAAAAATTAAAAATAAAATAAATTTAATTAAATTAAAAATAAAAATAGAAACCCTATATAATGAAAAAATTACTATATATTTTACTAGTAAAGATTATATATCATTTTTGGGATTCAACTGCGTTAAGTAAGTCATTCATGTATGACCATTTTCATGAGAAGAAGTCATAACTGACTAATTTCTCATGATTTTTGAATAATCCACTTAGCACTCATTGCATCGGGTGATATATAATATAATGCACTGCGGAAACCCCTCATACTTGCTAGTAAAGATTTTAATAATCTGCTTTCCTTTTTAAATTTAATTAAAATTCAAACAAAAAAACAATATTTACGTTAAACTCTTACTTCTCCCTACAAAATTTCACCTTTGGTTTTAACTTCCTCTACCACTTCACAATTAGGGTTTTTCAATTTAGGGATTTTAGATTTAATGAGTTTGTGTACTTACTATATATAGGGTGCCTAACATGTAAAGCAAGGGAATCAATTATTGAATTAGATGTTGAAGATTGCAACAAGAAACAGTGAAGGAGGCATCCTGAAACATCATTCCTGATCCTAGTTGGAAAGTGATCACCTAAACTAGGTGGGGGCCACACAGGTGATTTTTGTCGCAAAGTCTTTTTTTAGACATATGGATCATGTTCTATAAGTTGCGGGATGCTATTTGTGGATGGTTGGTCAAGTTGGAAAAATAGATGGATTTCTATTTTTAGACATATTGGGCGGAATCTATTTTTAGATTGCTAGTCTAAAAATAGATATATTTAAATATTATTAGCTCTTAATAATATTTGGACTCTAAACATTATCTTATTCTCTTTGGAGCACTTTGGGCTATTGACATATGTGGCAACAGAGCCGATGTGATGAATTACGCCATTCCTAAGGGTTATGTGGAGCTATTGCATGGATACTTCAAGCTAGAACTCATGTGACAAAGTTTGGTGGAGTTGACGAGGAGTTAATGGAGTTGTGTTAAATTTAACTAATCAAAACATAGTTGAGCTATTTGTATCTAGTTTAACCGATTGATACAATTAGTGAGAGTGGTGTGAATTAATTATTAATTAATTCACTAATTATAAATCCATTAATCAACTAAAGAATACATCACGCTAAATCACAGATGGACAAGCCAAAGGGAGACCAAAGGCAAAAAGATAGGTGAAAGGGCAAGTGTGACTATCAGTTGTGACTATAAGTGATGCATGGTTTGCATCCAACATTTAGTAAAGATGCCTATAAAGACTGCTTGAGCAAGGCAAGGGTAATTCGTTCTAATTAAGAGGCATTCTTCAGCAGGGATTGCGCAGTAGAGGCTGGCTATCAAGTGGCAGAGATTGGAGCATGTGTTTTGCTAGATCTAGCTTGATTAGTGTGTAGCAATTCGAGGTTGTGCTGAGAGCTTGTGAGAAGCTTTGTACAATGATTGTTACATGATCTCTATGACATATACTATACAGATAGTTGGGGGTTTTCGGCTTTAAGCTTTCCCATGAAATATTGTGTTCATATGTGTGAATTTTTATGGCTTTAATGTGTGAATGCAATTGATTTTATTTCCGCATGTGATGATCAATGGTAGAAGAGATTCTGTATTGTGCATGAAGTTAAAATAGTGTGTGATCAAGAGAATCTTGGTGAATAATATATCATTTATTCAAATTTCTACATGGTATCAGAGCGATATTGATCATTGGAGCAATTGCAAAGCATTAAAGCGGTTGAGTTTTAGGATGAACTCAGGAAAATAAAAATGGAGAAGAATGACACTATTCTGGTATACTTGACAAAGTTTATCCACTGCAGGGATGAGCTTGGGAGTGTAGGAGTTAGTGTGGATGAGGGAGGACAAGTCAAGAAGGTTGGGATTCGAGCAAATAATCTCTACAGACTTGAAGTAGATGGGATTTCTACAGAGCTTCCTACTATTGGGAAGTGCAAGAAAGACATGCAATTGATGCTTGAGAGGGAGCAAGTTTTTCATGCAGGTAAGAGTGAACCTCGAGATGTGGAGCAGCCACAAGATGAGGATCATGGAGTGGGAGCAACCACTCATGCAGAGAAATTTCGTGCCAGATGGGCAGAGGGAGTGCATGCAGCTATACCACCAGGTGAGAGGTGGGGCGACATGCATGAGTAATCCCAAGAGGAGATTTATGGGTAGGATTCATGAGATGGTGTGGATCTCATGAATTGAACCTGGCTACGAGGTGCCCACAGCGCAGCAGTAGCATGATCAGTTGGATTGATGCAGGCAGATCAAAGTGACAGTGTCGGATACTGGAGCGCGGATCAGAGTTGAGAGCAAGTGCAGAGTGCATGGGTGCAAGAGTTCAACATCGTAGTGGTTCCTGATGACATGTGTAGTTGGGCCCAGCAGAAGTTGAAGACTTTGATGATAGATGCATCAGATTGATTGAGTTGTTTGGAGCCTATTCAGTTTCAGAGGAGTTGCAGAGCAGATGCATGGAGTTACATGGCGTTTGTGAAGGTTGCAGGGCAAATGCATGGAGTTGCATGTCGCATGAAAAGACAGTGCTTTCTTGTTGAGAGGGAGTGTTGAAGATTGCAACACGAAACAGTGAAGGAGGCATCCTGAAACATCATTCCTGATCCTAGTTGGAAAGTGATCAGTGATCACCTAAACTAGGTGGGGGCCACACAGGTGATTTTTGTCGCAAAGTCTATTTTTAGACATATGGATCATGTTCTATAAGTTGCGGGATGCTATTTTTGGATGGTTGGTCAAGTTGGAAAAATAGATGGATTTCTATTTTTAGACATATCAAGTGGAATCTATTTTTAGATTGCCAATCTAAAAATAGATATGTCAAATATTATTAGCTCTTAATAATATTTTGACTCTAAACATTATCTTTTTCTCTTGAGCACTTTGCTTATGTACGTATGTGGCAATGTGAGCTGACGCTGTATGAATTACGTTGCTTCCTAAGTGTTATGTGGAGCTATTGCATGGATACTTCCGGCTTAGAACTCATGGCAATGGAAGCCAGGAGTTGATTGAGGAGTTAATGGAGTTGTGTTCAAATTAACTAATCTAAACATAGCTGAGCTATTTGTATCTAGTTTAACTGATCGATACAATTAGTGAGAGAGTGGTGTGAATTAATTATTAATTAATTCACTAATTATAAACTCATTAATCAACTAAACAATACATCAGTTAACTTCAGTGCATGGACAGTTTCAGTGGAGACCAGTGCAAAGATAGGTGAAAGGGCAAGTGTGACTATCAGTTGTGACTATAAGTGATGTATGGTTTGCATCCAACACTCAGTAGAGATGCCTATAAAGACTGTGTGAGCAAGGCTGGGGTAATTAATTCTCATCAAGAGGCATTCTTTAGCAGGGATTGTGCAGTAGAGGCAAGCTATCAAGTGGCAAGAGATTGGAGCATGTGTTTTGCTAGATCTAGCTTGATTAGTGTGTAGCAAGTGGAGATTATACTAAGAGATTGTGAGGAGCTTTTTATGATGATTGTTACATGATCTCTATGACATATATAATATACAGATAGTTGGGGGTTTTCAGCTTTAAGCTTTCCCATTACATATTGTGTTCATATGTGTGAATTTTTATGGTTTTAATGTGTGCATGCAATTGATTTTATTTCCGCATGTGATGATCAATGGTAGAAGAGATTTTGTATTGTGCATGAAGTTAAAATAGTGTGTGATCAGAAGAATCTTGGTGAATAATATATCATTTATTCAAATTTCTACATTAGATCCAAACCCTCTCGGTCGTCTCCATTTTTTTAAATGGTTATATGTTATGCGGTGCACCTTATGTAATATAATGCATCAGTGCTCCCTGCGTAACACAACACACCAACATATTAGAATACTCTATATTTCATCTAGTCTATTAATTGTAGCTCTCGGTGTATTATAACGCATTGGTGTGCCTCTTCCAACTAACACCGTTAAATAATTTTGGTGCATTTATCATTACAAATCGCACCATAATAATTTAAAATCAATTTTCCATGAAGGTGCACCTGAACAATTAAACGCTTGGTGTGTTTAATGTTTTTAATGCACCAATGTGTTTATTCAGATAAACACACTAGTTACCAGAGTTTTTTTGACTGAAAATTATTTGATTTATTTGTAAAATATATTTAATGCTACAAGTTGTATATTGATAAATGTTTGTGGGTAATTGCTAATATTTCCTTATAACAACTCAAGGTTTTATTTTTGTGTATTTTAAGTTGTTTTACAACAATTGTCTTTAAATGTCATCAAATAGGTGCTAACATACAAAGAAGAGACATGAGAATAATTGACTGACATTGGATTAAATAAGGGTTTTGAGTATATGTTGGAATATCAAAAATTAATTGTGCAATTTGTAAGTAATTATGTTGTTTTACTTCTCTGATTTTATAATTAATAGAATAAAAAATTCATTTATATTAAACATATGATTTATTACGAGATATAAAACTTGCAGGAAATAAAGTATGGAACTACGTCAACAGAAGAGTTGTTGAAAGAAGGCATGAGATTTGGTTTTGAAATAATGTGTATAATTCAAGAGTCACTTCTTTTTATGGTACATTGTTACTCAATTTGCATTTATGTATATTCTTTATTTCAATTTTCATTATTCTAACCAATGTAGATACATTCATTACACTATTTTTATGTTTGCATATGGAACTGCAAGATCAAGAAGATGAAAACAATCGACGCAATCAACAAAATATTCCTCCAAATAACCCCAAGTCATGGAAGGAGCTCGAGCGCTAACAATAGTTTCAGCGAAGAATGATGATCGTTTTGGATATAAATGCAACCCATTGTATTTTTTGAAATCATTTTCTGTGAAAATTAGACATTTTATTTAATGTAATGGGGATAGTGTCCTAATTGAAATGCAATGGGTTACCGATAACAATCCCATTTTGTATGACAAAGAGCTTCTTATTGATATATAATAAAATACATTTCAATTTATTCTATTGTGATATCCAATGTCATTGTGAAATGTTACACTACTGATTAAATATATGGATGATTAAATATTATAATGAAGAGATATGAAATCTAATAATATTACAAATTAATCCAAACATCATATACAAATGCACTAATGAAATTTTAATTTATATGAATATTTTTATAAGATATATGTTGTTTTTTCGATGAATAATGGATTTTAAAAATTACAATAATTGCATTGTCACTGGTCAATCTTTCCAAAATAAAGAAAATCTCATTTAAAAAATGGGTGCGTCTATAACATGAAAAAGCATCAATTTTTTTCCTTATATAAAAGCACTATGACGGCATCTTTTTGCATGCCCTATCTTTTAATACAAAAAAAGCATCGATGTGTTTATAGCTTCAAGCATAGGTCTTGTTTGAGATTAACGCACTGGTGCATTGTAATTCTTAAAGTGCAAGTGCTTTCATATAACTAACTCCCCGGTCCTATAAAATATGATTTCCAGCCTGGTACTTTAAGAAAAGTAACAAAATTGGTACTTTTGTATAACTAACGTACCGTGGCTTTAAAAAAAAAATCATCGGCACAACAATTATTTTTTGCATGCCCTAGTGTCATTCCTTATAAGAACGCCCTGGGGATTTTTTATCTCTTGGTACCAGTGTGGTATATATTATGCACCCGTGTTCTTTACATTCAACACCTCTGTGCTTTTAGTTATTTATGCCTCCTGGTGATTTTATGTATGTAGCGCATTGATGCTACTTGCTCCATTAAGAGTACCAAAAAAAAGTATCCGCTAGAACCCGCGGTCACCCAGATTTTTTCAGTTGTAATGAAGTTCCATTAAAACCTCCGCTAAAACCTCAATTGTCCCAAATGGATGTTTTAGCGGATATTTTTTTGAGAATTTTTCAATTTTATAACACTAAAAACCTTCGTTATAACCTCTGCTAGAAGGTATTTTCCTTGTAGTGGTTATTTGATGGAATACTTTGATTGGAAAGTTGATGGAGAATTACATACACCTGAATGATGAGGAGGATTCACTTGTTTGGTCTTGGAACCCATTATTTAATATGCCACTAGTATGGGATACAAAGTTATGTTTTTAGATAAAGCCTAAATGTGTGTTGGTGGTGGAATCTTAAATGCAAGTTAAAAGATTCCTTAAAGCTATAATTGCTCCTATGGCTAGCTTTGAGCGATGAGGCTCTAACTTGGGGTATTTAAAAAAAAAAAGGAATGGACCAAGAATATGTTATCATTGCAAATGGAGTGAAGATACCACTCAATATATCTTATTGGACAGGTCATTTGTAAGAAAATTCAAGAATGTGGTTTCTTCCTTCACTAAAGGAATGCGACAATGGTATAGTACCTCTCTAAATGAAGCTTATTATAAATGGATGAATTATCTAGCAATGAAAGGACATAAAGGTCTCCCTTATTTTTTTCTTAGGCATTATGAATCACGGGAAATGCATACATCTTTGAAGATAGATCCTATACTCCAATAAAAAAAATTCATAGCATAAAATTTACATAAGAATGCCTAAAGTAGTGTAGTGTTCAAAAAGCCTCAAAATTTTCAAATCCTCCACTGATAGACGAATCATATCCCTAGGGCTACTTCAATGTTTCAAGCCAAGGAAACACAAGTCAATGTGGAGCAATTTGTATAGTATACCAACCCGGTGGAGAAAGCCTTTATTGCAAATTATCTTTAAGTCAAGGAATGAAAAATTGGGACAAAATGCATGTACTCCCACTAAGATTGGCTATGAAAAAATTTAAAATGTTGCAAGCCGTGAGTGGTTCTAAAATGGTTATAGAATCAGTTCAAGGATCTAGTCTTATACACTTCATAACCTGAAGCAAATTCAAAATGTATCACTCATTTTTTTATGTAATAAGTTTCTAGTCAAAAGAAGTAATCACAAAATCAATATGGATTATTTAGAGAGAAGAGCATGCCTCCAAGGCTACTAAGTCTTTGAATTCTTAATGTGTGTTTCTTTTTGTTTCTTTAATAATAAGTATTTTTTTATCCAACATAGAGATCTATATAAAGTTTAAGTTAAATGATTGGGTATATTGTTTTTAGAGATTATTTAAATTGATATTTTTATTGTAATGATGTTCTCAAGCTCTAAGGCATTGTTTCTTTTTTCTAATATCTAACAACCTATTTAGATACCAAATAAAATGTAAAGACGAATTTTTTTTTGACATTATTGATGTTTCAAATGTTGATTCCTTCACGCCTTTATGTACCTAGATATTAATGTTATGAACTTTCCTTGAGAGAACATTTTCTGAATAGTGCTAAACGTAAAGAGCATTATGTGAGAATAATGCAGAAATAGAATTAAGTTGTGAGTGGTTGAACGAGAGGGTTTAATTAGGAATTGGTTGCACATATTCAGGTTTGTTTCCTTACTCTTAGGAAGATTAGGTGAGTGATTTTCCTATATAAGGGTGATGTAATTGAGCAATTAAATTCATTGTGTTGAGTGAGCTTGTCTCACGTTCCTGGTGTTTTATAGCTGTGTTTGTTTTGTTAATTTGGTATCGGAGCAAGTTAGGTCAGGTCAATTGGGTATTGGATTGAGCTCTGTTCGTGAAGGCAGAGCGTCCAAGTCCAAGTCGACATTGAATTGCGGTAACGCTGAGTTTAGATGTATGCTGTCCGCCCTCGAAAGCAGTTTCAAAGGAACGCGATTGGTGCTGCATTGCAGATTGTATGGCGTTGATTAAGAGATCCGCAGCTGTTTGCTGTATTGATACGTGCAGGCAATAAATAGTGGGGCACGAAAACGCCAGTCGATACCTCACCCACGGAGGTTGCTCGCCCACGGAGAGATCTGTTCATAACAGCGCGTGGAGCACTGTCACAGCAATCGACCCCTGTGTAACGGGCCCTCGCTGCTGAGCGCATTAACTTGGCTGCGTTTTTTCTGAGTTTGCAATTCCGCTTACAGCAGTTGTGTGGATCGTTTTTTTTTGGATTAGGCACGGTGTTGACCACGAAGCCCACGGTGGCAACAGTCAGAAGCCCACGGTGGCAATCTGAGCTCTGTGATCGCCGAGTGAATAAGATCGTGCGCCCGAGCTTCAAATTGACTCCATTGAAGTCGAGTATCGGAGCCGAAGCAACTAGTATCGTGAACAAGGTTTTTAAACGTTGTCAGCAACTTATTTAAAGCGTTTTTTTTGGGGCATCATTTAGTGCATTCACATGCAAAAATACCATAGTGGGTCATCTTTATAAGGGCGGTCACATTTTTCGGGTGAGAAGTCGCTCATTGTTGTCTAATTGCAACAAGTGGCATTTTTCATTGTTTTTTTTTGCTGAGTGAGGTGTTTGATCTCATTAAAGTTCAGTTCAGTTTTCTGCATTAAGTTCAGTGAAGTTAAAGGCGTTGACAGGCCGAAGTTTGAAAAAGCATAAATTTTTTTTGAAACGGTTTTGTGTGGCGTTTGTTTTTGTTGTGCGTTGATTGCATATATTTTAACAAAAGGGGAGCAAGTATTAATATACAACATGTCAATAACAAGTGGATTTCACTGCATAAAAAATTCCAAATATTACAAGGAAAAAAACATAAGCAAAAATTAATATGGCTCAACCCACCATCACCATCCCCTTCATTGTCCTTGTCAAAAGAGGTTGGAGATGAAGTTTGTTTGTAAATCACCTTTGCCACCCTATCCCCTACAAGTTTAGGAGTAATGAAACAGCTCATGTTATTTTTTTAAATTAATTTCATCTTTAATTTTATCAATGGTATCAATGCTTTAAAAAAAAATGATGTTTGTAAGAGCGGGTTTTAAGTACTACATCTAGATTCAAAAGCCCGTTTATGTATTATTCAAACTATCATATCATATACTATGAATATACATTTGGGTATCAATGTATTTTTTTTATATTCATTGTTTCAATATTAATCTTCATTGCTTTATTTTATCTTTTAGGAAAAGTTACTAAAGTCATGTACTCAACCACAAATATTATTGTTTTATAGTTTATCTTTCAGGAAAAGTTCCTTTTTACCATGCAAAGTCATGTACCCAATCACAAAACTTCTTGGTTTTATAGACTTTATCTACATAAATTATTTTGTGTGCATATGTATATGAGGATTTTCTTTCTTATCAATTTTTGTTGTTTTATTATATGTCAATAACTATAGAAATTATATAAGTTAAATGGTTGATAAATACGTTAGACATCAATCAATACATAATCAACATCAAAATACTTGTTTGATCATGTGTCTCAATTTTCTAAAATTTAAATAATAATAATAATAATTAATTAAATTATACTTTTGTTTAAAATATTTGTTATTATTATTAATGATAAAAAGAATATATATAAATAAAACACCTAACAAGTTTCTTAACAATGGTGATTATTCCTCACTTTATCATGGAGGCTCTTAATTTGTAACCTTTGTTACAATACCTTGGGACAATATACGGCTTGTCAATACCACATGCCCCAAAAATCATGACTCATTTCATATGTAGCTTGTTTATGTGACTTTTTATTAATTAATGAATATATTAAAAGGGAAAAAACAATTGTTACTTTGGAAATAAATTTAAGTCATTGATTTGTGTATACCACTAAGAATATTCTATGCAAGTCAAATCCCTACAACTCACCTAATAATTATTGACAATTAAATTAAAATTTTGGAAGCCCCATTCGAAAATAGATTCTATTATCATAAAAATAATGTTACTCTAAGACTAATTTATTTATTTCTTTATACTGTAAAAATTACTCGAAATTTGCAATTGTTAATGAATTCAAACTAAAAACAATAGACACAAATTTCTTCTACTCAATCTACAGAAGGGAAAACGTTCAAAAGAAACACATGCAATCATTCAATCACAATGAGCATAGTTTTTATTGGAGAACTCAACTGGGTAAACACCCTCCTCTGATTGTATTATATCAATTGAGGACAATGATATATTACAATGACAGCTTCAATGCTTGAAGCTCAACATGCAGTGTAATATTGATCTCCTCCTAGGTCTGCTTTGGCCAGTACTTAGCCAAAATAGGCCTCCTGCTTCCTAAAGAATAGGGAAACTCCTATTTCCTTACGCAAATTGCAAGAGAAAAGGCTCACCTGCTACATGCAAACTTTGTACACTCACTAGTGTACAATAATAATTACAATTGTCTTTTTCCTCCACTTCACTGGGCAATTCAAATTGCATGCATGAGTAGGGATATTTTTAGTAAAATGATTAGTTAACTGAGAGATCAATGAGTTAACAACAGTTATAACTACTCAACTGAACTCATATTTACTCTATTCTAGACTAGAGCTCAGATAACTAACTTTCACTAAAGAAAGCAGATCTAGATAGCTCGATCTTAGCCACCAACTTCCACACAACTCTACTTCTAGCCCATAAACTTGAATTGACTAACTTAACTAAGTGATTTGGCCATGTCACTCCTACTAATTTTCTTCCAACTCATCATGTTGAAGTGGAAAGTCGAATTTCTCCATTTGACTAAGGCACAAGTCCAATGAAGCATTTTATTGCTATAATTTAACACTCCCTCTTCGCAAGAAAAGGGTTATGAACAACCCCAATGTTGCTCCTATGGAACTTGAACTTACCTCTAGTGAAGTTTGGTACGCTCCACCATAAACTGACTAAGTTTATTAACTTCAAAATAAATAATGAGCCTTTTGTTCACCAAGTACATCAAGGACCCCACCAACTGTTTATAGCTAGTGCCATATCATGCCTCACCTATAGAAGCATCCTCTTTCCTCTAGTTAGTACCAAGAGGAGTGTCCATGGGTTTGCAATCATGCATATGGAATCTCTAAATAATTTAAAAGGTTTACTTTCCTTATTCAACAAATATATCTTCATCTCCCTGCCACACCTCCAAGCCAAGGAAGTAGTGCATCAAACCCATATCTTTCATCTTGAACTCTCTTGCAAGGTCCTCCTAGCAAGACTGTATCAACATGTCATCTTCTGTCAGTATCAAATCATCCACATAAAGGAGTAATATGAGCAGACATATATCTACCATAATGTAGTATAGATTGGCATCTGCTTCACTCCACTGAAATAATAATATATGTGAGTGTTCCAAGCACGAGGTGGTTGCTTGAGACCAGAGAGGGCTCTCTTGAGCCTACACATGTGTATCCCTGTTAAAGGTCTCGAACCCCTCACGATGCTCAATTTAGATCTCTTTCTCAACCACTCCATTGAGGAAGGTGGTTTTAACATCCATTTGGTGGATCCTCCACCCCAAATGTGTTGTCAATGCAAGTATGGTCATGATAGATGAGCATCTTGCCACAGGGGGGAATTTCTCCTCATAATCAATCCCCTCCACCTGTGAGAAGCCTTTCGCCACAAATATAGCCATGTACTTCTCAAAACTACGATGAGCTGCATGTTTCACCTTATACACCCACCTCGAGCCAATAATATATTTTCGCTCAGGTCTAGGCACAACCTCCCAAGCATGATTCTTCATGATGGAGTCATACTTCTCCATAATGGCATCTACCCACACCTGCTCGGGAAAAACCTCTTCAAAAGAAGACGGCTCAGAATCAATCAACTCTAACATGAGTGCCATATTTCTGGTATATATGTTTGGTGATATTCTCTGTCTGTGCAAGGAGCTAGGAGCTCCAACCTGCTTATGAGCTTCCTGCACCAATCTGTCAACCATCTTGCTCCTCTTCCTCCCGTCTCTGGAAGGTTTTGTCTGAGTGGGTGCCTCCACTTGGTCTACTCTCTGCTCATCCACATGTAGTTTCTCCGCATCATCCTCCCATTAGAGAAATTTTGAAGTTTAAAATGGGTCTCCTAAGGAATATTATAAAATAATAATGGAAATAATAAAATAAGATTAGATTACCTCAAGTTTTGGAGGCATAAAAATTTAAAATATGAGTTGAAAAAATAGTTTAGCTATATTATCTTTTTTACCTTTTTACTCTAGAAATGGTGAATCATCCCCCATGGTTGACATCACATTGAATCCTATTAGTTCTTATAAAGTTGATTTTCTTTGTACATTTTTGCTTTGAGACTCATTTTTTACCTCAAAATTTCTCTAATGCTGCAATGTACTCTTGCCTTTCAGCAAGATCTGACTCTATGAATCTGACTGAGGCTCCTCCTTTGGAGCTAGAATCTCCTCCTCTAGTGGAATTCTCAACTCTCGCTCTAGATAACTCCTCATGCATTTCTCCTCGTCAAATCTCACATCTCTCCTCATAAAAATTATCTTAAGTGAGGGCATGTACACCTGATATATATGAGGTGTCTTTGTGCATCCTACAAAGGTCCCCCTCTTTGTAGTGGGCTCCAAATTTTTCCTATTATCTTTGGAGACATGACAATAGACTATCGATCCAAAAATGCGAAAGTGGGAGACATCTAGCTTCCTCCCAAAGAAAGCCTCTTCATGTGTAATCATTCCAAGAAGTTTGTGAGGGCTCTTGTTCTGCAATTAAACAGTTGTATTGCAATCCAAAAAGGATAGTGGTGATCCTTGGTCATGCATCATTACTCTAGCAGCGCCTACAATACTTCTATTTTTCCTCTCTGCAACCTCATTTTGTTGTGGGTTGTGGGGTGCAATCAACTCCCTTCTAATACCCTCATTGGCACATAATTTTTTGAAGTATTAAACACATAATTTCCTCCATTATCAATTTTTAAGGATTTAATTTTCTTTCCAATCTCATTTCCAACTGAGGCTTTAAATTCAACAAACTTTGAATAAACCTCATATGTCGTCTTCATGAAATAGATCCAGCATTTTCACGAAAAATCATCCATGAAGATCACATAATACGTGTGCTTTGCAGTTGAGATTGTGGAAATGGTCCACACACATCTAAGTGAACTCACTCCAAGATGGCTCCAGCTCTCCTATCTCGGCCCTGGAAGGATGGTTTAACATATCTCTAAGAGTACATCCCTTGCAAACATCACGTTGATCAAGTGTGCATTTTGGAAGTCCAATGGTGATCTGCTACATTATTTTCAAAGCTCCTTGGTGTAGGTGTGCCATGCACCTATCCTAGTGCTCTCCAACAGCTTGACCCTGAACATGTCTTGCCTTGCTACTCAATGCAGATCATGCATCCACCTCTAGCTTATATAGTTTTTAAACCCGAACACCAATTTGTTTTACTTGTCCAATAGCGACATGCTTCAGATATGCCTTCCCTCTACTGTACACCACTTCATATCCTTTGTCTTCAAGTACAACTACAGAAAATATATTTTTCTTTAGAGCCGACACATACATTACATTCTTTAGCTGAAGATGGGAGCTTGACTGCCTCTTAAAGGTGGCAGTGCCAATCTCTTTGGTATTATACCTTCCATGATCTATGAGCTCTATGTGTAATTGTGGATCCTTCTCCTCTAATTTGTTGAAGAACTCCTCATTTATTATCATATGAAATGAAGCACCAGAATCTAAGTACCATACACTACATCATACAATACTTTCCATGCAAGGAATGAGGGTGAAATCCAACTCAAATTTTGATGTGAGTGCATCCCCTCCTCCTCATGTTGCAAGATTCTTACTAAATTTCTTGTGTGGACACTTGGTTACATAGTGTTGATACTCATGGCAGTGAAAGAATTTAATTTCACTGAGATATTTCTTCTTGCCATGGTTCTGGCTGGATTCTATTTTTCCTTGGGCCTTCTTCCCTTTGGCTTTCTTTCCTATGTTAGCTAAAACAAAGTTTTCTTCCCCATCAATTCTGGATGTGACTCCATCTCTAGTGTTTCTTGTAATCTCCTCCTACAACAAGTCTGATCCAATTGAATATTGGTGGCCATCCTCCTATTCCACTTGGACCCCCACCATTATTTATTTCAGTTTTTCAGTTTCCTTAATTGTAAAACAATTTACTATTTTTGGCAGTTTTCCAGGTCCTGAACTTTCGGAGTCGTCTTGAGGCCCTAAAGGACGTTTTTTGGGGCAACTGCTAACAACGAACATGATTCGAAGACTTGATATTCGCTGTCAAAAATTTTAGTCCTCTGATAGATCTTTCTAACAATGTATCATGTGCGTCAAACAGAGATAGTATGCCAAAATTACGACACCGAGAAATTGATGCACCAATTTACCCTGACGAGGCCCATAATCTAGTGTTTCATCTCCTAGTGGTGCAGCGGTAGCAATGGATTTGAATAAGCTCACACAGTACCTTTTCAACTCTTTACTCAACCCTTGTTCATATCGGAACCGAAAGCCTTTAAATTTATTTAAAATGTTCCTTTATCTTTCCGATCCGATATACTCTTTAATCTGTTCAAAAGTAACATTAAACGCCTTTTATAAATATAAATCTATGTGTATTGTGCGCCCCAGATCTGATCGATCGAATGGCTCAAATCATTTCGCAGCATCGGCAGTCGGCAATGTGACATTCAATCACTGGCATTCTCCACAGCTCTGATGGGATATCAATATACACAGCTCCGATGCGATATCAATCGGCGATCGCAAATCGCTATGGTTCGATGTCGCCTCCCCGTCAGTGATGCGATATCCACCGGATCCGACTTCACTTCAAACCTGTTTTATATCATTTCGCATCCATTTCATTGTCATATGCAACGATATGGAACGATTCTCCGGTGCGATGCGACATGAAACACATCCAATCCAATCCAATAGGTTTACTGGACCCGATAAGTCATACAAATCAACTGATATGTTTTTAAATATGCTCAAAGGTTCCACTAAGTGGATTCCGCCAATTTTCTGTGTTGATAACTTTTCAGCTCGCAAATTTCGACAATGCCAGGTTTTCCTTAAACACGGGAATTCTTACAGTTTAAAATAAGAACACACAGGCCACCATCATTTCAAGTAATTTCGCAGAAAAGACCAATGTTCAAACTTCACGCTCGTTATATAATAATGCATACAACATTAATTTTATTCACATAAACAGCAGAACAGACTCTCGGTCTTAAACCCAATTACACAATGAGCTCTCGAACAAACAAACAAACATAGTTCACACACACTTATGAGCTCTCGCTCCACTCTAAGCCCCTCTAATCTCTCGCTCCTCAACATTTTTCTCCTTTTATTATTAACTTGAATAATTCACCTAAAATATCTAATAGCAATTTCCTATTTTTTAGAGATCTAACAGAAATCTGCTATTTCGTATCTTCTCACACACATCTATACTAACAACTCTTATCTCTAATCTAAAATAAGATAGTCTCTCACTTATTACAATAATAAATTATAACAAACTATTTGAGAAGTCCAACCTCCTCAGTGAAAACTGATTTTGACCAACAGTCAATGAATTTCACCCTGCTTAGCCACAACATGTGAACAAGTCTTCACATTTCTCACTAATCCCGATGCTCCTGCATCAGACTCCCGAGGAAGAAAAGATTTGTCCTTAAAACTTTCAAGACTTACTCCTTATTTCTATAGTTCAGCTGCTGTCAACCAACTGGAATCTTCCATTGGTTGTTCCTTCCACTTGACCAGATACTGGAAATATCTCTGCCCTCGAGTTTTCTTGGATATTCTTTGATCCAAGATAACCTCAACTTCTTTCTTAGATGCTTTTGGTACCTGTTCCTCCCAATCCACAGTTTGAACTTCATCTCCTGTGGCTGCATTCTGCAACTCGGTCTCTGCCTCTCTGAATGGATATAAATCTGCAACATTAAAAATGGGGGATATTTCGATCCCTTCCGGCAACTCGATCTCATATGCATTGGCTGAAAATTTCCTTTTAATTTTACAAGGTCCTATCTTCTTCATTTTCAGTTTGTTATAAGTTTTTGTAGGAAATCTCTCTTTCCTTAAATATGCCATGACTAAATCTCCTACTTGAAACTCTTTTTCTCTTCTTTTCAGATCTGCTCTCTGCTTGTATCTACTGCTGCTTTCTTGTAATTTACCTTTGACTTCTTCCTGTAGCCTCTGCATTTGTTCAACAAAATCTTCAGCACTTGCATTCCTGGCTTCCTGTTTTCCCAAGTCCCTAAGCTTATATACTCCTCTCGGATGCATTCCAAAGACAATCTGAAATGGACTCATTCCAGTGCTTCGGTTTGGTGTATCATTGTAAGTGAATTCAGCTTGAGCTAATGCCAAATCCCACTGTTTAGGATTCTGATGTACCAAACTTCTTAGTATATTTCCCAAGCTTCTATTCACTACTTCAGTTTGTCCATCTGTCTGAGGATGGTATGCTGAACTAAAACTGAGTTTAGTCCCCAGTTTCTTCCAAAGTGTGCTCCAGAAATGCCCTACAAATTTAGTATCTCGATCTGATACAATACTTACAGGTAAACCATGCAATCTTACAATCTCTGAAAAGAATAAATTTGCTATGTATGTTGCATCATTAGTTTTCTTACAAGCAATAAAATGTGCCATTTTAGAAAATCTATCTACTACAACATAAATAGAATTGTTTCCTCTCTGAGTTTTTGGTAAGCCCAGAACAAAGTCCATACTAACTGCATCCCATGGTCGATCTGGTATGGGCAATGGCTGATATAGTCCTGTATTCTGACTCCTTCCTTTGGCATATTGACATACCCTACATTTCTCAACAAACTTTTTAACATCAGTTTGCACTTTAGCCCAGTAATAAAAAGCATTCACCTAAGCGAAGGTTTTATCTTGTCCAAAATGACCAGATAACCCTCCTCTGTGCTTCTCCTTAATTATGTTCTCCCTCATGGAACATTTAGGAATACATAACTTGTTGCTTTTAAATAACAGGCCTCCTTGAATAAGGTAGTCCATCCATTGACTTCTGTTATGGCTCACTAGATTCTGAACTGTTGTGTAGATGTCTCTAAAATCCTCATCATCCTTGTACATTTCCATCATTTCTTCAAAACCTACAACACCCACTTTAAACTCTTGCAAAAGAAAACTTACCCTGCTCAATGCATCTACTACTTTATTAGACTTACCACTTTTATGCTTTATTATAAAAGTGAAACTTTGTAGAAATTCCACCCATTTGGCATGCTTCTGATTTAGCTTTGGTTGGTTATTAATAAACTGTAAAGCGTGATTGTCTGAATATAAGATGAATTCCTTTGGCAGTAAGTAATGCCTCCACTTCTTCAATGCCTGCACAATAGCATAAAACTCCTTGTCATAGGAAGAATATTTCTTTTTCACATCATTTAATTTCTCGCTGAAATATGCTATCGGTCTTTGCTCTTGGCTCAGTACCGCACCAACTGCTACTCCACTTGCATCGATTTCTACTTGAAAGACTTTCTCAAAATTAGGCAATGTTAGAATTGGCTCTTCTGTTATCTTCTTTTTCAGCAGATTAAAGTTCCTGTCCGCTTCTTCTGTCCATCGAAATGGCTGGTTGACCTCCTTGATTGTCTCAAGGATTGGTGCACAAACTTGACTAAACCCTTTTATAAATTTTCGGTAAAAACTAGCAAGTCCATGGAAACTTCTTACCTCAAATACACTTTTGGGAGTAGGCCAGTTCCTGATTGCTTGTACCTTCTCCGGATCCATTTTCAAGCCTTCTTTGGAAATAACAAATCCTAAGTACACCAGCTCTTCTTTCATGAAACTACACTTCTTCAAATTGATTAGTAGTTTTTCCTTCTGTAGAGTTTTCAGAACTAACTTCAGATGTTCTAAATGCTCCTCTTTACTTTTGCTAAAAACCAGAATATCATCAAGGTAAACAACGACAAATTTACCTGCATACTCCTTTAAGACCTCGTTCATTAATCTCATGAATGTACTGGGTGCATTAGTGAGCCCAAAAGGCATCACTGACCACTCATACAATCCACTATTTGTTTTGAAAGCCGTTTTCCATTCATCGCCTTCCCGAATCCTGATCTGATGATACCCGCTTTTCAAATCTATCTTAGTAAAGTACCTGGATCCACTTAAATAGTCCATTAAATCATCCATTATGGGCAAAGGAAATCTGTACCTGACTGTTATCTTGTTGATAGCTCTGGAATCAGTGCACATACGCCATTCTCCTCCCTTCTTTGGACTCAGTACCGTTGGCACAGCACACGGGCTCAGACTCTCTCGAATCAGCCCCTTGTTCATCAGTTCCTGTACTTGCCTTGCAATATCTGCGTTTTCCTAGGGAGTTAGTCTATATGCAGCTTTATTGGGTAGACTTGCTCCTGGTATTAAGTCGATATGGTGACTAACACTTCTAATCGGTGGTAATTCATTCGGTAATTCATCCACGATGATATCCATAAAATTATCTAACACAGCTTGAATTTCTTCAGGAAAATCGTTTAAATTCGTAGAGGTTAAGATTACCTTGGGCCTCCCTACGATAGCAAAGTGAAACTCCTCGCTTTTATCGACCTCCTGTAGCAGTTCTTTACCACTTATTAACATGATACTATTTTCAGGCAGTCCTTTATCAACATCATTATTCACTGGCAGCAACGTGTGTTTAATTCCGTCCTTCTCTATGGTATATGTGTTCCTTCTCCCATCATGAATCGTTTTCCGGTCAAATTGCCATGGTCTCCCCAATAATACATGACATACATCCATGGGCATTATGTCACATAGGATCACGTCTTTGTATGTGTCGATCTGCATTTCTACATTACATTGCTCTATCACGATAACTTGATGGCCCTTCTGTAGCCAAGATACTTTGTAAAGCGCAGGATGTGTCGTCCATGCTAACCCAAGCTTTTCCACCATCTCTGTGAACACAATATTGTCAGTACTCCCACTATCAATTATAACCTTACAGCACTTACCCTTTGATTTACATGTAGTTCTGAACAAATTTTTCCTTTGCGCAGGTTCTCCAGTTTCCTTTTCTGTTCTAAGCAAAGTTCTTCTAAGTAGCAGTGATTCACCTTCTTCAAGTGGTTCCTCTTTCTCCACAAGTTGAGGTGATTCTGGCTCTGCCTTAGTCACATTTGCACCCCTCTGGCTTGCTGATTTATTATGAGGAAAGTCCCACGACATGTGTCCCCATTCTCCACAGGTATAACACCTAACATCTCTTCCTCGCCCTTTTCCTCTGGGCGCGAATCTTCCTCTACTAGATTCACCCCTCTGTGGTGATCTGCCACTTGAACTTCCTGTTTCATGCTGATGATGTGTTCCTCTGGATCTAACAACTCCTTTTCCTCTTGCTGAGCTCTTTCCTCTGTTCCTTTGACTCTGTCTCCTCAATATTTTCTCTTATGCCTTCAGACTTGCTTGATAGGCATCCTCAACAGTTTTCAAACTTAACAGGCTAATCTCATTTTGTATTTCATACCTTAACCCATTTACATATCTAGCTATTTTCTCCAAATCATCTTCTACATGCCCTGTTCTGATACTTAATCTATAGAATTCTTTTGTATACTCCTTAACAGACATTCCTTTCTGCTTCAGATTTTACATTTGCTTAAAAAGATTCAAATGATAGTATTTAAGTAAAAACTTGGCTTTCAGTTTACTTACCATTTTATCCCATTGCTTGATCTTAGATTTCCCTTTCCTCGTTCTTGATGTCTGTACCTCGTCCCACCAGATGGTTGCATGACCCTTCAAACTAGTGACTGCAAACTTCACTCTCTTATTCTCCTCAATCTCTTCAAAGTCAAAGTACTGATCTATGGATCTGATCCAATCCATAAGCTCCTCCGCATTTAAACTCCCTTCATACATAGGAATCTCCATCTTGGGTTTACTTCCAACTTTTGTCAGCATCTTAAGGACTTTGGCGGTTTCATTGTCTTCTTCTACTTCTTCCACATCTACATCAGATTCTTCTGAAGAATTCTCGGCAGCATCATCAGGCGCTCTTCTTTGGGCTGTCTCCATTGTCTCCATTCGTGCACGTAAATTCTGCACTTCTTCTAACAGAATTGCATTTGGTTCTGGTCTTCCTCAACCAATTCCTCTTCTTGGTGGCATCTTCGCTACAAACACCTCTTTCTTCTGCTCCGATACCAAAAATTGGTGCCGCGGTAGCAATGGATTTGAATAAGCTCACACAGTACCTTTTCAACTCTTTAATCAACCCTTGTTCATATCGGAACCGAAAGCCTTTGAATTTATTTAAAATGTTCCTTTATCTTTCCGATCCGATATACTCTTTAATCTATTCAAAAGTAACATTAAACGCCTTTTATAAATATAAATCTATGTGTATTGCGCGCCCCAGATCTAGCCAATCGAATGGCTCAAATCATTTCGCAACATCGACAGTCGGCAATGTGACATTCAATTACTGGCATTCTCCACAGCTCCAATGCGATATCAATATACACAGCTCCGATGCGATATGAATCGGCGATCGCAAATCGCTATGGTTCGATGTCGCCTCCCCGTCAGTGATGCGATATCAACCAGATCCGACTTCACTTCAAACCTGTTTTATATCATTTCGCATCCGTTCCATTGTCATATGCAGCGATATGGAACGATTCTCTGGTGCGATGCGATATGAAACACCTCCAATCCGATCCAATAGGTTTACTGGACCCGATAAGTCATACAAATCAACTAATATGTTTTTAAATCTGCTCAAAGGTTCCACTAAGTGGATTCCGCCAATTTTTTGTGTTGATGACTTTTCAGCTCGCAAATTTCGACAATGCCAGGTTTTCCTTAAACACGGGAATTCTTACAGTTTAAAATAAGAACACACAGGCCACCATCATTTCAAGTAATTTCGCAGAAAAGACCAATTTTCAAACTTCACACTCATTATATAATAATGCATACAATATTAATTTTATTCACATAAACAGCAGAACAGACTCTCAATCTTAAACCCAATTACACAATGAAATGACCTCTGTCAAACAAACACAGTTCACACACACTTCTGAGCTCTCGCTCCACTCTAAGCCCCTCTAATCTCTCGCTCCTCAACATTTTTCTCCTTTTATTATTAACTTGAATAATTCCCCTAAAATATCTAACAGCGATTTCCTATTGTTTTAGAAATCTAACAGAAATCTGCTATTTCGTAGCTTCTCACACACATCTATACTAACAACTCTTATCTCTAATCTAAAATAAGACAGTCTCTCACTTATTACAATAATAAATTATAACAAACTATTTGAGAAGTCCAACCTCCTCAGTGAAAACTGATTTTGACCAACAGTCAATGAATTTCACCCTGTTTAGCCACAACATGTGAACAAGTCTTCACATTGCTGACTAATCTCGATGCTCCTGCATCACCTAGGGTTGGGATTTTGGATGTTTAGGGTTTTCCATTGTTTCTCAATAATACATAGGCCTTCGACCCTCATTGTAACACAGTTTAGAGGCATGTAGTCACCACATCTCTTCTCAGAGATAAGCTACCAACACCCTAGCTAGTTTATTTTCATTCTGTCTGTAAGCATATTTCAGTTATGAGATATTAATGAACTGAAGTCCTATTTCTGCTGCATCTTTGCCTTTATGTGTATTTCTGTATTTTATTTCATTCATGCATAAGTTTAAATCAGTGGTATCAGAGCGGTCTACTCTTTCTCTATCCTTCTTTTCATGTCCCCAATGAGGTCGTGGTATAAGGAGTTAGGGCTCGATCTAGTTCCACCTTTGCAAGATCAGCCTCATAAACCCCAATAACTGCCCATGGGGGATGAAAAGAAAGATGAGGGAGCCAGCGATCCTATCAAAATATTGCTCGAGGAAGCCCTCGAGAAACAAAGGAACATGATGATGGATAACTTTGCCCAAATTCTTCAATGACTGCCCACCGGCGGCACATCTGCATCAAGCAGGGACTCTAGAGACACAACTCCTTTTAAGGTGCAAGTAAACTTTGGCATTCCCATATTTGAGGGCCAAATAGATGCAGATGTCGTAGATAGATGGTTGAAACTATTAGAAGGGTATTTCTCGATTCATGACTTTACCAACCGGGAAAAGATTACTTTCGCACTCCTCAAAGCTGCCCCCCATGTCAAGGACTGGTGGGAAACCTACTGTGAGCAAAAGGACAAGATGGAACCCTCTTTGTTTTCGGCCACACCCACTTGGAATTATTTCCGAGACGCCATCAAGGAACAATATTATCCCATGGGGAACTATGAGAACAAATACATACAATGGACTATGCTGCAACAACAAAGGGATCAAGATGTGCATGAGCTGACGAATATGTTCCATACCCTGAACACAAAATTGGGTATCAAAGATTCGAAGAAACATTTGGTGTTGAAGTCCCTCAGTTGTCTGCACAGATACATTCAGGGGGAAATGGAGTTCCTCGACATCTCTTCTCTTGGTGCAACATACCGGTATGCTGTCAAGATTGAGCAAAAGTTCAAACAGAAAAAGAGAGACTTTGGATCTACGAATTAGAAGCAAGGGAAAGGTGCCCTCAAACCGCAGAACAAAGGACAAAGCCAAGGCGGGGCGACCTAGGATAACCTGCCAAAGCCGCAAGCAAAGAACAATGTCGTGAAGCCAAAGAAGTACATGTGAAAGTGGTGTGAGTTCCATAAGAGATCCACTCACAACACAAGTGAGTGTCGAGTCAAGCAATCACTAGTGGTCGAGTTGAAGGCTTTTGAATCAGATGCATGCTTCGACATTGAATCAGAACCCGACAAGGGGAGTGACAAAGGGAAGAAAATTATCAATGTGAAGCCCAACGCCACTGTTGTCACCACGAAGATCCAGAAGGAGGAACAGAAAGATCCAGAGGAGGAGAAGCGCCTCTTCCATTCCCATATGTGGGTAAAGGGTTCCCCGATGTAGTTCATTGTCGACAGCGGGAACCAAAAGAAGCTCATTTCAGCAGAGGTCGTGAAGTGGTTGGGCTTGCCAACCACAGCACACCCACACATGTACACCATCGGGTGGCTTCACCAAGGACGAAATCTTCGTGTGAGCCAGCAATGTCGTCTTCCATACAAAATCAAGCCCTTCACGAATAAGGTATTATGTGACATTGCCCCTCTTGATGTTTGTGATGTATTATTAGACTAACCATACTTGTGGAAGCGACATGCTGAATATGAATCTCGGCCTCGTGATGTTATTGTTACTTTGGAAAATAAGTTGTACAGGATACCAGAGGTAGCACCGTCTATCACCATCTCTTTGGTTACTGCAAAACGATGCAGTAAGCTCATTTCCAAAACCGAGAAAATTGTTTCCCTGATGATCTACCCTTAGGGCAAGAAGAAGATTGTGGCCATGACCTCCAGACAAGGCTCCTCCTCACGACAACAACAAATGGACAAGGTCGTAGAGGAGTATGGGGACATCTTCACCTCAACCGCAGGGGTGCCTCTACACTGTCAGGTCAAGCACCCCATAGATTTGACCCCAGGTGCGTCGTTGCCCAATTGACCAATCTATCGGTGCTCTGCTATGGAGAACGATGAAATCAAAAGGTAGATTCAGGAGCTACTGCATAAATATCACATCCGACCAAGTTCATCACCCTGTGGGATCCTTATCGTGTTGGTGCCGAAGAAGGATAGGACTTCACGACTCTGTATTGACTATCGTGCGCTGAACAAGATCATTGTTCAGAATAAGTACCCGATCCCACGAATTGATGACCTTCTAGACCAACTCAATGGGAAAAATTATTTCAGCAAGGTCGACTTGAAGTCCGAGTATCACCAAGTACCAAATGAACCCTCTGATGTATGGAAGACGACCTTCAAAGCCAAGGAGGGCCTATTCGAATGGCTGATCATGCCTTTCAGGTTGATGAATGTTCCTACAACCTTCATGACGCTGATGGATGACATCTTGTGACCATCCACCAATGCATTTGTATTTGTATACTTGGATGACAACATGATCTTCAACCAGACTTGGGAAGAGCACCTCCACCACATCTGACGGGTCCTCCAAATAGTGCAACAACACAAGTTGTGTGCCAATTGGGAGAAGTGCACTTTTGGCATGACCCAGGTTCAATATCTGGAATACATTATTGATGAGCGAAGGTTGCATGTGGATCTAGCCAAGATCCAAGTCATTCAGGATTGGCCAACTCCAACCACTCTAACAGAGCTTCGTAGCTTTCTGGGTCTTGCTAATTTCTACCGCAAGTTCGTGTTGGGAATCTCTCATATCACTTGGCCCTTGAGTAAAGTCACCAAGGAAAGAGCGAAAACAAAATTATTTTGGTCTAAATCTCAATAGAAGGCGTTCATAGAGTTGAAAGATCGCCTCTGCTCTGCCCCAGTGCTCACATTACTAGACTCGCAAAAACCATTTGAGATTGAGACAGATGCCTTTGACTATGCTATTGGGGCAGTTCTTACTCAATAGGGGCATCCAGTGGCATATAACAATGAGACACTATCCGACACAGTTCGAAAGTATCCCACTTATGAAAAAGAGATGCATTCCATTGTGCAAGCTTACCGACAATGGAAGCCTTACATTTTGGGGAAGGAAACAATCATCCACATAGACCACTGACCCCTGCAGTTCATACAGACACAAGGGAAGTTGCAAAATGATTGCCATCAACATTGATCCACATATCTGCAATAGTTTCATTTGAACATCAAGTACAAGAAGGGCATCATCAATAATGTTGCAGACCGTCTCAGCCAACCACCGATCATAGCGCTAAACCCCGTGCTCAACTCTTGTGGGCATAAGACTTCTGAATGGCCGCTTCTCTACAAGAGTGATCCATAATTTGGCCACACATACAAGACGCTCTTGGAGGGTAACCGAGTTCTAAATTTTCACCTCCGGGATGAACTGTTATGTCACCTGCAACACCTTTGTGTTCCTTCAAGTGAGTGTGCCAAGATGATTTGGGAAGCGCACTATAGTCGGGTCATTGGGCATTTCAAGGTCAAGAAAACAGTGGTAGTACTACAGAAGTATTTCTATTGGCCAAACCTTCGACAGGATGTCAGGCAGTACATCAGATCCGGCACTGCCTGCGCCATTGCCAAACCGGCCATCAAGAAGTAAGGCCTCTATACTATGTTTCCTACCCCTAGTCGACCTTGGAAATCCATCTCCATGGATTACATGTCGAGCCTTCCTTCTACTAAGCATGGCAATGACTGTGTTTTCGTGGTCGTCGACAGATTCTCGAAGATGGCCATTATGGCGGCCTGGAAGAAGAATATCACAGCAAAAGCCACTGCTAAACTCTTCTTTGAACGAATGTGGGTACACTTTGGGATCCCACAATCTATCATCTCATATCGGGACAATAGGTTCCTCAGTTCATTTTGGTCCAGCCTCTGGTCAATGCTAGACACCAAGCTCACCAAGTCCACAATTTTCCATCCTCAAACTGATGGCCAAAGAGAGGTCGTCAACGGGATGATTGTACACATTCTGCACATGTACAACTCAAAGCATCCACACACATGGGATGAAAGCCTCCCCTATGTACATCACAGATATAATCGAGTCATCCACAGCTCAACCGACCACAACCCCTTTCAGGTGGGCTTGGGATTCCAGCCACTATGTCCCATTGACGTAGCCATGCCATTTGCAGCTACTCAGGTAGATTTGGCTAATGTCCAATTTGAAGTTGACAAGGCGAACAACTTCATTGAGCACATTCAACACATATGCCAACAGGTTCATGACATATTAAACAGAGTTAATGCTAAGTACAAGCAGCGGCATGATCAACATCAGGTGCCACACAACTTTCAAGTGGGCGACGAAGCGCGGCTACATTTGTAGGAGGGCCTCATTGGACCCCACAGCAAGCTTCACCCACTCTAATATGGGCCATATACCATCACCAAGGTTGTAGGGGACAATTCCTTTGATCTTAGTATTCCACCATTCTTGGTATGCACCCAGTGTTCAATGTGGACCGCCTTCAGCCCTACTTTCCACCTCTATTGGACACATCCGACATGGCAGAACAACTCACACTAACAGATTTAAACCCAGACTGCATGGAACAAGCCACAACTGATCAGATTATGGACACACAAATCAAGAACACCCGCCAGCAAAAGCTCCAACTATATTGAGTTGTCAAAACAGGCCAACTCCTTCACCAAGGCAAGTGGCTCACCAGGGACCAAGTTCAACAGACGTTTCTTCATCTCATATAGGAACACAACGCAGTTGGGATCATTGCTTCCTAAGGGGGGAGGAATGATCCAAGTGGATATTGGTGGCCACATGTCTATTCCACTTGGACCCCTACCATTGTTTCTTTTAGTTTTTCAGTACCTTAATTGTAGCACAATTTACTATTTTTGGCAGTTTTTTGGGTCCTGAACTTCCAAAGACATTTTGAGGCCCTAAATGACGATTTTTGGGCAAACAGCTGACAATGAATATGAAACAAAGACTTGATATTCGTTGTCAGCGGTTGCAATTTGCGGATAGATCTTTCTAATGATGTATCATATGCGTCAAATGGAGATAGTATGCCAAAGTTATGACCCCGGGAAATTGATGTACCAATTTACCCCGACGAGGCCCATAGTCTAGTGTTTCATCTCCTAGGGTTAGGTATTTGAATGTTTAGGGGTTTCCATTGTTTCTCAATAATAAATAGGCCTTCGAACCTCATTGTAACACAGTTCAGAGGCATGTAACTACCACATCTCTTCTAAGAGATAAGCTACCAGCACCCTAGATAGTTAATTTCCATTCTGTCTGTAAGCATATTCCAGTTATGAGATTTTAATGAAATGAAGTCTTATTTCTATTGCATCTCTGTGTTTATGTGTATTTCTGTATTTTATTGCGTTCCAACTTAAGCTTGGATCAAACTCAGGCCAAAGTCTCTCCCAATCTAAGAGTTTGTCTCTTCCATTAACTAAATATTGATAGATGTGTCATGTCTTTGGAAGACCACTAAGTGTTAAGCTCACAAGTTTATATGGTGGCACAGTCTCTCCAACTCCTCCAAGTTTATCTCTCACCTGAGTGAATTTGGATAGGTATTGAACAATAGTTTCAAATTTATTCATTTGAATGTTCCTGGGCTTATCTTTCAATGTCAGCTTCTTGGCATCTTCACTGTTTTCGAACAGGTCTGTGAGAGTTTTCCACATTACAAAAGTAGTCTCCTTTCCGTGCAAATTCGAAACCACGTGGTCTCTAACTCCCTCCAAGATAATCCTCCTAGCTTTTGTAGTATCTTTCTCCCACTGAGTCAGTTGTCGTGCATATGATGTTGGTTTTGGAATTTATGTTCGTGTATTATAATACTCCATTGGCATCCAACACAGCGTCCATTTTGTCTTTCCAAGCATAGAAATTCGAAGTTCTCAAGCCTCAATCCATTGAAAAGCATTGTTCTTTCACTGAAGAAATACCTGCACCACAAATATGTTAATTGAAATTTCTTTGAGAGTTGAACAAGAACCTTATTTCTATGTACTTTTCAATAGCTCTGGTACCATGTAAAAATAACTCAAAATTTCAAGCTACTAACGAATTCAGACTGAATATAGTAGAGACAAATTTCTTATACTCAATCTGTGAAAGAGTAAACATTCAATAGAAACACATGAAATCATTCAATCACAATGAAGACGATTTTTACTAGGGAACCCAACTAAGGAAAACCCCTCCTCTGTTTGTATTATATCAAATGAGAACAACGATGTATTACAATGACAAACTTCAACGCTTGAAGCTCAACCTACACTGCAATATTGATTTCCTCAAGTCTACTCTAGCCAACACTTAGCCAAAATAGGCCTCATGCCTCCTCCTATTTCCTTGCACAATTCTTGTTCTTAAAGAATAGGGAAGCTCCTATTTCCTTATGCAAATCCCAAGAGAAAAGGCTCCTCCACTTCACTAGGCAATTCGAATTGCATGCAGGACTAAAACTATTTTTAATAAATTGACTAATTAGCTAAGACATCCATTTAAAGCACAAGACAAATGAAGCCTTTTTTTGCTACAATTTAACATATTTGTTAATGTTTTCTCATTTTTCATTATCTTTTTAATTTGTGATTCTAACTTAAAATTTTAATTACTTCCTTAAATGTAACAGTAGTTCTATTTTATATTTTCAAAAACTTAAAGTGAATTAATGGTTTAGTGAGACAATGGATGGTACATTAGTAATAAATGTGCCCAGTATTATTGAATTATTAATAGATTAATAGCTCTTTAATCATTTTGAACTTAAATAAATTGTTCTTAGTTTAAACATTTTCAAAATCATTTTTATTAAAAATTAAAATTACTATTTCTCATTTTTTATTTCTATAAAATTTTATTTTTTAAATTAAATTTAAAAAATTATATTTTAATCTAACGTTGTGATCAAAAAAATCTTAACTCTTCTTAACTATTTAATGTGGAATAAAAAAATAAAATATATTTTGAATTAAATTTTAGCATTTAAAAAGTAATTTACATAAATACAAAAATACAAAATCAAATACTTTTTTCTATATGGTTCATGGACCTGGAAGATTTTTAATAATTATATTAAAATAAAAAAAAAATTAATTACAAAGTTAAAAATAAAAAATATATATTTTTGAAAACATTATAATAATAACAACCATTAAACATTATAAGTTGAATTTTAATACGAATCGAAATTTTTAATTTTTAATTTAAATTTATTTTAGTTCTGATAAGTTGAATTTTAATACGAATCGAAATTTTAAATTATTAATTTAAATTTATTTTATTTCTAGATTTCTCAGGCATCAACCAGAATCACAGATCCTAAATTTATCAAGCATAAACAGAAATCAAATTTCCTATAATATATATTTTTTATTATATAATTCCATATCCGACATTAATTTCTTCTTATTAAACCATTACCTATTAAAATTTTAATTTTATGTGATAAATTGAAATTTAAAATAGATGAAAACTAATTTGATTTTTTTCAAATATAGTCACATACTCCTGCTTCCTTTGCTAAAATTCATGTGGTGCAGTTACAAAACAAAAGAAGCTGACTTCGACGGTTAAGAGATAAACAGTAAGGCTATTTATTGATTGATGACTTCGCAATTGCTTTGGGAATCCACAACTTGTCTGGCGCTCTATTTTGTAGCATAGTATAGCTATTTTGAAAATGTCTATATACGGGATCGGATCGGGATGGAGAGGACCAGAAAAGCGCAATGCATCTAAAGAAATTTGTCATATGACTAACGCTTTTCTCATACTAGTTACCAGGTGATCAAGAATATACAGTCAGCCTGGATTAAATTAGTAAAATCTGCCTATATAGATGAGCATTTGGAGCTACAAGATATAAAAAGGATTCATATAATGAGCGTGGATTAAATTAAGAAAATCTGCCTTTATAGATGAGCATTTGGAGCCAGAACATATAAAAAGAATTCATATAATGAGCGTGGATTAATTTAGTAAAATCTGCCTATATAGATGAGCATGCCTGATGTAGAGTCGACTTAGGCTAGCCTTACAGAATTCATATGGACCAAAGAAGGAGCAACATAAGTCTACATGGAACTTTGTCAGATAAAGGTTTGTATATTTCCAATTTCAGTACAAGTATATAAAGAAAGACAAGATTCCTCAAGTAGAAGGTGAATATCTGCTCATGGGTGCATTATGGCCTTACCTATGTGTTACACCAAGATTTGAAACAAGGAATTACACTTGAGATGGTGGAAGTAGCTCGATCTATTTCCTCATTATAGATGGTCTGTAAATATACACATAAGATAATGGAAACTTCAAAATTACATCTAATGTACAGAAAACTAAGATGAATACTTTGTATAATAAACCAATTATATAGAGTAAATACTCTGTCAAGTTCTGACGTAAAAACGAGTATCTGGTCTTCACTTTCAATGTTATTTTATCAGGCTATGCGAAACGGTCCTCAATGGCATCTATATACCTGATAGTTTGCGCGTTTGTGTTTCCACATTCTATAAATAAAAAACAATGAAGATTTTGCGATTTGTAACAATGGTACTTGCAAACAAATTTACATGGAAAAAAACAAAAAACGTTTATGCAAGTACGATCCAGGCTGCAAACAATGTGAACAGTGGACCTGAACTTGCTCTGATTAGTAGCCATATGGCAAGCTCAACAGATTCGATGAAATGAACCAGAAACTACTCGTTTGTAGTTGAAGAAATATGGCTCTTATCTAAAATTAGTTAACAATATATCCTGAAAGGTACAATCACAAACTTCTTTGCTTGCTTCTGATTGCAGATAGGACACTTTCCTTTGTTCTTCTGCCAATGTTTTTTGGCACATGCCATACAGATATCCTTATGGCCACAGTCTTCATACAATGCTCTGGCTAACTTGGGACCAAAATCCCTATCGCACTTCACACAACGTGTAGCCTGAAAGAGAATCAATTAATAGTTAGAGAAATAACCTGTCATCTACATAAAGTTCTAGCATGTTTTTAACATATTGTAGCAAAAGGATTACTAAAACATATAAATAAGGAAATTAACAGTACAACTTAATTTTAAATTACAAAAGCTACCTGTTCAGTCTCTGCTTTAGTGGCATTAGCTAATTTCTCTGTTTCAGCTTTAGCAGTTTCCACTTCTTTCTCAAGCTCTCTTTGTTCCAAGAGCTTCTTTTGCAGCATCTCTTGCCGTTCTTTTTGACACTTCTCCTTGAACTGATAACAAAATGAAAATAGCCGGTGCAAGCTAAGCATATATTTCCCAGTAAACAAACCTTAATTGAATTTTACATAACAGATCCTCAACCCTGACAACAGTGTTTATAACTAACCTGCAAGATTTCCTGATGGTGTTTAGCTTGAAGCTCCAGTTTCTTTTTGTTTAACCTTTCCTCAAGTTCAGCAAACTTCTTCTCCATTTTAGCTGCTAATTCCTTGTCAAGCCTCACCTGTCTCATAGCTATGCTTCCTCTTATTTCAGCTAGTCTCAACCTGACAAAACCGAAGTTGTCAAACTCGTGAAACAAACAAAAAACAAACAGGAAATACTTATGCTATTAACAAAGTACAAAATTTAAAACAATCACTGATTTAGGCGTACTCTTGTTCCTTCTTCTCTTTCTGGATTCCCTGTTCCAATTCATGTTCAGCCCTCATATATTCTTCAGTTTCTTTCTCAAATTGTTGTTCATTTGCAGAAATCTTAGCTCTGATCTCTGATTCTCTCTGCTGATACTGGTACCACTTAATATGCTTTTCCATTTCATACTTCCTCTTGTTTTCCTCCATCTGAAATCATCTACATGTTATAAATCATGATTGTGTTCTCATGCTTTTCCCTCTTGTTCATACTGCATGATTTCCAGCTATCTCATGCAATGAAAATATCTTAGTTCTATTCCTAAAACACTGGCTTGCTTTCTTCTGGAAAATCTCATGTCCTTGAATCGAATAAAGTAAAATGTAGAAAAGAACTGGTTCCAAACAAAATACCTTGTCTTTATGAACATGTTTTGCTTCCTCTTCCTGTTGCTTGTAAAGCTGGACTTCGTCATTTTTCTTCTGCAGTTCTTCAGCTACTTGATTAAACTCGAGTTTCTCAACCTCCAATGCTTGTGTCTTTTGTTCTGCTTCTTCCTCGAGCACTTGAATTTCTTTACACACTCTTTCATTTTCCTGTATTCAATTACAATCAGAGAGAAAATTAGCTCTATGAAAAGAATATAAATAAACCAGACAGATTATCAATTCATATGTTTATAATCAGAAGATTTCATACTGAAAAGAAAGGAGGCTGCACGTTAGCTGCATATAACATCTGTACATGAAAAGCTAATGATCACTCTTGCCCAGTTGCAAATAGCATGATACCCCCCTTTACATTTCACGAGGTTATTCATCTTCAAATAGTGATACAAAATCAACTAAAAGGTATACAAGTTGTGAAGGAGGTAACTAATAAAGATTATATTCCTTAAATTTGTTTCTGTATCCTGATACTCAAAACTGGATCTACTAGGTTTGGGGCCCTTTTTCCGATTCTTCTTTATGGCCTCAATATGATATTATGACCTAGGAGTGACAATGATATTAGCTTCTGCATCTTGTAGGGATCTCTTCTGGAGTTTTAAAGGCAGTGAATGAACTCTTGTTAACCTATGTGTTGCCAGCCTTGGCATTAATTAAATGTCACCCTTTTATCCCAGGTTTAACTCCTTGGCTTTGGTAGGTGAAGACTTAAAACATGCATAAGGAAAATTAAAACTGAACGTGTTAGAGTTACATCAGAGTTCTATCTGGCAGATTCCAATTGGCCACACTGATGCTCAAGAAATAAGGATAGAAGGTACAGAGCATGAGAAAAGACCCAAGAGAAAAGCATCTCAGAATTGGGTGTTACCCTCTGCGATTTCCAGTGTTTTGATGCTAAAACAATCATTATCTTATTCAGTTAGGTCCTCTTATTTCCTCCGTCAAGCCTACCATGTTGTATTAGTGTTCATAGCAGGTTTGCTGTCATAATTTTTCCCAAGATTTTTCAGGTTGCCAATTTTTCCAATTCTGATCTTTTCCAAAATTTTCTCCAGTATTTTTGAGAAGCTTCTTACCAGATCTTCTGTGATATACACCCAAACAATATCTGCAACACTGGTCTGACATCGTTGTATTAGTGTTCATAGCAGGTTTGCTGTCATAATTTTTCCCAAGATTTTTCAGGTTGCCAATTTTTCCAATTCTGATCATTTCCAAAATTTTCTCCAGTATTTTTGAGAAGCTTCTTACCAGACGTTCTGTGATATACACCCAAACAATATCTGCAACACTGGTCTGACATCCACTTTTGGTACACAACACAAAATTGATAAGCTTGTAAGAAATGTTCAAATACATACACAGATCCTAGATGGAGTTGGCAGAAATGGCGCATCATGTAGATGGAGTTGTAAGAAATGTTCAAATACATACACGGATCCTATACAGTGGTCATGGCCCACTTTCTGCAGGAATTCAGGAATGGAATCAATGTGTAAGAAGACATGGGACCCTGCCAAGAGAAGAGTTTTTGCAGTGGAACAAGGGAAATCTAGTAGCACCAATACAAGAAATCGGAGGCAATGGGAATCCATTCAGTTGCCAAACACGAGACGTCACTAGCCAAGAATTGTGACCGAAGCAAGAAAGAGGCAGAATTTTGGTGGCACCATAGAAAGGCTATTTGATGATCATAGACACTCGAGTGGCATGATGTTTATCTGCAGCATTCAGGAATGTATTTATGTGGATCATTCACCATATTTTTTTTCACTTATGCAAGTATTTTCATTTTTCAGAGAGATCCTTAAATTTCACCAAGAAAAATCTATGCTGTCCACATGACAGGTCACAATTATCTCAATCTCTTCTTTCTTCTTCTAGAGTAACTACTCTTGCTAATCAACCCCACTCTGCATCTCCTCTTTAGTGATAGTCAAGAAAGAGAACCCCACAAAAACTGAAGAGATCAGTTATACAGGAAAAACAAATTGATCTGCATTGTCATTTAACCTTTTCATTCAAAACAGCCTACTTTGTAAATATTTCAATGTAATGCATGCACCTCTGGAAACCTATCCTTCCTCAAGAACGCCATCACATTATCTTTCACCTTGCAAGCTTCTAGCTTGTAAAATATAAGATCTCTCTGTACTTTCATTCAACTTCTCAAGTGTATACATTACACCTCACATATATGGACATCCCTGGACAATTCCGAAAGGTTCAAAATGCCTTTCAATTCTGTATTGTAACCAATTTGAAGGAGACAACTCATGTGATTTTGCAATGAAACGAATTGGCTGAGGTAAGACCAAGCCACATTGCCTAGAGTGGTCACCATCTTTGTTTGATCGTCCTTTTAGGGGGTCATACCTTGTGCTATATGATAAAGCTTGCTCCCCAACTTGCTTCATATAGTTTTCGAAAAGTGTCTCGATATTCCATGGTTTTAGTTTTAGTGTCCCCAGGTAGTGTGTAACAAACATAGGATTATGAACTAACCATGTATTCATCAAAAATATAATGACTCTTTCCTTCCACACTTCAAGCCATTTTTAATCTATCAAGATTTCAGTTATGACTCTGCACTCTAAGATTCCTTTCTTAATGCTACCAATTGCCCCCCTAAAGATTAGGTTTCTTTGAATAGGATAATAGAGGGTTATACATTTCAATTTAAGTTCATGATGGCTAAGCTTCAAAAAATGATGCAGTCAGCATTGATATTGTTGGCACGATGACGCTGTCAAGAATATTGCATTGAGAAAAGAGATTAAAAAGAAAAACATGTGCACCAAGTCTATATACAAACCTATGTCACAAGGTTCGTCGAACTTTAACCTTGAGGTCCGAATTTTGGCGAACCTTAAAAAGATTTTGAGGTTCAGCGAACCTCATCAAACCTCATGGCCATTAACCAAGTCCATAGATCAGAACTCGTAACCTCATGTCAAAACTCAAGCTTGTAATATGTCCTTGCAGTTTCCATGTTCGTGATAGCATTTTTTTTTATTGATGTTGATTTCTTATAATTTTATCCTATATTTCATTTTCAAGTTAATATATCTATACATATAGAAAATGTATATAGACAAACTTAATGGCGAACCTTATCCGAACCCCATCGAAAAATTCAAACTTGAACCGAACCTAATCATTGTCGAACCTGAACCATGTGACATTGATACAAACTTCAGTTAACATTGGTCGTTAATCTCTATCATACCCCTTTAATGGCCAATTTGTTAACTTTTCCAACAAGAATGTCACAAATTTACAAATTCCTAAACAAAGTCTTCATAAATGTAACAGCTAGTTCATCCTATGAAGGACAATACTAAGTTCAATTTCCATGTTTCACACTTTCTCCCAAATTAAGTGGTGAACTTATATATGTTCTATGTTTAACGAAAAGCGGTGTTTCCACCAGCTTCAATACTCCACAATTATCACAAAACAAAAAGGCTGCTCCACTCTACTTAACACCTACATCATCATAAAATCTCCTAAGCCACAATGCTTTGCATGCACCATAGTTTTGTACTCCACCTCTATGAAAGATGAAGTAATCACATCTTACTCCTTGCTAGTCCACAAAATAGCACCTAAACCCAACTTCAATACATATCCTAAAGTAGATTCCCCATCATCCAGTGGTCCTGCACAATTTCAATCCCCCGTCATCCAGTGGTCCTGCACAATTTGAAGCCTATCAAATCAACCCTGTCATTTTAGGCAAACTCCACCAAAATAAAATGTTCTTCATATACCACAAATCACTTTGTCGCATTATCACCAATAGATTTCTTCTCTTTCTCTAGCTTAAAACACTCTCTCACATAGCTCTCCAAAGAGTCCAAACCCATGTGAGTCGTGGTTTTCTTCCCTGCCATGTCCCCTCCATTGAAACTCTCTCTCCACCCTAGCTTGCACACTCGCTCCTATCCACTGCCTCCATGACAATTGAATGCTCTAACCCTAAACTCTGACCCCATCCTCCTCTCCCCATAGCCACACTACCCCATACCATGTCCACCTCTACCTTGAAGCACCTCATTCCCTATGACCTCAACTATTCGCCCTTCCTCACATGTTCTTGCGAAGTTGCAATCCCACACCCTATCGGTTTCTTATCCTCCCCAATCATCCTAACCTCCCCACATCAATTCCTCACTCAATGTCCCTCATCAGAAGCTCACCCACAAGCTCAATGTTCCTCATGTGAAACATGGCTAATGACAATAACTATAATGAGCACAATCGAAACAATAGATACAACACATGGGATGTAAAGCAAACACAACAAGCACAGTGAGAGCAAATTTCGATGTGGAACCAGGTAGTAGCACAATGGCAACACGACATATTATGGATAAACCCCACACAAACTTGGATTTCAAACTACAAAGACTTGTCAAGCAATTGGAGCATCCCAAACTTATAAATTACAAATTGGAAACAAAAGCTCATGTATTATCCAGCAACATTTCGAAAGTAGTATCCAAAAATATTATACTCAAACAACTACTCAATGAAACTAAAACTCAAGAAACCCTCCAATCTTTGAGTAGTTTCCTTCATGTCGAAAAGCTCTAATCTAAAATGGATCATTATATAATTTTTCATCCATTTTGGTACTTTCTAGGTGGAAAAAATCGGAGGAATTAACTTGCATGGTCTAATATCCTAGCGTAATTTTTTTTCCTAGGGTTTCCAATTCAAGTTAGGGCTCCTAACAGAATAGAAATAGATATTCGTGCATTCATATAATAGCAGATATTTCTATACATATTTCTAGTTAAAAGGAGATCTGTAAGAATGATAGCAACCTGGTATCCTCAATTCCACCACAAAACAATACTGACTGTCCAATTACCAGGGCTGTTACAGCCAATACTTTAACACAACACAGTGGAAAGAGTACTAAACCAATTCCAATAGCTAAATTTAATTCAACTAAGAGATTATTCTACCCTTCTAATCTACACAGAATCTGACAATAATCAGGCTGCATGTATCTTAGAAAGCTTTGTAATGGTTTGTAGCCCTAGGAGGGCCAAATATAAACCCTGCTTCCAAAACAGACTTCAGACACAGACTGGAACTCTCATTTGCTAGTTTATGACTGTAACGGGCCTCCAATGTACCTCTGATAACCCTCAGATCCAATGTTACCAAACTTGGAATCGACAATCAATCGACGAGGCAAAAGAGCGAAGAGTTTTAATCATATCGGGAAAAAAACGTGAGAAAATCAGTGAATACAATAAATAAAGATATACACATATATTGAATTAAAGAAACAAAAAAAAAAAAAAAAAATTTCATTGATATTCAATAAAGCCATGTCCAAACATTGTATAATATCAATTGATGTCCAAAAAATCATGAGAACAATGTGTATACTTCAAGTATAAAATATATTTAGTATTGCAAAACATTCAAAAATAGGTACAAAGTTTCAAACGAAACAAGGAACTTCCATGTTTTTGTCAACCAACACTGCGGACTTGCTAAAATCTTACTTGGGGTTACAATAGCATGACTTCTAAATTGGGTTAAGTTTGGATTGGTAATGCACAATACCTATTGGTAGATCACCTATACAATCGACAACAACAAATGAATTTAAGGAATTGTTTCATTATTATAGGTCCTTGTAAAGATCCAACATTCTGCAATGATTTGCTTTTATTCAAAACAATATAGAACTTTAAAATACTACAACTAGTTTCTTTTAGAAGAACGTTACTCGACCATTGGGGAGTAGCCACAAATATGTGCGTATACCATCCAAGTCAATAGCCATTGGCATGAGCACCGAGCAAGTGGTTCATGTTTGGTAAGCAGACCTGTAGTTCACTTAGGTGACTCTTTGGGCGAGGGAAGGGTGGCGTGGCTCGACCTAAGCCATAAAAAACCCGGAAAGCAACGTAGGCTGGTAAGAGGAGTGAGCCGACCAATGCTAAAGTTGTTGCCTAATACATGAAGTCGACTGCCTAATATTGTATACATGAAGTTGACTAGCAAAACCCATCGTAGCCTTGACAGATTAGACAAAGGGTTTCTATTTATCGAAATCGAAGTGTGTGCAGTGAGGGAAGAATGTGAAAATGGTGTCGTTTGATCCACGACGTCTCTAGATAGGCGGGCAACAAGAAGAAATGAAAAACTCTGAGCGCAGCAGGCGGGCAACAAGAAGAAATGAAAAACTCTGAGCGCAGCAGGCTGCAAGAAGAAGTGAAAGCGAAACCACAAAATAAAACCCTGCGAACTTTTAACCTAAGAGTTTGAGTGGCTCGTCGAATCCTCTAAAAATTGCTGAAATCACGAGTCAAACTCGCTCTGACTCACCGAGATTCAAATCGGCTCATTTGGTTGAAGATCAGAGTCGGAATGGTGAGTACTCGTGAGTGATCGAAGACTCTTGTAACACTACTCAAATCCACCCTTCAAAAAACCGCACTTCAAACTTCCCAATTCCACTTCAAACCAAGAAGTTGGTGCTCAAAATGAGCCCTTTTACTGCGCATATGTCCTGCAACCCTACAATCTTCAAAAAAAATTGTTGCCGCTTCAGATCTAACTCTAAGTCACATGGTTCGGGTTCAACTTTGGGTTTGGCAATGATAAGGTTTGGTTCAAGTTCAAATTTTTTAATGAGGTTCGGAAAAGGTTCGTCATTAGGTTCGTCCATATACATTTTCTATATATATACATATATTGAATTTAAAATGAAATATAGGATAAAATAGTAAAAAATCAACATCAATAAACATAAAAAATGTTATCACAGACATAGAAACTGCAAGAATAGATTACAAGCTTGTGTTGTGACCTGAGGTTATGAGTTTGGTTCGATGAGGTTCGCCAAACCTCAAAAAAAAATTAAGGTTCGCCAAAATTCAAACCTCAAGGTTGAAATTCGACAAACCTTGTGACATAGCTTCAGCTGATTATGGGGCCAAATTCCTTGATTAATTGCTTGGAAGATACCTGCTATTGCTGCACAGATTTTCTGCCTTCAATCAATTCCCTGTGCAGAGAAAACATAGGAAATCTACCTTCAGACCAGACCTAATTGATCCGAGGAATATGTTGCGCCAGGACAAGGTATATTCTTTAATCCTTAAACCAAATCAGAACTGCTCCAATGACCTATGCCAGAACAAGAAGAAGGGGTGACTAGGTAAGGTGGGATCACCTCCACCAAAACTAGTCCAAGAGAGAAAATGGGGTCTAAATTTTAAGACCCTGAGAGCCTCAGGCTCAACAAACAGAGCATAAAATGATCTAATCCAAGTGATGATCAAATGAATCCAACCCTCTTGTATTTATAGATTTCCTTGAGGGGGACTTTTCTCCCTAATTAATTGAGTGAGTGTTAATTTTTGAAGATGTTCTATGCTAGATGCAAATTTACTTTAATCTTCTAGGACCCAAATAGTAATCACATGAAAGTAAGATGCTGATAGAACATACCGATAGATCGATGGAAGACAAGCCAATAAAAAACAGAGATGAAGAATGGTGGCGTTACGACGATCAGCGTGATGCTTCAACCAGCAAAGTCTCCATTAGTTCAGCCAACCCAATGTGACACACAACCCCAACACGGCTCATCAAAACGCTCCACCAAGAAGCCCTAATGCTGAACCAAGAACGCTACTCCATGAGAAGCCCTAAATGCAGCACCATCCGAGAGAAGAGAATGTCTCCAAAAATGTGTGTAAATGACCTCCAACTCTCCAATATATAAATCAATCTGTGGGGGTGTATGACACATCTCTTATGCATGTGGGATAAATGTTGGAAATACTGAGAAGGGGGTGAATCAGTATTTATTTTCAATTGTTATTTTTACCAGTTAGATCACTCATATTTAGAACAAAAAATGAACAATAAGAATAAATGCTTTTATTAATTTCTTCTTTACAATAAATAAAGTACAATATATGTAAGGCTCCAACCCTAGATGAAGACACCAATCTTCAATCTCCCAGGCTCCAACCTTGTCAATTCTGAGGCACCAACTTCTAGGGCTCCAACCCTATCTCTAGTACAGGCTTCGACCTGGTTTCTTGAGGACTCCAATCCCCTAGGGCTCCAACCCTATCTTCCAAGGCACCGACCTTGTCTCTATGAGGCTCCAACCCTCAACTTCACTTCGTCAAAATATGTTTGTTTATTCTTCACGGCTCCCAAAGTCTTCTTCAATGAGCCTTCTCAATCTTCAACTATGTCTCCTCCAAATCACTTCATCAATGACAACCTTGTCTTCTCAATAGGTGTCACCACTGCTCTTCATGTCACCCAGACACTTTCTCCAAGGTCACTCCATGAAGGCTTCAACACAACATCATGTCTCCAAGGATACCTTCAAGATCTGCCTCTATTATGCTTCCAATTCCCTTCAATGGATCTTCAATGTTAGCTCCAAAGTATTCTCCAAGGTATGCTCAAGGATATCCACAACACAACTTCACAGACACTACAAGATGTATTTCAAGTTTGCTCCAAGCTGCTCCAATGTCCTGTTCAAACAAGCCTCAAACTCATCTTCAAGGGGTCTTCAACAAGTCTCTTCAAGAGTAGCTCCAAAGTCTGTTTCAAGTTTAGTCTTCAATCTACCTTTGGTAGGTTCTCAACAAGCTTCCTATTGAACTGAATGACTGACCCAAATTCCGCAAGATACTTGTTCAAATATGGCATAGGTCTGAGATGTTTAGTAGTCATAGGTCCAAGTTTAGCTGCTTGTGGTGTCTTAGCCCTTGGTGCCTCAAATGTCAAACTAGGGAAGGGCTTCTCACAACCAAGTCTGCTCCCTTCCAATTGGCTTCCACAAGATGCAATATGATCCTCCTAGCAACAAATTCAACTCAAAATCATCCACATAACTGTACTCATGAGTTGATGCACCTACTATAGAATATCAATCTGGTTAGGGCATCATTTCAGTCCATGACAACCTTCTCTTACCACTGCAACAATCCTCAAAATCAGTGTGACTTCCTTTCCTTGTTTAGATGCCTCCCACGCTGCCTATTCCCTTATCTCTGAGCTTGGTAATAGGCGTTACGACCCCTCCAGCAAGCCCATAACAGGCCTATGGTTTCTCTATTGTCTCACAGAGCCTATGACCCTCCACAATAAGGAAAATTATACCCTAAAATATGCACCAAACAGCCCAGAAATAATTTGGATAACCTCTGTTGTACCTCAGCCTCAAAGTCTTCTTATTCTCTCTGAAATGTCCTTCTCGGCCTCCTCCTTTTTCTGTCCACTTGTTTCTGAATTCTTCACCAAGTCAAGCTCCACAAAACTATCCACACACCAAGCTGAGGAGACATGTTAAGATGAGGGTGTAGTCCATTCACAGGAGACTTGTCACAGGTTTGATGTGGGTTGAGTGACAATTTTTTAAAGGTAATCAGAGCTTTAAAAAAAACTGTCCCTCCTCACATGTCTGAGCCCTATCCACAACTAGCAATCCGAGCTAATAGCACCAAGTTTAGGTGACTGCTCACTTTTTTTCTGACCACAGGTCCGAGTTAAGAAATATCCCAACAGATCTGTCCTTTGCAGTTGTAACTTTGAGGTCTGTGATCTAAACGTTGCCCAAACAATGATTTACCACAGTGATCAAGGTCTGTATAAATTCTCCTTTCTTCCTGTGATGCCGGCCGAGGTCCTGAGATGTTGACTAAATTGGTGGCTAAGGAATGAGCTCGAAAACTTTAATAAATAGTGATTTTATCACCGCAAAATGAAAGGACACGTCTCTGCAAATAGGCCAACATGAAGGACAATGATAGGTCGGCTCACTGCTAAGGTTAATTTTTCTTGACTTAAAAATTCCATATCTCATCAACTGCTGGGAGTTTCGGGGCAAGTAAAAGCTCGTTAGAAAGCTACAATTATGCTCTAAAAGGTAGTGTAGGTGTCATAGTGAAATTCTGCCTCTAAGATAGCAAAATTTATTTTTTCTTTATAACTGTCCTTGAATTTTTATGTGCAGAAAGTGATTGGGACAGCAAGAGGTCATTAGGTCTTCTTCATTGTTATGGCTCCAACAATGTCTTTATATTATTTCCACGTCATCATAGTCTCATCATGTATTCATGTCATAGTGCAGTGATATGGCATTGGCAACTTCATCATTAGGAAAGTTCCAAGATAGTAAGATAGTCTTCCAACCATCAAATGAGATATTCCATGTCATCATCACATGTAGTTCTCCATATGTCATCAAAGATTAAGGCCTAGATCATCAAGTGCATGCAACATTAGATCAAGTACTTCTTAGGGCTTTCTTTCATTACTGGTTTGACTTCTTCATTGATGATATCCTAGTCAACCAAGAGTCATGACATCATCATTTGTAACCAAGCATCTCAAGAATATTGACATCTCGGTCAATGCCATATTGACATCAATGACAACCTTGATCAACAATAAATTTGGCCGACCTTGCACATGTGGAATAAATTTAAAATACATGTTCTGCTCATCCGATCAAGATGATCTTTAGATCGATTTTGCACCTCTCCGAAAAAGGAATCCAATAAGAATATTGGCATCATCACCTGAGCATCACAACATGGAGTTTGGACCTAGTTGCCCAAAATTAACACTCCCTCTCAACTAGGGAGAACTCCATCCACCAGTGCCATCCAAACATCGTGCATCATCCCGCCGTAACTTGCTTTGATGGCTCTTTATTTCATAACAAAAGGTGAGTCACAAAGACATCACTCTCGGCTGACAAAATCAGCTAAGAGGTGTGAAAACCTCTATAGGACACAAGGGAGTCTGATACTAACTCGAAGTTAGTTTAACTGACCCAAAGTCAGTTGGAGGTCCGAAAACCTCACTTGGACTCAAAAGAGTCATATACTAACCCGAAGTTAGTTGGAGGTCCGAAACCTCACTAGACTTGATCCCAGATCAAGTGAGTAGACACATGCCATCCTAGACATAGAGAGTACAACAATCTTCGATGCATCCATCGGTCTTGCTATTGGTCTCTATCCACATTTCCCACCTCATTGGCCAAATGAGAGGTACTTCCCATGAGTTCGGGGCTCCATGGGTAGGATGCATACGGGGCACAGATCAAAGAGAGGTAAACCATCTCAATATCATCACGGTGGGGTGGAAGCACACCAACAAGGTTCAGCAAGCCTAGCCCTGTCGTTACTTATAGCTCCAAGAAGCTATCCCCAAAGCCCCCCCTGAGCTCCCAAAGCTCATCATCCAACAGGACCCTCCAAATAATGGTCGTTCCATGATTCCAAGATTCTCATGGAAGGTTAGGAACATGACCTTCCCCAAGGGCTTGTGAGAATATCCGCGACCTGCTCATCAGTTCCTATATGATCGAGCCTTATGGCGCCTCGCTGTAACATATCCCAGAAAAATGGTACGAGATATCAATATGCTTGGATCGATCGTAGAACACAAGATTCTCAGACAAACGAATCCCCCTCTGGTTATCAGAAAGGATAACGATGGGTATCTAGCACATGCTCGAACAGCTCACTAAAGAGCTTTCCCAACAAAGTAGTTTCACAACAAGCCATACACGCTGCAATGTATTCGACCTCAGCAGTGCTCAAAGCCACCAACTTCTGCTTCCTGCTCGAAGCAGACCCAAGAGTGAAGCAGCATCTAAATGTGCTCTTGCAATCCACCACACTGCCAGCCCAATCGGCATCAGTATATCCACAGAGTCTCAAACTCCCGACAGTGTATCTCAGCCCATGATCTATCGTGCCCCAGAGATATCTCAATAGATTCTTGGCATCAACCCAATGAATGTTATGAGGATCAATCATGTGTTGACTCAAGGTGTTCACTGCACAACATATGTCTGGACGGATGTTCCCTAAGAACATCAGGGCCTCTTCCAGTTGTCAATACTCGGTAGGATTTGCTAGCACGGAGCCAGCAACGTTTCCACATAACTTCTTAAATTTGAGCTCCATCGATGTCGACACGGACTTACAATCCTCCATAACAAAACTTTCCAACAGCTTCACAATATATTTTCCTTAAGGAAAATCTCGTCAGATCTCTGCCAGACCTCCAAGCCTAAGAAGTAATGCATCAATCCTAGGTCTTTCATCTCGAATTCAGAAGCGAGCTCCCTCTTACACTGATGAATGAGAGGGTCAGCGCCTGTCAGGAAGAGATTGTCCACATAGAGAACCAAAATGAGAGGCTTTTCTCTATCAACCTTGAAGTAAAGGTTCAGATCAGCATTACTTCGAGTCAAGCCCAACTTCATCAGGTAGTTATCTATCCTCTTGTACCAAGCCCTGCGTGCTTGCTTCAACCCATAGGGGGCTTTCTTCAATCTGCATACATGAGAGTCTCTATCCTGGACTTCGAACCCCAGAGGTTGCTTCACATACACCTCTTCCCTTATCGAACCATGTAGAAAAGCGGTCTTCACATATATCTGATGAAGACTCCATCCTTGCGTTGCAGCAAGGGAAATAATAGATCGGATGGTGGTATAGTGGGCCATAGGTGCAAATATATCATCATAATCTATGCCTTCCTTTAGATCATAGAAGCACTTTAGCAGTCCTCAACTTCTTGTATATCTTGACAAAGAAGATGTTGATCTTACTCCCTCTGAGACTGAAAAGATGAGGCATATATGATAGAGGAAAATTGTTCATAAAATCATAGACATTTCTCAAGGCCATGATCTTCAATTCTTTCTCCAAGGTTGAGTTTAACCTTTTCTTCAAGTGCAATTCCATTCTTGATGATCTGAGCCATACTGTGGCTTTGAGAAGCACAGGATTCTCAGAATCCTCTTCTGCAATATAACATAACTCACTAAAGAGTTACCTCACATCGCTGACTGTTTTCGATGTACAGCTTAAACAATTCTTGCAGACTTTGTTCTTAAGATGAATTATAGCTTTACTATTCATCATACTTGTGCTTCAGCAATTTTGATAGCGTACCTCTGAGTACCTGCAAAATGTCTGGATCAGCGACTTCAGCTTAAAGCTAAAGAAAACATCAGCTCCCCCTGAATATTTGAGAAGAGATCTTCCCCAAAGAGACATCTACAACTGGTTATCAGTCCTAGTTACATGGACAGTTTTCTTGAAGTAATCAATGGGCAAGAGGAGATACTTCTAATACCTTTGACTTTTCAGAGCACTGTCATCTGTAGCTCAGGCTTAATAGCTACAGCCATCTCCTTTCCTTGGTGGAGCCTATCTGCTCCTAAACTTAAAGGACACTGGCCTGAAGCAAGATTTCAAGACTCTTGAGGTATTTCATCCTCAGTCCAAGTTGAAGGAACGATCAGCCATTAGGAGTCAAGTTGGTTTACTTTCAATAATTGTCTTCCAGGTCATATAAACAATCTGAAGACTTACTTTCAACTGAGATCATTACTGGGCTATAATACAGATTTGTTCAGCAGTCATTGATGCACAACTATCTGCTTGATCTGAAGCTATGACTTCATACGATATACCATTGTCATATCATTGTTGACACCTTTGACATGATGGAGTTTACAATTCTGTTACAGGAGCACTGTTGTCGTAATGAGAATTGTCACCGATATCAAGGATCAAAATTCCTTCTAGAATGGGGTTATTTCCTTCATTAAAAATGCAACGAGATCATCCTCAAAATTTCACTATCATGGCAAAGATCATATTCTTATGTAACTGTCCATTGATCTTAATACAAATCATAGAGAACGAGATGTTATGGGTCTTCTTGGAAAGGTGATGCCCAAGGGTATATTAAACTTATGTACATCAAGGTCTGCCAAGAGCTATGCAAGACTTCTGTTTGGATGTTCTAATCCCATGATGTGTAGTGTATAATTGCATGGAAATTGTAAACGTGATATATAGACAAACACTCACAGAATGTTTGGAACTGATTTCTTTCTGCATGTAAACAAGCAGCACTTGTAGAATTATTAGCAGTATAGTTTCCACTAGAGAGGAAAGACCAGATAAAGCTACAACAACTGTTGTTTGGTGTTAAATGGCAATAGACATAACAGCATTTACTTCTATTGTCACTACTACACACATTGCTGCTCTTCCCATATTTTGTTCACATCCCATTTGTAGGAGGCTATTTATTCGATATTAATAGGTCAAGGCTCTTTAGAAGTTTGCCACGATACATACTAATCATTTATTAAACAGCAAATTTCTGAAACAGAAACATTTTAGTAGTGTACCTTGCATAAGGAACAGTCAATTCTTCAGAGGCCACCTCAAATTTGGCCAATGTAGCCTCATGTTCATGCACACCAGCACTCGACAGTTCATGTGCCAAATCATCCAAGCTATCAACTTTTCCAACAAGGGATGTCATTTATAAAACAAGATTCCAGAACAGCGTGTGAGATGCCGCAGTGAAACAGATCAAAGTTTATGTATTTGATTGTGCGGAAGTCATCATTATAGTAATGCAGACCCAAGAACAGAGATATGTATGACTCTCCTTCTTCCTCCACTGAGATGCCTCCTCCTTCGCTCCAACGGCAGACCCTTAACTCGCACTTCTATTGCATACCAGATCCGAAGTGATGGTGCTCTAATGAGGCCACATCATCCTTTATAGATGGACCCTTTCTGTCGTGCTATGGCCTGCGGCCTAGCACACAGTAATCCTGTAGCTTGCGGCTAGCAGACTTGTTTCCAAGCTTTTAAGTAGCCAGCATACTCTGCCTTCAGACCTCAGTCCTTCCATGCCTCACTGCCCTAGCCTCCTTGTTGCGACCTTAGATCAGGCCTCTCCTTCTCAACAAGCTGCTCCAAGAGGAGATCCGTTGCCCCAGATTAGTCTCATAAATGTGCTTCGCTATGCGTGAAATAATTCCGTTCCTCTTTTATCTGTGGCCAAGGCACAGTTGATGAGCAAAGTTTCTCGGTTGTCAAGAAATTCAGTCCTTTGATTGCAGATTTCTACTCTGCAAATCAGGCTTTGCTTTATCAAGTTCTAATTAATTTGTTGAGGATGCATCTCAACGGCTTATTCTTTATTGTCCCCTTCACCCAGTATCTGATCACACCTATCTGAATCTAGGGCATTGATTTTAAAGTCTGCTTGCGGCTATTCTGTAGTCTATCTGTGGTCATGAAAGCGGATCTCTATTTCGGCCTTTTCGGCCTCTCCAGGGCCACAATTATACGAATAAAAGTTTACTACAGATCATAGGTTGATTACTTGGTGATCCGAGAAACAAGACCAAGGGCTGTGGATTATTTCACGCACTAGAAGGCAGACTTCTTGTGGTATCCCTTGGCCCGCCTGAAACGTCAGATGAGGTGAATCCAAACAAACCTCCAAAACAGGTTGAATCTTAGCAGACATATAGATCTGGTTAGGGCACAGATCAGCCCTAACTTACAGCAGCAATATTGTGAAATCACCTTTAAAATACTCACTCTTCCTTATAAATAATTTCGAGGTCACAAGAAAAACTTGTGTTTCAAGCCAGACTTCACTAGTTGTCCCTCGACACAGATTGAGCTTTGTCTTCTCTTTAGCTCTGATACCATGTCAATTTCTGAAGATGTTCTATGCTAGATGCAAATTTACTTTAATCTTCTAGGACCCAAATAGCAATCACATGAAAGTAAGACGCTGATAGAACAGACTGATAAATCGATGGAAGACAAGCCAATAAAAAACAGAGATGAAGAATGGTGGCGTTATGGCGATCAGCAGGATGCTTTAACCAGCAAAGTCTCCATTAGGTCAGCCAACCCAATGTGACACACAATCCCAACACGGCTCATCAAAAAACACTGCACCAAGAAGCCCTAACGCTGAACCAAGAACGCTGCTCCATGAGAAGCCCTAAATGCAACACCATCCGAGAGAGAAGAGAATGCCTCCAAAAATATGTAAATGACCTCCAAGTCTCCAATATATAAATCCATCTACGGGGGTGTGTGACACATCTCTTATGAATTTGGGATAAATCTGGCCAACCTTGCACATGTGGAATAAATTCAAAATACATGTTTTTCTCATCCGATCAAGATGATCTTTAGATCGATCTTGCACCTCTCCAAAAGAGGAATCCAATAAGAATATTGGCATCATCATATGAGCATCACAACATGGAGTTTGGACCTAGTTGCCCAAAATTAACAGTAAGGCTCACACCAAACCCCAACTTTGGTGTTTTTTGCCCCAGATGCCCCAAAACTTGCCCTCTGTTGCCCACACATTGGATATTTTGGTGTTTTCCCTTTTATCGAGGACTATAGCCTACAAGGATCAATAGACTACTTTGTCCCTTAGGCTAATTAATCCCTCGGGAACATTACTGTCTCCCCTTCCCTACATTGCTTGTCCTCAAGCAATTACAAATGGGGATGCATGGCCTCTTCAACCTTAGAAGTTATAGTCTCCTTTTGAAAGGAAAAAGATGGCACGTCAATGCTCTGTGAATTCTTAGAAATTTTAAATTGGCATATTTCTGTTGCAATATACTGATTACAAGTATTATTAGCAAGGTTACCAATAGATTCTCCTACAACAGCACCACAAGGCAGTTCAGTTCACCACTACATTTTGACAATGACACCATTGAACTTTCTTTTTCAGTGGAATTGAAATTAAAGGATGCTTCTTTGCAACTTTCCTTGGGACAGACATGAGTATTATCAGTTTCCGAGATACCCAACACTAGTTGCTTTGCCTTCTTGTCATTTTCAAATAAGGCACAGACCTGAGATTGTAGAAAGCATAGGGAAGCATTATTAGAATCATGACCAACATCTAAGACGTCGTCCTCCTTATCATTTGAACAATGGAACACCATACATGCGATGTGCTAGTTGGATATAAGCAGGAAATGCTTGCTGGAGTACAGTACAGCACAGCCCCAGATCTGTATGGTCTCAATCTTTGGAAATTTCCGCATTTCCACCATTACAATTTCACCAATTGTATGCAATTCAACAATGTAGAAATTTCTGAATCTTAATTCTTATGCACAAATTATTTCTGTTAATCTGGTTAAGGTTCTCCTACTTAAGCAAGTTATCAACTGAACAATTCAAGTTAACATCAAAGCAAAACACATAACAGATCTCTACCAATTCAAATCTAGAATAAGCACATGCACACGTAGACAAAGTGACACAGTCATTTCTGGACAAACTGTCCCCGAAAAAACCCAATGTGGAAAAACCGATCTCTGGCTGCTGGAGGGCTCTATTATTAAGAATATTTCTAAATACACAACTCTGGTTTCCAGATTTGGAAAAACTTACAGAGAAAACTCTAGATCTGCAGCACCTGACTAATCTAAGACCAAAAATACTGATTGATCCACACCCTCAAGCGGGATTTACAGAACTCGGCCAGATCTAGGCCTAGAAACCCCAGCGTTGCCCCTGAAAGACACTGCTGCTGCTGCTGCTGCCATCTATTGCTGCTACTATTGCTGCTGCTGCCTTTCTCTGCGCTGTCCTTGCTGATCTCTTCTCTGCTTCTTGTGTATTCTAGAACCCGGGATCAGCTCATCCCCTTGGTCTAAATTCCCCTCTTTGCAACTGAAACACTTCTAAGAATTCTTAGCAACCCGCCCTAGAATCTCAGCTTAGCTTCAGTGCTCTGCCTCTGTGTGTTTTCCAAATGACCCCAAGCCTTTCCTTTATACTTTTCTCGTTAACAAATCAACAACCAAGATTAAATCTTTAATCAATGGCTAAGATTAAAAGAAAGCTTGATCTGTGTGACTTAAGACAGCTACCCCTGAAAGACACTGCTGCTGCCATCTGTTACCGCCTTTCTCTATGTTGTCCTTGCTGATCTCTTCTCTACTTCTTGTGTATTCTAGACCCCGAGATCAAATCATCCCCTTGGTCTAAATTCCCCTCTACAATTGAAACACTTCTAAGAATTCTTAGCAACCTCGCCCTAGAATCTCAGCTTAGCTTCAGTGCTCTGTCGCGGCCCGCTATGTGTTTTACAAATGACCCCAAGTTTCTCCTTTATACTTTTCTAGTTGACAAATCAACAGCCAAGATTAAATCTTTAATCAATAGCTAAAGATTAAAAGAAAGCTTGATCCGTGTGACTTAAGACAATTTCATCACATGTTTAACTAAATTCACTTTAATTATTTTATTTTCCTAAGTTTTAACTTAGGAAAGACATTAAAATAATTAATTAATTTAATATTTTCTAAACCAGATGAAATTCCAAAATCCATTTCTGGGTCTTGTAGATCAGGTGAACTCTAGTCCTTCCTCAAAATTTGACACCTAGAGCACATCTGATGCTACCCCAAATACACAAAATCTCAAAAAACAGTTCCATCAAGAACATTACCTGCAAAATCCATATCTATTCCACTTAGCACTGAAAGGTCCCTTTTGGCAGTCTGTTGTCCTGATTGTGCTGCTCTTGAGTCAAACAAGGATTTTATATCCCCACTGTTACAAATAAATCTGATGAAGATGAGAGATCAAAAGATGAACCTGAAGGAACAGCTTCTGTGAACACCTTGAGCATGCAGCCGACTGCATATGTTCCATAATTTTGAACAGATTCTGAGTTTCTGAAAGTCTTCATTTCTCCTACCACTGCCCATAAGGCTTCCCACCAATCATCAACTGTGGCTGATGCTTTGATTTCATCATGTTGCACACCAACTTCCTTATTGTCCTTGTATGCATTTCGAGCATTCACAGTACCACATCCACCCACAACTTCATTGGCAGTAGCATCAACAACCAACGTCAGCCTGCTTATATGGTCAAACATGAAATCATTTTCAGTCAATGCCTTGGCCATAGTCCTGAGCACATTGCATCCTTCGTGTTGCACCACTTCATTAGTTCTGTAAATAGCCATTGCACCAACAACTACCACAACAGCACCATAATTCACCATGGCTAAAACACTCCTTATTCCAGCACAATGAACAAGATTCCATATAGTGAGTGCTTCAAGCATACCACTGGATTCTCATATCTTGAGGGAACACAAACATAGCTGAGATAAGTGCATGTGCACCTCCCTATCTGAATCTTTGGAAGCCCCTAGTGGCCGTTTGCTGTTACTCCATTCTGAATCACCGATTGTGGTCTTTGCACAAAACACTTGAAGCGTGTTGCATCCTGCCCTCCTGGCTCGTTCAGAACTTGCAAGACCCACTAAGTGAATCTTTGCACATACAAAATCTTCACACCAATCTTCTGCAGTACCTGGATCACCACTTAATACCGTATCCCATTTCCACTTAATCACCACGTTGACAGTAAAGATAGCATGGGTATGAGCGGATTGATTACTTATGTTAGTGCTTCCAATAGCTCGAGACAATAACACTTGAGCTAAAATAGAAGCCATTTCTTCTTGAGAGGTGACATCTATCTCTGCTAAACTTGTAAGAGTTATTCCACAATTAGTTGTTTCCCAAATTTGTATGGGTGCCTTTACATGGGGAGTTGCCTTTCCACCACCAAGGCCAACTAGCTTTGCTGCAGCTGGAGGATTTGGGCCAAGTAGGTCATGCACTTCTTCATCTTTATTGGTAATACAGTTACTTTCAGTACTGCTACCCCTAGCTATGGTTTCCTCTTTAGGATCTTCCTCCTCCTGAGATGTTGCAGCCCCTCTACTCCATCCTTTAAATTTTCCAAGAGCCTTTGTCTTCTGCTCTCTCAGTAGCTGATTTGTATGTTTTTCCATTATTTCCCTCATCCTTGCACGCTTAAGAGTTTTATATGGGGCATTAAGACCCTGTTGGTGATGATGTTATAAGTGTCTGTGCCCATGGAGCTATCAGTGATGTTGCCCTTACTTGAACAGGTCTTGTATTGATGGGCAGACTAGATGTTTTATCCTGAGCAAGAGGACGAGATTCCCTTTCATGACCAATAGGTATTGGAGGCATGGCCAGGAAATTGCCATACAGATTTGGTGCAGGTTGTGGTGTATTGGCCATAGTGTTCTGTTGAGTGGGTTCCCTAAATGTGCTCTGCCCAACAGCTGGCATTCATACGCTATCAAACCCATCAGATTGAAGAGATTGATCTCTTGTATCCCCCTTTGGATGATTTAGCCAATCAAAATTGTAAGGTTAAGGCTTGGCGCCAGCCATAGGTTCTAGGAATTGAGGCTTTTCCTTACTTTTAGGAGGATACAGCCATGTCCACTTTTCCGGGAATGCCTTTATACTTGATTCAGCTTCTTCTGTACTTTGCTTTTCTGTCTCAGGCTCATCCTTAGTATCCTTAGTATCACTCAATTTGTTTTTCTTGCAGCTAGCCCAAAATTTGCTCCATTTCTTTATACCTGCTTTCTGTTGTGTACTCTTATCATCAGATTCAAGAGATTGATCCTCTTCATTTTCCTTAGATGTTGCAGCTTTTCTGTCCAACTCCTCTAATTTTGTAAGAGAAATTATGTTCCAATATTGCAATCTTTTAATAGTTTCCGCTCGCTACTCTTCCAGCTTCCATCGAAACTTTGTATACTCCTTGCCAAAAATTGTTTCCAATTGTTCCATCTTTAAACACCCTCCAAGCTAGCAGGCAAGCCAGCTCCGATACCACTGTAAAATACTAGGGTAATTTTTCTCCTAGGGTTTCCAATTCAAGTTAGGGCCCCTAACATAATATAAATTGAAATTCATTAATTCATGCAAATTGCTTCCAGTTGTTACATCTTCAAACACCCTCCAAGCTAGCAGGCAAGCCAGTTCCGATACCACTGTAAAATACTAGGGTAATTTTTTTTCTAGGGTTTCCAATTCAAGTTAGGGCCCCTAACAGAATATAAATAGAAATTCATGAATTCATGCAGTAGCAGATATTTCTAAACATATTGCTCGTTAACAATAGATCTGTAAGAACGATAGCAATCTGGTATTCTCAATTCCACCACAAATATGCAACTAACAGGGTTAAGGGTTAATACATATTTCTCTGGTTGTTAAGGGTTTTATCTCAATTTACAATTTCTTCCTTGCCTCCTCTTGTGGGACACTCCATCAAACATTTCGAGCTCCTCACCTTAGCATTTCGATTTTTCTCCAAGGGGGTGGGTACTTCATGATGGGTGGCCCCCACATACCACTATCCAAGTAATTTCGACCTCCTAAGTGTTGTTTGCCCAAAAAATTTGTGGGTCTCCCACATTAGCCAAAATTGCAAAAAATGTGAATCTTCTTGAGCAAAAATTAGTTTTAGGAAGGGACATGACAGTCCTCCCCTCCTAAATGTTGCTTGTCCCCAAGCAACTACAATGTCAGATGTTGAAGTATGTGCTCACCCTCCCAAGTAGCATCCTCATTCAGTAAGTTCCTCCAACGTACCAAATACTCTTTGATGGTTCTGCTCCTCAACCTCCTCTCTCTAATCTCCAAGATGGCCTTCGGCTCCAACACTAAGTGTCCCTCGTCATCGGGTGGGGGTAACTCTATAGCAACTGTCACATGTTGTCCCAACACCTTCTTGAGGCATGAGACGTGGAAAACATTATAGACTCTGCTCCCAAGTGGAAGCTACAACACGTAAGCCACCTCTCCAATCTGTGTGATCACCCTGTAGTGTCCATAAAAATGCATTTGTAGTTTTTCGGCTCCCGTCTGCTTCAACGTTGACTTCCTATACGATTGGAGGTGTAAAAAGACTAAGTTCCCCACCTCAAAGTGCTTCTCAACTCTATATTTGTTTGCATATATCTTTTGTTGATCCTGGCTGATCTGGCAGTTTTCTTTGAGAGCTCTGAGAATGTTTTGGCTCTACTGAAACCAATCTTTGGCCCTTGGGGCCTTGCTATCTCCAAAAACAAGGTCGACAAAAGATAATGCATCATACCCATACAAAGCACGAAAAGGTAACATATCAATGCATATGTGGTAGGTGGTGTTGAAACAGTACTCCCCCAAGTGTAACCACTTCATCCAAGCATAGTTCCTCAGGTACCCCTCCAACCACTTGTTGACTATCTTGATCTCTCCATCTCTTTGAAGGTGATAACTAGTACTAGGAGTGAGCTTAGTGCCCACTAGTCTGAAAATCTCCTGCCAAAATGCCCTCATGAAGCGGTTTTCCCTAACTCCCTGTCACTGACTATGGTATTGGGAATACAATGCAGACGGAAGACCTCTCTGAAGAATAGCTCTGCCACTTGCGCAACAGAGTACCAGGAGGGCATAGCAAAGAAATGTGTGTACTTCATCAACCTGTGCACCATCACGTAGGTGCAGTCACGACCCTGGACCACAGGAAGCCCTCTGATACAATCCTTGGAGACACTCTTGTGAAATTTTCAATCTAGAAAATATACAGTTGCAATGATAGATTTATTTCTCCTACTCATTACTCTGATAAGTTATTTGCAGAAATCTATCAGTAAATTTCGAAATAAATGCTACTGCAACATTCACAATTACATATGTAGAGAAAGGAACAGTAAGGAACATATGTATAAGAACCAATCACATGTACACACTTATTTTTGGACAATTTTCCCCAAAAAAACCCAATGTGGGAAAATCGATGCAGCAGATGAGGGTTTCATTATTATTCTTCAACAAATGAATCTTTTCAAGGAATACACTAGCAGATATATTCAGAAAACAACTAAGACAAAAATTCCCAAAGCCTTCGAAGATTTTCTGACACCCAGAAGAGCCTCCAACTCCCTCTGCGTTTGTCTGTGTGTTGCTCTACACAGTCCCTGCGTTGGACTGCGTCACTCTTCGTGGGTTCACTGTGCTGCAGCTCTGCGTTGCCTTCTGTGGCCCCTTGTATCCCTTTATCCTCGTGCTCTATCACTGCTGACTCCCTCTTCTCCTTCTGCTTCTGCTTCTGCAACTCCACCCTACAACTCTCCCTCTGAAATCGAATTCTATTCCTTCATAATCGATCTGCTTCGGGCACTGAGTGTATGCTCAGCTTACTTTCCAAATAACCCTCAAGCCTTCTTTTATAACCTTCTCGTTGATGAATCAACGGCCCAGATTATAAATCTAATCAATGGCTAAGATCAAAACTTGTCCTGATCTTCGTTCTCTAGAAGATTCACACTCTGTGTTATTAATACTCTTTAATTATTTAATTTCCCTAAGTTTAGACTTAGGGTCTGCATTAAAATAATTAATTATTTTAATTAGGGTCTGCATTAAAATCAACAACTCTCCCACTTCCTCTCTGGAATGGGGAGCGGCTACAATAACCCCATTGGATGGGTCAACTCCCCCTTGTTTCTCAGACAAGCCTCGCACTCTTGTACATGCCTCAACACATCCCCCTTGAAGCCCTTCCATGTGAAAATCTCCCTAATCGTCCTACAAGTCTTCAAGAACCCTTGACGACTTGACAAGGGTGAATCATGGGCTTCCTGGAGAATCCTCTCCTTCAGCTATGAACCTAGTACCAAGAATATGCGCATGTAGTAAATGACATCTGCTATCACCTAGTAGCGCTCATGTCTCTCAAATTTGGTGTAGCGGCTTAGACAATAGTATTCCAAAGAACCCAAAAAGCGTTTATGGAAATTCCACTCGGATTTTGTTTTATTTGAAAAATTAATTATTTTAATGGGGACCCTAAGTCTAAACTTAGGGAAATTAAATAATAAAAGAGTATTAGATAAAACAAAGTGTGAATCTTCTAGAGGACATGGATCAAGTAATGTTATAATCTTAGTGGTTGATTAGACATCTAATCTGGGTCGTTGATATGTCAACGGGAAGACTATAAAGGAAGGCTTCAGGGTCATTTGGAAAGCACACCAAGACACTGAATTGATCTAAGATCGAAATTTTTGGGGTGAGGTTGCAGAGAAATTCGAGCTAGAGATTTGAGCAGTGAGGGGCAGAGATAGCATCTGGAGAGGAAGAGATTTTCTCAGTCGGTGGAGCATCAGTCAAAGAGAGGCAGAAGAGATCTAACCAAAGCCAGCATTGAAGGAAGAGAGATGACGTAGTCACTGCGTAGGCTCACGCAGAAGCAGCGCAAAGGCAAAGGAGGGGTTTTCGGAATTTTTTTGGTGCATCAACTTCGAAGGCTGAGATCGGCAAAGTGGCACCGAGAGGTTGTTCCTCAGGGTCCAAAGAGGCAAAACAACTTGGTTTAGGGCCAACGTTGAGCCTAGAAGGGAGTGACGCAGTGGCTGGAAGTTCTAGCGCTGGATCTGTGTAGAGGCTACACAGAGCTTCTCTGGGGCAGCATTTTTTTCATCTGGATCAGTCGGGAACTCAGAAGTGATTGAGTGAGGTAAATCCTCACAAATTCTTCTACTAGTATTTATCTCTATAACTGAATTACCGTCGGGGTATTCAGAGATGTATTCAGACATTGCTATTGCATAATAATAAAACCCTTGTATATGTTGCACCAGTTTTCCCGCATTGTTTTTTTTCGGGGACTTAGTCCAAAATAAAGGTGTCATATGTGTAAATGATTTCCTTGTTTAGTTTCCTTGTTTCAAAAACATAATTATTGTAGTGTAGGATGCTTCAATGAATGCTTCAGTATTTCATGAATGTATTCACAAATAATTGTGTAAAGTAAATTACATAATAGATGAAGTAATTTGAATGGTTGCAGTAGGATTCCTTAGATTGATTGAGATCTAGGAAATTTCACATGGTATCAGAGGATCGATGTGGAAAAGGAAGGACGGATCTGATTTTTGAAGTGAAGGTCGTTGTTGTTGCAGTGCAGCACAACGAATCCATTGAAGGATTGCATAATTTTGGCCAGGAGGGCTAAGATTTTCGTGGCAGTCTCTCTTTGAGTGAGTCAACAGAGAGAAAGGGCTTCCAGATTCGAGATCTTGTTGTCGCAGAGGGAGTTGTGCAGAGCCTCCATGCAGAAGACAGAGGGACGCAACTTTTTGAAGTTGTTGTTGGGCATAAAAGCCTCAAAAAGAGTCAAGAGCACATATTTGGCGAATTCTTCCTCAGTGATTTCCTCGCCGAGGAAATCAACATTTCTCAATTGTTGTGCAGTAGAGGAGCAATAGAACTTAGAACTCCACTAGGGAGTGCGTATGCCTGCCAGGTGATGCACAGTAGGGAGAAAGAGGGAGCAGAGTCGACAATTTTTCGACTGAGATGGCATCTCACAGACTTTGCGACCAAGATCGATTGGAGGGCTCATCCAACTATATGATCTGGAAGGAACGGGCTATGTTCCTTGTAGATGAATCTGATCTGAAGGCATTCGTGGAAAACGTGGTAGTTGTACCTACAGATCTGGATCAAAACAAGAAGTACAAGGCTGATATGGCGAAGGCAAAGAGGTTGCTCCTTGATGGTCTCAAGGATCACATCGTTTCACATGTGGCTGGCAAGAATACCGCCAGAGAGATGTGGGTAGCTTTGCATGACCTATATGAGGGATCTTCCGAGCAGCAAAAGTTGTCCTTGGATTAGAAGCTTTGTATGATCCAGATACGGAAAGGGAAGCGCGTTGCTTCATACCTCATTCAGTTTCAGGAAGTTCGAGATCAACTGTCAGCAGTAGGTGTTACACCTACAGCTGCAACCGTGATACGGATGGCCCTTAACAGTGTCACAAAGGAGTGGCGAGTGTTAGTCTAGAGCATACTGGGTAGGGCAGTGTTACCTAGCTGGGAGCAGTTGTAGTCAGCTTTTCAAGAGGAAGAGCTGAGGAGAGACCTCGTCAAGTGCAAACTTAATGGCAGCAGTGGAAGCGGATCGAAATCCGTGGAGGAAGAGGAGAATGCAACCCTTGCATCAAAGGGACAACAAATGCAACGGAAACCAAAGCATCATGCTTCAAAGGTCAAGTGCTTCAGATGTGGCGAAACAGGCCATTATGCATCTTAATGTCCTCTGAAGAAGAAGGACAAAGATGAGAAGCATGACCCAAAGGTTGCAACTGTGAGAATCGAGGTGGATGAGGTGACCATGATTGCCCATGCTTCTCCTAGTGAGAAGTGAGGTGATATTGAGTTGTAGTTCTTTGACCTTCAGTTGGGCAGGATCTTTGAAAAGCCCACCTCATGGATCATACCTTGCTACAGGAGCCCATGATCAACAGTAGTGGGATGGATGAGTATTCAGATGGAGTCGAGGAGTGATGGAGACGACAATGCAGTAGATAGTGTTATCGCTTGCCGCCTACACCTACCTACAAGTTAGTGGGAAAAGCCTTCAACCCCACCAGGTGTGGTTGGTGGCAAGGGCCTCAGAGAAAGGGCTGTCACCTATTCCCGACTCTCTCCGTTTAAGCTATCTCCTAGGTTAGCTAAGGGGGGCAGTCCCTAAAGGCAAACTAAATCAAAGATGTGAGGTTTCTAGGAGAATTGATTAGAAGGAATTACTTATCAAAGATGACCCAATTCCAAGACGTAAACAAGCATATAAGTATATGAGCAACATTAAATGATGTGTTCAAAATATAGACCAGCGCTTTAAAGTAAATGACAAGTGCTTGCTCAAAAATGAAATTTAAGATACAATGACAATAAACCCACAAAGGAAGTGTTAGACCAAGATAGAAATATAGGCATCACTTGCAATAAATGAAAAAGTACTTGTAAGAAAGTGCTCAAGTAACAAAGGATAATGACATTAAATATTCTTGAGCTAAATAACCACCAAAGTAACAAGTACATGAAATAGAAAAATTGCGAGTAAATATCTGATGTGAAGGTGCTCTTGGTTATTTTATTAGTAGAATTCTAAAAACAATTTTCAATTTAACTCTTGTCCCCAGACCTCACCCTCGCCCGAAATCTGGGTCTCACAGTGAGGAGTCAATAGCGGTGAAAGGTCCCTAATGTCTATACAACCAACTTAAGTTGGAGGTTAATTTTTAGAGATGCAAGTCTAGTATGAAAAGTGAAATCCCTAAATGATATGAAAGTGAGTTTGCAAGTGCTATGTAAAAGATGGAGATGATTCAATTAAATATGCTTCATAGTTAGAACAATAACTCAAGTTGTCATAAATTGAAAGTGCTATGCATCCTTACTTGTAGTATATTGTGAAACTTATCCAAATGAAAAATAGATCACAAAACATAAGTGATGGCAAATGAGATTGCAAATTAAGAAATTAAAGGACTATGAGATTTGTGTTACTTCCCAATTAGAGCATGCATATGTGATGTGAAAGAAAATGGAAATGTCAAAACCACTAAGTCAATCCATCTACAAATTCTCTCCTTTGAAATCGAGAGATAGGGATGCCAATGGGTAAATGCCCCGCTCCCACAACCAAAACAAAAAAATTTATTAGTTTTACAAGAAAGAAATGACCATGAGGCATTTTCTAAGCCAAGGAAAGTCTTTACAAATAAAAATTGAGACCATAGACTTTTCCTCGATGAGAATTTCTAAAAAGCTCAAAAGAATTCAAACTTTACAATAGGAGAAGAGAAGCTAAGCCTCTTCTATGACCACAAACAAAGAAAAGAGAGAGTTATCTTCCTCATTTGAAACTCAAAGCCCAAAGGTCCTGCAACAACTTGTTAGTAATTTTTTGTAGTTCTCCACTCAAACCGTCACAAGAAAAAGTTCGGAAAGAGGGCTAAAAAACCAATCAAATATTAGACAGATAAAATTACAAAATATTGCACAACAATTTACAAAGGGCTAAGCCAAAGAGTTCGAGTAAACTCTCCTCTTTGCTTAGTCATCTTCAAATTCTTAGATAGCAAATGAAAGCAATGAAGTATAATGTTTTAAAAGATATTCAAATTTAGAAGTATTCGGCTTATATACAAGCTTTGTCCCAAAACCCCTGCAAAACAATTTTGTAAGATAAAACTATGAATGTTCAAAGAACAAATGACAGCTCCTTTGAGAATGTATCAAGAGTGGGTTGGTCTCTCCAAAGACTTCACCCAACACTTGATTCTTTGATCCCAACAAGATGTTCCCTCTACAAAACTTCAATCAAGAATTAGTTCCATATAGATCTAACAATAAACAATGATAAGAAACTCTAGAGATTTATTTGAAACCATTTAGAGCATTCTATACCTAGAGCATACTCCTAAATCAAATGTCAATGTAAGATAGCTCTACATTAACAAATCTATAAGAGCATATGGAAACAAATTAGATCAAAGCATGAGTAAAAAGAATTATACCAATGATCAAGAATTCATCACACTTCAAAAGGAGAAACACCTCATGAATGAAACCCCAAAGTCGTTATTGATATTTCTGAAAGTGTAGAAAGTAGCAGCGCTTCCGCAATCACAATATCTAGTAAAAAACATGATTACAATGAGAGCCCAAGGCTGATTTAAATAGAACTATGGGAGCAAATCCCAATGAAAGATCAAATGACAAGTGGAGAAGGGAGATAATCCCAATGCAAAAACGAATTTGTACAAGTGGCACCATAACTGTCCAAGTGTTGGAGATCACTACTGTAAATTGCTCCCTAACTGGTGTATAATTTATGTTCAGGCCAGCGTACAAGTTTTTCATCATGTGTATATCTTTGGTGGCTGCCAAGTGTGATTGATGATAGGTGCATGGGGCAGAAAACTCCCACATAAGACTGCCTCAACCCCCACGTAAAATTGAACCTCAAACTGTTGTAGGTGGCCTTCTTCACTGGCAGCGTACACTTCTAACTGTTATGTGCATCTTATTATGTCCAAGTGTGAAATATGTGGCAATAAATGGGAGCAATATCCCACTAAATTAGCCATAATACAATGATCATGTGCCCCACGTGTACCAAATCAATGCCAATCAGATCTATGTGTTACGATCAACATATGACTGCCTCTAATTACTGCGTACAAGATGTAGTTGACTGGTGCGTGTATGGCTATGAGTGTTGTATTTTAGTTGCTGTGTGTGCCACAAGTGGGAGACAAGTAAGAGCAAGTGGGAGACAAGAACTGTCCCATGTGGCAGTTTTGTCCCCACTCAAACTTTTCCAAATCCATGAGCCTAAAACATGCCCAAACTGCTACGTATGAACTTAACTGCTCCTTAGAGTTTTTAGTGGGGGAAAAGTGGGAGGCAAGGTCTGTACTATGTGGCAGCCTTATCCCCCTTCAACTTTCTCAATTTTTATTTTATTTTTCAACCTCCATGAATTCTCTTTAAACTGAATTTTACAATTGCTGAGTGGATAGTTCGTGACTCTTTTGACTGCCTTTGACTTTCTTTTTGACTTTTTAATTGACTTGTGGCTTGCTTGGTGGGCCCCACATGGTTGCCACATCACCCTTTACTTCTCCACATAATTGCCATGTCAAAATTTCACTTATTTTGACTTTGGAAAATTTTCTAAATTTTTCCAATTATTAATTTTCTCTCATTAATTTTCCTAGAATAATGTTGGGTCTCTGAGGATGATTTTTTAGTAGTCACACACCCCAGACATTTCTTAAGGCCACTTATTTACATCATTACATAGAAATTAATTAAAAAATCTCGTTTTGCGAGAAATTTTTAATTATTAAAAAATCACTTAGACCTTGTCAAATTCCGCGAAATTTCAGAGATGACCTAGCATGGTAATATAGATTGACTCTAGACACTAAGATGCGTTAGGGTCTCAACCTTCAAGCCGTCACCCTGGCTTTGGGGTAATGCAATGAGTGAAAAAACCTAGAAAATCATCCCTCGCTAAAAAGAAGGAATAATTAACCAAGTAGAAAAAACACACCAAGGTGTACTCGCTTGCTGATCGAGTCCCAACATCCTAGGCCTGTTACATGGCTTTATTCATCATGCTAGTGACATTTATACAATATCCCCGAAGGGCTGCAGAATCTGAAGACTGAAGAAGAAAATGATAAGAAGAAGAAGTAGAGTTTAAACACTTTGTTGAACTAATGATATCTGATGGCATAAGTATCTTCTGGTTCATCCTTGGGCATGGAGTCTTCACATTATCATCACGTGCCACTCCAGTGGTCAATAGATAGCAGCGTTCATTTCTGCAGTGCACAGTGGTGCAGCGTACTGCAAAGCAGTGCTTAAGCAGTGAAGAGCAGCAGCAGCAAAGAGCATCAAAGGAATAGTGTAGTAGCTATTAGCAGTCAGATTCTTTAGCACGAAGGTGCATCGACTGAACACTTATTCATTTTTGGGTGAGTTTCAGTTGTTTCTCTCAACAACTGAGTTGCAATGCAGATGTGGTGTTAGCAATGGCAGTGTTAGCAAGATAACAGATGCAACACTTGAGAGGGAGCTGTAGTACAGATGCAGCAGTGGCAGTGGCAGTGTCATGGGCAACAATACAGTGTCAGCAGCAGCGCAGTGTTGGTGGACAGCATCAGCAGCGCAGAGGATGCTTCAAGGTCAAAACAGTATGCAGCAGACATTATTACTAGAACACTTTCCTCGCTAAGAGGGAGTGTTGATTTTTGTAGCATCGAAAAAGTGCTCAAAGTCTCAAATTTGGTGTAGAGGCTTGGACACTAGTATTCCAAAGAACCCAGAAAGCGTTTGTGGAAATTCCACTCGGATTTTGTTTTATTTGAAAAAATAATTATTTTAATGGGGACCCTAAGTCTAAACTTAGGGAAATTAAATAATTAAAGGGTATTAAATAAAACAGAGAGTGAATCTTCTAGAGGACATGGATCAAGTCATGTTATAATCTTAGCCGTTGATTCAACATCTAATCTGGGTTGTTGAAATGTCAACAAAAAGACTATAAAGGAAGTCTTGAGGGTCATTTGGAAAAGACACCAAGACACTGAATTGATCTAAGATCAAAATTTCTGGGGCAGGGTTGCTGAGAAAGTAGAGCTAGAGATCTGAGCAATGAGGAGCAGAGATAGCATCTAGAGAGGAAGATATTTTCTCAATCAATGGAGCATCAGTCAGAGAGATGCAAAAGAGATCTAACCAAAGCCAGCGCTAAAGGAAGAGGGTTGACGGAATCACTGCATAGGCTCACACAGAAGCAGCGCAGAGGCAACGAAAGGGTTTTCGAAATTTTGTTAGTGGATCAGTTTCAGAGACCGGGATCCAAAAAGTGGCACCGAGAGGTTGTTCCTTAGGGTACAAAGAGGCAAAACGACTTGGTTGAGGGCCAACGCTGAGCCTGGAAGCAAGTGACGCAGTGGCTGGAAGTTCCAGCATTGGATCTGCGCAGAGCCTGTCGAGAGCAGTATCTTCTTCATCTAGATCAGCCGAGAACTCAATGATTGAGTGAGGTAAATCCTCACAAATTCTTCTGGCAGTATTTCTCTCTGTAACTGAATTCCCTAGGGGTATTCGGAGATGTATTCAGACATTGATACAGCATAATAATAAAGCCCTCAGATCTGTTGCACTGGTTTTCCCACATTGGATTTTTCCGTGGACTTAGTCCAAAACAAAGGTGTCATATGTGTGAATGATTTCCTTGTTAAGTTTCCTTGTTTCATAATCATAATTATTATAGTGTAGGTTGCTTCAGTGATTGCTTCAGTATTTCCTGAATGTATTCACAAATAATTGTGTAAAGTAAATTACATAATAGATGAAGTAATTCGGATGGTTGCAGTGGGATTCCTTAGATTGATTGAGATCTAGGAATTTTCACAGCTCATCCCCATGAGTGCCCTCCAAGATCTAACATACTCGTTGATCCTTGGAGTACTCCACCAAAAGCTATGATTTCCAATCATGGCAGATGATCATAAGGGAAAGTGTCTCAGGCCTCTTGGATAGTCTATCTGCCACCACATTACGCTTGCCCTTGACATACTCTATGTCGAAATTGTATACCCGTATACTATTGACCCACTTATGTTGTCTATGATTGAGGCCCTTATGGCCCAGAAAATGGCGAAGACTATTGTGATCAATCTTCACTCTGAACCTGTTTACCATCAAGTACTTCTGGAATTTAGCTAATGCATGCATAATGGCCAACATCTCCTTGTCATAATTCTAATACAGCCTCTCGTGTGAAAGGAGATTTTGGCTCTCGGAAGCAATGGGATGACCACCTTGTGACAGTACTACACCCACGCCTTCACTCAATGCATCACACTCCAAGGTGAACGGCTGAGTGAAATGAGGAAGTGCCAACATCGAGCAATTGCTCAACACCTCCTTGAGGTGCTCAAATGTCGCATGTGCCTTGTCTGTCCATGCAAAGGCCCCCTTCTTGGTCAAATAGGTGAGGGGAGCTACCAACTGTGAGAAGCCCTTCACGAACTTCCTGTAATAAGTGCATATACCCACAAAACCCCTCAACTCAATCACATTCTTGACCACTAGCCAATCCCAGATGGCTCAAATCTTCTCCTCATGCACCCTCACACCATCCTCTCCAATGATGTGCCCCAAATAGAGCATCTCTGTCAACCCAAACTCACATTTGGACAACTTAGCATAGAACTGTTTCCCCTCCAAGATCTTGAGCACCTCCTCCAGGTGTTGCAAGTTCTCCTCCCAAGTCTACTATAGACTAATATGTCATAAAACAAAACGAGGACATAACATCTCAGCAGCCCCCAAAATACATGGTTCATGCAGGACTGAAAAGTGGTTGCTGCTTTGGTTAGCCCAAAGGGCATCACCAAAAACTCAAAATGCCCATAATGACAACGAAAAGTTGTCTTGCTAATATCCTGCTCATGCACTCGAATCTGATGATACCCCAAACGCAGGTCTATCTTAGAGAAGTGCTTGGCTCCTCTAAGCTCATCCATCAATTTGTCAATCCGGGGAATGGGGTACCGGTTCTTCAGGGTCTTCTTGTTGAGAGCCCGATAATCAATGCACATCCTTGACATGCCATCTTTCTTCTTCACCAGGAACATTGATGAAGCGCAAGGTCTAGAACTGGGTCAGATATGCCCCAATGCCAACAACTCCTCAATGGCTCTCTCTATCTCATTCTGGTAAGCCTTTGAGATGTTTGTAAGGGGTTGTGATGACTGCTTGCACTCCCAGCTCTAGCTCAATGGTGTGCTAAAATCCTCTTTCAAGAGGTCGTCCTAGTGGGATGTCTCCAAACACTGCCGAGTACCTACCAAGATATCTTGAAAATCCAGATGAGGTGGCTTGGGTTGATCCCCAACCTTAGAAATCCTCAACTCCAAGGCCCACTCATAGTCCCCATGTCTAAAATCAGCCTCCATCTGATGTGTTGAGACAGTCTGTGATGGGTATGAATGCATGCCCCTCAAAACAACCAGCTTCCCATCTAGCCCCATGAACTCCATCTCTAGCTTCTGCCAATCAGTCATCACTCTCCCTAGGGAGTACACGAAAAAAATGACACCCATCACCACATTGGTGTATGGCACGTCCACCACGAGGAAATGATCCGTCACCAAGTAATTCCCCATGATCACTATCAAAGCGAGGACATATCAGGTACACTGCATGGTCATATCCCCAGGCACCAGAACTGAGAACCACTCAAACTCCATTGTAGTGATAACCCGCCTTTGAACTATCTGTGCATCGATGAAATTGTGGGTGGCCCCATTGTCTACCAAAACCGAGACACGTTGACCCTGCACTGTGCCTCTAATCCTCAAGGTCAAAAATTTGGGGACCCCACGCAATGAAGCAAGGACTCCCCCATTTGGTGGTGGTGGAGGTGGTTCCCTCTCTGCATGTGCCTCACAATCACCCCCACCTAACTCCAACTCCACGTCGTCCTCCTGGTCAGTGTCAGAGAAAACCTCAATGTAATGGGCCTTGCCCGTGTGCATCTATGACCTGGTGCCCACAGTTCATGACAATTGAAACATAGCTTCCTCCTAAGGTCTCTCCTGGTCTCCTCATCCAACTGTCCACGCCCTTGGTTGGTCCTCTGTGGTGGTAGGACTCTGGTGTCACGTCCCGTAGGGGGGAAAGGAGCTTGTGGTGAGGTCAGTGCTCTGGTCTTTGGAATTGCATCCTGCAAATCCCAGCTGCAAGTCATGACCACTAACAATGTGACTGGTCTGCGAGATTTCACCAACTCGCGTAAAGGATCAAGCAACCCCTCAACAAAAGTGTAAACCCTCTGACACCATCATCGATACCCTCAAAAACTCTGAAATGTACTACATGGGGTTGCCAGTCTGTTTGACCTCTATGAGCTCTCTAAAATGGGCCTCTAGGTCCCTCCGATGAATACTCTCTATAACCTTCCGTGTGAAGTACTCATAAGAAGTTACGATTGCATGCCCAAGCGTAGTCAACCTGTAGAACCACCAGTCGTGTGCTTCACCCTCCAAATGTTAGCCATCATGATGGCCTCTACCTCTGTCATCCAGCTGAGCTGGAAATATGTGTCTACCTTCTCCACCCAAGCCCTAGTCGTGCACTTGGATGTCCCATCAAAAGTGGCGACATACATCCTCCCAATAGTGCGTTGAAGCTCTGAATTCTGCGTGCTGGAACCCCCTATGCATCTACCCCTTTCGTTCTGCTTGAACTGGCAGTAATCCCGAAAGGACAATGCAGCTTGAAACTCCTCCCCCATAGACTGCCACTCACGAAAATAGTCCCCCATCAGGATATCATCCTAGCCACCCTCCTCACTGGCTCCTAAGGGAAAAAATGTGGGCAACGCAGTCCTAGAAGGCCTACTGTAAGTGTGTGGGTGAGACAATGTGGAATGATGGTGGTATTCGTGGGAAGCCCCAGAAGTCTCCCAAAGAAGGAACTCTCGCTAGAAACCCTTGTCCCTGTTATGTTGCTTGAACTCCTCCTGTATATCCTTCTACCCCTTAGCCAAATCACTCAGGGCCTTCAAGAGGGTATCAAAAGGTAAATCCTTACTTTTGGGTTCTATCATGTCAATTTCCACCATCGTCGGCTCCTAAGTCTCATTGTCAAGAGTGATCTCCAATTCCCTCTCCCTACTCCGATACCTCTGCCTCTGGTAAGTAGCATTTTGTTGGTCCCCCAATGTCACAGGAAAATCTCGCGATCGAGCCAAGATTTAAGCTCTAATACCACTATAATATTCCTACTTAGGAAATACAATGATAAACAAAGCAAAAACTAACATGCACACAAAAAAGTCAAAAATATAAGTAGACACCCAGAAAATCTCCAAAAACATCACCCAGCTGAGCCATTTTATTATATATGGAGCAATAGTACAATGGGGTATGAAAGGAGTGCACCTAGGCTTGCCACAATGTCAAGCTAGACAGGCCCCAAGTAGGAAAATACAATGCTTAGATGTGGAAATGAACTGCCCCAAATATGCCCTGCGCCACCCTGGAAAAGACTACATGTTTGCTAGAAAGAACCTGCTGAAAGACCCTCCTCTGGTGTTCAGAAAATTCCGAGATAATAACCCTGTATTCCTCTCCAAAATCCCACAAAAACCCAAAAAGGGTTTGGTCTGGCTCTGACCCCTGAAATTGGCCCCCAAATACTATGTCCTCCTCAACTAGCTGGAAAATATGGCCCTCCTGGAAAAGCCACTGTAGCGGCCCTCCAATCACACCAAAATGTTAGGCTTTACTACCTCCGATGTCTCCCTCAATTCTACTGCTCAACCAAGCTCCACAACCTCACTCCTCAACTCCCACGTGTGCCCAGAATTTGCCCTCTGCGCAGGCCCACGCAGTCACCAAAATGCCACAATGTAGTAGCAAGGATTCTCCCCAAGATTTTCGTTGTACCTTCCAAAAATCTCCGGCCAATGGCACTGCAAATCTACCCCGGAAACCTCAGCAAAACTCTTGCTCTTCGCTAGCCCCAACAAGCAAGTTGTACTCCCCAACTGTGCCCTGGAAACTGCTACGAAACCCCCACTAAGTGCCTAAAAATGCTCACAATGAAAATAGACTACCCTACTTGGGTTGGCACTCATAGTCCACCGAAGCAAGGGATGAGAATCTCGCCTAAGAATCTCAGGTGCAGACTTGGCTAAATATCTCAAGCGTGCCAGGTGCAAGTGAATGTCAAATTGTCAAAAAGCCCCTATAGCTGCCATCCTCCTATTTATAATTTCTTCCTTCCCTCCTCTTGTGGGACCCTCCATCAAACATTTCGACCTCCTCACCTTAGCAATTCGATTTTTCTCCAAGGGGGTGTGTAATTCATGAGGGGTGGCCCCCACCTACCACTATCCAAGTAATTTCAACCTCCTCCTAAATGTTGTTTGCCCAAAATATTTGTGGGTCTCCCACATTAGCCAAAATTGCAAAAAATATGAATCTTTAGAGAAAAAAATTATTTTAGGGAGGGACATGACAGCGTAAGCCCTGCTAATCTTTGGCTAAATTAGGGGAAAACCACTGCAAATCTTTTCGTGTTCTATTCCTCCATAACAGATATCCCCACAAGCAATTCGAACCACTTCTGCGCCCTGGAAGAAAAACGTACTAGCTGAAATAACCTACAAATATGCCCAATGGAAACTTTGAATTGAGCTCCCCAAATTGTCTCACTAGGGAGACACTCGATGTTCTATGAAATGAGGGTGGAATTCCAGCTCGGAAATTCCTTGCACTGAACAGCACGGTTGTCTTGGCTAGGCAGCGCAAGAGAACTAATATTAAATTGTTAAATGATCAGCGATATCAAATGGAGGCCTTTAAGCTCTATTTTATAATTGTTGGCCCTCTCTCCTTGGTGGTCCCCACCTTCCACTAATTCACACCCCTTCCTTTCTCTCTCTCTTCTCACTAGTGTGAATTGCCACTTGGGTCGAATTTCTCTCCCGATGGTCCCCACTCTCCACTTAGGCTATGATTTCCCTTTTTCCTCCTAAGTCCCAATGTTGGAATTGCCTCCTCTTCCAAAAATCATCTCTAATGCGGAAAATCAAAATTGGTGATATTACACAAGAGTACTAAACCAATTCCAACAATTTAACTTAATTCAACTAACAGCTTATTCTACCCTTCTAATCTACACAAAATCTGACAATAATCAGGTTTCCTGTAGGTTAGAAAACCCTGTAATGGTTCATAGTCCTAGGAGGGCCAACTATAAACCCTGCTTCAAGAACAGACTTCAGACACAGGCTGGAACCTTCGTTGCTAGTTTATGACTAGAACGGGACTCCATTGTACCTCTATTAACACTCAAATCCTCCCTTCAAACAACCACACTTCAAATTTCGCAATTCCACTTCAAACTGAGATGTTGGTGCTTAGAACAAACCCTTTTTCTACGAAGATGTGATGCAGCACTGCAACTGCAGCTTGGTCTTGCGGCTTTCATAAAAAGCTCATTGTTGCTTCAACTAATTATGGGGCCAAATTCATTGATTAATTGCTTGGAATGTACCCGATATGGTTGCACAGATTTTCTAGAGGATAAAACAAAGGAAATATGCCTTCAAACCAGACTTGCTTGATCCAACGAATATGATGTGCTAGGACAAAGTAAGTTCTTCAATCCTTAAACCAAATCAGACCTGCTCCAATGACCTGTGCTAGAACAAGAAAAAAGGGTGACTATGTATGATGGGATCACCTCCACCAAAACTAGTCCAAGAGAAAAAATGGGATCTAAAACCCTCAGAGCCTCAATTTCAACATAACAGAGACAAAAGTGATATAATCCAAATGATGATCAAATGAATCCAATCCTCTTGTATTTATAGATTTCCTCGAGGGGGGTTTTTCTCCTTAATTAATTGAGGTTCACACCGTACCCCAACTTAAGGGTTTTTAGCCCCAGCTGCCCAAAAACTCGCCCTTCGCTGCCCACATATTGGGTTTTCCGGAGTTTTCCCCTTTATCAAAGGACTATAGCCTACAAGAATTGATAGGCTACATCATTCCTTGGGCCAATTAATCCCTTGGGGACATTACACATGGCCCATTTTAGTGGCAAGTCCAAATATGGAGATTTGGGGTTTAAAACCTTCTAGAGCTATTTAGGCCATCAAACAACATTTTTTGGGGTCAAAAGTTTGCAAACATAGCTCGTAGCTCCTCGACATTAATCGACACACTAACACCTTTCCAACAAGGTGAAAATCAACCTAATCAAGGTTCATATACAAAATTCATCATTCCCACAAGATGACCTACCTAGTTGACCCCAATGATATAAACTCAATCCCATGTCAACCCGCATTACTCACAAATGTGGGGCTACTTATTTCGAAATTTTGAAGAAGATTCTAAAAGGTTGAAAACATAACACTAATTGAGGGTTGCAACTAAGAAACCCTAACCCTAGACTACTATTAGGTTATGTTAAATATTCGCAGCTAGGAGCAGAGGGAGATCCAATATCTAACATTGTACTTGTTCTATAGCTAAGTAAAGAATGTATGAGTGGGATTTGAGAGCATAACGAAGGAGGAAGAAGATTTTGTAGCAACCACTCAAGCTACGGTATCATAGGCAGTTCCATAGTGAGTGCCCCTTTGTATTGAATTTTGGTAACTAAAGAAATTATCGTGGAGCATAGGCCTCACCTTCTTCTAGATTCTCTCATATCGGATTTCCCAAGATACATCTTGTCTTCATTTCTGTGGATCGTGTGTTCATTTTCATGCTCTTTCATTTTCATTCTTCATTTATTTTTATAAATTTCAGCAATACACTAGTGATAGTACACTTCAAATCCATGGGAATAAAACTGCATAGTAAAATATTTCAAAATATCACAAGATCTATTGCCACAAAATGTTCCAATGGAATATCTCAACAATTTACAAATCCATTTGGTATCAGAATAGTCCTCTTTTGGTTATTTGAGGGAAGTCACAAGATCCAGGAATTGGTTTAGAAAATCAGTCACAAAACCCTAGCCATGGCAGATTGAGTCCAAGTCCAACCATAATAACCATCAAGATACAACAAAAGGAAGAAGTGTGAGGATGGAAAAGCAAGTCATTGATATCTATCACAACATGGCCCTTTTCATTGTGGTTCTCACAAACAAGTTTGAACCTTCTAGGAATGTTGGTAGCTCTAACTCAAAAGTTCTACCAAATAAGAAATTGAGAGATAGTGAAGACCAAGAAAAGAAGTCAAGGAAACGACCCAACAAGAAGCAACCAAGTTCAACCTTTATTTAAAATGAATGTGAAAGTGGACATCAAGCCCTACCAAGGCATTCAAAACCCTCATCAAGTCCTACTTTTACCCTATTGGGTATGTGTTACCACTCAATCTAGCATGCGTCCTAGGAGGGGTACCTAATGGCCAACTACTAGACAAAATGACAACAATGGGACGAAGACACATTGTCACATCAGTTAGTGTCCCTTGTTTTTTACGAACTTTCACCGATGGGAGTGTAAAAATTTCAACTATTGCAGCAACTGGAAATTATTCTTCTAACTATAAATTAATTAACAGTTTATTTGCCCACACAAACAACGAATAATTCACAACTACAATTAACACCAAATTGAATTCTGCAAAAGATAAGCTGGAATCTGAGAAAATACTGGCACCCACAGAAATTTGGCACTGTTATTTATGGACAGAAGTCCCCTGAAAAACCCAACTTGGAAAAACCGGTGCAACAGCTGCGGGTTTTTATTATTAAGCAACAGTGAGAAAATTTGAGGACAATAAATATCGCCAAACTAGCGAATCTATCCAAGAGGAATACTGGAAAAAATTAACTGAGGGAATTTACCCTCACTCCAAGCAATCCTAACACTTGACTGCCACTAAAATGCTAGTCATCCAACCAACTTCTGCGCAGGCCTGCGTTACTCTAGCACAGTCCCTTCCACACTCTACCTGAATCAGCTGCCAATCCAACCGTCTTTCTTGCTGCTAACTGGGAAAAGATTTCTCTGACCTTCCGGAACTTAAAACGTCTTCCTCTTCCGCTGGATCAAATTACCCTTTTGAAGCAACTAAGCATTCCCTACACTGCTTCGTGCAGAATATCTCGCCCTCCTCTTTCTGAGTCTCTGGAACTGGAAAATTTCCTTCAGACTCAATGTCCCTGCCCCTCTCTGTCTCTACTTCCCTTCTCTATCTCGTACTCTTCCAGAAACTGTTGCTGCTCTCTAAATATCGAATTGCCCAAGGAAATCAATTTCTAGTATGCGTTCTCCATCTACCCATCGAAATCCTCTTATAATCTCTAGTTGGGACTCCAACGACCAATATTAAAACATAATCGATGGTTGAGATCATTTCTGGATCGATCTGTGTGAGTTTTGAGATAATTCATACCTTTCTCAATTAATTCTGATTAATTAACCCCTTTTCCTAAGTTTAGACTTATGAAATATTTAAAAATAGGCTAATAATCTAATTGGGACACTTCTAGGTGGAATTCAAGAAAAAAATTCTGGGTTATGGAAAACTCTTGTGTTTTAGCCTCCCCACAAAGTTTCGAGACTAGAACACCTCCGATGCTACAAAAACATACACTCCCTCTTAGCAAGGAAGGTGTTCTAGTGTTGCACTCCTACTGCAATACCCTATCTTTGTATCACCCTCTGTCACAAAGCTGATGTTTGGAGATTATAACTGCCTGCCATTGCTCACCAACCACTATGCAACTTTGATGATGCATCTGTGTTGCTGCTAACATTGCTATATTGCTACCAACTTTGCATCTACACTGCAACTCCCTCTCAACTGTTGTTGTTGTTATTGCAACCACAACAACTGAGAAGCATCTAAACTACTGAATCAGTTGTGTCTGTGATGCATTTCTCCTGAGCATCTGACTGCTACTAGCCTTTGCACTGTCCACTAAGGAATCTACGTTGTTGTTGACTCTGCTACTGAGCCTCTTGCTATGTTGTCAACACTGCACTACGCTCCTCAACACTTGACTGCAACTAGTCTGCAACTGTCACTCTAGAATCTGACTGCATCACTGACATTGATCCATCTTGCTACTAATTATTGTGGGCCCATATAGCAAGGTAATGATCCATGAGGAGGAAACCTCAATTGAATCTACCCAACCTCTGCGTTGCTCTGGGACTATAGCTCCATATCGCCCCACCTCACTCCTGGAGGTATAGCTATTATCATGGAAAAATATTCCTCCAGCTTGCAAGACAACTTGTCTATCTCTGCGGACATTGTCGCCTGGTCCTGCTTGTCCTACATCCTGAGAGGACTCAGTACTCTAGTGGCCAAACTCGCCTCACCTGAAGTACTTCACCTTAGATAGGTCCTTTTTCTTCTTCTTCTCTCCCTGTCCCTGACTGGAACCCTTTAATGCTAGCGCCATATTCTCCTCTTCCTTCTCACCCTTCGTGCCCTTGTTGTTGCTTCCGCTGATGGTTCTCTTTAATAGAGCTCGCCTCAACTCCTCCTGTTGTAGGTCCGACCACATCATATCCCATCTAGGCAATGTGTCTCGGCCCAAGATATTTTGGACAAAGACTTGTCGCTCCTCTGAGACACTGTTAAGTGCCAATCATACAAGCTTTGTCGGTTAAGGTGCCTCCCCAACAACTGCAAGCTAATCACGGACCTCCTGAATCTTGGTGAGGAAGGAATCTATGCCTTCACCCTTCTGCATCTTGATGCTCCCTAGCTTCTCCTGTAGGAACATCTTTCGTTGCTCGAAAGTGGTTTGATATAGCAGGACGAGAACGCCCCACATCTCCCTGGAAGTGACTTTGCCAGATATATGTGAAATTACATGGTCCCCGACTCCATCCAGGATCAATCGCTTTGCCTTCGCCATCTCCTTCCTGTACTCCTTCAGCTAATCTGCATCATGAGGAACTGCCACTACATTAACTACATGAGATTTCAGGCCATATTTATCCAAAAGGAAGGGCATCCTAGCCTTCCAGATGACACGGTTGGAGGCACCCTCCAACCCAGCTTGATCTCTAAACCCAGTTGTGGCCATCTCGAATCTGAACCAGAAAATCCCTCTTTCCCCCTGCTTTGCCGCTAAACCTGCTATTCGCACTCCCTTCTGGAGTGAGAAAAACTGCATGCAGCAACTGCCAACTACAACTACAAAAATCAGATTTCTAAGTTAGAAACCATCTAAGAAAAATTTCCCTTTGTGTGTGCTCTTCTTCTTCCACCCGATGTTGATTCTGCTATTGCAAAACCCTCTTCTGCCCAAACAAGGAATCTGCTCAGTGAAAATCTGAGCTACTGCTACTCCCTCTGCCTGTTGGAATCACTCAATTTGGCAAGTCAAATTTTTCTGTCGACCTGCACTAAAAAATTGAACTGCTCAAGCAATTTGCACTACTTGGTTGAGGCTCTGCACAGCACCTAGAAATTTGTCATGTTGCTCCCTCTGAACAGCGAATTTCTGCCTCCACTTATGAGCTTCCTCATCTAATCAAAATCACTCTGTTACCATATGAAAATTTCAACTATTGCAACAACTGGAAATTATTCTTCTAAATGTAAATTAATAAACAGTTTATTTTCCAACACAAACAACGAATAGTTCACAACTGCAATTTTCGCCAAATTATATTTTGTGGAAGATAAACTGAAATCTGAGAAAATACCGGCACACACAAAAATTTGACACAATTATATTTGGGCAAAAGCCCCCGGAAAAACCCAATTTGGGAAAAACCGGTGCAACAGTTGAGGGTTTTTATTATTAAGCAATAGTGAGAAATTTTGAGTACAATAAATATCGCCAAACTAGCGAATCTATCCAAGAGGAATACTGGCAAAAATTAACTAAAGGAATTTACCCACTCCGAGCAATCTGGGCACTTGACTGCCACTAAAAAGCTAGTCGTCCAACCAACTTCTACCGCAGGCTTGTGTCACCCTAGCATAGTCCCTTCCATGCTTTGCCTGAATCAACTGCCAGCCCAATCACCCTATCTGTTGTTGAATGCGAAAATGCTTCTCCGACCTTCTGGCAAAACTTTCCCAACCTCTAGAATTGAAAATGCCTTCCAATTCAATTGTTTGAAATTGCCCGTCTGAAGAAATTATGCAATCCCTACGTTGTTTCCTAGAGAAAATCTCGTCCTCCTCTTTCTGACTCTCCAGAACTGGAAAACTTCCTTCGGACTCACTGTCCCTGCCCCTCTTTGTCTCCACTTCCCTTCTTTGGCTCGAACTCTTCCGTCAACTGCTTCTGCTCTCTAGAAATCAAACTATCCAAGGAAATCGATCTCTAGTGTGTGTTCTCCATCGACCTCCTCTTATAATCTCCAGTTGGGACTCCAACAGCCAAGATTAAAACATAAAAGATGTCTGAGATCATTTCTGGATCGATCTGTGTGAATTTCTTGATGATTCATACCTTTCTCAAATAATTTTGATTAATTAACCCTTTTTCCTAAGTTTAGACTTAGGAAATATTTAAAATAAGGCTAATAATCTAATTGAGACACTTCTAGGTGGAATTTCCAGAAACGATTTCTGGGTTATGGAGAACTATTGTGTTTTAGCCTCTCCACAAAGTTTTGACACTAGAACATCTATGATGCTACAAAAACTAAGAGGGAGGAGTCTCGGTATAAGGTAAATTACTTGAAAGATGTGATCAAGGGCAAGGTATGATGCGATTTCCAAGGCCCATTCAAAGGAGAGTCTCAAATAATGGCCCAATGTTTCAAAAGAAGCTAAAGGCTCTCCAAGAAAGGCTTATGAAGAGACCTAGACTTAGGAGTAAAGGTTATTCAATTATAAGGCATACTCATTGACCTAAGGCTTCTTGAGGCAAGACCTCTCCAACGGCTTTGTAAGATGATTACCATATAAGGGTTTAACAACAATGGAGTGACCTACAGGAAAATCCAAGCAAGGCCTAGGACTTGCCATGATTGCAAGAAAATGATTTTCAATGTGATTACTAAGTCAAGCAAGGATGAGAAATGCCAAAAATGATTAACTTCCTTTGAGCTTTTAACTGCAAATGACCTTCGGAATGCCACTAGCGAAAGAATTTTAAGGATAGAATCAATGTCAGAGCCAGGGCTTGACATTTTTCTAAAGCTAGCGAGAAAAATTGCCTCAAATTTGGAAGGCTAATAGAGGGCACTATAGTGTAGTAGCTTACCAATTCACTCTCCAAAAGACCCTTTCCAAAAGCAATTCGCAATAGGCCCTAGTTGACCTTCTAGGGCTAGGGCATAAATTTGTGAAAGGATGAAAGAAAATGGTTTTAGGTTGATCACCTAGGATTAAGACCAATGCCTTATCAATTGGGAGAAACGGAGTCAAGATTTCCTTTGATGAAAGAACTTCGCTCTATCAAGGATACCTGTGCAGCTTTTGCTCACCCTAAATAGGCAACAACTCGGCTACAATAGATGTTTATACTTCGTTTGGAAAAAGTTGATTGAGATTTCAGGGTGCAATATGCAAAACGAGCCTCTAGGAACATTCATTCAAATTATCTATGAGTAATGCATGCAATACTTCAATAATCTTAGTGTTTTCATGGAATTCGCTTTAAAATAGGGCACATACAAGATCATAACAAGAATTTCCATACATTAGACATGTAGCAATGTAAAGATATAGCATCAAATAGCACTTACAAGATAATGTGAGTATATCCATCCATCAAACTTGCAAATAGAAGCCCCAAGAAAAGATAGTGAAAATCCCAAACATCAAAAGGCATCAATAACATCGAATTCCATCCATCAATTGCAGGCTTGAATTCTTTTAGAAGATAAATCCCAATCCAAATGATGATGACTAACAAAATGAGGCTCTATTTAATTTATATGAACCTCTAATAAGTTCAAATGGTGTAATTAGCCTAATAAAACCCCTAAAGATATTCTAATGTGCAAATAACAACCCTATTGGTAACAAGCCCGCCAAATAGCTCAATAAGTGTGAAACAAGCCTTCCTAATGAGACCAAAATGATTAAATAATGGTGCAAAGGGTCGTTGGAAGGCCAAAATGAATCCTCAACGTGCCATGACGAAGGGGAGGGCTCCCAAGATGATGGTCAAGGGGGTGGCCCCTTCATTTCTAAGCAAAACATCCTATGGTGCTCACAGCTGGTTGTGGAGCACAATCAATGTTCTCACGGGCCTCCAATGGCTCAATAACAAGTAGATGCTCCATCAGTGAAGGATACAAGATGACACAAGCGCTCCCATGTCTCTCCAGAAGAGACGAAACTCTCTCTAAGCCCTAGATCAGCTGCCAAGTGTCAAGGAAAATGTGTGGCAAGCTGGGCAATGTGGTCCAAGTGTATCATCATCTCAGTATGACTGGGACACGAACAAGCAGTGTGTGGTGTTGAAGAAGCCCATCACATGGCAATCAATGCTATGTTGTGGTGGAGGCCCATGGCTCTCAATGCATGCCTTACAAGTGCCATTATGACCCTTTGGAGAGCTTGGATCTCGTATAGGGAGACAAAGTCCAAGATAAAGACCCACCCGCAATCCTGTATAAGATCCAATGCCTCTCCTCACCTTTCAATACAACAATTCATTAGTGCAATAGAGTAAATAAACTTGCAAATCATGGGAAAAAGTGGACACTTCATAGTGGCACGCCCTTCCAAAAGGGATTTGGAGTGTACATGTGTCACCAAGATCAACGAGAGAGGTTAATAAAGGACCCTATTAAGTGGTTTCTATTGAGATTTTGTGTATTTGGGGGAGCATCAGTTGTGAGGGACTAGACCCATAAATGGATTTGAAAAATTTCAGTTGGTGTTCAAGTTATTCAAATAATTAATTATTTTAATGGATTTCCTAAGTCTAACTTAGGAAAATAAAAACAATTAAAGTGAATTAATTAACACATGTGCTGAAATTGTCTTAAGTCACATGGATCAAGCAGTCTTTTAATCTCAGCCGTTGATGGATGATTTAATCTTGGTCGTTGAAGGGTTCAACGAAAAAGTATAAGAGAAAGGCTTGAGGGTCAGTTGAAGACGCACATTTTTGTAGAACTGAGGAATAGATCTGGAATTCTAGGGTAGATTTGCTAAGAATTTCCAGAGGGATTTCCTGCAGTGAGTGGTAGTATTGGCTAAGGGAATGTTCTGATTCCAGGGCCAAGAGATAGCAAAAGGCAAGAGGAGCAACCACAAGGACAGCGCAGAGAGGCTTCAGAGCAGCAGGGGCAACGCAAAGGCAGCTAGGGCCACACTGGGCTGACATTGGCCAAGTAGAGGCAGCACAAGGGCAGCGTAGACCCTCCAAGGGTGACGTAGGCCCTCCTAGAGCCACGCAGAGGCTGACGCAGTCCCTCCAGGGCAACGTTGGGGCTTCAGAAGCAGCGATGAGGGTTTCTAGGGTCAGATTCGGGCTGAGTCCTGTAAATCTCGTTTGAGGGTGTGGATCGGTCAGATATTTGGCACTAGATCTTCAGGTTAGCTGCAGATTTGGTATCTTTTATTCTCTGTCGGGTTTTCCAAGGTTGGATCCTAGATTTGATGTACTCAGAACTACTTAATAATAAACCCTCATATCTGCTGAACCGGTTTTCCCGCTTGGTTTTTCAGGGGACTTATGTCCAAAAATCCATGTGTCACTTTGTTGCATGAGTGTATTATTCAGTAAATGATCTGCATGTTTAGGTTGTAGTTGTGTTTATTTTCGGTATTTTCTAAATCTAATTTCTGAAAATAGCTTGTATAAATTAAATCAAGCAGGAGGAAATAAACCAATACACTGCAGTAGATTTTTCACATGGTATCAGAGGGATAGCAGATCAAGCTGAATCTCCAGCAAATCAGCTGAAGAAATATTTTTTTGCAGCGTGGACAATCTGCTGCTTCGTCCACGCTGCAAAAAAATATTTCTTCAGCTGCAGAAGGCCTCTAGGCTTACACAGACCCTTCCCAAGGCAACGTAAGGACTGTGTCACCCAATCTGGGGTTACGCAGTCCACTTCTGAGCAACGTTGGGACTCCATTGGGCCAGCCAGGAGGACATTGTCCAGTCATTTCTCTTGTTGCAAAAGAATTCAGCCAAGTTCTAGAAGCAATGCTTCAAATCTTCAGCAATGCTGCTGGGGTAGAGATTCTGCAGGTGCAGAATTGTGCCTAGCTAAGGCAACAAAGGCGGGAGGAAGACAGTCATTTAGCAGATCTGAGCCAAACAGATCTGAGATTAGATCAGGAGGATCGAAGAATACTGTCCATTTGAATTTTCGTGGAAGAGTTTAGGGAAGGAAGTCAGTTTTGAGCAAGAAGCAATTACTAGAGGGTTTCTAGTCACCAAGAAATCCAAATCCAAAGGGAGAAGTATTGTTTTCTTCAAATCTGAGTAAATATGCCTCGATATGGACTGAGGGATCAAGACAAATTGGACGACATATCCAACTTTGTTATCTGGAAGGCCAGAATCCTCTCAGTTCTGGATGAGTATGGTCTAAAAGATCATGCAGAGAAAACACTTGTTATTCCAACCGATGCATATCCACTCAAGAAGTATGAAGAATATCAAGCGTGGACAAAGCGTTTGATCATAGATGGAGTCAAGGACCACGTGATTCCTCATATTGTTGGTAAGAATACAACACATGAGATGTGGTCAGCCCTCGAGGTGATGTACCAAGGAGGCTCGGTGCAAAGAAGAATGCTTCTTGAGAATCAGATGTGTATATTCCAAATGATGAAGGGTGAAGAGATAGATACATTCCTCTTCAGACTTCAAGCTATCCGAGACCAACTGATTGGCATGGGTGCTAATCCGGATGAAGGGCTCCTAGTGAGGACGGCCCTGAATGTTGTCTCTGAATATTGGGAAACATTTGTCAAAATCATTTTGGGAAGGGCAGCGTTACCATCATGGGCAGATATGTGGGCCATTCTCTGCCAAGAGGAGATTAGGAGAATCACCAAGAAACAATCTATTGGTGGAGGAAGCGGATCAGCCAGAGTGAAGAAGGAAGAGGAGGAGGATGCAGCCCTTGCATTAAGGGAAAAGAAGCAAGGGAAGAACAATAAGGACCTTTCCAAGATCCGGTGCTTTAACTGTGGTGATCTTGGTCATTTCGCCAGTAGTTGTCCTAAGAAGAAGGACAAAGGAGCTTCTGATTCCAAGGCTACAACAGCAAATGAAGATGGCTTTGATGATGATGCAGCCATGAGTGCTTGTGCACCTCAAGAGAAGAGGTGGGTTGACATGGATATATTTAGTATCCATAGACAGTTGGCGGGATCCCTGAGTCAGCCCTACTCTTGGATCACATACGAGCTACGGGAGCCTTAAGACAGTAGCGGGATGAGTCGAGAGATGGTTGCAGATGATGCATTGAAGAACAAGAGGGAGTTGAAGAGCTGAAGGGTGAGTAGCATGATGCAGAGGTAGCAATAGCGTGAAGGCAACAGTTCAAAGAGGCTGATGGGACTTCCGCAGCGCAGAGAAGATGGGCTCACGAGTGCAGTGTTGCAGCATGACAGTGTCTCCAGGGGGACAGCGCGATTCAGCATCTAGGGAGCTTCAGAGGTGAAGGGCAACTTGACTTGTCTGTCAAACTGTTGGGCAGAGTCTTTCAGTTTCTTACTTCTCAGCGACTGAGTTGTAGTGCAGCAGTTAGCAGTGGCAATGCTACGGGCAACATGATGCAACAATTTGAGAGGGACCTACAGTACAGATGTAGCAATGTCAGTGGAAGTGGCATGGGCATGGGCCGTAGTACAAAGATCAGCAATGCAGTAGATGGAGGGCAACAGGCCAAACATCAACAGCACAGACCAAGTTCTCAAGATCTTGTAATGCAAGGTGTGATGTATTTCTAGAGCACAGTTCTGATGCTAAGAGGGAGTGTTGAGATTTTGTGTATTTGGGGTAGCATCAATTGTGCTCTAGCTCCCAAATTTTGTGGAGGGACTAGAGTACACTAGATCTACAAGACCCGGAAATGGATTTGAGAAATTTCAGTTGGTGTTCAAGTTATTCAAATAATTAATTATTTTAATGGATTTCCTAAGTCTAACTTAGGAAAATAAAATAATTAAAGTGAATTAATTAACACATGTGCTGAAATTATCTTAAGTCACATGGATCAAGCAGTCTTTTAATCTCAGTCGTTGATGGATGATTTAATCTCGATCGTTGAAGGGTTAACAAAAAAGTATAAGGGAAAGGCTTGAGGATCAGTTGAAGACACACGTTTTTGTAGAACTGAGGAATAGATCTGGAATTCTAGGGCGAGTTTGCGAAGAATTTCCAGAGCGATTTCCTGCAGTGAGGGGTAGTATTGGCAAAGGGAATGTTCTGATTCCAGGGCCAAGAGACGGCAAGAGGCAAGAGGATCAGCCACAAGGACAGTGCAGAGAGGCTTAAGAGCCACGCAGAGCAGCAGGGGCAGCACAGAGGCAGCTAGGGCCACGTAGGGTTGACGCTGGCCAAGTAGAGGCAGCGCAGGGGCAGCGTAGACCCTCCAAGGGTGACGCAGGCCCTCTTAGAGCCACGCAGAGGCTGACGCAGTCCCTCCAAGGAAATGTTGGGGCTTCAGAAGCAGCGTTGAGGGTTTCTAGGGTCAGATCCGGGCTGAGTTCTGTAAATCCCGTTTGAGGGTGTGGATCAGTCAGATATTTGGCACTAGATCTTCAGGTTAGCTGCAGATTTGGTATCTTTTATTCTCTGTCGGGTTTTCCAAGGTTGGAACCTAGATTTGATGTACTCGGAACTACTTAATAATAGACCCTCATATCTGCTGAACTGGTTTTCCCGCTTTGGGTTTTTCTGGCGACTTATGTCCAAAAATCCATGTGTCACTTTGTTGCATGAGTGTATTATTCAATAAATTGTCTGCATGTGTAGGTTGTAGTTGTGTTTATTTTCGATATTTTCTTAATCTAATTTTTGAAAATTAATTGTATAAATTAAATCAAGGAGGAGGAAATAAACCAATACATTGTTGTAGATTTTTCATAGTTTCAACCTCTAAGGGAGCAACAAGTCCATGGTACATCCAACAAATGGCGAGTGTCATGTAAAATGATGATGGAATGGAGTTGGGCAACAGGGAAGGCTCCAAGCCACATGCCATGGTACAAGGGTAGGTATAATGAGGGAAGCCCACACATTGTGAAAATTTATGAATCCTTATTACAAATATCCTATTGTTAACTATTGATTTATTTCAACTACTTGATTTATCACACAAGTTATTTAATTGAATATCGAGAAAAACTTCGACGTAAACACAAATAGCAGCCTACACAAATACAAATCATTTACTGAACATCACGCACATATGACAAATGACACAGATTTTTCGGACAAATGTCCCTCGAAAAACCCAATGTGGGAAACCCAGCGCAGTAGCTTTAGAGGGTTTTATTATAATGCAGAATCTGAATACAACATTCTGGGCACCAGAAATGGTTTGCCCTGCAGAGAAAATACACGGCAGTTGTACCTTATCACTCAGAGATAGAAAATATGGCTGAATCACACCCTCAATCGAGAATTATAGATAACGAGCCCTTTCTGGCCCACTGGAACCCTCAGCGTAACTCCTCCAGCCTCTACGTCAGCCCCTCTAGCCCTGCGCAGCTCCTCCAGCCTCTGCATTAGCTCCTCTAGCCCAGCGCAGCCTCTACGCAGCACAGGCTGCCCCTGCATCATTATGAAGGTCTCTGCGCTGCCTCTGCGTCACCCTCTGCACTGCCTTTGCATCAGCTTGGTTGGGCTGCATCCCTCCTGTTGGCCTCTATGTTGCCTGGTATGATGTTGCCTCCCTGTTGTTGTATTCTCAGTCTTGAATCAGATCATCGCTTGCCAATCTATGCCCCTCACTACACTACAAACTCACTTCGAAATCCTCGGCAAACCCCACCCCAAAATTTCAACTTAGCTTCAGTGCATCCGCTATGTGTGTCCTCCAACTGACACCAAGCCTTTCCTTTATACTTTTCTCGTTTACAAACCAACAATCGTGATCTAATCTCTAATCGACAGCTAACATTAAAAGAATGTTTGATCCACGTCACTTAGAACATTCTCATCACATGTGTAAATTAATTCACTTTAATTTTTTAATTTCCCTAAGTTAGACTTAGGCTCCCCATTAAAAAAATTAATTATTTCAATAACTTTTACACCAGATGAAATTTCTCCAAACACTTTCTGGGTCTTGGAGATCTCATGCGTTCCAGCCTCTCCACAAAGTTTCAAAGCTAGAGCACAACCGACGCTACCCCAAAATCTCAACACACCTTAGGTGTATAGATGTAGGAGGGAGCAATAATGGTACATGAGTTACCCTAGCCATTGTTCTTCCACCCTTCCTCATATGCCTTTTTCCTTTTATTGATTTCTCTTTCTTTCAACTACTCGGGGCTCCAGGGGTTGAGAGAATGATGTGTATGATGAAGCAGTGATTACCACCTTCAGGTTGGGAAGTTCATTGCCCACCAGGGGGTTGGACAATCATGGGCTCCAAAATGATGCAAGGGGCACTCATAGGAGCCCTACAAACCAGGGTGATGGCCATAATAATAGGAGTTATAGTTCATGATTGGCTTTTTCCCACATGCTAAATTTTTATGTCTCGACCATATTTTGCAATTTGTGGTACATTTCTTGTTTTAAATGGCCAACTTATGCTTTTAACTTTCCTTTTAGCTGCATCAACCTCCTAGGCATCGTTCCAAGCCCAACCAAAAGTGTGGACAAGGGAATGGGAAGGCTAACCCCCTGTGGACCCAATGGACAAATGTGGACCCTGATGGGAAAAGTGTGAAAAGTGGTTATTATGAGCGAGGGAGTGAGATATATGGTATCGAGAAGTGAGACCACACAACCAAAATCATGGTTTCCCATGTAGTGCCACTCTTAAAGCTAGTAGCCGATAGAGGAGATCCTAGAGCCATCCATGCCTGAAAGACATAAAAAGCTATAGGTGAGACAAGAAAAATGAAGAGAAAGGAAGGAAGTAACAAGGTATCTTATTTAGTTTGATGTTTCGGTGATAAGGCTCTTTTTGCCCTCTTGGCTTGTTCCCTAGCCCAACGATGACAGGTATGATTTGTTATATATGTCTAGTGTATGAATCTATAATTAAAGCTCACAATTCACGAATCATTTGGGGCATTCGGACATAAGTTGAAGTCATTTGGCAGAGGCACTTTATAAAAATACTTGACAAAATTTGATCTATATGACAAGGGAACAAGAGTACAATCCAAGCCTATTCTTTTCGCTAAATGCTCCCACTAATCCATGTCCAGATGTGTCCAAGAAAAGCAAGCATGAACACCCAATTACATAATGGAAAGTCATACTTTCGGGGTTGGAAGGCCACCCTTCTAACATATGATTCATAACAAACAAGTAAGGGTACATAATTGTGTTGAGGATTAGGTAGGGTTAGGTTTAATTCAAATTCCCTTCTTGATAATTACTTGTGAGCTTACTTCTTTTACTTATGTCTTCTCTACCAATTCAGATCTAGAATAAGCACATGCACACATTCACAAAATGACACAGTTATTTCTAGACAAATAATCCCCGAAGAAACCAAAGGTGGTAAAACCAGCCTCAGGCTGCTGGAGGGTTCTATTATTAAGAATTATTCTTAAAACACAAGTCTGGGTTCCAGATCTAGAAAACCCGACAGAGAAAACACTAGATCTACAGTTTACTGGCTGATCTAGAGCCAAAATAATGACTGATCCACACCCTCAAACAGGAATTACAGGACTCGGCCAAATCTAGGCCTAGAAACCCCAGCGCTGCCCCTGAAAAGTTCTGCGTCAACCTCTGAAACCTTTGAAAGCCTCTGTGTCAGCCTTGGATGGCCTCCAAACCCTCAGCGCTGCTCCGAAAGGGACTGTGTTACCCCAGAATGGGTGACGCAGTCACTACGCTGCCCCTAAAGGGTTTCCTGAAAATTACGTTGTCCTTGTTGTTGTTGTTGCCTTCCTCTGCGATGTCCTTGAGCTGATCTCTTCTCTGCCTCTTGTTTATTCTAGACCCTAGGATCAGATCATCACCTTGGTCTAAATTCCCCTCTTTGCAGCTGAAACACTTCTGAGTATTCTTAGTAAACCCTGCCCTAGAATCTCAACTTAGCTTCAGTGCTCTGCCTCTATGTGTTTTTACAAATGACCCCAACCCTTTCATTTATACTTTTCGTTGACAAATCAACGGCCAAGATTAAATCTTTAATCTATAGCTAACATTAAAAGAAATCTTGATTCGTGTGACTGAAGACAATTTCATCACATGTTTAATTAAATTCATTTTAATTATTTTATTTTCGTAAGTTTTAACTTAGGAAATACAATAAAATAATTAATTAATTTAATATCTCCTAAACCAGATGAAATTTCCGAAATCCATTTCTGGGTCTTGTAGATCAAGTGAACTCTAGTTCCTTCACAAAGTTTGGGAGCTAGAGCACAACTGATGCTACCCCAAATACACAAAATCTCAACACTCCCTCTTAGCATCAAGCGTGTGCTCTAGCAATACATCACACTATGCATTACATGATTTTGGGCACTGGTTCTGTGTTGCTGAAGCTTGGCCTCCTGCTACTCAACTCTGCACTGCTACTGCCATTATGTATTGAAGCCAATGACTCTGTCACTGCCACTGCAACCTTTGTACTGCAACTCCCTCTTCTTCTGAAGACCACCCTTTCCTCTAGTGGAAGGGGTTCTCAACCATCCCTATCTTCTCTCTGAAGTAAGTGAACTTGACCTTACTCAAAGCCTTTGTGAGGATATCTGCCACTTATTCACCTGTAGGAGTGTATCGCAAATGTATTGCTCCCTTCTGAACATAGTCCCGGATAAAGTGACACCGAATGTCAATGTGCTTCAACCGGTCATGAAACACAGGATTTTCAGAGAGCTTGATGCAACTTTGATTATCACATATGATCCCGGTCGGCTCTATTCGTTTCTTGAGTAAGTTCAAGATTAATTTGCAGAGCCATATGGCCTCACACGAAGTCGTACTTGCTGCCATGTACTCTGCCTCAGCTGAGCTCAAGTGCTATGGACTTATGATTCCTACTGCACCAAAAGGTCATTCATGATCCGAGACTGAAACAGTGCCCACTAGTACTTTTTTGATCTACTATGCTTCCATCCCAGTCTGCATCTATGAACCCACTCAACTGGATTTAATTTCCCTTGGTGTACTTTAGCCTGTACTCAACTGTCCCTCTCAAGTATCTGAGTATATGTTTGGCTGCTACCGAGTGAGCCCTCCTTGGTTCTACCATGAACTGACTAAGGGTATTCACTGCATAACAGATGTCTGGTCTCGTGTTGACCAGATACATTAATGACCCAATGAGTTGTCTGTACAAGGTGGGATCAGCCTCATCATCCTCTCATGTCTCTTTCTTCTTCTACTTAGTGATCATTAGCGTGGCCATGGGTCTACAGTCTTCCATCTGGAATATTTTCAGAATCTCTGTCGCGTATCTTCCTTGTCCTATGAAGACTTCCCCTTCCTGCTGCCAAACTTCTAACCCAAGAAAATAGTGCATCCGTCCCAGGTCCTTCATGTCGAATTATGTTGCCAGATTCTCCTTACAGTCCTTGATGAGTGTGGATGACCCGGTCAAAAACAAGTCATCCACATACAGAACAAGAATAATAGGCCAATCTCCTACTCTTAAGTAGTACAAGTTGGGATCTCCGTCACTCTTAACGAACCCCATCTTCTGCAAGTAGCAATCAATCCGACCATACCATGCCCTGGGGGCTTGTTTCAAGCCATACAAGGCTTTCTTAAGTCTACAAACATGAGTCTTATGCTCATGTGTCTCGAAGCCCTCTGGTTTCTCCATGTACACTTCCTCCTCTATCACATCATTCAAGAACGCAGCCTTGACATCCATCTGGTGAATCTCCCATCCCATCTGCGCTGCCAAAGAGATGATGGATCTGATAGAAGAAGATAATGGATCTGATAGAATTGTACCATGCTACTGGAGGAGTTTCTTCATAGTCAATGCCTTCTTTCTTAGCATACCCCTTTGCTACAAATCGTGCCTTGAATTTCTATATGCTGCCATTTGCAGTGTATTTGATCTTGTAAATCCACCTGGATCCTACAACAAATTTGTCCAGTGGTCTAGGGACTACTTCCCAGAAATAATTTGTCATGATGGAGCTATACTCCTCTACCATGGCATCTACCCATACCTTATGCTGAGCTGCTTCCCGAAAGGTAGAGGGCTCTCCAACCTGAGCTACCAGTGCCTGATATCTGTCAGGTTGTTTCCATATCCTCTTCCCTTCTCTTGGTGTTCCAACAGATCCTTCTGCATCTCTAAGAATCTGTTGGAGTTCTCTGCTCGGTCTCCCATCAGTGGTGGGTGGTCTCACCTGTTCTTCCTCCTGTTCTTCGTCGGAGGAGCTTCGCTCAGAATAATTGTGCCTTGGAGAGGCACTGGACCTCTCCTCCAGAGGTCGTTGAGGCTATACCAGTGGATCTTCCTCAATCTGCGTATCTGTGGCCATCTCCCTAGATTTCCTAAAGGCTCTCTCCTCCAAGAATTTTACATCCCTTCCTACCACGACTTTCTTGCTCTCTGGAATATAGACGCGGTATGCTTTTGCATTCTCACTGTAGCCCATCATAAAACCCTTTTCTGTAGTTTGATCCAGTTTCTTCCTCTTTTCCTCTGGAACATGGCAGTATGCTATGCTGTTGAATATCCTGATGTGACTCACTTCTGGCTTGCTGCCTGTGAACACACTTTCGGGAGTCACCTTCCCCAAAGCCATTTTTGGAACTTTGTTATGAATATAGACTGTTGTGTTGCAGGACTCTGCCCATAAGAAATTGGGCATTTCTTGGTCGTACAGCATCGCCCTTGCAACTTCTATTATGGTCGGATTCTTCTGTTCTGCAACTCCATTCTGTTTTGGATTGTAAGGAACAGTCCACTCTCTCTTGATGCCTTCCTGTGCACAGAAATTTGTGAAGTCTTTAACGATATATTCGCCAACGCTATCTGATCTTAACTTCTTGATCTTCTTTCCTGCAGAGTTCTCCACCAATTCTTTGAAATCTTTGAACCGATTAAAGACTTCATCTTTGGTCTTCAAGAAATAGATCCAAGTTTTCCTAGAATAATCATCAATGAAGGTGGCAAAATATTTTTCCCCACTGAGAGCCGTTGTAGGCATCGAACCGCAAATATCAGAGTGTATTAACTCTAACACACCTTTGGCGTTGTTGCTGCTTTTTGGAAACGTTGCCTTAGCATACTTCCCTAGTACGCATCCTCTGCAAACGTCGTCATTCTTTGTGTTGAGTTCAGGAGCCCCTATGACAGTATTTTTGAGAATCCCCAAGGCTCCATGATGTAGATGCCCCATCCTTTTGTGCCATAACTCATTCAAATCTATGTCATCTGTACTGCCGATCATGGCCACCGGAGATTCAAGCTGGAGCTTATACAGCGTGTGACTACTTATTTTGATTTGTGCCTTTTGCTCCAGTTAGGACGTTTGACATATACTTTGTCTGGAATAAAGTATACATCATAGCCCTTGTTCTGAAATTGAGACACCGAGAGTAAGTTCATCCCCAACCCTGGTACATGCAGAACATTCGTGGCTCAAATCTTGTGGCCATCCTCCGTCTGAAAAGTTACGATACCTCTCCCGATGGGGGTACATTTCGCCTTATTTCCCATACTTATTTGGAAATTCATCTGCTCTTCTTGATAGCTCGAAAAACATTCTCGAACCCCCGTCATATGAGCAGATGCTCCACTGTCAATATACCTAACATCTAGAGGAGTTGTGCTTGATACACAGGCAAGATCCTCCTCTAGTCTGGATGCCAGCACCTTCATGTCATGTTCCGTCTGCATTTCTACATGCTCTGGAGGACTGCGTGAGTCCTTTTGACTATGTGAACCCTTCCCTTGGTTCATGCCAGATCTTCCCTTCTTGTCAATTGCGATCTCCCTTCAGATCTGCAATTGCTCTAATACCATGTAGAAATTTCTGAATCTTAAACCTTAAGCAGAAATCATTACTGTTAATTCGGTTAAGCTCCTCCTACTTATGCAAGTTATTAACTGAATAAATTCAAGTTAAAATCAAAGCAAAACACATAATAGATCTCTACCAATTCAAATCTAGAATAAGCACATGCACACATTGACAAAATGACATGGTTATTTCTAGACAAATAGTCCCCGAAAAAACCCAAGGTGGGAAAACTGGTCTCTAGCTGCAGGAGGGTTCTATTATTAAGAATATTTCTGAATACACAACTCTGGGTTCCAACTTTGGAAAACCCAATAGAGAAAACACTAGATTTGCAGCTTACTGGCTGAACTAGGGCCAAAATAATGACTGATCCACACCCTCAAACGAGATTTACAGGACTCGGCCAAATCTAGGCCTAGAAACCCCAGCGCTACCCCTGAAAGGTTCTCCGTCTGCCTTTGAAGCCTCTGAAAGCCTCTGCGTCAGCCTTGGATGGCCTCCAAGCCCTCAGCGCTGCTCCGGAAGGGACTGTGTTACCCCAGAATAGGTGACGCAATCATTGCGTTGCCAGTGAAGGGTCTCTGCGTAACCCCTAAAGGGTTCCCTGAAAATTGCGCTGTCCTTGTTGTTGCTGCTATAGCCTTCCTCTACACTGTCCTTGAGCTGATCTCTTCTCTGCCTCTTATGTATTCTAGACCTTGGGACTAGATGTGACGCAATCACTGCGTTGCCAATGAAGGGTCTCTGCGTAACCCCTGAAGGGTTCCCTGAAAATGACGCTGTCCTTGTTGTTGCTGCTATAGCCTTCCTCTACGATGTCCTTGAGCTGATCTCTTCTCTGCCTCTTATGTATTCTAGACCTTGGGATTAGATTATCCCCTTGGTCTAAATTCCCGTCTCTGCAGCTAAAACACTTATGAGTATTCTTAGCAAACCCTGTCCTAGAATCTCAGCTTAGCTTCAGTGCTCTGCCTTTGTGTGTTTTTACAAATGACCCCAAACCTTTCCTTTATACTTTTCTCCTTGACAAATCAACGACCAAGATTAAATCTTTAATCTAAGGCTAAGATTAAAAGAAAACTTGATTTGTGTGACTTAAGACAATTTCATCACATGTTTAATTAAATTCACTTTAATTATTTTATTTTCCTAAATTTTAACTTAGGAAATGCATTAAAATAATTAATTAATTTAATATCTCCAAAACCAGATGAAATTTCCCAAATCCATTTCTGGGTCTTTTAGATCAGGTGAACTCTAGTCCCTCCACAAAGTTTGGGAGCTAGAACACAAATGATGCTACCCCAAATACACAAAATCTCAACAACACACAAATTTAGGCTCTTCGAGCCAAGGCCAAAACCTCTCCCTCTTCGAGAGGAAAACCCACAAGAAATTATTCTTATAGATTTTGAGATGACAAGTACCATGACCATGACACAGACCCTTCACTCTTGTACGCCTCCAAGACCTTATCACAGCTTCTTTGTTGCCTCCTTGAGCTGATCCTTCTTATTTGCACTGTCTTGCATCATTCTGCACCAAGACTAGAGAGCTCGGTCTCTACTTGGCCCCTTATATCAACATTGTGTCATAGATTGTCTTACTTTGTATCTTCACTTCACCTTGCTGACTGTACACTTGTCTTATATCCTTTCAATGACCATTCCACCTTATACTATAATGACATCTTTACACGGCTCAACATAGCCCTTACTTTAGCACAGTCCCTTCTCACACTTATTGCAAACCTTTCTCATACTCAACACAGTCATATATTTGCACTTCAATACAATTCTTCTTCGCACTTGACCACAGTCTTATTTCCGTACTTTAATACAGTCCTTCGCAATCCTATTTCCGCACCTTAACACAGTCATATATGAACGAAGTTATTTCTATAATCAGACCTTGTAAACTTCACATATATATTATATTATGTCTCCCTTCTTCGCACTTTCTTCTTGTTGTATAACCCTATTCCATGTATATGTAATCTGCAATCCTTTTCACTTAAACCTTATCGAAAGACTCAAAGAAGAATGAGATTTTATCTCCGCTTTTCTGCGCAGTATATAAGGTATATATAGTTGATCCTACCTGAAATTGAGCCGACCTATCCATATGTAATGAGGCTGACTTTAGCATTGTTTTATAGGTCGACTTGTAGAGCTTATTGAAGGCTGCCTTGAAGAGTATTCCAACGTTTGATCTTGAGCATCATTTGTGTCATGTCTTCAAGCTTAATTGACAAGGTCTTGAGGCATACGAGTGTGACTTGACTTCTCATAAACATGACTCTTAATTAGTACATTTATGACAAGATGACAAAACCCTAAAAGACATCAAGAAAAAGTCTATTGACCTATAATAAAACCTTGCTCATGAAACCCATGAAGCAAGCTTGCCAAAAACATATTTTATTACCTTTGTCTTCTTCATTACATAAATACATAATTACATATTCAATATGAAGATCGAAGCTAGTTACACTTTCCAACACTCCCTCTTAACTAGGGAGTTATTCATAATGGTACATGGTCACTTTCAATTTGAAGAATCTCATAAGAAGAATCGAATTGGTAATCGCATATGTATAGCATCATAACAACCAGCACTGTCCTAGTGCAAGGCCTTAACTAACAGCCCCATCTCTCAACGAGATAATGGGCTACAATGCTAGCGAGACACATGACTTATAGACACCATAGTTTTTGTCTCTCTAAGGTACATACTCCACCTTGGTGTTCCCAAAGTATGACCTTCTTGGACTATTCTTCTCTTGGGTAGCCAACCCTCAAAGAATATCGGTACTCGAATACTCTTATCTTGAATGCCCTATCTCATTCTCAAAGAGTATCGGATGCTAGATGATTACCCAATCCTCCATTCTGTCTTCCAGGTGAAGACCAGAATGATGTATCTATTCATTCTCTCCTCATGCCCTTCACTAAGACTTGTGGTTGTTAGTCCTGGTCTAGTGCATGATAGATGAATTAGAGAATCATATACGTCACTCCCTCTTAATTCAGGAAGGACATACTTCAAGTTTCTTCCAAGTAAGAAACTTACCACCAAGCTCCTCTTAACTAGGTACCTACAGCAGCAATGGTGAGACACACAGTTGCTCATGAAGAATTCCTCCCCTCGATGTCATGGATTTTGATATTGAGGAATCTTCAACTTTTGGCTTAATAGGGCACAGATCACCCATCACTTTCATCCATGAGTCATGTCATCCACCTTAAAGTGATTCATCAGTCCTTCTCATCTAATCCATCTTTATGCCATGTTGGTTTCCTTCGAACCATCTCCCAAGGATCTTACATCCTTCCACATGATCGTCAGCCCTACATAAACTTATCCAGATGAACATATACATAAGAACTTTTAAATCAAAAATTACCTCAGTGATGATCTTTCACCATTACATCTTCCTATAGGCATCGACATCCTTTATTCAGATTGACATATCTCCCAAAGATATGTATTTTCAAGGGTCTTCTTTACGATACTTCTATCAGAGTCAACATATCTTCCCAGGAGATCTCCTAGTCACATCTTCTTGGCTTCCAGATGATAACCGCCTCTTGACATGGTTGCACTTCATGATCTCTTCCTTTCTTTCTCCAAGCAGCTTTAATCCCAGGAACTTCCAGTATCCAGTTCCTTGCTTGTATACAACCAGCTCATATTTCATATGAGAACATGTTTGATTTCATTTGTGAGTGGAAACATATGCACTAGAAGATATCCTTCTTCGTTTAATCAGAATTCTAAAGATAGAAGTCCGTCACTTGCAACCATATGACATGACTTCACAACATCCAGTGTCAGCATATAGATATATGTACCACATCATTTTCCTTTTGATTCATCCTACAACAATTTTACTAGAATGACAAACTTCATTTCCTTGACCAGCTTCATCAATATGTCAGCATATCCTAACCCCAAAATTTTGTAACAAAGAATTCTCGATGAAACCTTTTGCTCTCTTTCTAACCGGTGAATCCATAGAAAACTCCATTAGAAAATGTCAGAACCTGTTTCTATATTGATTATTGAGTGATAACCCTTGATCTTGATGACTGCTTTCCATCAATGTTGTTATCAGTGAGGTTTCCAAGAGCTACTTCTTCAAGTGCTCCTTCCATGCTTCTATCATGATGTTATTAATATTTCTTCCTATCATACTATTTTACAACCAACAGAAATCACTTAAAGAGGAAGATGATCTCAATCATAATAGAGATCTTTCGCTTCTTCTTTCTTAGATTTCTTTGCATCAGGTTCTTCTCTTTCATTTGTGACAAGGGCTTCTTCCTTTTTCCTCTTGTCCTTCCAAGACTTAGGACAATCCCTTTTATAATGCACAAGTTCATTACATCCAAAAAATCTTACTTTGTCCATATTTCTTCTTTTATTCCGAGGACCAAATTTACCGAATCTTCCTTTCTTCCTGGACATGGCTGCAAATGCTTGATTCCCTTCACTTGATCTTGTGTCAGCGTTGGCTTTCAATCTTGTTTCCTCTATTTTACATAGAGACCATAGATCGTGGAATGGTGTTGCTTCTTTCTTCTTGTATAAGCTTGAAGTGAAGTTTCCCCATTCTTCCAGTAGAGCATTCAGCACCACTATAGTCATCTCATTATCAGACATTACTTCTCCTAATTCCTGCAGTTGGTCTCTTATTTCAGAAATCCTCATAAAATATGAAGTGATTCCTTCCTCTCTTGACAATTTCATCTTGTATAGTTCTTGTCTCCGAGAGATTGCTTCTCTTGCGGTACTTACAAAGAATAGCTCCACCAGTTTCTCATATACTTCTTTTGCAATTTCCAGTTTTTATACATAGGGTATGAATGAGTCCTTAATGGATTCTATGAGAATACTCTGGGCTCTAATTTCTCCATTCATGTACTTGGCATGAGATGGAGCATCTTCTTTTGAGGGTTAAACTGTGGATCCTTTGATGTAGCCCATAACTTCATCTTCGGTTAGATTCAAATATATCCTTTTCTTCCATGCACTAAAGTTTGATGACCCAACCAATTTGTTGCTCTCTTTGCAATAAGTCATTTTGACAGATTTAGATGAGGTCATAGATACTTACTTGAATAGGGTGACTTCCTCCTAGCAGCTTCCTTGATGATGATGAAGACGAAGATAGGAACTCCCTCTTAGATTGAATTCTCCAATGTAGATGTTGGATATTGAAGGTTGGAGCTTGATGATGTGTCTCCTAATAATGTCTTCAATGTCATGAATCTTTGATGGCAAAGATTATCTGCTTGATAAGTGGATCCTTTGAATGATATTGAAGAATCTTTCTTGCAAACTAATTTATCTTTTAATGCAAACTTTGACATTGACTTTGATCCTTGCTTCCTTGAGTGTCTCCTTGTCAAGTAGCCCTTGCCTTCAGTACCTTAGCTCTAATACCATGTTGAGAATTAGGTAGGGCTAGGTTTAATTCAAATTCCCTTCTTGATAATTACTAGTGAGCTTATTTCTTTTACTTATGTCTTCTCTTCTTAGCTTATTATGTCTTTCATCAAGTCAATTACAAAAAACACAAGAAAAACAAATTTAGGCTTCTCGAGCCAGGGCCAAAACCTCTCCCTCTTGGAGAGGAAAACCCGCAAGAAATTCTTCTTATAGCCTTTCAAATGACAAGTACAGGGTTGCGGGGAAGCTTCAAACCCCCCTCGTTCCCGTTTCCGAAACGCGCTCCGTGCGGGAGCATTTTGGAAACGCTCGGAAACACACTCCCGAAAACGCTTCCTGAGAGGAGCGTTTTCGGGAGCGCGTTTCCAAACCTGTTAAAACGCTCCCTGCCTTTTCAGGAGCGTTTCAGGAAGCGTTGGGGAGCGAACGCTCCATGAGCGCTTCCGACGTTTAGAAAACGCTTCGGGAGCGTTTTTTAAATGCTGGAAGCGATCATGGAGCGTTCGCTCCCGAACGCTCCCCAGAACAAAAAATGCTTCCCGCCGCGCGCAAATTTTGTAGTGAAAAATTGATTTGTTTATGTGGGGGGGGGGGTTCATTTTGGTTTTTATTGTTTGTTGAGTGTTGAGAGAGAGAGCAAGAAGAGACAAGGAGAGCAAGCAAGGAGAGCAAGGGAGAGCAAGGAGCAAGGCAACAGGAGGATTGCAAGAAAGAGGTAGGCCTTCTAATCCAATTTTGTATTTTCTAGGATGAATTTGTAGATTGTTAAATTGTTTAAAAATGAAAACTTGAATTTTTCTTGAATGTTGCATTTTATTGGATTTAAAACTTAAAAAATGAATTGTTTTTTTCCTATGTTGCATTTCCTATTCCCATTTTGCATTTTTCCATTTGTTTTGTAGGCTAGAAACTTGAAACTTGTTTCCATCATGGCTATATGGCTAGGGATTTTCCTCATGTTGGTTCCTTTCTTTGTGATAATGGTGTTGGAGAGTGCTAGAAGAAAGAGGCAAATCGGAGAAGAGAAGGATGAAGAGGAGGGTTATGGTGGATCTGAAGAAAATCCTGAAGAGGAGGAGGATTATGCTGAGGAGGAAGTGGGGAGTGGAGAACCTGAGGACACAGATTCCCCAACTAAACGAGACCAAACTCAGACACCTTTGTGGAAATATGTTCAGAAAATGGAAGGAGGGAAAGGTGGTGGAACCACTAAATTTATTTGCCCTCATTGCAATAAACAATACCATGGTTCATACACCCGTCTGAGAAGGCACCTTTGTGGGATAATGCCAGGGGATGGAACTAAAAATTTTGGAATCAAAGTTTGTACTTTTGTGCCAACACCACAGAGAGAGATATATAGGAAGGAAGAGGGGGTTGCCCTACAGAGATCATCTAAAAGATCTAGGGGTTTCGTTGATTTAGGCCCAACACATCATGGACAAACAAGTTCAACTTCCACCCATGCCAGTGGTTTTGGAAGCAATGGCACTGGATTAAGGCGTAGAACCATATCCGATTTCCTAGACGAAGGGTGTAGGAATGATGTGGATTCAAAAGTTTACCGGTTTCTATATGCATGTGGGGTGTCATTCAATGTTCTTCGCTCACCTTATTGGCATGAAATGGTTTCTGCCATTAATGATGCCCCCAAAGGATACAAAAGCCCTGGGTATGACAAGGCCAGAACCGTGGGTCTTGATCATGAAAAAGATAAAATAAACAATTCTTTGGCTAGAATGACAAGTTCGTGGAATGAGCATGGGCTGTCCATTGTCTCTGATGGATGGACCAATGTAAAAGGAAAACCATTGATAAGTGTTTTGGCTGTGTCGGTTAGTGGTGCAATCTTCCTGGCAGCATATGATTATTCAAACAAATTCAAAACCGACATTAACATTGCAGAACCATTACTTGATATAATTGAAAAGACTGGGCCATACAATGTCATACAGGTCATCACTGATAATGCTGCTAACTGTAAGGCAGCAGGAGCAATTATTGAGGATAAATACCCCAACATTTTTTGGTCTGGTTGTTTGGTTCACACAATGAACCTTTTGATGCATGTATCATAAAAAACAAACAACCTCAATTCAAATGGCTTGGTGATTTGTACAAGAGAGGCAAAAAAATGATAAAATTTATTACAAATCATAGCAATACCCATGGGCTTTTCCGTACTCACTCCAAATTGGAGTTGTTGAAGATAGCAAAAACTAGATTTGCTAGCTATTACCTCACCTTCAAGCGCCTTTTGAAGGTAAGAGAGTCATTGGCGGCAATGGTATCAAGCCCATACTGGCAGCTATTAAAGGACAGGGCAGTAACAATAGTTGACAGGCAAGGTTTCGAACATGTGGAGGAGACCGCCCTTGACCCTCTGTTTTGGGCACGTGTGAGGGAAATTTTGAATTTTACCAAGCCCATTTATAACATGATTCGGTTTGCAGATACTGATAAACCAGTGATTGGAGAGGTTTATGAGCATATGGATAGCATGTTGGGGCAAATAAAAGATATTGTTAAGGATAATGATCCCAACTTGTATGCTATGATTCATGACTGTGTGTGTGCACGGTGGAATAAACTCAATGTTCCACCACATGCTTTGGCATATATCCTTACGCCAAAATATTACTCTCCATCTTGGTTGGGCCAACCTGCACCTGGAGGTGGGGTTAGGGTGAAACCTCACACAAATCCAGAGGTACAAGAGGGGTACATGAAGGCATTGGACAAATTGGTACCTGACAGGGAAGAGTGTGCTAGATTGCGCCTTGAATTAGGCAGATACTTCAGTTGCACTGCTAACTTTGGTTCTTTCCATGCAATGGAAGACAGGGACAGATTTGATGCTCTCACATGGTGGGAAGCATATGGCGGCATGGGACTTTTGCTGCACCTGGTTGTAAAAAGTTCTCTCACGTTGTGCTGTGAACACTTTTCTCTTAAAATTAGTGTGTTGGAGCACCTACGCACTTTTATGTCAACACTGTGAAGAAACAGTTTAATGGAACAATCTGTTTGAAAGCTCGGTTTATGTGCATTATAACTTGAGGTTGTTGAGCCATTACTGTGATCGGGCAAATGAGGATCAATCATACAGAGTCTGGGACAACAACCCAGAGGATGATAATTTGGAGGACGACACGTTACATCTGGAAGAATTGGAAACAGAACTTTATAGGGATGATGATGAAGCATCAACAGCATCGCCACACACAGGGCCAGTCCCACCATCTACTGGTAGCAGTGTAGGTGACAGTGCCAGTGCCAGTGCCAGTGCCAGTGCCACTCCTCGATATCACACTATTGTTCCTTTGCAGATCCAGCCTCCACCTTCTAGTCGTGGTCGTGGTACTCCTGAGAGTACCAGAAGACCAACATTTCCTCGTGGCTCACAAAAATTAGACATTTCTCGTGGGCGTGGCAAGGGGCCAGCCAGATAAAATAGATTTGTTGTTTACTAGTCTTTTCTATTTGTTGTTGACAGTTGAACAGTTGAAACTTGACTCTTTTTTATTTCATATATTTAATGACAATTTAAGTTTGAAGTTTGAATTTGAAAGGTGAAACTTTGAAGTTGGCATTTATAAGTTTACTATTTACAAGTCATTATGAATTATGAATATGATGCTTCATGAAAGTTATATGGTGATCAATGAATCAATGATGATAAATGTTATATAATATCAATGATGAAAATGTTATATATTGAATTTTGAAATCAATGAATCAATGATGATAAATGATATATATCAATGACGATAAATGTTATATATCAATGATGATAAATGTATATTGAATTTTCAAATCAATGAATCAATGATGATAAATGTTAGATATTGAAATTTGAAATCAATGATGATAAATGTTATATATCAATGATGATAAATGTATATTGAATTTTGAAATCAATGAATCAATGATGATAAATGTTAGATATTGAAATTTGAAATCAATGATGATAAATGTTATATATCAATGATGATAAATGTTATACGGAATTTTAAAACCTTTGAAACCTTCAGATTGATGATTTGCGACTCAATATGCTAGCAAGCTTCCAACTCGTATGGTTGGATGGTTGACGATGCACCTCTAGATGATTGATGTTATATGATTCAATCTATGTTTTTCTTCGTTTTTATGTCTAATTCATCATTCTTACTGTTTTTGCTTAGTATACATTCATCATAACATAAAAAATATAAAAAATATATATATATATATATATAAACGCTCTCGAAAACGCTCCAGACCGGAAGCTTCTAAAAATGGCGCTCCCCGCTCCCGCTCCCAAGTAACCTTGGACAAGTACCATGACCATGACACAGACCCTTGACTCTTGTATGCCTCCAAGAAGTTGTCACAGCTTCTTTATTGCCTCCTTGAGCTGATCCTTCTTTGTTGCACTGTTTTGCACCAGGACTAGAGAGCTCGGTCTTTACTTGACTCCTTGTATCAGCATCATGTCATACATTGTCTTACTTTGTATCTTCACTTCACCTTGCTAACTGTACACTTGTCTTATATCCTTTCAATGACCAATCCACCTTCTACTATAATGACATCCTTACACAACTTAACATAGCCCTTACTTTAACACAGTATCTTCTCGCACTTACTGCAGACTTTTCTCATACTTAACACAGACATATATTCACACTTCAATATAATTCTTCTTCGCACTTGACCACAGTGTTATTTCCGCACTTTAATATAGTCCTATTTCCACACGTTAACACAGTCATATATGACCGAAGTTATTTCTGCAATCAGACCTTGTAAACTTCGCATATATATTATATTGTGTCTCCCTTCTTCGCACTTTCTTCTTGTTGTATAACCTTGTTCCTTGTGTATGTAATTCGCAATCATTTTCACTTAAACCTTATCGAAGGACTTAGAGAAGAACGAGATTCTATATCCACTTTTTTGTGCAATATATAGGGTATATATAGTTGACCCTACCTAAATTTGAGTCGACCTGTCCATACATAATCAGGCTAACTTGAGCATTATTTTATAGGCCGACTTGTAGAGCTTATTGAAGGCTGACTTGAAGAGTATTCCAACGTTGATCTTGAGCATCATTTGTGCCATGTCTTCAAGCTTGATTGACAAGGTCTTGAGGCATACGAGTGTGACTTGACTCTTCATAAACATGACTCTTAATTAGTACATTTATGACAAGATGACAAAACCCAAGGCATCGAGAAGAAGTCTTTTGACCTATAATAAAACCTTGCTCATGAAACCCATGAAGCAAGCTTACCAAAAACATCTTTTATTATCTTTGTCTTCTTCATTACATAAATACATAATTACATAGTCAATATGAAGACCAAACCTAGTTACACTTTCCAACAAATGGTTGGCTCAAGTGGCAGAGAATGGTGGCAAATCGAACTATCTGATGGTTGTAAGGGGTTGTTAGTTGTCGATTGAAGACAAATCTAGGATGTACACCTCAAGTATCTAGGAGATATATATAGTCATTTGCAAAAGCAAGTGATGCTCTTCAAAACAAGGACAGTTGATGAACCCCGTGTCCAACCGCATTACCTAGGCCACAAGAAAAAGAAAACAAACAGCTCTAAACAAAAAGACCACCAAGACACTCCAAAGGAGGGAAAGACACAATGGAAAGGAAAAGGCAAGAAAATCACAACTATTAAACATCAATTCAAGGATCCAAACAACCACTGCATCTATTGTAATATCGATGGTCACACCAAGATAAGTGCTTGAAGTCACATCCAACATTAAAACCAAAGAACCCTAACAAGGATGCCAAGAAGGAGAACCTAATAGCCACGAATTCAAGCAACCTAGTAGAGAGCAACTCATATATAGATGAGAAGATTATTTGTACATCAGTGTAGACAGAGGTGCATCTGAGTATCCTTTCTTGATCTGAGTAGAATTTGAATGTCTTCTACAATTCCTTGGTGTCTTACCATGTGGAAGACAGTATTTGCCTCTTCTACTGATTTATGTCTTCCTTCCTAAGTTTAACTTAGAAAAATTACTACAATTGAAGTCAATTAATTATTGTGGATTCTTGGGTTATTTTTTAAGGGTAAATATTTTAATTATTTAAGTGACTTAGAAACAATCTCAATCGTTGACCTTCAAGATGTTTCAAGTGAATCCAACATGGTCGAGTTGAAGGAGATTGCACGGTTGAGTTCACGGAAGGATATCGAGCTTGTCTGGAGGAGGCTGACTTGCTAGAGTGTTGGGGTTTTTCCAGCATGCATTAGTGCTAGGGCATAGATCGAGTTGCTAGAGAGCGCATATCTGATTGTTGGAGGTTGATTTCTTCATAGCGATTTCATTTCGAGGTTGATTTCCTTGAGGCTGATTTTCCTCGAGGGATCCAAGTTGCAACTTCCAAATTGTATTTCTCCTTGTATCTATGTAAAAAACCAGATTTTCTAGATAATGAAATGATGGAGAATTGTTTGTGAGTTAATTAATTTTTGCAATGTGTGATTGATCTCTCTGGTTTATTTATGTTGCATATTTTTAATTCTAGACGTTACAGATACCAGTGATTTTATTTTTCGGTGATTCAATTATTATTTGGATAAATATATAATAAACTAAGGATAAATTATTTGTCGTGAGAAAATATATCTCGCTGGTATTAGAAATTTAACATGGTATCAAAGCTATCTAGAAGACTCTAAAAGAGAGATCTGAAATCACGAGGGTTTGCAGCAGTAGAATTATTTCTTAAAAAATTGTAGCAGGGTTTTGTGACTATGGTTGATCTCCAAATATGGCATCATTAAACAGCGTGAGAAATGAAGACATGTTGAATGGGGTATCCAATTTCAGCCCCTGGAAGGAGCGAAATACTTGGATTCTAAAGATGAATGATCTTTGGGATTTAGTTAACAGAGATGTGCAGGTTTCTTGAGATCTGGTACAAGCAATAGAACAAAAAACCAAGGATATGAAAGCAAGTTGCATAATTCTGCATCGTGTGAGGGGATCATATAATTTCCTCACATATCAGGGAAGGATACCAGTATACAGTTGTGGGTGGCTCTCACTGGTCTTTATCAGAGTACAAACAAGAACAAAAGAATGTTGTTGCAGGAAAAGTTAAACAACAATAAAATGGGAAAATCCAAGACCATAACTTCCTATCTCACAAGCATCTAGCAAGATCGTGATGAGCTTGCAATTGTGGACGATATTATGCACGATTCAGAGCTCGTCAAAGTTGTTGTAATGGGGTGCATGAAGCAGTGGTCCACTTTTATGGACGAGATTCTTGCTTGGATACAGCTTCCTAATTGGAGATGGCTTCGAGATGATTTCACCCATAAGGAGATCTAGGAAAATTCATTGACCAGAGGATAGCATAAGGGCGGTGAGGAAAAGGACGAAGTTACTCTTGTTGCACAAGTGAAAATGGCAAAGCATAATGCAGGAGCATCAAGCACCTAGCCAGCAATGTGACATCTTGGTCACATGTTGTGGCTAGTTAGAAATAAAATAGACTTAGAAATAGTTTAAGAATATATTTTATTAAATTTGTTATTTATTTTAGGAGAATTGTTAGTTTGTTTTATATTTAATTAAATATGGCATTATAATAGAAATTGGTTTCTTTCCCTGCGTGGAATAGAACCAAAATAGGGATAAATGCTAAATAATAGGGAGGCATTGGTTTGTTGAGAAATTCTAGAAGAATACTATTCCGAGAAGAATAGTTTCTCATATTTTGTATAAATTAGAAAAGCTGGAGGTGTGAGTATGTGTGACAGAATCTGAATTATCTGTTGGAATTGCAGAGGGGCAGCTAATGCTTATTCGCCCATGCAATACTCTGTTGATTGGAATTTTAGCTCGTTCATTTATTTTTTGTATAAGATTCGATTTCTGTGTGTATTGTATATGTGTCTGACATATTGCAGGTAGCAGGCGCAAGGATGAAATTATGACAGCGTTCTTGTGGGGATTACAAATCGTGGTATTGTTGTAGATTCATGGGCCCTGTAGTCACTTTGAAGGAGCGCACGCAGGAGTAAAAACTCTGCGTAGGGCTTGGAACACACTCAGGAGCAGAACTCTGCGTGAGTTTGGTTCATACGTTATCTATGAAGAACTGCAGCTGCTTTTCATTGTAAAGACCATGTTGGAGCAAAAACGCTATGTCACATTGATTCTTATGTTACACGAAGAGCTGAATTATAAGAGTTGCAGTTGTGTGAAGGCCTGTGGTTGTAAGTCTTGATTCGGCAGTTCGATTTGAGCATTGAAGGGCGTTAAGCAATGGTAATGATTAGCGTTAAGAAGTGGCACAATCTGTCAAAGGCAGCGCGCATAAGGAAGGCAAACTCCTTTAGCCTGAGGAAGCTGCAATTGAAGGTAACGCACATTTAGAGTATGTGATCAATTGTTGATGGTCTGAACGTAAGCTGCGATGTCTAAAGAATAATCGATCCAAAAGATCAATACAATTCAGTAGTATTGAATTTGGGCTTGTCCCTTATCGTTCATGTTGCGTGATGAACGATGCAGTAAATCAGGTATAACGCAGCGTTCATATCGACAGCGATCGATTCTTAATTCCATTGGTATACATATAATTGCTTCCTTGCAAGATCAATCTGTCTGCTAAATGAAGTTACATGCAGTTGCTCCCTTATTTGTTCAAGTTATTTCTGTATGAAATTTGTATCGAACGCTACCAAACAAGTTACATTTATTTAAATATTTAAGCTGCTTGATGGAGGCATATATGTTAGCTAATTGTATTTCATGGTGGTGGTTCGTGTCATTAGAAATCAGAAAATGTGTGTTTAAAGTCCATTTTGGGATTTTGGAGAATTAATTTGACATTGTCATTAAAGGGTGAATAAAGAAGAAGTCAATCAAATTCGAGCATAAACTTGGCCTTAGTAAAATTATACATTTTACTACAACGAATTGATTGGTAGGAATCGTGTGTCGTTAATTCCTACATCAAAGCAAAGGCCAAGAAAAACCAAGGTGGAGGAGCTTATTCACATAGCAAGAAGGAAAAGGACATGAGCAAAGTTAAATGCTTTGCTTGTCATAAATTTGGGCATTTTCCTAGTCATTGTACTAACAAAAAGAAGGGCAAAGGTAAGATTACTATGGTAACTACTAGGAAAATGGAGGAGATGTCGGAGAAGTTTGATAAAAACTATGCCCCAGTATCTTGCCTTTTTGGGATCATCAAGAGAGGTGTCTGGATCGTGGATAGTGGAGCATCTCGTCACATGATGGGATCAGGGGATTTCTTCCCCAGCATGACTAGGGGAACCAGAGATGTAGATGTGGAGCTTGGTGACAAGGCCAAGTATGTAGTCGAGGGCACTAGGAGTATCGATTTCCAGATGAACTCAATTGGTATCCTGGAGATGAACGATATGCGATATGTATTGAGTTTAGAGAAGAATCTCCTTTCAGTTCCAGCCATGGAAGACAAAGGACTAGAGTCAGTGTTATGAGGTGAAGTAGATGTTGGACCAAACCGCATTGATTTCAACATGAAACAGGGGATTAGTAGGAGGCAGAGACATCTCTCTGTTTCAAGGACAATCGGTGAAGGCTCTCATCCATGAGAGCTAGACTGAGATTTGGCATAGTTGGATGGGACACCTACGCTACAGAGTCTTCCGATGGTGAAAAGGATGGTTAATAGTTTTCTAGAGATTCAAGTGGAATGGGATCGAGTGTGTAAAGGGTGTGCACTTGGCAAGAAGGCTAAGAATGTGTATCCTCATGGTGAGACCAGGTCTAAGGGTGTGCTAGACTTGGTGCAATTTCATATTTGTACTCCCATGTCTGTGACATTCATCATAAGATCCTTATATTTTGCGATGTTCATAGATGATTATTAGAGGCAGACTTGGATCTACTTCATGAAGACCAAGGATGACGTCTTTGATCAGTTCAAGAGCTTATGTCTCTTGCGGATAACCAGATACAAAGGAAGATTAAAGAAGTGTTGAGATTAATGGGGATGAGTATACATCGACGATTTCCTCGACTTTTGCAAGCAAGAAAGAATCAAGAAGGAGCTCACGGTACCTTATAACCCTCAGCAGAAAGGGGTTGTCGAGAGGAAAAATAGAACCATCATGGAGGTAGAAAGGGCAATGATCTATGATCAGGAGTTTCCTATGTTTTTGTGGGCGAACACCTGTTATATAGTTGTGTACGTCCAAAATAGGAGTCCTCACATGGTGTTGGAGAACGTGACTCCTGAGGAGTTATTTATAGTGTTAAGATATTCTGACACATAGGAAATAGTTAAGAATAACTTAGTCTAGTGTAGAGTTAGGTAAAGTGTGTTTCTTTACCATGTACATTTGTAACTTATAATCCAACGGTAACGATTTGTAGTGATCCGACAGTTATCTCTCTCCTCGGTATTAACGACACTTGATCCGTGGCTTAACACCTGATTGGTCCATCATCTCTATGTAAGAGCATGGAGGGTCATTTGTCCAGTAACTGTTTATGAGAGAAACATATGTAACTTTTCTTTTTATATTAATAAATTGCCTGAAGTGGCCGCGTTGGCTCAGGCCGTGCACTGTTTCCCTCTTTGAGGGTTTTAACCACGTGATTACACTGGTGCACTGATTTGTGATCTGTTTGTGAGCAATGACCTTTGGTTGTTGATCTAAGGAACTTACCCTGTAAATTCCTACATGGTATCAGAGCTATTTTGAGGGCCGCGTCCGTTGTTGATCAAAATCCGACGCCGGTTTGACTGCATGCGAATGCCATTTTGTAGATCTACTATTTCTGTACATTTTTAGGCTTGGAGAACTGCTCTGTTGTGTCTGAAAAATCTATTACAGTGAGGAACACCTTTCGTTTCATGCGAAAAGGTTTCCGGATGACCAAGTTATGACAGTTTAGATCTGGAGATATAAAGCATCTGTTTTGCAGTTATATTTGTTAACAGTTCTGCTTATTTCAGTTTCCTCTGTTTATTTTCGGTTTATAGGTTTTATTTATTTGTCGTATCTATACCCTCTTCTCTGTGTATGCTCTTTGCTATGCGCTGCATGCGATCTCGGCAAATCAAAAACAGGAAAAGGGATTTTTTTTGCTACGTATGTTCTTTCCCTGCGTATTTGTGTGATCTCGGGAAATCAGAAATAGTGAAAAATTTGATAGTTGCCAGTAAGGCTAACCGAAAATCTAACATTCTGCGGTAAGGCTTGCATTTCATTTTTTTTTAGCTTGGTTTTTTGTGTTTTTTGTGTAGGAAAAGGCACGCACACCGAAGAGTTATTTATTAAAAAATAAAAACCCTTCCTCCTTTCCAACATTTACAAAATCTTTTTACTATCTCACTTGGTGAAGAGTTTGTTTATGAGAATAGAGGTCTTGGGTTCAAATCTCTTTCTCAAGCTTCTTTTTGTAAAAAAAATTTGTTCAAGGGGCGGGCTTTTTTTTTAAGTTGAACTTCATCACCAAATTTCAAACCGTTCCCGTAACTATTCGGCATCTACAACACAATTTTTTTCAAAAGGCATAACTTCTTCATCCGAAAGCAGTTTTTCGAGCCGTTTTTTTTAAAACGGCCTAATTTTTCGAGATCTTTCCATTGCAGCAGTGAGTTTCAGCTTTTCTCAACTTCAGTTTTTTTTTAAATGGAAAGTGCATGCCCAATTATTCTTAATAGCACTAATTATTTCCAATGGCTACCTCACATGGTAGATATACTTAGAAGTAAAGGGATTTACAGAATAGCCACAAGGCTAGAAACTAAACCTTCTGATGATGATAAAGTCGCTAAATGGGAAAATAAACAAGATCAAAAACGAGGGTTGATAGGAATGTCCATTGCTCAAGATCTTCGATTTCATATCCTTGACATTGACACCCCTCATGAAGCCCTGGACAAGCTAATTATTGTCTTTGGCATTCAAAATCAAATCAGGGCCCATCAGCCTGAAAATGAGTTGCTTCCTTTGGACCCCAATAATTTCTCCTCTATTGAGGATTTCTTGTCCAAATTCAAGACCCTTAGAATTCTTTTAGAAGGTTGCAAAGTCAAAAAGGACGATGGTAGCCTCATTTATTACATTCTTGCTAAGCTTGGCCCTGCATACTATGTGTTTGTTTCTGCCTTCCATTCCACTAGAGAAGCCATCATTTCTTCAAGAACCACCTACAAGAATCCCTCTTTTGATTCCTTTTGCGATTCTTTGATAAGAGAACAAGAAAAACTCTTACACCTTGGTCTTATCACTCCTGCAAATGTTTCTAAGAAAGCCTTAGCAACCCAACACCAATCATATCAAAAGAATCCTAAGAAGCAGTATCCTAAAAAGTATGGTCCGAAACCAAACAAGGGTCCTAAGCAATTTCAGCCGCAAACTGAAAAAGCAACTCACCAAAATGATAAGGCATATAAAAACAAAGGAAAGAAGACAAATAGACATTGCAACTTTTGCAATCATGATGGCCATATAGAGACAAAATGTTTTAAGAAGGTGGAAGCCTTACAAGCAGCAATGAAGAAGCACAACATAAATTTGGAGCACTCTTCACCTTCATCTTTAGGAATGGCACTTTCTGCTTGTAGTTGTCAAGCATCAAGATCTGGGTATGCATTAAATGTATCTTCTTCTTCTCATTCTCAGGAGTGGTTCATTGATTCTGGAGCTTATCACATGGCCAAAAATAAAGCCATGTTTTCTTCTTTAAATGATTGTAACACCAAACATATTTATGTTGGTGATGATAGATCTCTTAGTGTTGTAGGATCTGGAACCATTCATCTAGATAATGGTCAGTTTAATGATGTACTATGTGTTCCTACCTTGTCATGCAACCATCTCCCTGTTTATCAAATAACTCATTCAGGTGAAGGGAAAATAGTAGAATTCTCACCTCATGATGTTGTAACCAAGGACCTCAAAGATCCTAGACATATTTTAGCTACTAGCATTGCTGATGATTCCACAAGGTTGAATAAGTTTGACAACTATGGGTCATCATGTCTTCCCTCCGTTTTTGTTGCTCATAATGATGAAGTGAGCAAACTTTGGCATGAGTGATTTGGTCACTTAAACAATCGCTCTCTTCAAACTCTATGTAAGGAAAATATGGTGATGGGCCTTCCTATGGTCTCTTGCTGAGATGGTGTTTGCTCCGGATGTGTACTCGGAAAACATCATCGGGATAGTTTTGACAAACATGCCTCTTGGCACGCTTCAACCCCTTTCAGCTTGTGCACAGTGATTTATGTGGTCCACTTCCTGTTGTTTCTTTCTCTGGTTGCAAGTACTTCTTAACTTTCATTGATAATTTTTCCAGACGCACTTGGGTATACTTCTTAAAACTCAAGAGTGAAGTTTTTAACATGTTCTTGGCCTTTAAGGCCTTTGTTGAGAAACAATCTGGACATCAAATTCTTAAGTTAAGATCAGACAATGGAGGAGAATATGTTAACAACAATTTATCAACTTCTGCACTGAGCATGGCATTTAATTGCAACATATCGTTCCATACACTCCACAACAAAATGGTGTAGCTGAAAGAAAGAATCGCACCTTAAAAGAAATGGCTAATTGTATGCTTCAATCTAAAGGACTTGGTCTCAATTTTTGGGCAGAAACCATTAACTGTGCAAATTACATAGTAAATCGCACTCCTACTATTTTAAAGAATATGACTCCAGAAGAAGATTGGAGCTCAATCAAACCAGATGTAAGTCACTTTTTTTTTTGGAAGTGATGCTTGGGCCCATATTCCAGATGCTAAACATAAAGCCTTAGAACCTAAGAGTGAAAAATGCATTTTTGTTGGATATTCTGAAGATGTCAAAGGATATAGACTTCTTCAACCAAAATCCAAAAATATAATCATTAGAAGAGATGTAAAATTTGATGAAAATATATTGGCATGCGAGCCTAGTTCGGCAGGCGTGCCACCTTTGGCCTGCGAGCCTGATTCAACATATGTGCCACCTCTCTATCTCTCTTCTATTTTTAATAGCATTCCTTCCAGTTCAGATGATGACAACGAGGATGACAATCCTCCTCCACCTCTTGAAATTGTTCCTTTTACTCCACCGCTTCCAAGATGGGTTCGTTCTACTCGGGATCCAGTAAGTTCTCTTGCAGGTGACCCTGCCGATCGACGACGTACACGTTCTCAGTTCAAAAAAGCCTCTTCCTTATTGGCTCAAGTTCCAGAAACCTTTGAAGAAACCTCCGGTCATCCCAATTGGATGAAGCTATGAATGAAGAATATCGTTCCTTATTGGCGAATGATACTTGGGATCTTGTTCCTCTTCCAAAAGGAAGAAAACTTGTTAGATGCAGATGGGTTTACAAAACAAAGTTTGTACCAGATGGAAAAGTGGATAGACATAAAGCTCGTCTTGTCGCTAAAGGATTTTCAAAAGTTGAAGGCATTGACTATACTGAAGTCTGAAACCTTCTTCCCTGTTGCGAAAATTAATTATATCCGCCTTGTTCTTTCCCTTGTTGCCTCCGTTAAATGGGAAGTCCATCAGATGGATGTTAAATCCGCCTTCTTACATGGATGACATGAGAACCACATGTATTGTCCCCTGCTTTGACCAAAACTACCACTGTTTACCCTGGTGGGTAAACTCATAGGTCTCCAAAACAAGTCATGGCTTTGTGCCAAATATGATTTCTGGTAAGATAATGAGTTTTTTAGGTGCTATTGACAAACACATTTACAGCTCAAGAAAGTAAGTCCCTCATCCTGTTCTTTACGTTGATGATCTTATCCTCACTGGTAGTGATCCTAACCATATAAACCATGTGAAGTCTAGCCTCAAAAAGAAGTTTGAAATAACAGACTTAGGACACTTGCACTATTTCCTTGGTCTTCAAGTCTTGAAATCCAAGGAAGGCATTACCCTCCCTCAGTCCAAGTATGCCTGTGATCTTCCACACCACTTTCACATGGAAGACCGTAAGCCAACCCCTTCTCCCTTTCAGTCTGGAGTCAAGATTTCAGTCACTTGTACTACCTTTGAAGTTGATGCTACCTTATACCGTCAACTTGTTGGTAAACTTCTGTATCTAACCCATAACCATCCTGACCTTTCCTTTGTCGTTGGTCTTGTTGCTCAGTTTATGCACCAACCTCATGAAAGTCACTGGAAAACAGTTAAAAGAATACTTTGATATATTCGAGGTACAGTTCAGTTCAGGATTCATTACAGTGCAGGAGCATCTCCATTTTTTATTGGTTTCACCGACTCTGATTGGACTGGTGACCCTGATGATTAGAATTCTACCGCAGGATATGTATTCACTCTTGGTTCAGGACCTATTACTTGGTCTTGTCTTGTAAGAAAACAGGTCACATATCTTCTTTCACAGAAGTAGTGCCAGAAAAGGGCTGAACTCAAGAAGCTGTGGTTTGCCGGGGACTTACCGAATTTGGTCTCCATCAACAACATCCAATTACACTTTGGTGTGATAATCAGAGTGCCATTTAGCTATGTAAAGATCCAATTCAACATCAGCATATGAAACACATTGAAATCCACATACACTTCATCAGAAAGCTTATTCATGATTGTGTTCTTGAAGTGCAGTATTGTCCAACCAATGATCAAGTAGTTGATATCTTTACGAAGGCTCTCACAGAAGCGAAGCTTACCAAAATTTGATCCATGCTTGGAGTTCAGGAAAGTTGTCATTAAGGGGGGATAGGCTCTAATGCCTCCTTCCTTCTCCTATTGTGTCACTTTTGTAAATCCTTCAATCCTATCCCAATTTGTTCTTAAGGGGGGATGTTAGGATATTTCGACACATAGGAAATAGGCTCCTTTTGTGTCACCTCTGTAAATCCTTCAATCCTATCCCAAGTTGTTCTTAAGGGGGGATGTTAGGATATTCCGACACATAGGAAATAGTTAAGAATAACTTAGTCTAGTGTAGAGTTAGGTAAAGTGTGTTTCTTTACCATGTACATTTGTAACTTATAATTCGACAGTCACGATTTGTAGTGATCCAACGGTTATCTCTCTCCTCGGTATTAATGACACTTGATCTGTGGCTTAACACTTGATTGGTCCATGATCTCTATTTAAAGAGCATGGAGGGTCATTTGTCCGATAACAGTTTATGGGAGAAACATATGTCACTTTTCTTTTTATATTAATAAATTGCCTGAAGTGGCCGCATTGGCTCAGGCCGTAGATTGTTTCCCTCTTTGAGGGTTTTAACCACATGATTATACTGGTGTACTGATTTGTGATCTGTTTGTGAGCGGTGACCTTTGGTTCTTGATCTAAGGAACTTACCCTGTAAATTCCTACATATAGGAGTGAAACCAGATGTAAGTCATTTACACATATCCAATAGTCGAATTTATGTCCATGTACCCACAGAGAAGAGGACTACGATGGAGCCCTTGTTTGAGAAGGGCATTTTTTTGCTACAATGAGGTCTCGTAGGCCTATAAAGCCTACATTCCAGGACAGAGAAAGTTGAACTTGAGTCGGGATGTCATATTTAATGAAGATTGGACCCTAAGAACATCTCATGAGCGAGAGCCAGCAGTGATAAAGGAGGAGCAAGAAGCTCCTAAGGCTGACCAAGTACTAGCAGCATCAGCAAGGACACCGCCAGCAAATTCGAAGGATGAGCTAGATATTCCGTCGAGTTCCACCAAGAGGAGGCCAAGATGGGCCGAACAAGCATTAAGGGATGTTGATGAGCATGTGCAGGCTCCTAGTAGCACATTCAAGCAGAGTAGACCACCAACCAAATATTCCAATTAATTGGCGCTATATGTAGCCTCTACGCTTCTCAGCCATCCACTTTTGAGGACACTATAGGGGAGCAGATTTGGAGTGATGTTGTGACAAAGGAGTATAGCTCCATCATGAGAAATGAAGTTTGGGATATAGTGATAGGATAGGAAGGGAAGTATGTGGTCTCTGCTCGATGGATCTACAAGATCAAACATGCAACTGATGGCAGTATCGAGAAGTATAAAACAAGGTTTGTGGCGAGAGGGTTCTCTCAGAAGGAAGGAGTGGATTATGAGGCGACAATCGCACCTGTCGCCAAATATGCATCTATTAGAGCAATTATGTCCATTACTACAATGATCGGGTGAAGTATACATTAGATGGATGTGAACACTACTTTCCTCAACAGGTTTATTAAGGAAGAGGTGTATATTGGGCAACCCAAGACTGCTTTGGAACGAGAGCAGAAGCAAGAAGTGGGAGCAGAAGGTGGGAGCGATAATAGGAGTGGGGAGCTACATTTTCAAAATCCCCTGGTTCGGGAGTGTTACACAGTAATTTGTCACCGTCCCTACAATCCCCATCTTGCACATTGGAGGGTCGTTTCTGTGAATAATTAGAAGTGTCATGCCTTGCAAATACCATCATTTCATCCCTTGCCATGAGTACAACATTCCCTTTGTTGACCATTTCCTGAGCAGACCACTAAAAACACTTGTTTTTGCCTTGGCGCTGGTAGCCAGTTATGCCCTCGCACCAATGAGGAAAATTAACACTGAGCCCGCGCCAATTGGCACTCTGTCCCAGTTAAGCACCCGCGCCACTCTGTTTATGGAATGTTTTTTAAAAAAAGAGGCGAAGTTTTGATCACAACAACTTCGTGGATGAGTCATAAGGAGTGGTTCCACTGAATAACCATGGCCTTCCTCCTTTAGCCTCTTGTTTCCACCTTATGAGGAAACCTCCCAAGGGATAAGGCCTCCCTTCCATTATTGTAGGGATCCCAACCTCCTCCTCTCCTCTATAAATATAGCCATCTTCTATTGATGTGCTAGCTGAAAGGTTGAATAGCTGAACGCTTGGAAGTTGAACTTGTAGAAAGGAAACTATATTCGGGCAACTATTGACAGCCAAGCCAAAGAGAATCCCGTAAGAAAGAGAGCTTCGTCCAGATTTCCAACAAGCTTTGTTGAGACACGCTCCGCTGTCAGCCCCGCCGAAGGAAGATCATAGCGTCAGAGCATTTGGTTGTAATCTCCCTTTTATCATTTATAATATAAGCGACTCTGATTATGGTTCCATTCATGTGTTCATTTCTTTATGTAATGCAAATGAATTATATCCTCTCTCACTGATATATGGTTACATGCTTTAGATTTTACGTTGTATGTCGTTGTTTCCCTGCATGTGTACAGGTGTCCGAACGTGTCGAACAGAAGGATCGTGATCTGTCAAGCGAGGGACGGGAAACGTCATCTTTTCTTCAACGACAACTGCGTGGGATTTGAGGTAGGCTACTCGTCGCGATCTTTTTCTTTTTGTAATTAGGAACCAACGTCATTGCATGACTTGATTGTTGTTAGACCCGATATGGGCTAGTGGGATCGCCTCTATCCGCAAAGGGGATTTACCTCTTCAACAAATTGGCGACTACGCTAGGGAGTCAGTTGGAGTTAGTCTTTCTTCTTTTGGTTGTTTTTGGTTTTTGATTGCCTTGTTTGCTCTTCTGGTTCGCCTCCTTTGGTGTCAAACCCCTATTCAGCCCCAGAGCATCAGATCTGACCTCTGCTTTTCCGAAATTTTCATCTTTTCATGGTTGGCTTGATTGGCGCGGTTTCCACCCCGACAGTTGAGCCCATTGGCACAAGTTGCTAGTTCATCACCCGCGCCATCCCCTGTCTGGCGCGGATTACAACCAGACAGTTGCGCCATTTCCTGTAGGTGCTACGATTTTTCCCTTGTTCGGGAGTTTTTTTGGTCAGTACTTTTGCTTCTGGGTTATTTTTAGATTTTGCTTGAAGTGGTGAGTCTGCTCTTGGTTGGGAGAAATTCTTTGTTTTTTCATTTACAGGCATTGGCACTTGTTGTCAGTTAGCAACCCATGCCAATTGGCCATTGGCGCTAGTTGTCAGTGAACAAGTCGCACCAGTTGGCGCAAGTTTCACCCACAAAAGTCGTGCCAATTTCAGGGTGTGTGAAAATTGAGATTTTTTCCCTAAATCCTTCACCAGTGTGTCTTTCCCTTCCAGTCTTTTCTCTGTATGAGCATAGATTACATTGCTCATTGTTCAGCTAGAATGTCTTCTTTCCATGATTGCTTGATGTAAAAGGGAATGAATGCCTTGTTTTGAACTCATGCTTTGGAAGTCCTTTCTGTGCTTGACCTCATGTGTCTTGTAGCCTTTTGAGGAATTTTGTTACAAAGTGTTTGAAACAACGATTGCATTCTTAATGTTTGTTTGCATCCCTTTTGCATTCATCCTTTCATTAAAGAGATTTGTGTTCATTTAGTTTTCATCCCAAGGTTTGATTTCTGTTAAAATGCATTAGATCACATTGCATTGAAAAGTATTTTTTGAGATCCATCATTGAACTTAGATTACATCGTTTAATGATTCAAAGCTAAAAATCGCATTGAGTGCATTCTCTTTCATTAAAAGCATGCATTAAGTAGATTCTCATTTCATCGAAAATTGCATTGAGTGCATTCTTATTCTTTCAAAAGAAAAAGGAAATTGTGCATAGATTACAATTGCATAGTTTTCAAAAAAGAGAATTTTGCATAGATTACATCGCATAATTCGCATCATTGAATGTTTTAGATTACTTTTCGATAGTGAAAGTCATCTAGTTTAGAGGAATTTCGTTTGCAGTATTGTTGTTTGTTACATCATTGTTAGAGATTCTTCCCTTAACTAGATAACATTCATCAAATTGAAATATTTCTTTTCTCATATAGCTGCATTTAGAGGTTTTATGAGATCCAACATTCGATAGGGCCTGAAATTGAAACGTAAATTGAAGATCAACTGTAAAATTTACTGAATTAATCTAAGGCAACATTGAAACCTAACGAAACATTTAGTGGTCTAGGCTAGAGACGTGTTCCGGCGTCGTTAAACCTAGTAGCTGTCGTTCGCCATCTGGCTTTAGACAACGCTAGTACGGACTTGTGCTCCCCGTACCATCGAGTATATAAAGGGAGACCCCTCTAGGTTGCAATCCTTTATCCATAGGAAGTCGAGTCTGCCGCCTCTTACCCGTGATACACCGAACACAGCATTCGAGTTGATTTCTCTTTCATTTTTACCAAGGTGTATATGTCAGTTCACGAATATCTAGTACACCCATTTACCTAGATTACCATAGCAGTCACTTTGATCTTTACTGCCTCTTTTAACTGAAGAGATCATCGATCTCTTGTCCTTTCAAACTCGTGTCCGACCTGAAAGAGATAGAGTCACCTTTTGCCTGTTTCTAGACTCTTAAAATATGAAACAGCAGAGTTTGGTTTCAGTGTCTTAAAATTAACTGTCCACGAAAGATTCCTGGATAAAGTTAATTTCCTCAGCGTTTTGTTTTAACGTTGTTTCTGATGGCAACCTTTCCGGAGTTTACCAACCAAGGAATCCTCTCCGAAGGGAGTCCTGGTCCTTTTCCTGCTTTTGGGAATGTTGGTGCTCCTTATATGGCAACATTGTCCCTTCCTAGGTTAACTGTTGGGTTGCATGTTTGGTTGTTTTCAACCTCCGTGGTCTCGAGTGTTCCGGCTACCGTACCATCCACTCCTCCGCCTGAAAAACATCATGTTGATTCCAAGGTGGACCTCTCCCCTTCTTTGCCTGTTTCTGCGTCCTCTTCTTCTACTTCCCCTGGTGAAAGTCTGGATTCGAGTAACCAGGTGGCGAAGAAGAAGAAGAAGAAGACAAAGAAGAAGAAGTCCGATAAGAGAGAGGCTAAGGCTGCAGCTACTACTTCTAAAACATCTCCTCTTGATAAACCATCCAACCTTCCACGGAAAGTCAGGTTCCCTTGCATGTTGTGCCAGGGAAACCATCTTCTTCGAGATTGCCCTGGTATTCCCAAGGTGCTCGAAGTATGGTCCAATGATCGTCCGTCGTTGCCTTTGGCTTCCGAGAGTTAGGTTGGGGGCACGTCTTTAGCTAGTGCTGGTAAAGCTCCTAAGAAGCAGGGTAAGCTCACCAATCCTTGTAAGTTGTGTGAAGGGCACCATGCGATTCACCTTTGTCCGTATATGGATGAAGCTAAGAGACTGTTGGACAACCCGACTGTTTCTACACCATGCCTTCCGATTGGTTACAAGCGGCTTTCTTTGAGTCCTCCACCAGCTGATTCCACGCTCAATCAAGAATCATCCTTTCTTGATCCCGCTCCCCCGAAAATTCACCATCATGAATCCATCCCTGACCAACCACTGATCATGGGATCGGTTGAGCTGGCCCCGTCTGCGGTGCTCCAGGTCTTTTCCATTGAGAGTGGATCTCACATCCCTCATGTTCTTCTTGTTTCTTCAGATTCTTCGGACTTGGAGAAAGATTCTCCTGTCCCTATATCTCAAGAAACTGCTCCTCCGCCTCCCGTGATGGAGGTCCCAGAGGATACCCCTACCGACTCCGTGATGGAGGTCGTGGAGGATGCTCCTTCTATCGTGACACCAGGGGAAGACCATCTTGGTTCGATGGTAGCCCCTCCAAGTAGTTTGGTCGCTTCCTTCGATTGGGGTCGATTCGCAGGTTACCGCCTTCCTTCTTATGTGTCCTTTGAGATCACGGTACAGGCCTCTCATCTGGTCGTACCCAGCACCTTTGTAGACGAAGGCGCTCTGTTAGTATTTTATCCTCAACTATTTGGCAAGCTTTCGGTTCGCCGCCGCTTGTGCCTGTTACGCAGAATCTGTTGGCGTTTAGCAAAGGAACTAGTCAACCGTTAGGGATCCTTCCGAAGTTGCCTGCTACTTTGGGAGGGAAAACTGTCCATATGGACATGATGGTTGTTCCAGGCCCCTTGGATTTCACTTTACTCTTGGGGTGTGACTATACTTATGCCATGGGAGCGCTTGTCTCCTCCCTTTTTCATGTGATGTGTTTTCTGCACCAAGGTCGGATCATGACCATCGATCAGCTTGCGTTCTTTGGTCCTCATATGGCAGCTAGCCCACCATCATCCCTACCAGATCTTTATCCGCCGGTTGTGTCATTCCCGCCGCATGTCAATTATGTGGCTACCTGTCCTGTGCCCGTATTCAGTGATAGTGTCGTTGTACATCGTGTGCTGGGGGCATTGGGTCCTGATTTCCAAGATGTTGTTCTCCCATCCGGTGCACAACTCTTGGAAGCCATGACTTCTTATTCATCATAATAAGTTGTCTCCGGAGCAGAGTTCGTTTTCTTGTGTCAAGCTCGTTAAAAAATGAAACAAGGTGTCCGGAGCAGAGTTCATTTGCTTGTGTCAAGCTCGTTAAAAAATGAAACAAGGTGTCTGGAGCAAAGCTCGTTTTCTTGTGTCAAGCTCGTTAAAAAATGAAACAAGGTCTCCGGAGCAGAGTTCGTTTTCTTGTGTCAACCTCGTTAAAAAATGAAACAAGGTGTCCGGAGTAGAGTTCAGTTTCTCGTGTCAAGCTCGTTAAAAAATGAAACAAGGTGTCCAGAGCATAGTTCGTTTTCTTGTGTCAAGCTCGTTAAAAAATGAAACAAGGTGTTCCAAGGATAGTTTGTCTTCTGCATCAACCTCATTTAAAAATGAAACAAGGTCATCTGAGGATAGTTCTTTTAATGTGTCAACCTCGTTAAAACAATGAAACACTTTCCTGTTCAATTCGAGTCTTTGATAAGATCTCGTAAAATCCCAATAGAGTCTTTCTCTTGATCTCGTAACTTGAACCTTCACTCCATCTGCCTATCATATGGATTGAAGCTTGGGGGGCATGTACCTCGAATTGAGTCACCATTCTGGGGGTATGCAAAATTTTTCAAGCATAGTTTGTTTCCGTTTCAAGCTTGTGTAAAAATGAAACCGGTTTCAAGCATAGTTTATCTTTGTTTCAAGCTTGTGTAAAAATGAAACCATTCCCATTTTACCTCTTGTGATTACCATTTTATCAGCCTGTTGTTGCCAGATGAGCCTTGGTTTTCTCACTCCATCGTCACTATTTGCTTGGCCAATCATATGCCTTCACTTGGTTGTTTTACCCGTTCCTGAGGAACCGTTGCGATGAGTGGTCTTGTTAGCCAACCTCTTAACCTTTATTTGTTCTAAGCAGTTCCACCATCACTGGAACCAGTAGCTACCCTTTATACCACTCGTTCCTCCAGGAGGAGTCAACTTTCAGCTCTTTTTTGACTCTCTAAAACTAAAAAGATTGTCGAGTTGCTTATCGTTTTGAGCTCGTTAAATTGGCTGCAAAACGACATCTACCCAGTATACGTTTACCCCTTTCTCGGGCTGGGATAGATTATTTAGGAAAAAGGAATACCCTAGCCTATCGCGACTAGGAGGTTCTCTCAGATACAGTTTTCTACCTTTTCGGATCTGTGAGACTATTTACGAAAAGGGACTGTTGGAGTTTTATTTTCCATTGTCTTTTCAAACTCTCTAAACGTGAAAAGACGCTGAGTTCTTCCTTTGTCAGACTCGTTAAAAACTGATGACATCGGACTCTGTCGTAATGACGTTACTCGAGTTCCTCCTTCCTAGGGCTCGTTAAATGTACTAGGTTGGATTTGTCCGAAGGACAAACTTATATCGCAAGCATATGCTATCCCCTTCAAGCTTGTTTTCAAAAATAATTGGGGTACTCGCCAGAAATGGTGGGGGAAAATGGAACCAGTATCACCGTCGTGTCGGCAGTATGTCGCTCTTGAACATGGCACTTGTCTGCATTCGTGTCCGGTTGGGGACATCTCATCTCGTTATCTGCTTGCCTCCATGGGTTTGGGTAATCTCTTTTGACCGCTCATCTGCTCTTTGCCACGTCACCATGACCTCAGATTCTTTGATGTCAAATACTACCAAATCCAGTGTCGTGCCGCCAATATGTTCAAAAGAAGTTGGCCTCTGCAGTTTTCAGCCTCCCTCTGATTCTCTGTCGATCTTGATTCACAAACATTATGTCCCTCTGTCTCGTGTCGATGATGTGGGAAACACTATGGCCCACCTTCGATCAAGGTCACTTCCTGTCAACTTCAGCGCATTATCCAGGAAGCTGATCTAGAGACTCCCTTCAGGTACCTTGGAGCCTGCATGCCTCAATGGCAGGTTCTTCGCATTCGACTCAACGTTTTCATTATTGGCCTTCGATCGAATGATTCTGCGGGGGTTCGACGCCAGCTCACTGTTCACATTCCGTGGATTGTACCTATAGTACCTTGACAGCCATCCTCAGTATTGGTGGTTCCTCTTGCGTCTGTTAACATCTTTCATTATTGGTTGGTATTCAGACAATGTTCTTGCATGTTCGACTTCAGCTCACTTATTCACATGCTCAGACTTGTACTCTGTTCGGATCGAGATGGAGCGCAAGACCCCGGATTTTGTCTGATAAAATCCAAGCTACGGATTCTTTGTGGATTATCATGATTAGTTACATGACTCATTTGATTGGATCGCTGCGACCATACCAGAGTCTACTTGTTGATCCTTCTTTGCTAGATGGTTGGGTCCACACCTTGGATCCCAGTTATTGTACACTCTTTTATGGATGGCTGCGCCCATACCACATATCATGTATCAGAGATATCAGCTGTATTGTATTTGCAGGTTTTCCGATGGCAGTGTTTTCAGTTGGGCGCGTTCTCATAAAGCATTTCACCCCTTCCTCTCTCTCGGACCTCATGCTTTAGGGGGCATCTGTTACACAGTAATTTGTCACCATCCCTGCAATCCCCATCTCGCACATTGGAGGGTCGTTTCTGTGACTAATTAGAAGTGTCATGCCTTGCAAATACCATCATTTCATCCCTTGCCATGAGTACAACATTCCCTTTGTTGACCATTTCCTAAGCAGACCACTAAAAACACATGTTTTTGCCTTGGCGCTGGTAGCATGTTATGCCCTCGTGCCAATGAGGAAAATTAACACTGAACCTGCGCCAGTTGGCACTCTGTCCCAGTTAAGCACCCGCGCCAAGCTGTTTATGGAATGTTTTTTAAAAACAGAGGCGAAGTTTCGATCACAACAACTTCGTGGATGAGTCATAAGGAGTGGTTCGACTGAATAACCACGGCCTTCCTCCTTTGGCCTCTTGTTTTCACCTTATGGGGAAACCTCCCAAGGGATAAGGCCTCCCTTCCACTATTGTAGGGATCCCAACCTCCTCCTCTCCTCTATAAATATAGCCATCTTCCATTGATGTGCTAGCTTAAGGGCTGAATCGCTAAACGCTTGGAAACTGAACTTGTACGAAGGAAACTATAGCTGGGCAACTATTGAGAGCCAAGCCAAAGTGAATCCTGTAAGAGAGAGAGCTTCGTCCAAATTTCCGACAGGCTTTGTTGAGACACGCTTCGCTGTCAGCCCCGTCGAAGGAAGATCATAGCGTCAGAGCATTTGGTAGTAATCTCCCTTTTGTCATTTATAATATAAGCGACTCTGATTATGGTTCCATTCATGTGTTCATTTCTTTATGTAATGCAATAAATTATATCCTCTATGACTGATATATGGTTACATGCTTTAGATTTTACGTTGTATGTCGTTCTTTCCCTGCATGTATACAGGTGTCCGGACGTGTCGAACGGAAGGATCGTGATCTGTCGAGCGAGGGACGGGAAACGTCATCTTTTCTTCAACGACAACTGCGTGGGATTTGAGGTAGGCTACTCGTCGCGATCTTTGTCTTTTTGTAATTAGGAACCAACGTCATTGCGTGACTTGATTGTTGCTAGACCCGATCTGGGCTAGTGGGATCACCTCTGTCCACAAAGGGGATTTACCACCTCAACAGGGAGCGAATCGTGAGTGAATTTTTATATAGTATATATTTTTATATATTTTGATGCATACATGTCAACAAAAGCATGTAGAATGATGAATTAGATACAAAAAGCATAAAAACATGGATTAAACCATATAACATCAATCATCTAGAAGTTGTAATCTTCATCAACCACAGGTCCACAAGTTACAAGTTATCATTTATATAGCATGTAAGCGTGCACATAACCAAAATAGCATCGAGTGCAATACATCTTTGAACATCAACAAATAGGCTCTAAATGACCTCTAGCATCCATAACAATCATGCTACAACAAATACCTACATATCATCAAAATAATTGCCTATCTTGGCATCTTTGCCATTAATATCACCCTCTAAGCAATTAACGCAGCATATCAAGTCAAGATTTTGTTTGAGCAATGGGTAGAATTTTACTAGGGTCATGATAGAGGAGTTCGGCAACCAATTTCACTAACATCAAGGTACATAGAGGGCTTGGTGATCTTGATTAACTATGAGTTCCATACCCTAGCACATGACAAAATCCAACAGAAACATTGCAATCCCCACAATCCTGAAATCCCGAAAAATTGATAAGTTTGTTGAATTGTGAATGAGATCTAAAATTCTACTTTATCCATATGAAATCCAATGAGGTCAGAACCACTCTCAAATATCCAGAGTCATTTCATGGTAACGTTAAAAATTTAAGAAAAAGGATGAAAATGAAAGACAAAGGAAAATGTCACTTTTACTTTAATAATTTAACATTACCATGAATTGCATATCAATACTAGGGCCATAGGCTGGAATATTAGGCTTCCCCACTCAAAAAGTCTTGTTTCTTTGAAAAAAAATGTGTTTGGAACATCTTCGTGAAAAAAAAGTGGCGAAAAAGCTAGGCACTGAATTTTTTTTGCAAGAGCACAATCTCGAAATTCGCTCCCTCCCGAGTTGCTCCTGATTAGCTCTTGCTCGAAGCGCACTTCAAGACCAGATTCGGGGGTGGGGGCTCTTCCCCCGTAGCCCCAAAGTAGCGTCAAGGTTTTGAGGTATATTAGAGAGATTCCCATGTATGCAGGTTGAAGAGGATATCTTCTTGGTTTGGGGCCTGGGCTTAACTAAGAGTGAGGCACATCCCAACGTGTACTATGTACTCGTTGAGGGTGAACTTCTCATCTTGGCATTGTATATGGACAATCTCTTCTTGACAGGATCAAAGAAGAAGGGAGGATCTTGCTTCGGAATTTGACATGAAGGATATCGGCTTGATGCATAACTTTTTGGGATTAGAGGTGTGGCAACAGCCATGAGAGATTTTCCTTGGGCATGGCAACTATGGAATGGAGATCCTGAGGAGATTCAAGATGAAGAATTGCAATCCTATCTCTACACTTATGATCACTAACTTGAAGAAGTTGAGTGCTTCAGAAGGTGAACTAGTGGATCCCACAATGTATAGGTAGCTAATAGGTTGCAATGGCGGTACTGATGTTGATTTTGATGCTTATGTTGTGGTGATACTAATACTGAATGCCTATGAGATTCTTCCATTCTAATCAATGGTTTTAGTATCTACCGTGTTTTGTATTTGATATTTGACAGTAGCATTCCCACATATATTATCTCTGACTCAGTTAGTTAGTTAGTCAGGACTCGGTATCTATGTAATACATTTTGATTTTGAGGACTTGATGAGAAGACTACAGTTTATGATTAATTTCTTATGTTTGTCAATTTATCACCATTGATCTAGTAGCAACTACTAGTTGTAAAATTGTATCATTGATGAATTATGATTGTATGCATAATGTATGATTGAATCTGTATCATCATCACGTACATGTTTTAGTTTCTAAATTGAATGAGAATCTGTGTTATATATATATATATATATATATAGAGAGAGAGAGAGAGAGAGAGAGACTATATAATGTGTCACCCATGTCATGTTCTAAGGGGTCAACATGCCACGTGTCGGATACTCACATTTGTGTGTCCTTCCCGTTCCATGTTCTCTAGTAAGGTGACTTAGCAACACACCTTTTGGCACCAAAACTATGTAAGTAAAGCTCCCAACCCCTAGACATTGTTCTACACACAAACATCTTTCTAACTGTGCCATCACCTCAATCAAAGTTCGTATGTAGAAAATACGCCTCCCACAATTTGGCCACTATGGTATTGAGTAGATGCCACATCAAACCACATTACTCAAACATGTGGAGCTACTCACATGTTGATTTCCAAGAAGATTCTAGAAGGTCCAAAACATAACATTAATTAACGGTTAAGGATACAAAATACCCATTACTAGACTGCTATCAAGCTATGTTAAATATTGGACCACTAGGAGGAGATCGAGTTAGATTCTTTAGCATTGTACTTGTTCCATAGTTGAGCAAACAATCCAAGAGGAGGATTTGAGAACATAACAAAGGAGTAAGAAGATTTTGTAGTAACCATTTGGGCCATATTGTCGTAAGCAAGTCCATAGTGAGTGCCCCTTATATTGTATTTGCATTTTCATAACTAAAGAAAAGACTAAAAAACATAGAACTCACCTTCCAGCTAGCTTTTCTCTCGTATTGAGTTTTGCAAGATACATTATGTGTTTATTTGGTTGGATTGTTAGTTCATTTGTTTGTTCTTTCATTTTTCTATTTCAATTATTTTTATAAATTTGAGTAATAAGTTGGTAATACTAAATCAGAGACCCAATGAAAAAACTTACATAATAAAAGATTTCAAAATATTACAAGATTTGTTGTGAAGAATTGTTCCAATGGAAAGCAAATGTTCGTTTATAAATCATATTGGTATCAGAGCAATTTTCTTTTGGGTATCTATGGGAATTCGCAAGATCTAGGAATTGGTTCAATAAGAAAGTCATAGAACCCTAGTCAAGGTACATGAATCCAATCGTAACAACCATCAAGATATTGTAAAAGAGGGATTTGCAAAGCTAGAACAATAAGTTGTTGATAATTCTCACAACATGACCCTCCTTGGTGACTCTGATCAACCACCTCCAACCTTGAGCCCTTAGACACCCTCTAGATCAAAGCAAGCAAACCTCTAATCTCATGAAGCTAAGACTTTTCCCAAAACAAATTATCCCATGTCAAATTCATGGAACTTCAATTCAGTTTCTAGATCGTAATAGGAGCACAAGTTTTCCATCTAACAAGCTTTAAGGCCTTTCTCAATAAGATCCAATTTCCTTCACTAAAGTAATAGCACCATCAATCACAACCCCCATTTGTCATCCCTCCTAGATATCCTATTCACTCCAAAGGTTGTGAAGATTCACCCCTTGTAATTAATGAAGACTCTCAAACAAACAAGAAGAAATTAAACATATCTTAGAAACACAATGATACCCATTATGTATCTTAACTCAAAAAGAAAGATCGGCGATGACTAGCAGAAGACAAAGACAAGGATGAAACAAAGAAGAGACTTCCGAAGAAGTCTGGTAGGAATCTAGCTAAAGAAAAAAGGGAAGATACAACAAAGAAAAAAAAGATTGGGTATTCAAATAAATATAGAAAAGTTATGGAACTTGATCTCAAAGTGCAATAAGCCTAGGGTTGATGCTCCATCACAAAGTGGAAGCCACAAACCTTAATTTAATGATGAATATGGTAATCTGGAATCACAACGGTCTATGCAGCTTATTTAAAGAAGATGCATTGAGAGATCTATTAAAATCTGAAAAACCAACAATCCTCCTCCAAAAGGCTAAGATAGAGGCTTCAAAGATGTCAAGGATAAGTAAAATACATTGGAAAAGAAGAGAAGGAACAACAGTCTATTCCAGAGGGGCTATAGGAGGCATTTTCACATCCATTTGCCTATAATTTTTACACAAAATTCAACAATAGGCCTTAATATGTTTCATGCACTGACAATCAAGTGCTTCAACATTTTCAATGTTTATATGCCTACAACTTTCAAATAAAAAGAAGATTTGTGGCTATCAAAGTTGTTAATTTCTAAACAAGTTGTATGCCATTTCAGATTAAGGCACAATACTGAAGAAGATAGAACATACTAATAGATCGATAGAAGACAAGGAAAAACAGAGATGAAGAGTGGTGGTGTTACAGCGATCAGCAGGATGCTTCTACCAACAAAGTCTCCAATAGGTCATTCAGCCAAGCGTGTCACACATAACCCCAGAACGACCCAAACAAAGAACAGTCCATAGATACACAGCTCCAACGCTATCCAGAGAGAGAAAATTCCTCACACACAAAAGTGTGTCCAAATGAACTTTAAGGCTCTCCAATATATAGGCATCTTTGGGGTGTGTGACACGCACTTTAAGACACTTACATCTATATTTAATTCTATGTATGACTTTGTCACTCAAGGCTGCATATTAGGCCATCTTAATCAGTTTGATAGATCTACAACCTAAATCAGTCGTCTTTTGATTTGATTTGAGGTAAGAGGGGGAACACAGCATAATTCTGGCGATTATGGTCTTACCGCTGGCGAGTGCGGCGTAGAAGAAGGCGAGGAGCATTCCATTGTTTCGTCTGCTTTCACGCTGGAAAATACTGCACGTCTGTGGCCAAGTAGATCTCGAAAATTTCAACTTGATGCTCTATCTGCTGTGGGCAATAATGTTCTTTTTCTCTCTCGTCAATACTAACGAGGGTAAATTAGAGTTATGTGAATTGCCAACCTAGAATCCAAGTCAACCAAGCCCGATGGGACTTCTTCATGCCAGAGTATCCGTCCCAGGAATCACGCCGCAGTGTTTTCACTTCTAAGTGACAGCGTGAAGATTGATCGATTCATCGTGAGGCCGAGTCAAATTGACATGGAGCATCCTTAGCTAAGCTGATCGGCTGAGCTGACTGCATAAATTCCTCAAGCGTCAATCTATGTAAATTCCATGATTAGTTTTCTCGTGGTCAAAGCCAAGTACGTGCCACTTGTGATGCAAGAAAATTAATCGCGTCGCAGAAATGGTCGACTGCTCTCACCGTAAGGATTGGGCGTGACATATTGAAACCATTTAGTATTACGCCTATTCATGACAACAAACTGGAAACGCGGTTGTGTTTTCCTCTTGACGACGAAGAGCGATCCCTCAACATCTTTGCGACTCTTGAGGGCAGAATTATATTCCAGCTAAAGTTTGTTTAATGTTCAGAACGACAGAAAAGGAGTATACACCTATTGGCTTTACTCAGTATTGAATTCGTAGAATGTAACATGAGCGGTTGTAAAGGGAATGTCTTCGATACAGGGATCGATCCGCTTAAGCACCGTGAGGTTGAGGAGCTTGGTGCATTCCAGTCTATGTATTCCTTTGAAGTGTGGTGAACAACCAGAACCAAGTGCATTTGTGGAGGGGCAAGTTCCATTCCAGCTCGACAATTTGGAACGCCGAATGTCGGTAATTGGGTTCACAATTAATTAGGAAGACCATTTTCAGAAACGCAGGCCGAACACGATTAAATCATTCTCGCCCAACCTTCTATTCGGCAAATCTAGGCAACAGTTTATTAGTTGCATTGCAAGCATAAAAAGGTATTTGCAAAGCACTGTTATGGCTTAATGTAAAAGAAATAATTATGCTGTGCGTATATTCATACTAGTCAGAACAACGAGCTGGGGTATTTCTGTAGGACACTGTCACGTTGTTGCATTTGTTCCAGGTTTATTTTTGGACTTGAAAAGACTTGCATTTATGCCTTATAGATTGTAGTCAGCAAATTATTTAGTCCTGCTCAGCCAAGTCTTATCACACTGATCATGGGTTGACATGTTGCTGTTGTAAGCAAAGATCATATTCTCAAAAGTTGTCTCTAGTTGTCTGTGTGGAAAAATGGTCATAACACCATCTATGGAATCAAAATGATGGCTCCTGCAGATTTTTTTTCTGGCATTAAGAGGGAGATCTCTATCTGTCTATTCTCCTGAGCAAAAATGGACTATTGGAAGCTTCTACCGTGAGGAGCTGAAATTTCTACGAGGATGCCCTCATTCCCGAAGTCATCTTCTCTAGGAACATCTGTGGGCTACATCATATCTTCAAAGGCATATAAGAGCTATATGCAGATGTCTTGTGATAAATCCTCCTAGTTCCAAGGAAGACTATGCTGCAGGAACAGAAGAACATGAAGTCTCAAAGGATGATTTCATTCTCAAATTGCATTGCAGAACTGAGACCTGAAGAGTTGCACCCTAGATCAGTAAACCATTCACTGCAGTTGGACAGATCTGGAAGCCCTAGGAAGCAGTTCCTTTTTTTTTAATGAAATTGGAAGTTTTTTTTGGGTTGAAGAAGCCCTTGATGCAATATTATGAAACGGTCAGATTGTTGACAAGATGAGAAAATCTGCAATCCCTAGGGAAAGTGACAAGAAAATTTAATTTGTCACAGAGTTGGGCCAATTTTGGTAGCCTTAGGAGCAGTCTTCTAAAATAACCAAATGTATGACAAATGGGCAGATCTGGAAAATAAGAAACAGTGAACAATCATGAGAGAAGGAATCATGATATATTCTCTTATGACAGTGATGCCTATGACCATCATGCAAAGAGATAGAGGAGAATTCAAGTGAATTTTGGCATGGGGTCAAACACCATTGACAGGAACAGTGTTATGTGTTGTCTCTACGAGAAATCTCTTGAATGTCGAGATGAAAGCTTCCATCGTGAACAACAAAGGGAGGAGAATCTTGTGGAGGTGAGGCCACAGTCCTCTAGGCAGCTATTAGAGTGTTTAGGGCCTTAACAAAATATGTGGGTTATGACAGAGTATGTATAACCTCACCATATGACAGCTGGCAAAATCTATATCTGTGGTACCTTCAGAGGCACATGAAAAATATATAACCATGAAGATTGATATCTTCTATATAGCATCACTGAAATCAATGATATAACAGTATATGATACGTGTCAAGATGCATGACAACTATATGACAGTGTATGGCTATGATTCTTGATGGCTTTGACAGTGGGAGAATAAGCTTCAGACCCCTAAGTGAAAATCTTCTTTCCAATTTGATGTCTGGGATGACCTCATTTAAAATAGATGTCTTCTCTCGAGAGAGAAGCTAGCATTAAGAGGGAGAATACATCTCTGTATATACTCCTAAGCTAATATCATTGCTGGACGAAAGAAGATCCTCATGGCTCAAAGGCATATGGCTTTAGAGGGGGAAATTCCAGAAGAAAACAAAGAAGCCATATAAATACCAGGGGTATCTAGCTGCCATGAGTACAATATGAGCCTGGATCATTTGAAGAAGCTGTAAAGCATCAAATCTGCTAGGATGCGAGGGTGATGTCTGGGATATGGTTCCTAGACCATAGAACATAGTTGTTGTCACCTCGATATAAGATCAAGCATGGATCTCATGGGAAAATATGTTGCCTGAGACTTCTCTAGGAAGGCACTGATTATTATAGCACCTATAATCTATTATTTCCCTTGCTAATACCCAAGGACAGAAGCTTCATCAGATGGATGGAAAGATCGTTTTTTGACATAGTGCGGAAAAGGAAGAGGTGTATGTAGAGCAACCTCTGGGGATCGAAGTCCAGGATCGGGACACCCATGTCTGCAAGTTGAAGAAAGCCCTCTATGGGCTGAAGCAAGCACCCAAAGATTGGTACGAGAGGATAGATAGCTACCTGATGAAGCTGGGCTTCACTTGTAGTAATGTTGATCCAAACCTTTACATCAAAGTTGATAGAAAAAAGCCTCTCATTTTGATGTTGTATGTGGTCGACCTCTCCCTGACAAATGCTGACCCTGTCATTCATCGGTGCAAGAGGGAGCTCGTTGCTGAGTTCGAGATGAAGGACCTAGGACTGATGCATTACTTCCTAGGTCTAGAGATCTGGCAGAGACCTGACAAGATTTTCCTTTCTCAAGGAAAATACAGTGTGAAGCTTCTGGAAAGATTATGCATGATGGACTGCAAGTTCGTGTCGACACCAATGGAGCTCAACTTCAAGAAGATGAGCAACAACGCTGCTGGGTCTATGTTAGCAAATCCTACTGAGTATCGTCAACTCGTAGGGGCTCTGGTGTTCTTAGTAAACAACCGTTTGAACGTATGTTGTGCAGTGAACACTTTGAGTCAACACATGGTTGATCATAAAATTCACTGGGTTGATGCCAAGAAACTCTTGAGATATTGAGATATCTCTGTGGCACGATAGACCATGGGCTGAGATACACTGCCGGGAGCATGACACTCCTTGGATATACTGATGCCGATTGGGCTAGCAATGTAGTGGATCGTAAGAACACATATGGATACTACTTCACAAGTAGATCTGCTTCGGGCAGGAAACAGAAGTCGGTAGCCTTGAGCACTGCTGAGGTCGAATACATTGCAGCATGTATGACCTGTTGTGAAGTCACTTGGTTGCGAAAGCTCTTCAGTGAGTTGTTCGAGCATCTGCTAGATGCCACCGTTATCCTTTGTGATAACCAGAGAGGGATTCATTTGTCATAGAATCCTGAGTTCCATGATTGAACCAAGCATGTTGATGGTTGGTACCACTTTATCTGGGATATGGTACAGCAAGGCGCCGTAAGGCTCGATCATATAGGAACTGATGAGCAGGTCGCAGATATTCTCACAATGCCCTTGGGAAAGGTTATGTTCCTAACCTTTCGTGAGAATCTTGGAATCATGGAACGACCCTATTCTGAGGGTCTTGTTGGACGATGAGCTCTAGTTGCTCCAATGGGGGTTTTGGGAATAGCTTAGGTGCTATAAGCAACCACAGGGCTAGGCTTGCCGAACCTAGTTGGTGTGCTTCTACCCCACTGTGATGATATTGAGATGGTTTACCTCTCTCTGATTTGTGCCCCGTATGCATCCTACCCACGGAGTTTCGGACTCATGGGAAGTACCTCTCATTTGGCCAATAAGGTGGGAAAAGTGAATAGAGACCATAGCAAGACCGATGGATGCATTGGAGATTGTCGTACTCTCTATGTCTAGGACGGCACATGTCCAACTACTTGATCTAGGATCAAGTTTAGCGACGTTCCGGACCTTCAACTGACTTCGGGTCAGTGAAACTAACTTCGAGTTAGTATATGACTCTCTTGAGTCCTAGTGAGGTTTCGGACCTCCAACTGACTTCTGGTCAGGTAAACCAACTTTGGGTTGGTATGAGACTCTTTGTGAGTCCTATAGAGGTTTCGGACCTCTGGGCTGAATCTGTCAGCCGGGTATGATGTCTTTGTGACTGACCCACTTCTGTTTTGAAATAAAGAGGCCAGCAAAGCAAGTTACAACGGGATGACGCACAATGTTTGGATTGCACTTGTGGACAGAGTTCTCCTTAGTTTAGAGGGAGTGTTAAAATTGGACAACTAGGTCCAAACTTTGAGTTGTGCTGCTCAGATGACGATCGCAATATTTTTATTGGATTCCTCTTTCGGAGAGGTGTAAGATTGATCTAGAGATCATCTCGATCGGATGAGCAGAACATGTATTTTGAATTTATTCCACTTATGTGCTAGGTCGGCCTGGAATAAATTCAAAAAACATGTTCTTCTCATCCGATCAAGATGATCTTTAGATCAATCTTACACCTCTCCGAAAGAGGAATCCAATAAAATTATTGTGATTGTCATCTGAGCAGCACAACCCGGAGTTTGGACCTAGTTGTCCAATTTTAACAAAGGCTCTAAAAGAATCTAAATTATCTCAAAATAGCATCTAGCAAGGTACCTTCATGTGGCTTTAAACAACAAAGAGAAATGAGGAAATTTGGTGAAAGATCCATTTCAAAGAAAAATGGAAGTTCTTAAAATGGATTGGGACTGATGGATGTAGAGCATGTAAAAGAAAAATATGCCTAGTACAATGGGAGGCTTGGTCTAAGCCATTGCAACAAGTCTAGAGAGATTCCTTATTCAAAGTGGTCTCCTAATGCATGGCAATTTAATATCATTCAAGATCATCTCATTGAACACCTCCAATCACAAGAGAATGGCTTTGCAAGTATTTGAAACCCTAGACTTTGGACCCCTCCGCTTTAAGTTCAATCTTCTATAGCTCCTACAAAGAGCTTTCAAATCAAATGACGAAATGTAGTGCCTTAAATCACAAAGTTTGTGGCCAAATTCATTGGATAGTAAAACCTCCTTTTTTCACAAACAAGGAAAATCTAGCCAAAACAATGTTAACCACCGGGCTTTGAGGAGCGCGACAGGAAGACTCATATGTGCGAGTTGAAGGAAGCACTTTATGGATTGAAGCAAGCCACTAGGGCTTGGTATGCCTACATTGATAGTTATTTGATGAAGCCTGGATTTACTAGAAGAAATGTTGATCCAAACCTTTATACAAAGTTGACCAAGGTATGCCTTTGATTCCGGTATTTTATGTTGATGATTTATTCGTCACAAGTGGACAGCCACTTATTCTCCAGTGTAAGAGGGACATGCCCTCTGAATTTGAGATGAAATACCATGGTTTGATGCACTACTTCCTAGGCTTAGAGGTGTGACATAGGCTTGGGGAGATTTTCCTTTCTTAAGGAAAATATATTGTCAAGTTGTTGGAACGATTTGGGATGGTGGAGTGCAAGTCTATGGCCACTCCAACGGAAATAAACTTCAAGAAGCTATGTGGTGAAGTTGTTAGACCTAACTTGGAAAATCCTTCTAAGTACCGACAATTGATTGGGGCACCGATTTCCTTAGTGAACACTAGACCAGACAAGTGTTTTGAGTCAATTTATGGTGGAGCCATTACATGCACACTGGGTTGCTGCTAAGCATGTGCTGAGATACCTACATGGGAATATCAATCATGGATTGAGATATACCTTTGGCGAGTTGAGACTTCATGGATATATTGATGTTGATTGGGCTAATAGAATTGTTGACAGGAAGAACACATTTGGGTGTTGGTTTAGCTTGCGGTCTACCATGATATCTTGGATGAGCGGGAAGCAGAAGTTTGTTGCCCTTAGTACAGTTGAGGCTGAGTACATTGTTGCTAGCATGGCTAGCTATGAAAAAGTATGTTTGAGGAAACTCTTTGGAGAGTTGTTTGAACCGGTATTTGATACGACTGTGATATATTGCAACAATCAGAGTGGGATCAAACTTTCAGTGGGTTCTTGTGTTTCATGACAGGTCCAAGAACATTGAGATTAAATATCACTATATCTGGGATATGGTGCAGAGAGAAGCAGTGAGGCTCCAACACATCTCGACCAATGAGCAGATAGCTGACATTCTTATCAAGCCTTTACCAAAAGGGAAGTTCTTGGTCTTCAAAGAGCAGCTTGGACTGGTAGATGTGAACCTGCCGAGAAGATGTCACGGTTGATTGCGAGCACTAAGCTGTAGGAGCTCCTAGGGGAGTGGGGTACTCCTTGGAGCTATACGGTTTAGAGGATCCTTATCATTTTAATAAGTTGATCTCCCGCAGTCAACTCTGGGACTTGACGGAGCACATACGAGCTTGTTGGGATTGCCACTCACCTGGAAAATGAGTGAGGAGACTTAAGAATGGAGATCTTTACCTATGGCGAACGTGTCTGGTAAATTGATCTCCCTAAGTCCAAGATGCATGGTGTTCGACCACTTGATCACTAAGGATCATAGTTTCAAAAATCGGTCAGACTAGCTCCGAATCGGCCAAGCCAACCGAGCCAAACCCTTGACCGGACCGACTCGGTAGAAAAACCGGTCCGGAGACTGGTTTGTGACCGAACCGACCAAGCCGGTCATCGACTCAGCCGGTTTGGTCGCAAACCGGTCGGCTCAGCCAAGCCAAAGCTAAACCGACCGAGCCAGTCCAAGTCGGTCACGAACCCCACCCAACCTCCAAATCGGACTTCAAAATGGATTTTTCTTTGTTGTTAGGGTTTTACGCAGCCTTCTAACCCCTCCCTATCCTATTAAAGCTACCCAACCCCTCTCATTTCCTCACATCTATCTCATTGCATTTAAGTTAGCATTTATGAGGAATTTGTGAAGAGTTGTGGAGTTGGATTTTGGAGCGGCTTTGAGGAGTCTTTTGGGCAAGCTTTGGCGCAGCATTGAGGAGTTGGTTTATTAGAGGCTCTGCTCAATGCAGATTCACTAGTAGTAGGCCCAGTCGCAAGTCCTCCAGTTGCAGCCGCAGGCACTTCCTCTAGTCAACCACGATGGAAGCACATAACTCGTCTATCTCAAGCTCAACGTGCTACAGTTCTAGTTGAGGATGTTGATGATGAGGAGGAGCAAGTGGTTTCCCCCTCTGGTTCAGAGTCTGAGCAAGAGGATATTTCCTTGTCAGATGTCTAGCAATAGTGACTATTCATGTTTTGTTGTAGAGGCTATTTAGAGCCTCCTTGGTTATGTTTTTTTGTTCTGATTTCTATATCATCATCATGTATTGGACAGTGCACTAAGTGCAATTTTGATATAATGGATATATTCACGAGCCTACTTTGATCATATGTTGTCTTTTGTCTATATTGTAATGCTTTGTGTTTGTAAACATGAATGAAAATCTTTAAAGTTATGTTTTTTTATAAAAAAAATAATATTACAAAGACCGAGTCATTGAAACCGAACCAACCGAGTCAAAGTCGGAGTCAAAGCCGACCCTCAGCCATTTCGGAACCCGAGTCCGAGTTTTAAAACACTGCTAAGGATCATGTTTGATATGACAGAGGGTATGGAGGCTCTTTACCACTTGTGGTAAATGGATCTCCCCTATGGTCGACGAGGATCAGCCTATTGATATCAGGTTTAGGATCTTTACCTTAGTGGTAAATTGATCTCCCCTATGATGATGCTTTATCTTTAGCAGAGATGAGATATGATGCAGCAATGATGAGAAAAACTAAATTTCCACATGGAAAAATATTATTATTATGATGGTCTAAGTCAACATGAAAAAGTCAAGTCATCCAAGAGAGAGAAATTGACCCTCCTCCAACCCATATAAATATGAGTTTGTTGACCTCACTTGGAGACATCATAAACACATCACATTCATCATAAAATCGGTTCGATATCTTCTGAAACTTGCAAGGGAAAGTTCACACGTGCGAAGGAGAGAGAAGAGTTATGTTGACCAGCTTGGCTTTCTGTGTTGGGCATTCTTTGACCAACACTAACTTGGGTTGATCTGATCTGGTTTGAATGAATTTATGATCTATCTTAGAGGTCTAGCTGAGGGAGACTTTGACCGAATTGTTCTGGGCACTATGACCAACTTTGACCGCAGATTGTGAAATTTCCACGAATGCACCAACTAGAGTTTAATCTTCCAACTATTATCAATTTATTTGTTTACGACAAATAACGATTGAATTACCGATGCATTCTTCACAATAAAAACGTTGTGGAATTATAAAATCAGGAACTAAGAAATAGATGCACATACAATAAAAATGAAACCAATATTTTTGGACTAAATTTCCCCTAAAAAACCCCGAAGGGAAAACTTGCGCAGCAAATGAGGGTTTACTTTACTACGCAACAATTTGGAAATTATTACAACCAGATGCCCAACTGCCAATCCTCTAGAAATACACTGGCAAAACAATCTGGAGATCCCAGAACTCCTCTACAAATCAAATCTACCTCCAATTGGGTCGTCTAGCCTCCCTCTGCCTCCTGATGTGACTCGCTCTGCCTCCTGGAAGCTAATATGACCTCTGGAAATTGAAGCAACCCTCTTCCGGCAATTAGCATAGGGGTTTCTGGCTATTCGCATTGCTTGTACGACCTCCTCTGCGTATGTATTTGACCTCCTTTTTCCTTCCACTACAGCACTAGAAAATCACTGGGAAACTCTCTGGAATCGTGCTGCCAAATTAGTTGTTGCTCCATCTCTCTGACGCTCTCCCTTTGGCTCGAATTGCGCCCTCACTGAATCAACAAGCTAGGTAGCTCAATATACCACAATGATCACTTTGATCTATCTGATACTATCTCCACGCCCTTTGACATGCTCTTATAATCGCTCGTTGAGTCTTCAACGACCACGATTTAATCCCCATCGATGACTAAGATCAATTATACTTTATCAATAGAAGTCTCTAAATCAATCTCAAACATCATTAATTAATTAACTTTAATTTACCACTTTTCCTAAGTTAGACTTAGGAAAGATTTTAATTACGACAAATTAATTTAATTAAGGTGTTTCCCAAGTTTATCTTACAAAACCTTTTCTAGGTTTTGGAGATCTAGTGCTCCTTAGCCTCTTAGGATCATCTGAGACTAGAACACCTGTCCGATGCTACCATAAAATAACACTCCCTCTTAGCATGGAAGGTGTTCTCCACTACACCCATTTGTTCTTTGAAATAGATGAACTTAGCTCTCCCTAGAGCTTTCCTGAATCCCAAGTATAGTTGCTCTATGGGAACATGGTGTAGCTGGACTGCTCCACGTTATTGATGTATGACTTATGTTGTAACTCCTTTCTCACATCTCAACCAATCACTCCCTGTCACTAGGAATCACTATGAAGAAGTCATCTTGGTAATATTGTCCACAAACCATTGTGCATACTCTAATCCATTTGCTACTAGTTATAGTTGAATCAATCTTTGATCTATTGTGTCACTACAACTGGCTCTGCAACTGTCCTTTGAGTCCCTGACTGCAATTAGCTTTGCATTGTCTACTAAGCACCTGACTGCGCCCAACTGTCTCTCACATATCTAACTGCAATTAGCTCTGCACTATCCCATAAGATCTGACTGCACCTTGCTGCCACCTCAATCCTCCCAATTCTCTATATTGTGGGCCCCTGTAGCAAGGTATTGATCCATGTGAATAGCAATTGCATCTGATCAAGACTTCATCTTGCTCCCTTATGGACCTTGCCCACACTGTTCTTTGAAGCCTCATGATCCTCCTCCATCTAGAGGTATTGCTACTCTCAATGTGAATTTCTCCAATCTAGAGGTCAACTAATCGATCTCTGTCAAAGTTGTTGTTTGTTGTTTCCCCTTCTTGTCCCTCTTCCTCTTGGGACATTGGGTGACGCAATGACCAAATTCACCATATCTAAAGCACTTGACCTACGATAGGTACTTCTTCTTCTTCTCTCCTCCTTTTGAGCTATGTCCCTAACTAGGACCCTTCTTTTCCTTCCTTATACCTGCAAGGGCTACGTTCTCTTCTTCCTCCTCCTCAACTTTCGGTCCCTTACCACTATTGTTGGTAGCTCCCTCGATGAGACTGAGCCTCAACGCCTCCTGAGTGAAATCACTCCACAAGCATTCCCACCCTGGCAATTGATCTCATCCACTTGATCCCCTAAAGGAAGGTCTGCCATTCCTTGGCAAACCCATTTATAGTAGTCTGCACCAGTTCACCAACAACTGCAAGCTCATCCTAGATGAGCTTTTGTTGGTTCTGCCATGACATTTGTCACGAACTCCTTCAAACAATGCTCATACAATAGAAATTTCATTTTGGGCCTTCTAGAAGCCAAAGTTTGAGGCTCCGTCAAGTCTATCCTAATCCTTGAATCTTGTTGAAGCCATCTCTAAAAAACTCAAATAATTGGAGTACTATCTACTAGAAATATCCTTCTCCTTCCGCCAGCTTAACCCGACCTTAATCTTGCACTCCTCTCACTTGGGAAATGCGCAGATTTTCCCCTGCACTTGCCTTCGGTGTTTTTTCCGGGAATTCGCACTACCTGTTGCTTCTACTGGGTAACTCGCACTACCTCCCGAAAGTCCTCTGGAATCTGGCACACGCATCGTTGACCTTGAAACACGCACTAGCTAGACTGGCAAGCCTACTACGACCTTCTAATACTAGAAATCACGGCCTCCTTTCCTGCAACGGGAAAACTGGAAACCCAATGAGAAATAAACTACAAATGTAATATCCCCAACGGGAAATAACCAGTAATACACAGAAAAACCACAAGCAGCTATATAGAACAAAATGCCGGAACCAGAATATGGAACAAATACACATAAAATGCCAGAACACTAAGCCATTTTATTAATCTGAGAATATATGTATATGGGTACAAAGATAATCGAAGGAGTGCACCTATCCTTGCCTGCAGAGCAGTGGAGACCTGAAGGAATAGAAATGGTACTGTATTTCGCTAGGAGTATGGGCTATGGCAGTGGAAACGACTACGCTACAAGGTACTGGAACTAGGGGCTGATCCCCTCACCGGAATGAGCTGAAAACTGGAAGACTAGCTGAACTCAATCCCCCGGACAAAACCCAGAAATCGTGAAGCAAATACTCCACCTCCGAAAAACCACCAAATAAACCCCCTCCAGAGAAAACGCTGTCTCTCCCAGGAACAGCGCAGAAACCCAAGAAAACGCTGGGAAAAGGGGCTGAATCCACCTGCAAATCCTCCGGATGGAATAGCAATCTCCTCAAGGCTGGAAAACGCTGAAATCACTGCCAAATCCCCACACAACAACTCTGCTCAACAAAACTGCGTCATCCCTAGCTGGGACTGCGTCCTCTCTCCTAGACTGCGCAGTCACAAAAAGGGGCAACTCCTCTGCAAACCGTCCACTAGAAATCCACTGCAAATCACCAACTGAAACTGAAGGAAAAACCTTGCTCGAGCAGGCACTCAAAGTCCCCCGGAGCCAAGGGTGAGATCTCCGACCGGAGACACTCAGTTTGCACTAAACAGTGCTGCAGACCGACTAAACAACCGGCGTGCTGAAGTAGACAGAAGTCTAGCTCTCAATATCAAGATCATATCAACAATACCAAATAGAGTGAAAACCCCACCTTATATAATGCTAGCTCCCTCCAAAAACCCTAACTGCATCCTTCACCCTCCTTGACCTGCGCAGTCACCCTTGGGTCAGCGTGAGGCCTCCTCATGTGCGTGTGGACCCCCAAGGCCACCCCTTTAAGTTACAACGTCCATCAACTAGGAAAGCACTTTATTTTATTAAAGTGAGATGCCCCCCCTTATTTCTCACTTTATTTATTATTTTTAGCTAAAGCGGCAAAATTATACAAAAAATGAAATATTCCAATTAGCAATGCTAATTAGGAATATTACAGTCTCCCCCGGCAGAACGTTGCTTGTCCTCAAGCAACTGAAGTGATGGATGTTGCAAGATCCTCTCATCCTCCCAAGTGGCATCCTCATCCGGCAAGTTCTTCCATCTCACCAAGAACTCCCTGATCTTCCTGCTCCGCAGCTGCCTCTCCCTAGTGTCAATAATGGCCTCCGGCTGTAACACCAGATGCCCCTCATCATCTGTAGGTGGTAGCTCCTCGGTGACTGTCACATGCTGGCCCAGTGCCTTTTTCAGGCATGATACATGAAAGATGTTATGAATCTTGCTGCCTTGGGGCATCTCCAACTCATACGCGACCTGCCCGATCCTGCGTATCACCCTGTATGGCCCATAAAAACGGGGCTTCAGCTTCTCCGCCCCCTTCTGCTTGAGCGAAGACTGTCGGTATGGCTGTAGCCATAGGTAGACCAAGTCTCCTACCTCAAAGTGTCTCTCCACCCGACCCTTATCAGCATACAACTTCTGCTGATTCTGTGCTGTGGCTATGTTGTCCTTGAGAGCTCGGAGGATATCTTGGCTCTCTTGGATCCATAACTTGGCTCTCGGAGCCCGGCTAACACCAAACATCATGTCCACAAAAGATAAGGAATGATATCCATATAAAGCATAGAAAGGTGACATACCAATAGACATATGATGCGTTGTGTTGTAGCAGTACTCGCCCAAATGCAGCCACTTCAGCCAAGCCCTCTGCTGTCCACTGACGTAGTTACGCAAGTAGCCCTCCAGCCACTTGTTAACTATCTCTGTCTGCCCGTCCGTCTGGGGGTGATAACTAGTGCTCGGTGTCAGCTCGGTCCCCACTAATCGGAAGAGCTCCTGCCAGAATCCGCCCATGAAGCGGCTGTCCCTATCACTGACGATGGTCTTGGGTAGACCATGTAATCTGAAAATCTCCCTAAAGAACAGCTCAGCCACCTGCGCTGCTGTGTGATGTGCGGATATGGCGAAAAAATGGGCATACTTCGTCAGCCGGTCAACGACTACGAAGATGCAATCCTTGCCCTGCACTGTGGGCAACTCCGTGATGAAGTCCATCGATATGCTCTCCCATTTCCCCTCCGGAATGGGAAGAGGCTGCAACAACCCTGCAGGATGGCTCACCTCTCCCTTGTTTCGCTGGCAAACATCGCACTCCCTGACATGCTGGAGTATGTCCTCCTTGAGGCCCTTCCATGAGAACCTCTCCCGAATAGCCCTATATGTCTTGGTGAACCCCTGATGGCCCGCCAATGGTGAATCATGTGAAGCCTGGAGTATATTCTTCTCGAGTTGAGACCCCTCAGTCAAGAAGATCCTGTCCCTGTAATAGATGATCTCATCGACCACCCTATACCTGTCATCTGCTACCTGCCCATCCAGAACCTCGCATGCAAACCTATCCTTGGAGTACTCAACCAACAGTCGAGCCCTCCAATCAGCGTCCAAACTCATGAGTGATAATGTGGCCGGTCTACGAGAAAGGGCATCAGCTACCACGTTATTCTTCCCTTTGACATACTCTATGTCAAAGTCATAGGCCTGGATCTTGCTGATCCACTTCTGCTGCCTCTCCTGCAACTGCTTCTGCTCCAGAAAGTACCTCAGGCTGTTATGATCTGTCCTCACCCTGAATCTGCCACCCACCAGGTACTGCCGGAATTTAGCCAATGCATGCATGATGGCCAGCATCTCCTTGTCGTACTCGTGTGGAAGGAGCTTCCGGCTCTCAAAAGCAATCGGATGACCGTCCTGCATCAAAACTGCACCAATCCCCTCTCCGGATGCATCACACTCTAGGACAAAGGGCTGCGTAAAATCTGGCAACGCTAATACAGGACAACTGCTCATCACCTCCTTGAGCTTGTCAAAAGCTCGCTGTGCCGTGTCCGACCAACTGAATGCCCCCTTCCTCGTCAAATCTGTGAGAGGTGCAGCAAGCTGAGAGAAGCCTTTGACGAACTTCCTGTAGTATGTACAAATACCAATGAATCCTCGAAGCTCCGTCACATTCCGCGGCTCTGGCCAATCTCTGATGGCCCTGATCTTCTCCTCGTGGACTCTCACCCCGTCCACTCCTATAATGTGTCCCAGATACAGCATCTCTGTCAACCCGAACTCACACATGGAGAGCTTGGCATAGAACTGCTGCTCCTCCAAGATGTGCAAGACTGTCTCAATACGCTGGAGGTGCTCCTCCCAAGTCCTGCTGTATATAAGTATGTCATCAAAGAAAACCAGCACAAACTTTCTCAGATGACCCCTGAAAATGTGGTTCATGCAAGACTGGAAGGTAGCAGGTGCATTGGTCAGCCCAAATGGCATGACCAGAAACTCAAAGTGCCCATAGTGACACCTGAAAGCGGTCTTGGGAATGTCCTGTTCCCTCACGCGTATCTGATGGTACCCGGATCTCAAGTCAATCTTCGAGAAGAACCGTGCTTCTCTCAACTCATCCATCAGCTCATCGATCCTGGGGATGGGGTACCTGTTCTTCAGGGTCTTCTTATTCAGAGCCCTGTAGTCAATGCACATGCGCAATGTGTCGTCCTTCTTCTTCACCAGCACTACAGAAGAAGCGAAAGGACTCGTGTTGGGCCGAATGTGACCAAGGGCCAGCAACTCCTGGATAGCCCGCTCTATCTCGTCCCGATAGGCCTTGGGATGCCTATACGGTGTGGTAATCACGGCCTGTATCCCCTGCTCAAGCTCTATCGTGTGCTCAAACCCCCGATCCGGTGGCTGCCCTAGTGGAATATCCCCGAAAACCACTGCATACCTGTCGAGAATAGACTGTAGATCAGGATGCACTGTCTGCCCTGTATCCACTGCCTCTGAAGCCCGCAACTCTACCGCCCACTCTATATCTCCCTTGCGGAAGGTCGCCTCCATACTGTGTGCTGACACCGTCTGAGGTGGGTATGTGTGCTGACCCCGAATCTTCTCATGTCTCCCTGTCTTGGGATCATCCCACTCCATCTCTAGGGCCTTCCAATCTGTCGTGACCTTCCCTAGAGTAATAAGCCACTAAACACCCAATATCAAGTTGGTGTCCGGAATGTCCACCACAAAGAAGTGATCTGTCAATGTATAAGTGCCCATCATCACTGACAACTCCGGAACATATCGAGCACATGCCATGGTCTGATCTCCTGGGACCAAGACAGAAAACCCATCAAAGCCCTCTGTCTGTATGCCTCTCCGCTCAACCATCTGGGCATCAATAAAATTGTGGGTGGCCCCACTATCAACTAAGACTGAAACCCGCTGTCCGCGCACTGTCCCCCGTACGCGCAGTGTCAAGTACTTGGGAACTCCCCGTAATGCGGCTAGAGCTCCCCCAGTGGGTGCAAACGATGCCCCACCTGTCGCGGGTGGTGGAGGTGGTAAGGTACTCTGTGCTGCATAACAATCTCCTGCCTCCACATCATCCCCATCATCCTCTTCTCCACTGCTCTCGGAGAAGACCTCAATGAAATGTGCCTTCCCTGCCGCACACTTGTGTCCCGGTGCCCATGGCTCCTGGCAAGTGAAGCACAACCGCTTCCTCCTCAGCTCTCTCCTGGCCTCATCATCAAACTGCCCTCGTCCAGGATTCGCCTTGGGAGGTGGAGCCCTCGTGTCCTTACCCTTAGGCTGGAAAGCCTGTCTTTGGGGATAAGGTGGCCGAGTCCTGGGTAAGACATCCTGTAAGTCCCGAGTCCTGCTGATGGCATTCTGAAGGGTAGCCGGTTTGTTCGACCGGACTAGGCCACGAAGTGGCTCTGACAGCCCCTCCACAAACATGTAGACCATCCGAGCTGCAGATAAATCAGGTACCATCACTGAAACCCTCAAGAAGTCTGAAATATATGTCTCTGCACTCCCAGTCTGTTTGAGCTTGGTCAGCTCAACAAAATGCTGCTCCGGATCCCTCCTGTCAAAGCGCTCCACCACCCTCCGGGTAAACTCGGCATATGTCATCACTGTGGAATGCCCGAGTGTCGCCATCCCATGGAACCACCAATCCTGGGCCTCACCATCCAGATGCAATGTTGCCACCTTAATGGCCTCTGACTGCGACATCTGGTTAAGCTGGAAATAGATGTCCAGCTTCTCCACCCAGGACTTTGCCGAACTGTTTGATGAGCCATCAAACGTGGGCAAATGGAACCTGCTAGCTGCGCGGTGGTCATCACGGTGATGCATGTGCCCCTGGTGATGATCACGGGATCTAATGCCATACTGGACCTTGAGATACTCGCTGAAGGTGAGAGAATCCATGAATGCCTGTCCGAAAGCCTAATACTCTGCAAAAATACCTGCCATCCGAGCCGGATCCATCTCTCGCTGCGCTGCTGACCCTGCGTCCTCTGCCAGGAAGGTAGGCATGGTGGGTCGCATGGGTGCTGGAATATCCCTCCGTGCACCTCCCTGTACTCCTGCCCCTGTGTCCTCTGGCAAGAATGTGGGCATAGTGGATCGCGTGGGTGCCTGAGTCGTCACAATGGGGATAGCATCATGCACTGGTACGTGGTGAGACATACCCAATCCCTCACCGACCTAGAAAACCCTAGGGGGTTCTCTCTGTCCTACCTCTACGGCCGTGAGCCTCTGTGATATCTCCTGCACGTGATGGAGGAGTGCATCCAGTTTCCTCTCTGTGTCTGCCATCGGGTCCCGCTGCTCTGTGCCCCTCACAGGCTGCTCCGCCTCTGAATCTGTCTCAGGTGGCTCCTGATCAGAATCACTTCCCCCGAAGGGAAACTTCCACCTACCCTCAACGTCTCTGTGTCTCCTCCGATCAAAGTAGGGATTATCCCCGAGCGTCATAGACTGCTTAGCACCACAGGCTGAGCCAGAAATATGCTCTGATACCACTGTAATATCCCCAACGGGAAATAACCAGTAATACACAAAAAAACCACAAGCAGCTATATAAAACAAAATGCCGGAACCAGAATATGGAACAAATACACATAAAATGCCAGAACACTAAGCCATTTTATTAATCTGAGAATATATGTATATGGGTACAAAGATAATCAGAAGGAGTGCACCTATCCTTGCTCTAGGCAAGTGGAGACCCTCTCAGAATAAGAAATGGCTGCAACAGAGACTGCGTCCTAGCTGAGTGGAGAAACTGCCGTAGAACAACTGCTGCTACAAGGTACTGGAACTAGGGGTTGATCCCCTCACCGGAATGAGCTGAAAACTGGAAGACTAGCTGAGCTCAATCCCCCGGACAAAACCCAGAAATCGTGAAGCAAATACTCCACCTCCGAAAAACCACCAAATAAACCCTCCGTGAGAAACGCCGTTCTCTCCCCAGAATGCAGAAACCCAAGAAACGTCGGGTTGATGGGTCAATCCACTTCCAAATTTGATGGAAATAGCAATCTCCTCAAGGCTGGAAAACGCTGCAATCACCGCCAAATCTCCACACACAACTCTGCTCAACAATAACTGCGTCCTCCCCAACTGAAACTGCGTCCTCTCCCCTAGACTGCGCAGTCACTCAAAGGGGCAACTCCTCTGCAAACATCCGCCAGAAATCCACCGCAAATCACCAACTGAAACTGAAGGAAAAACCTTGCTCGAGCAGGCACTCGAAGTCCCCCGGAGCCAAGGGCGAGATCTCCGACCGGAGACACTCAGTTTGCACTAAACAGTGCTGCAGACCGACTAAACAACCGGCGTGCTGAAGTAGACAGAAGTCTAGCTCTCAATATCAATATCATATCAACAATACCAAATAGAGTGAAAACCCCACCTTATATAATGCTAGCTCCCTCCAAAAACCCTAACTGCGTCCTTCACCCTCCTTGACCTGCGCAGTCACCCTTGGGTCAGCGTGAGGCCTCCTCATGTGCGTGTGGACCCCCAAGGCCACCCCTTTAAGTTACAACGTCCATCAACTAGGAAAGCACTTTATTTTATTAAAGTGAGATGCCCCCCCTTATTTCTCACTTTATTTATTATTTTTAGCTAAAGCGGCAAAATTATACAAAAAATGAAATATTCCAATTAGCAATGCTAATTAGGAATATTACAACAAATTCCCTCTCGTTTGCTTCTCTTTCTTCCATGTGCAAATCTGCAACTACAAACCCTTGTTGCAAATCTTTGCGCCCAGATCTACTCTACAAAACAACTGATCTGCTCACTGGAACCCCCTATCCGACAATTACACTGCCTACTTCTACTGCTCCAAGACAAATCGAACTTGTCCTCCTCCCTGGTTCTAGAAATCGATTTTCCTGCCCAGCAATTCGCACTACATGATTGGCCTGCACAGATCTAGAGAAAGTGCTTTAGATCTCCCTTTGAAATTGCATGATCTCTCTTCCTTTTGCCTCTGAGCTTCTCTGATACCATGTAAAATTTCCACAAATACACCAACTGGAATTTAATCTTCTAATTAATAGTAGTTTATTTGTTTACGGAAAATAACAATTAAATCATTGATTCATTCTTCACAGTAAAATGTTGCGGAATTATAAAATTAGGAATTGAGAAATAGATGTACACACACAATAAAAATGACACCAATATTTTTGGATAGAACATCCCCCAAAAAACCTCGAAGGCAAAATCAATGCAGCAGATGAGGGTTTATTTTATTATGTAGCAACTTGGAAATTATTACAACTAGATCCCCAACTAGCTATCCTTTAGAAATACACTGGCAAAATAATCTGGAGATTCCAGATCTCCTCTACAAAACAACTCAACCTCTTCTGGTCTGCTCGCACTCCACATTGGGAACTCGCCTTGCTTCCTGGAACACGCACTACAGCCTCTGAGCAACATGCACGATCCTGAATCTGCCTGGGGCCATCTAGCTTCCCTCTGCCTCTGGAAGTGACTCACTCTGCCTCCTAGACGTTGATCTGACCTCTAGTGACTAAATCAACCATCTTTCGGCAACTAGCACTCGGGTTTTTTGCTATTCGTAATGCTTGTATGGCCTCCTCTGTAGATGTATTCAATTTCCTTTTTCCTGCCACTCCAACGCTAGAAAATTATTGGGAAACTCTCTCGAACCCTGCTCCCAAATTATCTATTGCTCCCTCTCTCTGATGCGTTCCCTCTAGCTCGAACTGCACCCTCACTGAATCTGTGAACTTGGTAGCCCAATCTACCACAGTGATGTCTTTGATATCTCTGATACTATCTCCTATTGAGTCTTCAACAGCAACGATTTCATCTCCATCGACGGCTAAAGATCAATTAGACTTCATCAATAGAAGTCTCTAGAGCAATCTCGAACATCATTAATTAATTAACACTAATTAACCACTTTTCCTAAGTCAGACTTGAGAAATATTTTAATCATGGCAAATTAATTAAGGTGTTTCCCAAGTTTATCTCGTGAAACCTCTTCTAGGTTTTTGAGATCTAGTGTTCCTTGGCCTCTTAGCATCCTCTGAGACTAGAACACATGCCCAATGCTACCATAAACTAACACAAATTCTGTCTAGGGTTTAACCATAGGTTGACAATGGGATTTGGCCAAATTGCAAGAAGGTTTTTGGATTAGTTTTGACTGATTTTCATTGAAGAAGGAATGTTCAATTCATTCCTGGATATCTTCGCTTCCCCTCGCTATTTGATATAACTTCTCAATGTTGAAGGTCCCTTGGGCATTGCAAGACCACCCTTTCATGAATAGGTCCTCAAATTCATCAGAATCTTCAATACACCCGAGGGGAAGACTAAGGTACCATTCTCTAGTGTGTCCCTCTAGTGATCAAGCAAAGAGCATCATTAGCCTATCTTCATCAAAAATCATCCTAAGGGACATGTGCCAATAGGATTCCTCAACAAAGTCACGCACACTTGTAGTAGAATCTCCTTTGAACTTGGATAACCATTGGTTGTATTTCTCAGATAATGGCTTAGGATCATCACTCAATTTCAAAGGAGCAAATACACTGACCAAATGTCTTTCACTTTTGGTCATCTTGCATTTGTCAGTGGTAGAACTAGTTGCCATCTTTGGGGCTGGGATCACAGTCTTTTTCAAATTCGGGGAGAAGGGCAGTTCCAACAGGTGATGGATCATGCTCCCTTTGTTGAAATTTGGTACGGGAGGACAGGTGGTTCCCTAAGGCTTTGATCTTTAGCCTAGGGAAAAGTGTCCAAAAGAATTTAATTTTTCTCCTAAAGTGACTTTATAATTTTTATAAAGTCAAATCTAATTTAAAAGTGACTTTATGTGATAAAGTTAATAAAGTCTAATTTTAAAGTGACTTTAATAAAGTCAATGTAAAATTAGAAAGGAAAAGTGACTTTGGAAATAAATGACTAAGTGGGTCTTTATTAAAGTGGGGTGAATTAAAAATAGAAAGTGAGATTTAAATGAGCATTTAATCTCAGCCCTAGATCTCAATCTATCTCAGCCATTGGATTTAGGGATTCCCCAAAAGTCACTTAGGGTTAGGTTAAAGGAGGAAAAGGAGGAAAAGGTCATTCATTCTTTCATGAGCAGATTGAGAGAGCAAGAGAAGGAGAGCAAGGGAGATTTCTGAGCAGAGAGGAGAAAGAGGGCAGCTGATAGAGACTTCAGCAAAATCCGTACAGCAGCAAAGAGGCACGGTTTCCAAGACAGAAATCCGTACAGCAAGTGTTGGGCACATTTTTCGAGGGAGAGGCACAGTTTTCAAGGAAGACCGTACAGCAGCTTCAGCATTTATTTCTGGGCAAATTCTGGGCACGAAAATCGAGGAGAGAGACTGCTGGTTGGTTGCACGAATTTTCTAGAAATCCGTACAGCAACAGAACAACAGCTTCGGCACAGATTTCAAGGCAAAGGAGCACAGAAATTGAGGAGAAGGGTTTGTTGTTAAGTTCGTACAGTCCGTACAGCAGTACGGTCGTACAGCTGGGCACATATTTGGAGAAATCCAGTTCAGCATTTAATGTTGTTATAAATGCTGTAAAATTTATGTTTTTGGTTTTTACTGTTTTGCATGTTTTCCAAGGCAGAGTGAATGCACGGAAATCGAGATAAGTACAGTTGTTTGGTTGCTGAAATTTTTGCTGTAATTTATGCCTCACTGTAAAGCATTTTTCAGATATAAGAAGGAGCTCTCAAACTGGTTTTCCCCAAGAGTTATAGGGGGTTTTTCCAGGGTCACATTGACCAAAAATCACTGTGTTTAAATGTGTTGAATCGCTGTTTGCATCTGCTGATTTTTTATTTCTGTATTTTCAGCATTCTGTAATTTTTCCAGAATTTGTGTTTTCAACAAAATTTATTTTCCAGCTTGTTAAATGTATGGATATGGGAAAGGGCATTTAACTGTTTTGGAGTAATAAGGTGAAACTGAAAACCGGGGTGGGAAATGAGAAAGTTCTACATGGTATCAGAGCTTGAGTGCTGAAAGAGCAGTTTGGGACAGCAAGGAGAAAAAATACAGCCTACTGATTTTTCACTCAGAAAATTCCAGCAAGCTGATTTTTTTACAAACAGAATTTTTACCTTTACTACAGCAGTGCTATTTTTCAGTTTTAGGACAGCAGGATGTCTTTGGGACTGAGGGTGGAGGATAGGTTGGATGGGCATACCAATTACAATGTTTGGAAGGAGAGAATGCAGAGTATCTTTGAGGAGGCGGAAGTCTGGGACATAATGGTGCATACCGCACAGAACCCTGTAAATGTGCCTACTGATGCTACTCAGTTGGCAGCATATAATAAAAAGAACAACAAGGGTAAGAGACCGATTCTAGACGGAATCAAAGACCATTGCATTCCTCATGTGAGAGGAAAGAGAAATGCTCATGAGATGTGGACAGCATTGTCCAATCTCTACCAGAGTACCAATGAGAACCGGAAAATGGTCCTGAAGGAGAAGCTGAAGACCATTAAGATGGGCAATGATAGTGCAACTGGATATCTCACAAAGATTACTAATGTGAGAGATGAGTTGGCAGCGATTGGAGAGGCCATTCCACCCACTGAGTTGGTGCGGATTGCAGTGAATGGCCTCCTCCGTTCATGGATGAACTTTGCTGATGGGGTTTGTGCACGTGAGACCCTTCCCACATGGGAGAGGTTTTGGGATGATTGCATTCAGACAGAGATCAGGAAAGGTCAGCTTGGGGCAGCCAAGCCAGTTGAGCAGGATGAGGATGTAGCACTGCTGGCAGGAGGCAAGAAAGGCAAAGGGAAGAAGCAGGCTTCCACAAGCAATGGTGGGGGCAAAGGCAAAGGTAAAGGTAAACAGGGTAACACACAGAAGGACTATTCCAAGGTGAAGTGTTGGAATTGTCAGAAGATGGGACACTATGCAGTTGTGTGTCTGGAGAAGAAGAAGAAGAAGGGGAAGAACCAGAGCATGGCAGCTTCAGCAGAGGTTGAGGACTTTGCAGATCGTTTTGACCGGGAGTTTGGGTTCACTGCGTGTGAGTCCTCTAGTGCGGGATTATCTGCCATAGAGGTTCAGTGGGAGCATGCATTTCCCTCGATTAGCGGAGCATCTTCGGGTATCTGGTATGTGGACAGTGGGGCTTCACGTCACATGACAGGAGTCCGTGAGTACTTCTCAGAGCTTTCAGAGGGTGGCACTGATATAGAGGTAGTACTCGGTGATGACAGAGTTGTTAGAGCAGTCGGAGTGGGAACACTAACATTTCAGAGGCAGTCTAAACCTCCCTTGAGGTGTCACATGTTCTTTATGTGCCAGGGATGAGGAAGAACCTCATATCCGTCTCAGCTTTGGAGGATAGAGGATATGAGGTACTGTTCAGGGGTGGACAGGTGCTGATGTATTCCAGGGGCGCTCCAGCTGATTCAGCTAGAGTGATAGGTGTACGCCATGCAAAGGTGTACAAGTTTGCATTTCAGCCCCTTTTGGCATTGAGCAGTAGTACCGACAACAGAGCTAGCAGTTCTGAGTTGTGTGAGATTTGGCACCGCAGGATGGGCATATGTATCATGGAGCCTTGAGGACCTTGCGGGAGATCACTACAGGTGTGCCAGATTTCAATACTGATCACTTTGATACTTGCAGAGGATGTGCGATGGGCAAGTTTGCCAAATCCCCTTTTCCCAGCAGTGACAGCAGAGCGACTGGGATACTTGATCTGATTCATTCCGATGTGAGCGGTCGGATGTCTCATGTTTCCTTGAGTGGATATGAGTACTATGTGTTATTCATTGATGATCACTCCAGGAGGACCTGGATTTATTTCTTGAAGACCAAGAGTGAGGTCTTCAAGCGCTTTCAGGAGTTCAGAGCTCTTGTGGAGACACAGACAGGTCGGAAGATCAAGTCCCTGAGGTCGGACAATGGAGGAGAGTACACCCTTGGAGAGTTTGTTGACTATTGTGCGAAGGCAGGCATTAGGAGGGAGTTCACTGTTCCTTACAACCCCCAGCAGAACGGGGTTGCGGAGAGGAAGAACAGATCCATTGGAGGGGCTGCCAAAGCCATGTTACATGATCAGGGGTTGCCATTGTTTTTGTGGGTAGAGGCCTGCAACACAACTATTTATTTGCAGAACAGGAGTCCGCATCGTGCCTTGGGGCACATGAATCCGGAGGAGGCTTTTTCTGGGAAGAAGCTTGATATTGGTCATCTTCGTATCTTTGGGTGCATCACATACTCCTACATACCCAAGGAGAAGAGGACCAAACCAGAGCCCACCGCAGAGAAGGGTATCTTTGTGGGCTACAGTGAGACCTCAAAGGCCTTTCGGATTTACATTCCCGCACAGAGGAAAGTTGTTGTCAGGCGGGATGTGAAGTTCGAGGAGGATAGGGCCTTTAGGAGGTCACGAGAGTTAGAGTATCTGGATCAGCCGTGACTCTCACAAAGAATTGAGTCACTGTGATCCAAAGTGGGGCAGGATCAGAGGATCCGAGGTACATCTATGACGATGTCGTGTCCGCTGCTGGGGAGGGCTCACCGAGCCGAGAGGTGGTGCTACGGTGCGCATGCGTAGAAAGGTGCCGCGCAGCACTCACTCCGGGTCCACCGATGGACAGGCCTGCACTTTGCATCGCGCATCCATGTTCGGGGCAACAGAGGACAAAGAATGCACAACAAAGAGTTCAAAGCCCCGATGTTGAGGAGGAGGAGTTTTATTCTCTAGCGAGAGAAGTGTGCTCAGGGAAGAGGAAGCCCAAGTGGCTTCAAGACACCTTGAGAGATGCCACATCTATTGCTGAGCCTAAGAGGCCGGTCAGAGAGAGAAGACCACCTGAGAGGTTTTGTAGCTATATGGCAATGGCTACCAGCATCCTTGACTCTGAGCCTTCTAGCTATGAGGAGGCAGCTAGCCAGCAGGTCTGGAGAGAGGCCATGCAGGAGGAGTATTTTTCTATCATGAAGAATGATGTTTGGGAGGTGGTGCCGAGGCCTGAGGGCAAATCCGTGGTTACTTCCAGATGGCTTTACAAGGTAAAGCATGCTGCAGATGGCAGCATTGATAAATTCAAAGCGAGGTTTGTGGCTAGAGGGTTCTCCCAGGTAGAGGGAGTCGATTATGAGGAGACCTTCGCTCCCGTGGCTCGATATACTTCGATTCGCTCCATTATATCGATAGCAGCAGAGATGGGTTGGAAGATCCACCAGATGGATGTGAAGACCGCATTTTTCAATGGCTTCATACAGGAGGAGGTGTACATTGAGCAGCCACAGGGCTTTGAGGTGCATGGGAAGGAGTCCCATGTGTGCAGACTGAAGAAGGCCCTTTATGGCCTGAAGCAAGCTCCCAGAGCTTGGTACTCCAGGATAGATACTTACTTGCAGAAGATGTGTTTCACAAAGAGTGAGGCAGATCCGAACCTTTACTATATTGTGATAGGTGAGGAGCCTCTCATTCTGGTGCTGTATGTGGATGACTTGGTCATTACAGGTGCAGAGAGACTCATAGAGCACTGCAAGAGAGATCTTGCGGCGGAGTTTGAGATGAAGGACACCGGCTTGATGCATTACTTTTTGGGTTTGGAGGTGTGGCAGGAGGAGGGGCATTTCTTCCTGGGACAGGGGAAGTATATTGTGGACATCCTTGGCAGATTCCACATGGAGGATTATAGACCCATGTCGACACCGATGATCACCAACTGGAAGAAGCTTCATGCTTCGGATTCTGAGTTGGTGGATCCCACATTGTACAGACAGCTGATTGGTTCCTTGATGTATTTGGTCAACACTAGACCACATATTTGTTTTGCAGTCAACACGATGAGTCAGTTTATGTGTGAGCCTAGGAAGGTTCACTGGGTGGCTGCAAAACACATTTTGCGGTGATGGAGTGAGAGATTGGCAAAGTTATGACCGATTCTCTGATTGGGCAAAGTTGTGCTTTCCGAGGAAGCTAGATACCTTGGTGTTGTTTCTTGGTTGGGATGGTTGGGATCAAAAGAATGGTGTCATGGTTCTGCACCTGAAAGAAGAAATCAAGAGGCATTGAGTTCAGCGGAAGCAGAGTATATGGCAGCCAGTCTAGCTAGTTGTGAGGCCATCCGGCTTCGCAAGATGTTGTTTGGCTTATTTGGTCAGCCGTTGAGACCTTCAGTGATTTACTGTGATAATCAGAGTTGCATTAAACTCACGGAGAATCCAGTATTTCATGACAGGTCAAAGCATATCGGGATCAAATATCATTTCATCAGAGACTATGTTCAGAAGGAAGCTGTGAAGCTTGAGTATATTCCCACTGATGAGCAGGTTGCAGATATTCTTACCAAAGCCTTACCACGGGGCAAGCATGTCTACTTCAAAGACAAGATGGGTGTGGTGAGGAACACCTTCCTCGGTAAGAGGGAGTGTTGAAATTTGGTACCGGAGGACAGGTGGTTCCCTAAGGCTTTGATCTTTGGCCTAGGGAAAAGTGTCCAAAAGAATTTAATTTTTTTCCTAAAGTGACTTTATAATTTTTATAAAGTCAAATCTAATTTAAAAGTGACTTTATGTGATAAAGTTACTAAAGTCTAATTTTAAAGTGACTTTAATAAAGTCAATGTAAAATTAGAAAGGAAAAGTGACTTTGGAAATAAATGACTAAGTGGGTCTTTATTAAAGTGGGTGAATTAAAAAATAGAAAGTGAGATTTAAATGAGCATTTAATCTCAGCCTTAGATCTCAATCTATTTCAGCCATTGGATTTAGGGATTCCCCAAAAGTCACTTAGGGTTAGGTTAAAGGAGGAAAAGGAGGAAAAGGTCATTCATTCTTTCATGAGCAGATTGAGAGAGCAAGAGAAGGAGAGCAAGGGAGATTTCTGGGCAGAGAGGAGAAAGAGGGCAGCTGATAGAGACTTCAGCAAAATCCGTACAGCAGCAGAGAGGCACGGTTTCCAAGACAGAAATCCGTACAGCAAGTGTTGGGCACATTTTTCGAGGGAGAGGCACAGTTTTCAAGGAAGACCGTACAGCAGCTTCAGCATTTATTTCTGGGCATGAAAATCGAGGAGAGACAGCTGGTTGGTGGCACGAATTTCTAGAAATCCGTACAACATCAGAACAGCAGCTTCGACACAGATTTTGAGGCAAAGGAGCACGGAAATTGAGGAGAAGGGTTTGTTGTTAAGTTCGTATAGTCCGTACAGCAGTACGGCCGTACAGCTGGGCACATATTTCGAGAAATCCAGTTCAGCATTTAATGCTGTTATAAATGTTGTAAAATTTATGTTTTTGGTTTTTACTGTTTTGCACGTTTTCCAAGGCGGAGTGAATGCACGAAAATCGAGATAAGTACAGTGGTTTGGTTGCTGAAATTTTTGCTGTAATTTCTGCCTCACTGTAAAGCATTTTTCATAAATAAGAAGGAGCTCTCAAACTGGTTTTCCCCAAGAGTTGTAGGGGGTTTTTCTAGGGTCACATTGACCAAAAATCAGTGTTTAAACGTGTTGAATGGTTGTTTGCATCAACTGATTTTTTATTTCTGTATTTTCAGCATTCTGTAATTTTTCCAGAATTTGTGTTTTCAGCAAAATTTATTTTCCAACTTGTTAAATGTATGGATATGGGAAAGGGCATTTAACTGTTTTGGAGTAATAAGGTGAAACTGAAAACCAGGGTGGGAAATGAGAAATTTCTACACCCTTTTTGGAGCAGCCCTAGTTAAAGGAGGAATATTGTCGCCTTCAAGCAAACTAGGGGTTTTGACAATGAGCGGAGTCGCCAAAAGAATAATGAGATTGTCATCAATGAATCAATTCCTCAATGATTCACTAGGGAGGTAGACCTGCTTTCTCCCCTGCACGGCACAAAAATTGTTACCACTCAAACTTACAGGGGACCCGAAGGAAATCTGTTAATTTTGGGCAACTAGGTCCAAACTCCATGTTGTGATGCTCAGATGACGATGCCAATATTTTTATTGGATTCCTCTTTCGGAAAGCTGCAAGATCGATCTAAAGATCATCTTGATTGGATGAGCAGAACGTTTATTTTGAATTAATTCCACTTATGTGCAAAGTCGACCAGAATTGTAATATAGGCTTGGAGCCCCAACAGATGTGTCACACACCCTCACATATGGATATATTTTGGTCGACGTTGGAGGTCATTTTCACCACTCATCACACACTTCTCTCTTGTGTCAGATTGGTTCGATCATCATTTTGGAAGCTTCTCTTCTCTCACATGTGGGAAAACAACAGCTAGGGTTTTTCGATTTTGGATTTGATCTAGGAATTCTAGCACAGCTTTGACCAGCGTTGACTTTGGTCAATGCTTGGTCCATTTGACCTCAAACTTTCCCAGAATTCTGATTTCTGCAATCTGCATTTTTTGGCACAAAAACCGAGGTTGGGCATTGACCTTTGACCTCGCTGCATTGACTTTCTATTGATGTTGTTCTGAGTTGACTGTTGACTAGACAAAGTTGACTTTTGTTCACTTTGGGTTGACTGTTGTACAGTTGTCTTGAGGGTTGTGTGACACTTCTGGTTGGCTGACTATGAGGATACTTTGTTGGTTGAAGCATCTTGTTGACCACCGCAATGCACCACAACACATATATTTTGGCTTCTCTTCCATCGATCTATTGCTATGTTCTATCAGCATTTTACTTTCATGTTTATGTGATTGCTATTTAATATCGGGTTTAAAGTAAAGTTGCATCAAGCATAGAACATCTACGAAAATTTACATGGTTTTAGAGCTAAGGTGAAGACAAAGTCCAAGTCTGTATTGAGAACAATCACCGAAGAAGTACTACTTGTCCAGGACTCATGGGTACCTCAAATTATAATGGGTTCAAAGCTGATGACAAGTTGATTGGTAAGTCTGACTTTCAAGCTTGGAAGATATCTTTGGATTTGATCTTGGAAGATCAAAAGGTCATGGACTATGTGCAGGTTAAAATCCAAGAGCCTCCATCATCTACACCTACTGCCACCAAAACGAAGTATAAGAAAGGGGAAATCAAAGCTAAGTTGGTCATCCAGGATTCCATCCATAAAAGTCTAGTTGCCTACATCTCTGAGATGGCCACATCTAAGGAGCTATATGATAACTTAGTCAATATGTTCAGGGCCAACAATGCAAATCAAGTTCTTTTCTTTAAGAACAAATTGAAGAATCTCAAGAAAGGCAGGGATGAATCCGTTCAATCCTATTTTCTGAAGTCGACTGAAATCAGGAATAACCTTCTTGCCATTGGGGAAACAATAGTTGATCAAGAAATGGTTCTCACCACACTTGGAGGTCTCCCCTATGAATGGCATGTGTTCATTACTACCATTCTCAATAATAATGTGATTCCTGATTTTGACGAAGTATTGTCAAGATGCACTCAAGAGGAAACAAGAATGATGGAATATGAAAATGGAGGTAATGTTGCCTTCACCGCTCGTGCTAAGAAGAAGAACATGGTGGTCTGAGGAACCATGGAAGAGCAAGGGCCCGAGAAAGGAAGGGAAGATGTTACACATGTAACAAGCTTGGCCACTATGCTAGAGAATGCCCTAATAGAAGGGATTCTCCCGGGGATGATGACAACAACAGGGGGAATGATAATCAAAGCAACAACAAGCTCAGAGTAAAGAGGAAGGTTCCCTCTGGTCGAAATGGAAATGGGCAACCTTTCAAAAGGTCAAGAAATTGCAAGTATGAAGAATCTAATGTTGTTGACGATAAAAGAAATGAATTCATTCTTGTGTCTACCCTCTCTGTTGCATCTACACCCGACACCTTGGATGTTTGGTTGATTGATAGAGGTGCTTCAAGGCACCTCACTGGGTTTAAAGAAGTTCTCTCTGATTTCATTGAAAAGGATACTAATTTGAAGATTATCCTTGGAGATAATGCCACCTATCCCGTGAAAGGGACAGGGATTGTGACCCTCTACTTATCTCAAGGTCAAGTCCTCTGCTTGCAAGATGTATTGTATGTACCTAATTTGAAGAAGAACCTTGTGTCTATTTCGGCCATGGAAGACAAAGGTTTCAAGGTGGCATTCGTCGATGGAAAGGTACGCATCTAGAATAAGAGTTTCAAGGAAGCTCTCACGATTGGGTTTAGAGTTGATACACTGTACCAGGTTGAAGGCAGTCCACTAGGGCTATGACATGTGATACTATTCGTCAAATCGAACAATGGCACCAGACATTTGGACACCTTCATTACACAGCCCTTCCCGAAGCAAGGAAGGTGGTGACAAGGATGCCCGAATTCAAAATTGATCATGAAGGTGTATGTCAGGGTTGTGCCGAAAGAGAAGTGGAGATATGCCACAATGTTACCTTTGATGAAGATGCTTCCCTCGAGAAAGTTATAAATCTTCCGAGCTCTGAGGAAGATCATGATGCAAGATCTGGGAATCAGGAAGAACCGAAGGATGAGATGATGCTCGATGTTGAAGGATCGATGGACCCCATTGATCCACCTCCTTCAATGAAGAGAAGACCCACATGGCTCCAACATACTCTTGAAGATGCCAAGAGACATATGGCCCCAAGGAGGACATTCCGTGAAAGAAAGAAGCCAAATAGATACCAAGGATATCTAGAACCCATGAGTACCATCGTATAATCTGAGCCTGGATCGTTTGAAGAAGTTGTAAAGCATCAAATCTGGAAGGATGCTATGCACGAAGAGTACGAGTTCACTATAAAGAATGATGTCTGGGATGTGGTTCCGAGACCGGAGGACAAAGTTGTTCTCACCTTGAAATGACTTTATAAGATCAAGCATGGATCTGATGGTAGTGCCGAAAAGTTCAAGGCAAGATTCATTGCCCGAGGCTTCTCTCAAAAGGAAGGCATAGACTATGATGATATATTTGCACCAGTGGCCCAATAAACCGCCATTCGATCTATTATTGCCCTTGCTGCTACGCAAGGATGGAATCTTCATCAGATGGATGAGAAGACCACTTTTCTGCATGGTTCAATAAAGGAAGAGGTATATGTGGAGCAACCTCTGGGGTTCGAAGTCCAAGATAGAGACTCTCATGTATGCAAGTTGAAGAAAGCCCTCTATGGGTTTAAGCAAGCCCCCACGGCTTGGTACGAGAGGATAGTTAGCTACTTGATGAAGCTAGGCTTCACTCGAAGTAATGCTGATCTGAACCTTTACTTCAAGGTTGATAAAGAAAAGCCTCTCATTCGTGTTCTCTATGTGGACGATCTCATCGTGACAAGTGTTGACCCTCTCATTCATCAGTGTAAGAGGGAGCTCGCTTCTGAGTTCGAGATGAAGGACCTAGGACTTATGCATTACTTCCTAGGCCTAGAGGTCTGGCAGAGACTTGGCGAGATTTTCCTCTCTCAAGGAAAATACAATGTGAAGTTGCTGGAAGGATTTGGAATGGTGTACTGTAAGTCTGTTTCGACACCGATGGAACTCAACTTTAAGATGTTGAGTGGAACCGTTGTTGGGCCCGTGCTAGCAAATCCTACCGAGTATCGACAACTCGTAGGGGCCCTGATGTTCTTAGGGAACATCCGTCCAGACGTATGTTGTGCAATGAACACTTTGAGTCAACACATGGTTGATCCTCGTAACATTCACAGGGTTGGTGCCAAGAAACTCTTGAGATATCTCTGGGGCACGATAGACCATGGGTTGAGATACACTGTCTGGGAGTTTGAGACTTCGTGGATATTCTGATATAGATTGGGCTGGCAGTGTGGTGGATCGCAAGAGCACATAGGGATGTTGCTTCACACTTAGATTTGCTTCGAGTAGGAAGCAAAAGTCGGTGACTTTGAGCACCGCTGAGGCTGAATACATTGCAGCGTGTATGGCCTGTTGTGAAGCTACTTGGTTGTGAAAGCTCCTCAGTGAGTTGTTCGAGCATGTGCTAGATACCACCGTTATCCTTTGTGATAACCAGAGGGGGATCCGTTTGTCCAAGAATCTCGTGTTCCACGATCGATCCAAGCATATTGATATATGGTACAATTTTATCCAGGGTATGGTATAGTGAGGCGCCGTAAGGCTCGATAATATAGGAATTGATGAGCAGGTCGTGAGTATTCTCACAAAGCCCTTGGGGGAGGTCATGTTCCTAACCTTCCGTGAGAATCTTCGAATCGTGGAATGACCCTATTCGGAGGGTCGTGTTGGACGATAAGCTCTAGGAGCTCTAGGGGGCTTTTGGGATAGCTTCTTGGAGTTATAAGCAACCACAAGGCTAGGCTTGCCGAACCTTGTTGGTTTGCTTCTACCCCACCATTATGATATTGAGTTGGTTCACCTCTCTTTGATCTGTGCCCCGTATGCATCCTACCCATGGAGTCTCGGACTCATGGGAAGTACCTCTCATCTTGGCCAATGAGGTATGAAAAGATCGAGACCAGTAGCAAGACCAATGGACGCATCGGAAATTGTCGTACTCTCTATGTCTAAGATGGCATGTGTCCAACCAATTGATCTGGGATCAAGTCTAGTGATGTTTCAGACCTCCAACTGACTTCAGGTCAGTTAAACTAACTTCGGGTTAGTATATGACTCGCTTAAGTCCAAGTGAGGTTTCGGACCTCCAACTGACTTCGGGTCAGTTAAACTAACTTCGGGTTAGTATGAGACTCCTTTGAGTCCTATAGAGGTTTCGGACCTCTGAGATGATTTTGTCAGCCTGGAGTGATGTCTTTGTGACTCACCTTTTTGTTCTGAAATAAACAAGCCAGCAAAGCCAGTTACGGCGGGATGACGCACGATGTTTGGATGGCACAGGTGGATGGAGTTCTCCCTAGTTGAGAGGGTGTTAATTTTGGCCAACTAGGTCAAAACTCCATGTTGTGATGCTCAGATGATGATGCCAATATTTTTATTGGATTCCTCTTTTAGAGAGGTGCAAGATCGATCTAAAGATCATCTTGATCGAATGAGCAGAACATTTATTTTGAATTTATTCCACTTATCTGCAACGTCGGCCATTATTGTAATATAGGCTTGGAGCCCCAACAGATGTGTCACACACCCTCATAGATGGATATATATTGGTCAATGTTGGAGGTCATTTTCACCATCACTCATCACACACTTCTCTCTTGTGTCTAATTGGTTCGATCATCATTTTGGAAGCTTCTCTTCTCTCACACGTGGGAAAATAGCAGCTAGGGTTTTTCTGTTTCGGATCTGATCTAGGGTTTCCAGTGCAGCTTTGACCAGTGTTGACCTTGGTCAACGCTTGGTCCATTTGACCTCAAACTTTCCCAGAATTTCAATATCTGCAGTCCACGTTTTTGGCACAAAAATCGTGGCTAGACATTGATCTTTGACCTCGCTGCGTTGACTTTCTGTTGATGTTGTTCTGCGTTGACCATTGACAGGACAACACTGACTTTTGTTGACTTTGGGTTGACTGTTGTAGAGTTGTCTTGAGGGTTGTGTGACACTTTTGGTTGGCTGACCGTGAGGAGACTTTGTTGGTTGAAGCATCATGTTGACCCCCATAACGCACCACAACACATATTTTGCTGATCAAGTAAAGTGTATTTTTGTCTTCTCTTCCGTCGATCTTTTGGTATGTTCTATCAGCGTTTTACTTTCATGTTTATGTGATTGCTATTTGATATCGGGTCTAAACTAAAGTTGTATCAAGCACAGAACATCTACGAAAATTTACAAAATCCTAAAGGGACAACTGCTAGGTCAAGGGCAACGATAAACACTTAGCCCATTGTCACCTCAGCTAAGGTTGCCTACTCTTTACGGACTTTCACCCATGGGATAAGACCTGGTATAAAGAGTCACTTATGAAGGATAGATCAACAAATGGACATGAAGTGACCTCAATGATCCTTTCCAAGAAAAGGCTTGAGAATAGGACTTGCTTGCTCCTTAAGCAAGGTACAAGGCTCTCTAGGAGAAAGAGGTGAGGATTTGAGGGCTATAATAAGGGAATGTGACTTGTAAAGGAGTTTTGCAATCCCTAAAATCCATGCAAAACTTGGATTCCTGAGCTGTCTTTGAAGAATTGTCTTTGATGGCCAAGTGGACCCAGACTAGGTTAAGGGGAGGAAATTTAGCAAACAATGATGATCTTAACCTAAACAAGGAAGGGAAGAGGATCAAAGAAAGAATTCCCACTTAAAGGTGCCAAAATGATCCTATGAGGTACTAGCCTAGGGAACACCAAGGAAAAGTTTGGTCTCAAGGCTACGACTTGGGATATCACACAATCCGACCTTTGGAATTTCTTCAAATTTGGAGGAGACCTTGTGGACACACCAACGAAGAAGAGGCCAAGAGATCGACCTTTTACTATGGCTATTTTGTCGAGAAATAATGCCCTAGGTGACCCAGCGTGGCTAGACCTACAGAGAAGGAGAAAAGGTTCAAAAAAGGGTTTTAAGGTGATTGCTTTATGGTGGATCAGTGCCTAATTCCTTTGGGGATATGGAGTCAAGAAGAATGATCAGAATGCATTTCCTTTCTAACTCAAGGAGGCTCTAACTGCAACTTCGTTTAGCATAAGGGAAAAAGCGAGTGACCTTAAAGCGTTTATAATTCAATGGCAAATCAAGAAGGCTTGTCACGATAACTTCGATCTCTGGGAAAATTTGTTCAACAAACATGGCCCATACATAGAGATATGCTATATAGAAACACAATTCCACAATTAAGAAGTAATTGCATGCAGTTATTAGCCCTAAAATAGCGAAAATCCCATTATCAATGTATGTGAAAAAGTAAAAGAAAATAGCATCAAGTTCATACTTACATGTAAGAGAATATATCCAACCATCAATACATCTGCTAATCAAGAAGCTCCAAGATAAGAAAATGTAATCCAAACATCAAAATTCATCCATCCTTCAACTTCGTCCACCAAGAACGAATAGCGAAAATATCAAGAGAGAGAATGATCCAATCCAAGTGATGATACAAGATGAATTCATGTCACTCCTATTTATACACTTCTTAGGAGTTTGAATTATCTAATTAAAATAATGTGCAAAGTAACTAACTTTTGGTGACAAGCCCACCAAACTAGCTCATAAATAAAAAAGTAAGCCTCTCAAGAGGTCAAATGATAAACAGCATGTGTCGTTGGGCCCTCCAAGAGGCCTGATGAGGTCTGTAAGTGCCATAATGATGGATAGGACCCTCAAAAGTCATGGAGAAGGGGGTGGCCCCTTGTTCTCCAAACAATAAATATGTGGTGTTGCCTGTGGGTGCAGGAGCACACCAATAACCTTATGGGTCTCCAAGTAAGTCGAAGATGCATGTAGACTATTTGAAAGAGCTCAGATGTTGGAATAAATGAACCACATCAATGTACAAGTCCCAGGTCACCTGCCAAGTGTGTGGTGCAACTGTGGGGTCGGATGGGCATGGTGTACCAAGTGCATATTCCTCGTCCAATAGGTGGACCTGGAGCAATCTCTAAACATATTGGGGGATAAATGGAGTATTGTCTACTATTGTAGAGGCCCATGGCTCCCTAGGGCAAATCAGTGTTTCTTATCAATTAGCACCTTTTAAATATTTTCAGAGCATTAGTTAATCTTCAATTATTCTTGATGTTTATCCAATAACAACAATAAACAATAGAACACAATAGGCACACGAATTTTAGGTGGAAAACCCCTTCCGGGTCAAAAACCACCGAACGTTTTTCTAATAAATTCTTTAATCTTCAACCCCAATGCCTTGGTTTCTTCAGTAGTCGATTGAATGGATACCCCAACATCCTAGACCAACCTACCACCCTGAAGTGTTCAAAAGGTCCAACCTGTAGGTGACTTCATGCACCAACCTAGCACCTCCCTACGACCCTATAATGATCAGAAATAAGACGAGTGTCAACTCCCATACCAAGGACAATGATCCACGATACAATATGGTTCACAATGATTTTCTTGAACTAGACCAATCACCCAATCACACTATGACCTACAACCCAACCATAACATTATCCAACAATGACACTTATACCTCCCAACAATGCCTCTCCAACTCTAGGCAGATTAACTCTTTTACAATAATGATTCTTTTATAATTTTACAATGATGATTTCTACAATACTGACTTTACACAACCTGATACTTGACTTGACACTGCTTCTTTGAACACTAGCAGTTGTTGAGATATTGTTGTGCTTGCTTCAAGTAATGGTACTTTGGCATTGCATTATCCTTCTAATATGTGTTTGAGTTGTCCTATTGTGTCCTCCTTCCTGCACATGCAAGACCCAAACCAATATACAAACAAAATACTTACAATATCCTGCAAACCATATGTCAGAGATGATATTCAAATTAAAATTCAAACACTAATCATGCATACCTTGTTGTAGCAGACCTACCCTTGATTGTTGATGTGTTGTCCTTACTACAGTGATCCTTGAATGCATATTTTTTCTTGCATTCTAGAAGCTCTATATTGAATCTGTTGTATCTGTGTAATTTCATATCTCCAAGGTCTGAAATTTCGTCTTGTGGTAGCCTTCTGAGTCCTCTTTCCAACCCCGTAGCTCTAATCAACATTGGATTCTTCAAGAAATAGTTATGCCCAATCTCCTACAATGACCTGGTTATAGATTGGTTCAGTAGAGCAAACTTGTACAAAGTGCCACGTGTCATTGTTTCAACCTTTGGTCCTGAAAACGATACACAACAAACTACAGCCTGTCCTCTTTCTATCACTTTCTACGAAATTTGAATACAATGATCAGAGAGAAAGTTATGATGATTTTCCCAAGGTTACCTGTTTGACATGAAATTCGGGAGCCTGCAAAAACCCTAGCTTCCTCAAATCATATCTCCAAAAATATAGTGAACCAATATCTGAAATTCGAACACGAGCTTCATCAGGATTTCGCCCAAATGGGTTTTTAGTTTCAGCATCTGAAGCTTTGCAAAAAAAAATTTACAGCGAAAATGCCACGATGACCAGTTATGAGTAGTGAAATCCTTACATGAGGAGGATATGAGGGTCACAATTTATATAAATGCTTAGGTTGAGAGGCTATTCAACAAGTGAACGTTGAAGGGATTTTAGGAGCTTAAAAAATTATTAATTAATGACAATTCAATGACCACAACCAATGATTAGTGTCATGCCACAACCCCATGGGGTTTTGGCCCACTAACTTGCGTTACTAACATCAAACATGAATATCTCTCAAACCGTGAAGAATTATGTGGCATGCCATATATCAACGGAAACATCTCCACAATTAGAAACCATCCAAAATATCCTTGACTCGGAATAGAGTAATTTGTCAAGTCAAAATTCCTATGCACGATCGGGGTAGCCCCTAGTGTTGCTTGAGTTGACATCAATGACAACCACTTATCAACAATATCCCCCTTTGGCATTGATGGAAACACAAGTACTCCCCCTGCGATCATGACACCTCTTCCTACAGCATTCTCTCCCCCTTTGTCATCAATGGCAAAGGGTAACTAACCCTGACAAACGTCATCCTCCAAACCTGTGCACACCTCAACTCCCCCCCCCCCTTTTTTCACTTAGTTAGATAAGAGAAAGAGTCTAATGAGAACTTCGGAGAACCCCAAACTTTAGGCGAAGATACTCAAATGCTTCACGAGGTAATGGTTTGGTAAATATGTCAGCAATTTGTTCCTTTGTGCCAACATATTCAAGCTTGATATTCTTTTCGGTGACTTGCTCTCTAACGAAATGATATTTGATCAGAATGTGCTTTGTTTTGGAATGCATCACAGGATTCTTGGTGATATTGATGGCACTGGTGTTATCACAAAAGATGGGAATAGGCTCATCAAACTTGACTTGAAGATCTTGCAAAGTTTGCTTCATCCAGACAACTTGAGTACAACAGGCTGTTGCCACAATATATTCTGCTTCTGCTATGGATAACGAGATTGAAGACTACTTTTTACTTAACCATGAAACAAGGCAACCACCTAGATAGAATGTTGCTCCACTGGTACTCTTTCGATCATCAACACTTCTTGCCCAATCTGCATCTGTATAAGCTTGGATAACTAGATTATCTCCTTTGGGATACCATAAACCATATTTTGTTGTGCCCTTAAGATATCGGAGAATTCTTTTGACAACAATAATATGAGATTCTTTGGTGCTTCTTGGAATCTTGCTACTTGTCCAACTGCCTGCATTACGCCTGCCCGAGAAGCTGTCACATATAGAAGATTGCCAATCATAGATCTATACAACCTCTAGTCCACATCCTTTGACGAATCATCTAAACTTAACTTGCAACCTGTTACCATTGGGTTAAGGACAGGCTTGCAATCTTCCATCTTGAATTTCCTGAGCATTTCCTTGATGTAATTGGTTTGATATATAAATATTCCTTTATCATGCTGAGATATCTGAAGCCCTAAAAAGTATGTCATCTCGCCAAGTAGAGATATTTCAAACTCACTTTGCAGCTTTGAGGCAAAGTTTTTACTTAATCTGTCATCATTGCTTCCAAAAATTATATCGTCTACATATACCTCGATAATTGTTAGGTTATCTTGATCCACTTTTACATAGAGATTGTTGTCTCTTGAATCCTTGTTGATGTAGATATCCATCAAGACGAGCATACCAAGATCTAGGAGCTTGCTTGAGACCATATAGTGCCTTCTTTAATCTGCAGACATAGTCTTCCTTTTCAGAGAGCAGAAAACCTTCGGGTTGTTCAACGTAAACTTCTTCTTCCAATTCACCATTTAGAAAGGCTAACTTAACATCCATTTGGTAGACCTTGATTTTTCTCGAGCATGTATTAACGAGAAATATTCTAATAGCTTCCATTCTGGCAACGGGAGCAAATGTTTCGTCAAAATCAATTCCTTCAACTTGTGCATATCCTTTGGAGACTAATCTTGCCTTATTCTTGGTAACCTGTCCATACTCATTCAATTTGTTTCTAAAGACCCATTTGGTTCCAATAACATTTTTATCCTTTGGTCATGGAACCAATTCCCAAGTATCGTTCTTCTCGATTTAGTCCAGTTCTTCATTCATAGCTGCTACCCAGTGTTCATCTTGACTAGCTTCCTCAAAATTGTTGGGCTCAAAAGTTGCTAAAAAGCAAGGTGGGCTTCTTGTGATGAACGAAGTTGTCGACTTCTTCTGGTTCCAATTACTTCATTTATGTTGTCGATGATTTGATTTGATAGATGATTCTTTTGACACCATTCTTTTAAAGGTTTTGGAGAATTTTCTTGTACATCATGTGATCATTTCTTATTTCCTCTTGGTTAATTGTTGTTTCCTTATTTGATTGGTCTTGTATTGAAGCTTCTTCTTCATCCTTAACAGATTCTCCCTCGGATCCCTCAAATTTGCTTGAAGGGACAATCTCATCGTCATCCTTTGTAACACAATCTTCATCACAAGTAACATTTATGCTTTCCACTATTTGTTTTCGCCTCAGATTGTAGCATCTATAAGCCTTCCTTTTGCGTGAATAACCAACAAAAATACCTTCATCGACACAGGAATCGAACTTGCCCAATTTTTTATCCTCTCTTTTGATGTAGCATTTGCCTCCAAAAATTTTGATTCCATAATTCGTATGGAATCATGTTATAATTGTTCCTTAGCAAACCTTTGTTTATAATGAATACAGTTGTATCAATTGCTTGAACCGAGAATTTATCATCTAATTTTGAGTCATTTAACATTGTTCTGGCCATTTCCTATACGGGTTTGTTTTTTCTTTCAACAACTCCATTTTGTTGCAGTGTTCTGGCTGTTGAGAATTGCCTCTTTATTCCATTTTCGTCACAGTACTGTTGAAATACCTTGGAAGTGAATTCTCTGCCATTATTGGATCTCAGACTTTTGATCTTCAAATCAGTTTCATTTTCAACCAATTCCTTGTAGATTCTAAAACATTCGAATGCCTCAGTCTTTTTCTTTAAGAAGTTGACGACTGTCATTCTGGTGTAATCATCTATCATTAGCATAAAATATAATTCTCCATCTAAACGTTTTGTTCTCATAGGACCACATAGATCAGTATGTACTAATTCCAATTGACATGATGCAAAGTGTTTTTTTGTCTTGAACTCAACTTTTGTCTGCTTTCCATGCTAACAAGATTCGCATATTGTATTGGTGGGTTTCGAAATTTTAGGCATTTCTCTTACTGCTTCCTTCTTGTCGATCCTAACCAAATTGTCGAAATTTGTACGTCCCATTCGTTTGTGCCATAACCAACTTTCATCTTCTTTTACCAAAAAGCACCCTTTAGGTGTCTCATCCAAAATATATATGTCATTTGGAGCTCTGCTTGTTGTAGCCACAATTTCACTGAAGTTTCCTTTCCTGATTTCACATTTCTTAGAGTTAAATAGCATCGTGTGTCCTTGATCGCATATTTGTCCAACACTGAGCAGATTGTGATTCATATTTTCAACCCACAACACATCTTTCGCTAATGCATTATTGCTTCCAAGTGTGACTGTACCTACTTCTATGATGTTTGAAGACCCATCATTTCCAAAAGACATTGTTCCATCCTTCTTTTCCTTCAAGGATATGAACTTATTCCTATCAACATACCAAACGTTTATGTTGCTTTGAGCCTTGAGAGCGATAACACATTTTTCAGTCTTCTTTTTCCATATTTGTTCATTCTAATTTTGCGAGAATTCCTTTAAGGAACTTCCAAGTCTGCAATCTTTAGCTAGGTGTCCAAAATTGTTACATTTGTAACATTCGACATCATCTCTCAAATGATCAAATCTGTTAATATTTTGTTGAGTTCTGGAATATCCATTTCTGAAAGATCTCCTGAAACTGTATTTATTCCAAACATACGTGTAACATTCTATAGCACGATGTCCAAACCTTCCACATGAATAACAATGACCATAGAAGATAGGTTGATACCTGGGAGGAAGTCTTCTTCGAGGAATTCTCTTCCATGGTTCTTCCTGTGAGTCTTGATCTCTTGAGTTGGCTGGAAAATCTACCTGCTTGTTAGATTTTTCATATCCATCTTCTTTTGTTGTCATAGGACTTGGCTCCGTTTCAGATTTTTCTTTGTAACCAAGACCAGTCTTGTCATTGTTTGATCGTTGATTGTTGATGATTTCTTCCAATGCCTTGGAGTTGTTGGTGTAGTTTCAAAGAGTTTTTCCATTTTTTAGTTGCTTTCAAAGATAAACTATTTCAGCTTCCAATGCTTCTCTTTCCTTGTTTCTTTCCTTTAATTCTTCCCTGAGTGATTCTTCAACTCGTTTGTATTCCTCAACCTTGATTTTAAGATTTAGGACATGTTCCTTTTCTATCTTCAATTCGTCTTCAAGAGTGTTGACATGCTTCTTCTCGACCTTGAGCTCTTTGATAACCCTAATCACTTCGTTTTGAAATTCAACCTCAGTCATCTCTTCCTCTTCGTCTCCTTCTTCATCAGATGCTTCTTTCTTATTATGCTTGGCCATAAACAATACTCTTTCGTTGATTTCTACTTCGTTATCACTGTCTTCATCAGATGAGGAGCTATCTTCTTTGGAGAAGAAACTCTTCTTAAACCATTTCTTCTTGCCTTTCTTATTGCACTTCCTGAGACCTTTCTTTCCTTTCGTAACAGCCTCATTTTTGTGAGGACACTTGGCTGCAAAATGCCCAACCTCACCACAATCGAAACATATCAATGGAAGTTTACCTTTGAATTTCCCCATACCTGTACTCATTTTTTGCGTGAAGTAGGAAAATTCTTTATCTGGAAATTCTTCTTCATCTTCTTCCTCTTCCTCTTCCTTACAGCAACAAGTTTTCGCTTTTGAAGTATGCTTGTCCTTGCTACTTTTCTTGGATGCGGCAAATGTTGTTTCCAAGTGAGATGTGTTGTCCTCTTCTTCAATCCTCATTTCATATGCCGTAAGAACTCCATGTAATTCGTCTTTGCTGAGATTGGCTAGATTCGAACTATATTCCAAGACAAATTCCTTTGGGTTGAATCTTGTCGGCATGGTTATAAGGATCTTTCAAACAACAATTTTCGTGTCGACAGTTTCTCCCAAACCTTCCAATGCATTTGTTATTTCATCGATACGCTGTAAGTATGCATCAATAAATTCATCTTCCTTCATTTTGAATTGCTCAAATTTTGCCCTGTAAATTTGAAGTTTTGTTTCTTTCGCGTTTGAGTCACCTACATATATATTCTCAAGCTTGCTCCATACTTCTTTAGCAATTTTGCAACTAAGTACCTTAAGATAGACAGATTCGATAAGCCCACTAATAATGAGATATTTAGCCCTTGCATCATATACCATATTTTTCTTTCCTTGTTCATCCTGGGTCGTTGCAAAGCCTTTTTCAACGCTTTCCCATACTTCATATACTTGCACCAACAAATGAACCTACATTCTTCCACTCCAAAGTGTGTAGTTATTTTCATTGAACAGAGGAACTTTAATCTTAGTATACTCCATGAACTCCTTCCAGTTGTTACTGCTATTGAAGGAACCAAACTCTGATACCAATTGTTGGAAATACTAAGGGGGGGTGAATCAGTATTTCTTATCAATTATCACTTTTAAAATCTTTTCAGAGCATTAATTAGTCTTCAATTATTCTTGATGTTTATCCAGTAACAACAGTAAATAATAAAAGACAATAGGCACACGAATTTTAGGTGGAAAACCCCTTCGGGGTTAAAAACCACCGAATGCTTTTCTAATAAATTCTTTAATCTTCAACCCCAACTGAAATGAAAGGTACAACTTCCTAGAATTCTAGAAAAGCATTATTCTCCAACTCCCACTGGAAGGACGCCCCAATGCCCTGGTTTCTTCAGTAGTCAACTGTATGGATGCCTCGACATCCTAGACCAACCTACCACCCTGAAGTGTTCACTAGCTCCAACATGTAGGTGACTTCATGCACCAACCTAGCACCTCCCTGCCACCCTATAATGATTAGAAATAAGACGAGTGTGGACTATTGTACTAAGGACAATGATCCACAATACAATATGATTCACAATGATTTTCTTGAAATAGACCAATCACCAAATCACACTATGACCTGCAACCCAACCATAACATTATCCAAAAATGACACTTATACCTCCCAACAATGCCTCTCCAACTCTAGGCAAATTGACTCTTTTACACTAATGACTCTTTTACAATTTTACAATGATGATTTTTACAATACTGACTTTTTGACATGACCTGATACTTGACTTGACACTACTTCTTTGAACACTAGCAGTTGTTGAGGTATTGTTGTGCTTGTTTCAAGTAATGGTACTTTGGCGTTGCATTGTCCTTCTAGTATGTGTCTGAGTTGTCCTATTGTGTCCTCCTTCCTGCACAAGCAAGACCCAACCAATATAAAAACAAAATACTTACATTTTCCTGCAAACCATATGTCAGAGATGATATTCAAATTAAAATTCAAACACTAATCATACATAACTTGTTGTAGCAGACTTAATCTTGATTGTTTATGTGTTGTCCTTACCGCAGTGATCCTTGAATGCATATTTTTTCTTGCCTTCTAGAAGTTTGATATTGAATCTGTTGTATTTGTGTAATTTCATATCTCCAAGGTCTTATCGACATTGGATTCTTCAAAAATAGTTATGCCCAATCTCCTACGATGCCCTGATTATAGACTGGTTCAGTAGAGCGAACTTGTACGAAGTACCACATGTCATTGTTTCAACCTTTGGTCCTAAAAACGATACACAACAAACTATAGCCCGTCCTCTTTCTGTCACTTTTTACGAAATTTGAATCCAATGCTCAGAGATAAAGTTATGACGATTTTCCCAAGGTCACCTGTTTGACATGAAATTCGGGAGCCTGTAAAAACCCTAGCTCCCTCAGATCATATCTCTGAAAATATAGCGAACCAATATCTGAAACTCAAGCACGAGCTTCATCAAGATTTCGCCCAAATGGGTTTTTAGTTTCAGCATCTAAAGCTTCGCAGAAAAAAAGTTATAGCGAAAATGCCACGATGGCCAGTTATGAGTAGCGAAATCCTTACATGAGGAGGATATGAGGGTCACAATTTATATAAATGCTTAGGTTGAGAGGCTATTCAACAAGTGAACGTTGGAGGGATTTTAGGAGCTTAAAAAATCACTGATTATTGACAATTCAATGACCAAAACCAATGATTAGTGTCATGCCACAACCCCATAGGGTTTTAGCCCACTAACTCGGGTTACTAACTTCAAACACAAACATCAATGACAACCATTGATCAACAAAGACCTCGTATAGGGAGACCAAACTCAGAACGGACACCCTTTGCAATCCTGCATATGATCCAATGTGGCCCCTAGCATTCCAGCACAACAAGTCATTAAAGTAATTGGCTAAAAAGAGCTTACAAAACATGGGTAACAAGTGGACACTTCATAATGGCATGCCCTTCCATAGTGGGTTTTGTCATCTGTTAATGTCTCCAAGCTCCAAAGGAGGTTAACCAAGCACCTTATTAGGTGGTTTCTACCTTTAAAGGGGATAGTATGTCCAAGGTACATCCCTCAAATGGTGGTGGCATGTGATAAAAAGGTAAATGAAATAGGGAGTGAGAGGGGCAATCCCGGGCCACATATAGGGATACAGGTGTAGCTAGAAGAAGGAAAGCCAGCACCTGGGTGTATAATGTATAGGAGGGAGAAATCATGGTACATGAGGTGCCCCGACCTTGATTTTTCCACCCTTCTTTGATTAATTGCTCGAGGCTCAAAGGATAAGAACATGATGTGTAAGATATAGCAGTGGATACCCCCTTTTAGGTGGGGCAATTCATTGCCCTGCAGGTGTTGTGACAATCATGGGTTCCCAAATGATAAAGGGGGCTCATCTAAGACCTATAGAACCAGGGTGATGACCATGGGTATGGGGTAGAGCTCATGCATTAGCTTTTTCCCATGTGCTAAATATGTTTGTCGCAACCATCTTTTGCATCTTGTGGTACATTTTCCTGTTGAATGTGGCCAATTATGCTTTTACTTTTTCTTTTTTGCTACTTCAACCTCAGGGGCATCATTCCAATACTGACCCAAGGTGGGGGCACAGGAAAGGGAGGCTAGCCCTTTGTGGATCCAATGAAGAAATGTGGACCCAGGTGGGAAAGATGATGAATGGGGTTATAATGAATGGAAGGGAAGTGATATATGTGGATGAGGGAGCGGGACCACGCAACCAAAATCGAGGTTTCCCAAGTAGTACCACCCTAAAACCAAATGGTCAGTAAAGGAGATCGCACAGGACTAAGATCCAAGGATAACATCCCAAAAGAGGTCAAGGGGACAGAAGCACAACTCAAGCCCACTCTTTACGCTGAATCCTCCATTAATCCATGGCAGAAGTGTCCATGATAAGCAAACTCAATACTCAATTACCAAATGACAAGACATACCTTCAAGTTCGACAGGCCCACCTTCAAACATACAATTCATGACAGATGAGAGAGGGACCACATGGGTGCCCCTTAGGTGGCAGAGAAATGGCACAATGAGCTAGTTGGTGGCTGCAAGGGGTTGTTGGTTGTCGACAGCGAACCATCTTGGATAAAAATTTACTCCTAGGGATACCACCCACGAAATGATGGGTAACACACCTCATAACATCCTCCCCCACGTCCCAGGGACGAGGAAACTCCTGGGGAAACCTTTCCCCCACATCCCCTTTTTGGGTAAACTCCGGGGGGGCGTTTTTTGGGCAACGAAACGTGACTCCCTTGAAGGGGGACTGGGGGACGCCTGGGGTACGTCCAGGGGATGCATGGGGGACGCCGAGGGGATGCATATGCATCCCCCCATTTTTTTGCCCAACAATTTTTTTAAAACATTAAAAATTTAAAAAAAAATACATATTTAAATATGACAAATTAAAAAAAACAACAAAAATAGGAAAACTTAAACTATATTAAAAAATCAAACTTGTTAAAACTTTAAAATTAATTAAATTCTATTAAAATTTAAATAAAATTTTAAAAAATGAAATTATATTAAACCTATATAGTATAAGTTTATAAGTTATAACTTGTTAAAACTTTAAAAAAAATTATAATAATAATGTCGTTGTCATTGTCATATGATGAGTTTACCTTTAATCGTTTTTGAAAATTTGATGTGCATTGCATAATTTGAATTTCAATTGTCAAATGATGAATTTATTAATTTAATCTACATATACCTTGCATCATGCCAACTGATAATTCATGAATTTAGATGAAACATTGCATAATGTCAAATGATGGATTCAATTTAGTAATTTACTTTTAGAATCTAGATTTATAAATTTAAATTATAATAAAGAAATGTCAAATGATAGTTCATAAATGAATCAATGATAAATCAAAATAGTCTAATATGAAATGATGATCATATTCGTTCTTTAGATGTACAATGAATAATTATTAAGATTTTCTATTTAGTTATTTTTAATTAAATTTTTAATAATTTATAATTTTATAATTTTTATGACTTTGACATCCCCCTGTTTCCCTGAAAATTCCCCAAATTTTGGGGTTGCTTATATACGTCCCCCTTGTGCGTATCCCCATTCCCACGTTTCCCCATCCCGGAAACTCGGTGGAACATTGGAAAAAACTGTCTCGGACATGTGTGGAACTAATGAGGTTAAGACTGAATCTGCAGCAGTCTCTGTCATAAATTATAACAATCAAGTCAACAGAAGAGGGAACAGGCTGCTAATGTGCTGGCTGAACCACTTACTGTCAGGTTATGGTCAACTACTACACCCTTCACATCGTAGTCCTACACATGGGGAATACACAGCCAAAACTTGAAATGTGATAACTTTTTCAAATGACACCCGTTGCATATGTTGGCTCAGAATTCTGATGCCATAAAGCACCTAAAAAAACAATATATACCGTAATTTGTACAAGTTTGTAAAAATTCTGCAAAATCGAAAGGCAATAGGTATGTGTGCTTCACATTGACTAAAATGAACTAGAAGGAATTAAGATTACTATATATATTATCTTATCATCATCATACAATAGCAATCAGATCACATAATAATTTCACAGCCAAACCAGTGTACATTGTCTAGCATAATGCATGTATGGAGCAAGCAGGAAACCATTACTTTACAGCAAACAGAGATCAAAAGTAACAAAGATTGCACACAGAGCTTTCAAGTAGAGAAATGTTGAGATTGGGCTTTCAGTACCTTGTGTCTCCTCTTCATGGGTTCCAAGACCTTTTTCATGTAGCTTTCAATTGACAATTTACTTATGGATGGCTTAATCCGGTTCATATCTGATGGTTTGGCAAGGTAGCCATAAATTGTCCGCTTTCCATCATCTTCTACAAGGCCCTTTCTGTTCAATTGTTCCATATCATGCTCATTGACTATTGAGGATCTTGGTCGCACTCTATCCCAGTCCTCTCTCCCTCTCCCAGCACGTTGCAGACATTGACTGAGAGTATCTGCATTCATGTATCCTGAATCATTTGCTTCAAAAACCACTACGGCAGTACCACAATGACCAAATCGGTTATATATTGCACTCACTTTCTTATATTCAAGATCCTTTATTAATTTCAACCAACTCTTAATCTCATTATTCTTAAGACCATCCCACAGCTTCGTATTCTTGTCAAACCCAGTTCTTATATTTTCAATGATTACAACTGGAGGCCAAACAATAGGATGTTCTTCTGCAGTTGAACTGATCCAGTCTTTAAGAGTTCCATGCATATTTCGAGTTTCATATCCATCTTTGTTGAGACCATTTGCATCTTTTCTTCTAACAGCTGAATCATTAAAACTCTGTTTTGTCTCTTTAAGAGTTCCACGCATATTTCGAGTTGCAAATCCATCTTTGTTGAGATCATTTGCATCTTTTCTTCTAACAGCAGAATCATTAAAACTCTGTTTTATCCCGATTTTCTCAGATGACCTACCCTGAGAAAAAGTGTACTCTGCAGTTGCCTCTCTAGCTTTCCTGTGTTTACTGGCATCTCTTTGAATATGGTCAAGATCATCATACCTCCGTCTTTTCCAGCTTTGATGGGGTTGTACATCCTCTCGCATAATGGCATGTTCACTTTTGTTTCTTTCTTTACGTAAGATTGCATCTTTTTGACTATGATTTGAATCACCACATGCTCTTTTAATGCTTTGACGCTGTGGTGCAACCTCTCTGATATTGGGAGTTGCTGTTTCATTCCCAGATTTGCTGAGATTATATGCATCTTTACTTGTACAATCTGCATAACCAAAGCTTTCTTTCAAGTTTTGCTGTGCTGATTCACCTCCTTGAATTGTATGATCTATAATTTCTTTTCCATCCTTGTTAATATCAATTGCAGTTTTTTGGCCATGATTTGGATCATCTGACCGACATTCCCAACTCTGCTCAACCAGTTCACCTTCTTCTAATTCCATTTGATTGCTGAATCTTTCCTCCATCAGTCAAACCAAATAAAGCATTTATCATCTCACGCTAACTGAACAAATAGATGAACTGCAAATGAGTAGAATTTATCAGTATTAAAACACAAAAATATAACTCAAAAAAAAAAAAAATCAAATATATTCCAAATAAGCTGGAATCAGAGCATCATGCAACACAAGTGTCTTCATTGCAGAAAGCAACATATTCAAAAAAATTACCACTATAGCTGACATACAACACCCATCACCGGCTGTACAGTTCCATACAGCATCATCCAGTTTTGACATTTATGGCTGGTTCAGGTATGGAAAACAAAACTACATGTTTGGCAATTGTCACCACCATTCCTATTTGCAATCTAGATGCCAATATAGGAGGTAAGCTTGGGTTATCAGGCTCTAGGAGCAAATACTCCCTTGTTTTCTCTTGCTCTTGCATGAACTCTACATGGACATTAGAAAAAAGAGACTAACTTCCCATGGAACATGAAAAGAACCCATCCAAAGTATCAAGAGAAGGTATATATGCTTGGAGTTTTGGTTGGTGACTGTTACACCTCATATTCTATGAGGTTCCACATTTATGGAATTTGCAACCCTTGGAGCTGTTTTGATGGATTGGGGATACACACTATCTTTCTTTGCTTGGAATTACTACTTGGTTGAGTTGGAGTTTTCGATTAGAGAGGACTCACTTTTCTTTGGTTGATGGTTCTGTTCAATGGTCTCCTCGTGGTTCTGAATGCTATTTTCATGCCTTAGGATCACTCCCTTGACATATTCATATTTTATGACTCGATGAGTTAGCACTTATGTCTCACTCTCCAATGATGTTGATGAGGTGGGGTGATGCATGTTGCCTTGGAATGATTTTCCTAGGTGATATAAATTGAGATATCACCAAGGGGGCTATGTTCAATGTTGTTAGACTTTAGTACCCATGTTGATGTATTTTTTCCTAAGTTTGAGTTAGATGGAAGGGTACAACATATATACCCTTAATGATTTAAATTTTATCCTTTTCCTAAGGTTGGATGATGTATTTGAGGTATTAGCCCATTGATGGTGGTGCACCCTAGGTTCAAGCCTCGGTAGAGGTTTCTTTTGTTGTTATCATGGTGGAGCTTAGCTAGAAGCTATAATTTTTATTTATGTGACAACACTTTGATGTAGCGAACACCCTTCTTAGCACACGTCTTCAAGATGATTTAAACATTCAAGGATTAGAGATGGACTATATTTATATTAAAGCACTAACCTTTGTGCACACATGCTAAAGTTGATTAACCATTCAATGGTTAATTTAATCATTTGTATCTTGGTGAAGGTTAATTACTTGGACACCCTACCTCACTAGATTGTTTTCACACATGGATGAGGTTATTTGAAGGTCAATTGTGGAGTTTTAAAGGGTGCTCCCCTTTTTGGCACATATTGCAAGTCATGCATAGAACACTATATTATTTTGGAGAGAATGCCACACTTCTTTAGGTCGCATTCATCTTGTGCACATGGTTCTGGGAAAATCAATTCATGGCTTTGGTAAAAACATATGGTTTAGGCACATGTGCTGATGAGGATAATCAACATTGGCACAACTCCCTAGGGCACACTCCATATGGAGAATGTTTTATTTTTGTTGGTGGGTTGAGGTTGCTCCACTACAAACTCTACCAAACCGCACCTATACTGAGTCCTAGGGTCTTTTTCATCATTATTAGTATTACATGGTTGTTTCAGCCACAATTGGCATCATTTCAGCTACCTTGGAAATTGCACTCACTTGTTTGACATGGCATTATATTATTTTATTAGTTGTTTATGGAGGAGCTTTCTTGAGGCGGCACACATGTGGCTATTGCATACGTTTATGTAGGAATTTACAGGGTAAGTTTCGTAGATCAAGAACCAAAGGTCACCGCTCACAAACAGATCACAAATCAATACACCGATATAATCACGTGGTTAAAACCCTCAAAGACGGAAACAGTCCACAACCTGAGCCAACGCGGCCACTACAGGCAATTTATTAATATAAAAATAAAAGTTACATATGTTTCTCTCATAAACGGTTACCGGACAAATGACCCTCCATGCTCTTTAAATAGAGATCATGGACCAATCGGGTGTTAAGCCACGGATCAAGTGTTGTTAATACCGAGGTGAGAGATAACAGTCGGATCACTACAAATCGTGACCATCGGATTATAAGTTACAAATGTACATGGTAAAGAAACACACTTTACCTAACTCTACACTAGACTAAGTTATTATTAACTATTTCCTATGTATCGGAATATCCTAACATCCCACCTTAAGAACAACTTGGGATAGGATTGAAGGATTTACAAAGGTGACACAAAAGGAGCCTATTTCCTATGTGTCGAAATATCCTAACATCCCCCCTTAAGAACAAATTCGAATAGGATTGAAGGATTTACAAAAGTGACACAATAGGAGAAGGAAGGGGGCATTAGAGCCTATCCCCCCTTAATGACAACTTTCCTAAACTCCAAGCATGGATCGAAGTTTGGTAAACTTCGCTTCTGTGAGAGCCTTTGTAAAGATATCGGCTACTTGATCATTGGTTGGACAGTACTGCACTTCAAGAACACGATCATGAATGAGCTTTCTAATGAAGTGTATGTGGAGTTCAATGTGTTTCAAAAGCTGATGCTGAACTGGATCTTTACATAGCTGAATGGCACTCTGATTATCACACCAAAGTGTAGTTGGATGCTGCTGATGGAGACCAAATTCAAACAGGATTTGACGAAGCCACATGGCTTCCTTGATGGCTTCAACTGCACCACGATACTCTGCTTCTGCTAAAGAAAGAGAGACGGCACTTTGTTTCTTACAAGACCAAGTAATAGGTCATGAACCGAGAGTGCTCAGTGAATACATATCCTGCAATCGACTTTCGGTCATTAGGGTCACCAGCCCAATCATAATCAGTGAAACCAATCAACAATGGAGATGCTCCTACACTGTAATGAATCCCAAACTGAACTGTACCTCGAATATATCTAAGTATTCTTTTAGCTGCTTTCCAGCGACTTTCATGAGGTTGGTGCATAAACCGAGCGACAAGACCAATGGCAAAGGAAAGGTCAAGACGGGTATGGGTTAGATACAGAAGTTTACTAACAAGTTGACGATATAAGGTAGCATCAACTTCAGGGGTAGTACAAGTCACTAAAAGCTTGACTCCAGACTGAAAGGGAGAAGGGGGTGGCTTACAGTTTTCCATGTAAAAGTGGTGTAGAAGATCACAGGCATACTTGGACTAAGAGAGGGTAATGCCTTCCTTGGATTGCAAGACTTGAAGACCAAGGAAATAATGCAAGTATCCTAAGTCTGTCATTTCAAACTTCTTTTTGAGGCTAGACTTCACATGGTTTATATGGTTTGGATCACTACCAGTAAGGATAAGATCATCAACATAAAGAACAACGATGGTGAAGGACTTACCCACTTTCTTAGTGCAGACAGTGTTGTCAGAATGACACCTAGAAAAGCCATTATCTAATAGAAATCTATCCATTTTGGCATATCCAAGCCCGAGGAGCTTGTTTGAGACTATAGAGAGACTTCCTAAGGCGACAAACAAGGCTGGAGTCTTTTGGATAAAGCCAAGGGGTTGTTCCATGTAGATTTCTTCATGCAAATCTCCATGTAAGAAGGCGGATTTAACATCCATTTGATGGACTTCCCATTTAAAGGAGGCAGCAAGGGAAAGAACAAGGCAGATAGAATTCATTTTGGCAACAGCGGAGAAGGTTTCAGTATAGTCAATGCCTTCAACTTGTGAAAATCCACTTTTCCATCTAGTCCAAACTTGGTTTTGTAAACCCATCTGCATTTGACAAGTTTTCTTCCTTTTGGAAGAGGAACAAGATCCCAAGTATCGTTTGCCAATAAGGAACGATACTCTTCATTCATAGCTTCATCCCAATCTGGATGACCGGAGGCTTCTTCAAAGGTTTATGGATCAAGTTTTTCTGGAGTTTGAGCCAATAAGGAAGAGGCTCTTTCGAACTGAGAACATGTACGTCGTCGATCGGCAAGGTCACCTACAAGAGAACCTGCTGCATCCCGAGTAGAGCGGACCCAAATTGGAAGCGGTGGAGTATAAGGAACAATTTCAAGAGGTGAAGGAGGATTGTCATCCTCGCTGCCATCATCTGAACTAGAAGGAATTCTATTAAAAATAGAATAGAGAGAGAGAGAGGTGGCACATATGCAGAATCAGGCTCGCAGGCCAAAGGTGGCACACTCGCCGAACTAGGCTCGCAAACCGATATATTTTCATCAAATTTTACATCTCTTCTAATGATTATATTTTTGGATTTTGGTTGAAGAAGTCTATATCCTTTGACATCTTCATAATATCCAACAAAAATGCATTTTTAACTCTTAGGTTCTAAGGCTTTATGTTTCGCATCTGGAATATGGGCCCAAGCATCACTTCCAAAAACACGAAAGTGACTTACATCTGGTTTGATTGAGCTCCAAGCTTCTTCTAGAGTTATATTCTTTAAAACCTTAGTAGGGGTGTGATTTACTATGTAATTTGCACATTTAATGGCTTCTGCCCAAAAATTGAGACCAAGTCCTTTAGATTGAAGCATACAATTAGCCATTTCTTTTAAGGTGCGATTCTTCCGTTCAGCTACACCATTTTGTTGTGGAGTATATGGAACAGTATGTTGCAATGGAATGCCATGCTCAGTGCAGAAGTTGAAATTTTTGTTGTTAACATATTCTCCTCCATTGTCTGATCTTAACTTAAGAATTTGATGTCCAGATTGTTTCTCAACAAAGGCCTTAAAGGCCAAGAACATGTTAAAAACTTCACTCTTGAGTTTTAAGAAGTATACCCAAGTGCGTCTGGAAAAATCATCAATGATAGTTAAGAAGTACCTACAACCAGAGAAAGAAACAACAGGAAGTGGACCACATAAATCACTATGCACAAGCTGCAAAGGGGCTGAAGCATGCCGAGAGGCACGTTTGTCAAAACTATCCCAATGATGTTTTCCGAGTACACATCCGGAGCAAACACCATCTCGGCAAGATACCATGGGAAGACACGTCACCATATTTTGCTTACATAGAGTTTGAAGAGAGCAATAATTTAAGTGACCAAATCGCTCATGCCAAAGTTTGCTCACTTCATCATTGTGAGCAACAAAAACGGAGGGAAGACATGATAACCCAATGTTGTCAAACTTATACAACCTTGTGGAATCATCAGCAATGCCAGTAGCTAAAATATGTTTAGGATCTTTGAGGTCCTTGATTACAACATCATGAGATGAGAATTCTACTATTTTCCCTTCACCTGAATGAGTTATCTGATAAACAGAGAGAAGGTTGCATGACAAGGTAGGAACACATAGTACATCATTAAACTGACCATTATCGAGATGAATGGTTCCATATCCTACAACACTAAGAGATCTATCATCACCAACATAAATATGTTTGGTGTTACAATCATTTAAAGAAGAAAACATGGCTTTATTTTTGGCCATGTGATAAAAAGCTCCAGAATCAATGAGCCACTCATGAGAATGAGAAGAGGAAGATACATTTAATGCATAACCAAATCTTGATGCTTGACAACCACAAGCAGAAAGTGCCATTCCTGAAGATGAAGGTGAAGAGTGCTCCAAATTGATGTTGTGCTTCTTCATTGTTGCTTCTAAGGCTTCCATCTTCTTAAAACATTTGGACTCTATATGGCCATCACGATTGCAAAAGTTGCAATGTCTATATGTCTTCTTTCCTTTGTTTTTATATGCCTTATCATTTTGGTGAGTTGCTTTTTCAGTTTGCGGCTGAAACTGCTTAGGACCCTTGTTTGGTTTCGGACCATACTTTTTAGGATACTGCTTCTTGGGATTCTTTTGATATGATTGTTGTTGGGCTGCTAAGGCCTTCTTAAAAGTGTTTCCAAAAGTGATAAGATCAAGGTGTAAGAGTTTTTCTTGTTCTCTTATCAAAGAATCAAAAGAGGGATTCTTGTAGGTGGTTCCTGAAGAAATGATGGCTTCTCTAGTGGAATGGAAGGCGGAAACAAATACAGAGTAAGCAGGGCCAAGCTTAGCAAGAATGCAATAGACGAAGCTACTATCTTCCTTTTTGACCTTACAACCTTCTAAAAGAAGTCAAAGGGTCTTGAATTTGGACAAAAAGTTTTCAATAGAGGAGAAATTATTAGGGTCCAAAGTAAGCAACTCATTTTCACGCTGGTGAGCCTTGATTTGATTTTGAATGCCAAAGACAATATTTAGCTTATCCAGGGCTTCATGAGGGGTGTCAATATCAAGGATATGAAATCGAAGATCTTGAGCAATGGACATTCCTATCAACCCTCGTGCTTGATCTTGTTTATTTTCCCATTTAGCGACTTTATCATCATCAGAAGGTTTAGTTTCTATCCCTGTGGCTATTCTGTAAAGCCCTTTACTTCTAAGTATATCTACCATGTGAGGTAGCCATTGGAAATAATTGGTGCTATTAAGAATAATCAGGCATGCACTTTCCATTTTTTTTTTTAAACTGAAGCAGAGAAAAGCTAAAACTAACTGCTCCAATGGAAAGATCTCGAAAAATTAGGTCGTTTCAAACCAAAAAAACGACTCGAAAAACGGTTTCTGGATGAAGAAGTTATGCCTTTTAGAAAAAACGAGTTGAAGATGCCGAATAGTTACAGGAACGAGATGAAGTGCAGCTTTTAAAAAAATTCCACCCCTTTTAACAAAAACTTTTTACAAAAGAAGCTTGAGAAAGAGATTTGAACCCAAGACCTCTATTCTCATAAACTAACCCCTCACCAAGTTAGAAAGGCGTTCTACACTGTAACAGATGCTCCGGACACAACCGAGCAGTTCTCCAAGCCCAAAGATGTTCAGAAATAGTAGATCTACAAAATGGCATTCGCATCCAATCAAACCGACTTCGGATTTTGATCAACAACGGACACGGCCCTCAAAATAGCTCTGATACCATGTAGGAATTTACAGGGTAAGTTCCATAGATCAAGAACCAAAGGTCACCGCTCACAAACAGATCACAAATCAGTACACCAATATAATCACGTGGTTAAAACCCTCAAAGAGGGAAACTGTCCACGGCCTGAGCCAACGCGGCCACTTCAGGCAATTTATTAATATAAAAAGAAAAGTTACATATGTTTCTCTCATAAACGGTTACCGGACAAATGACCCTCTATGCTCTTTAAATAGAGATCATGGACCAATCGGGTGCTAAGCCAAGGATCAAGTGTCATTAATACCGAAGTGAGAGATAACCGTCAGATCACTACAAATCGTGACCATCGGATTATAAGTTACAAATGTACATGGTAAAGAAACACACTTTACCTAACTCTACACTAGACTAAGTTATTCTTAACTATTTCCTATGTGTCGGAATATCCTAATAGTTTACTTTGTCCTATCTCTATATTTGGATGGTTGTACTTGGAAGGCACGCACGTGGAATTACTCCAACTACTATTTTGGGAGGTTGACCACTTTTCCTTATGGAGTGGTCCATCTAGTTAGCACTTTGCACATTTATCCATGATGTTGGTTACCTTGGGATTCACATGCGGACTCGTGCATGCATCTTGTGGACCACTTGCTAATTTGGGATGGTAGTTATGGATCAATCTCCTTGGAAGATTATTTTATTGTTTTCTCGCTCATGAATCTAAGACAGCACATTTAGTAATCTCTTCCACATGGACCTTCAAGCACATCCTCCCATATCAAGTATTATTTTATTTGTATTATTGATTTATCTCCTTGGAGGGTGCATTGTATATAGACCATTTAGCATTTTGACATGGTAGAGACATACTTTATGTTGATTTTTGGGTAGTTGGGGAGGTATTTCCCAGCTTCACAAGTCGGCCCATGAAATAAATTTAAAAGGAGGGAAAATTAAATTTAAATTTGAATTTAAATTGATCAAGTAAGCCCCAAAAGTTTAGGTCAGCCCAGCAAAAGGACATGCCACTTGGGCACCCTAAAATCACTATAAATAGACACTTAAACTTCTCATTTGTTCACCCAATCATCACTCACACATGCTCTTTCCATCGCATGTGGGAAGCAGTTTGAGCAAAAGGTCAAAGACTTCTGACAAGACGAATTTCTGAGCAGCTGAGTTTGACCAGCATTGACCAAGTATTTCTGCGCAAAGTTTGACTGGGCTTTTGGGCAGTTTGCATGAGGCCAAATTTCGATGTGTTTGACTCAGTTTTACCAAATTTATGGGTTGTTGCAAAAGGCTGAATTTCGGCTTCTTTGACCAGGTTTGACATGTGCTAAATTTTTGGTGCAGGTTGACCAAGTTTGACTTAAAAATATCAGATTGTACTTTTTGTTGAACTGAACAATTTCTCCTAGAAAAGATTGTTGGGTTTTCTCCTGAGTTTGGGTTTACCATCAAAATATTTTGGTGTCTACTGTACATGGCTTTTCTACTATAATCCTTACTGTTTATGTGCTAAAGTAATACTATATATCATTGGAAGTAATTCAGTTGCAAAAAATTGTGCTAATCTCATTAGCACTAGAAAATCGACATGGTACCAGAGCCTAGGCGAAAAAGCAGTTGTTAAAGAGACTTGAAGAAGCCAAGTGTAGTCTTATCTTGATGAGGTTATTCAACAGCTTGACTATTTCCCTATGGAAGATGAGGAAGCTAGTCTACAACCAGAGGGAGCTAAGGAGAACCAATTGAAGAATGATAAGATTCCCAAAGCACTAGTTTCTTAAGAATCTTCATTCATTCAAAATAGAAATTTCAAAGTTCAAAGTCAAGGCTAAAAAAAAAATCTAGTCCTGCAAGTCAAAAGTGACAGTGCTAATAATTAAAGAGGCAGAGTACAAGCCTTACAAAGGCTATATTGGATCATTGATCTTGATACATTTGCTTGCACTAGAATACCATAGCGGATAATGCTAGTTTGACAGAAATGGAGCATCACTTGATTTACTGATAATATGATGGAATATGGCGATCACCTTGTTGACAATTTCATCACATATGCAGACGCATGGGGACTCTATGGCTCATTCTTTTTCCACTTATGGTTTTGGACACTTGGCTATGTTCTATACGGTTGCATAAGGATTTGAGAAATTGTCCCATCTATATTGACACAAATCTCCTAGGTGCAGCCTGCATAACACCACTCTAGGGAGTTCAATTGGTATTCATGCACATATGTTAAGCTTATTCCACTTATTATTTATGATGGTATAACAGCTACATGGACAATGGACACACTTGGTTCCAGTTTCATGTTTTATGTAGACCTGTTAGGGCATATTGATGATTCAAAGTCTAGGAATAGCGGCCAACTCTACTAGCTTTATCAATTAAATTTGGAAGCAGAAGATTCATCATGTTTCAGACCTGTTATCTTGGCCATTGTTGTATTGAGTATCATGGAAGTTCACCAAAAGTATTATACAGGGAATTTCTCTTCAAATAAGAAGAAACTATAGCAAATCTTTAAAAACTATTGAATGCCTCAAATCTGAGCTTGTGTAATCTCCCCGATAGCATGAACAGATTCAAAAAAGAGTAGCTGATGATGAGGACGGGGATGTACATTTCTAGCTTGATGAGATTGCAGATGGATTTCAGTGATTTTTGCAAGAAGGTAAAGATCAAGAGGGAGTTGACAATTCCTTACAATCCTCAGATCAAAACATAAGTACTTCATATATTTATTCCTTGATTAATATTACTTTATTTTTGTTCTGCCTCTTGTCTTTGTATCTTTTGCTTGGTTATAATTGTCTCTTCCATGGCCGCCTAATGAGGTTTTCAGGTACATCGTGAAGGCTGCCAATGGAATGATCCTGGCAGCAGATGGCAACATCAGGAAGAACGAAGTAAAGTTTATGGTAAGAGGATTCTACCAGGATCAAGCATAAACTCAGCAAGATTTAAGTTCAGGGGAAAAATTGTATAGACATCTAGAACCATGTCAGATGACCGAAATATGTTCTAGTTTAGAGGCATCAAGCCAGCAAGTTTGGAAGGATGCCATGATGGAGGAATATGAGTCCATCATGAAGAATGATGTGTGCGAAATTGTGTTGAGACCTGAGGGAAACTCAGTGGTGACTTCCAAGTAGATCTACAAGATCAAGCATGCAGTAGATGGCAGCATAGAGGAGTACAAAGCAAGATTCGTGGTGAGAGGGCTCTCCCAGAAAGAGGGAGATGACTATGAAGAAACATTTGCTCTAGTCACCAGGTACACTTCTATTAGAACTATTATTTCTATTATATAGGTTGGAAGTTACATCATATGGATGTAAAGATGACATTCCTCAATGGAGTGATTGAGGAAGAAGTGTACATAGAACAACATCAAGGCTTTGAGGTACATAAGAGGGAGTCTCATGTTTGTAGACTAAAGAAGGCTTTGCAGGAACTTAAGCAGGCACCTCGAGCTTGGAATTCTCGGATTGATGGATACCTGATGAGTCTTGGTTTCACCAAGAGTGATGTCGATCCCAACCTTTTACTACAAGGTTATTAAAAGTGATCCTATGATCTTGTTATATATGTTGATGACTTGTTTTTTGATAGGAGCAAAAAATCCCATTGATCACTGTAAGGAATTGACCTCAAAGTTACAAGATGCAAGATCTAGTTTTGATGCATTACTTCTTGGGATTAGAAGTGTGGCAAAAGTCGGGTGAGATCTTCCTTGGTCAAGGGAAGTATATTATTATGATCCTTCAGAGATTTGGATGATGGACTACAAGTCCATGGCCACTCCCATGGTGACCAATCTGAAGAAGTTGAGAGGTTCTCACCCAGATTTGATGGATCCCTATATGGATTGACAATTGATCGGATCCTTAATATAATTGGTTAATACCAGACTTGATATTTGTTTTGCAACGAACACTCTAAGCCAACTCACGGTGGAAGATATGCATGTGCTGATGTATTTGCATGGTACAGTCAGTTATGGATTGAGACATGACTCAAATGGTGAAGTACAGCTCCAGGGATACACATATTCGAATTGGGCAGGTAGTGTCGAAGACAGGAAGAGAAAGTCAGGATGTTCCTTCAATTTGGCTTCTGCTATGATATCCTAGATGGCAAGAAGTAGACATATGTCACATTCAGCACTGCGGAGGCTGAGTATATTGCAACTAGTCTGACAAGTTATGAAGCAGTGTGGCTTTGAAAGTTGCTTCCAAGATTGTTTGATCAGGGGTTGGAGACAGCCATGATACAATGTGACAATCAAAGTTGTGTGAAGCTTTCGGAAAATCCAGATTTCAATAATAGGTCGAAGCACATTAAGATCAAGTACACTACATCCGAGACATGGTACAGAAGGGAGACGTGAGGCTCCAAAACATTTCTACAGACGATCTAGTTGTTGACATTGTCACAAATCCTCTATCCCATATCAAGTTTATCTTCTTCACAGATAAGCTTCGAGTGGTTGAGAATGCCTCCCTCGTTGAGAGGGAGTGTTGATGTTGTAGCATCAGGGTAGACATTCTCCCTAGTCAAGGGTATTGATTGGGTGCCATGTAATGTGGCTAGGGATAATGGCCCAAATACCATCAGGGCCTGGAGTGCTTTGCCAGTCAGAAGGTTCTGACCATATTGCCAAGGGTTACTAGAATAGTGGGTAGAATGAGTGCACCAAAGCATCGAGCAAGCATTTTTACCGTTCAAGTGCCATGTGATGACATGGGGGAATGGTTAATTGGCCCAAGGTTTCACCTTTGGTTAGGAAGGATTGACCTTGTTCTAAGTAATGACTTGGATAGTTGGTGACCCAGGACTAGTTTTGTTTTACCCTAGTCAGGGGGTACCTGACCAACGCCAAAGGGTATTTGGCTAGTGGGTGACTAGATCCTTTGCATGACGCTAATGCAGGATGCTTTCCATGTATTCTGGAATAGAACATGAAGTAGATGGAGACATTAACATAGATGCATCATTCAATCTTTTCTTGGGATGGATAAATTTTTCAACAAGTTGGATATCTGAGGAAGTCAAGGTGAATATTGTTCATAAGGCCTTCCATAGTGATAATTACTTCTAATGATTTAGTTCCTTTTCACATTCTTGCCCATTATTCCATCATTAAACAACTACATAGAAGGCATCAACAAAATAATATGTATGACAATAGGGTCATGAAGAGATAGCCACACAAAGAACAGAAGAGTTTACCCTAGGAAAACCCACATGGGGGAAAAACCCAACAACCTTTACAATAAAGAAATTCTTCTTTTCAACAAGAGATACACCTAGACATCCTAGTCATTATAAGGTCAATCTGACCAACAAAATAAGTTAGGTCATACCTGGTCCACTACTTCCTAGTCAAGTCGTAAATCTTCCCACTGAACATAGTCTAATTAGGTTTGTTACTGCCTCAGAAGATTCGATATTTTCACAGAGATTATGATCATGGATCAACGTAGCCTTCCTCATATGTAATTTAGTTATCTTCAAAATGATAGACTTCCTCAAATGTAATTTTGCTAGCCTCAAAATAAGTTTTCCTCAGATGCAATTCGATCTGTATCAAAATAATAGTCTTCCTAAAATGCAATTCAGTCAGCCTCAGAATAGTCCAACAAGTTGCCTCAAATATGTCCAATGAGCTACCACAGATTCGTCTTATTCTTAGCCTTAGATCCATCTTCTTTCTACCACAGATGATGCGAGTTTCTATCCCTTGGATGAGGTGGAATACTTCATATATATATATATATATATATAGGATTTGTTGGTCGAATGGGTGCCACATAACTAGGGCCAACTTAACTACGAGGAGCGCCAACCTGACTTCTTGGAGCCAAAAATTCATTTTTTTTTTCTTTTCAAACCGACATGAAGAACATGTCAAATATTTTTCTCTTTTGACAATAGCATGATGAACAATCTTTACAAATACATCAGTAACAAAAATAATAATTATGAAGACCAACCATAGCCACAAAATTCAACACTTCCACTTAGTTAGGGAGGTATTCATAATGAATATCTAGATGCTCTCATGTTAACAAATTTCTCTAAGAAAAGGTTATAATAAATCCAAGTACCATATTCAAGTCAATAATTGCAACACATGGTAAAACAAGTTACCATAATCGGGTCAACAATTATAGAACATGGTACATCGATAGTATCAACCAATTATCATAATCTAGTCGAACATCTTTGACACATGGTAAATCAACACCATTAGTAAGTTACCATAATTTGGGTTAGTACCACAGACCTATGGTATATCCTCACCATAATTCAGGTCGGTACTTCAGACACATGGTAATCATTTAGCATCAACTAGTCACCGTTATTCAAGTCAGTACTTGACACGTGGCATCTAGACTAGTTTTGGTCCACCATCATTCGAGTCAATGTCATAACACATGGTGAACCGCCAAAGGCCACACTCTATCAGAGTAATTATGGGCCTGATGTTGGCCTGATGCTAAACGAGCCTAATGCTCAAGGACCATTCTTCCTAATTCGAGTCATACAAGACACAAGAATAATGTCAGTCCTTTATCGGATCATTCTCCCTAATTCGAGTCAATGTACTCGATACAGAGAGAATGTCAATCCACGATGTTATCTCATCAACACTTCCTCTCAATGAGAGAGGCATTCTCCACAAGTCCAAGCTTGCCCCTGAAGTATACAAACTTTGCATTGGACGGAGGCTTTGTAAGAATATCAACAATTTTCTCATCAATGGAGACATATTGGAGTTGTTGCCCTCGAATTGTTAAAATTCCAAGGAAGTGGAAGTAACAATCTCTTCTCAACAGATCGGATAACACACCCAGTATATGTGTCATGGTCTCCCATTCTACAAGTTATATGATGTAAATGATCCTAGTATGACCTTGAGTCTATGTAACAACCTAGGTAAGTCTATGATTTTGGCGACAAATTTCATCCTAGGAGGTTTTTTAACCATGTTGATTACCTATGTTTCTAAACACGGTTAACCAGAGGAGGTTTTTCCCCTACATCTTAAAACCCCAAAGCTAGAGCTTAATTTATTTCCAATGTCTTAAATGAGTCCTAGTGTTTTAAACGAGTCTAATGGAAAGGTGGTTTGGGAATAATTTAAGCTAGTTGGCTTAATTATTTTATTACAAATCACTTGGTGTACTAGATCGTGTTGTGTCGTAGATGGGTTATGTGTCTTGAGGGTCTAAGCATAATGTGTATTCCCTTTTTGAGTCAAAAATATAAAATCTTATGTAAATGAGGGTTAGAAAAATAATTAAATCCCCTCGTGTAAATTAATTAATTTTTCTAACAAAACAAAATAAAATCCTAAGCCAGAAAATTAAATAAGTAGAGTCAAGTTAATTTGTCTTTGGAAAATTTCCCCGATGGGGATGAATTTAAGGCAACACGTGGAGGCCACACCACATGAGTGACTCCAAGTGGTTATGGCGGGGGCGACAGACCTCCCAGTCCCTTAACATTGTCGCATGCTCCGGGAGAGGTACCGCCATTATGTTAGTTGTTCGTGTGAAGCATTACTCTGAGTTTGTGAGTGAGAGTGGCGGAGCGTTAAAGCCATATGCGATGAATGCACCAGGCATTTGTCTTTGTGCTTGGTCATGGTGTTGGCAGTTAGGGTGGCTGCCAGGAAGGAGAAAGAAATGTCGAAGGTTGACACTCGTTGGTATTGAAGTGTGGTTTCTCGTAGTGAAATTGTATAGGGGTTGAGCGCAAGTCTGGTCTATTCGACTGAGAATTATGGTTAATGGAGGTGTAAGGCAAGTCTGGGTGTGGAAGGACAACTTCTCGCGACCTGGTGGTAATTCATTTTGCCTCTTTTTCACCGAGTGGTGATGCTTGCCAGTTGGGAAACCCTACATCTGTAGGAGAAACCTACATGCCCCTATTCATTTGTTGTTTTTTGGTGCGACAAAGCCTGAGGGGTTCACCTGCGGCTTCTGGTTGTTGAATTTGGTAGTTGGTCGCCTTTCTTGCACTCGTCTTGAGACTGAAACAACCCCCTCTCCCTGGATGGCACTCCATTATTGGTGATTGTCTAGAAGGTGGAGACTTTAGTTCTATCTAGTGGGGGTGGTCCTTCGAGGGTCCAAGGTGCCACTTTGATGAATTTGTGATATTTCGGGTAGTGATGCTTGGGCTTTCAGCTTGGGGGAAGTGTTTTGTTCAGTAGATAGTTCTTTATCCCGTGTTTGCACAAGGAGTTCCTCAACTGCAGGAAGCCATGAAGTCATCGGCGCAAAGGGGCAGTTCTTCCTCCCCATCAGCCCTTACTTCTAAAGGGGTGACTGCTCAAGCCCTGATCACTATGTCGCCCAATCGAGGGGGTAAAACAGATGGGCATGTGCAAAAGGAACTACTAGTGCGAGAGGAGTTCGAAGAGGTGTCAGGCTTGGGGTGTGTCGTGGTGAAGGGTCGTGTGGTGGTGGCAAGCGTGCGGTGAGTTGAGGTGGAGGAGTGCACGGCCGTGGGCGGATTCGCAGGGACGGCAGCACACGTGGAGGTAGGGCGAAGCATGGGTCGACAGCACTCGAGGCTCAAGAGAGGCAGGGTCTCCAACACTGCTGCCTAGAGAACGATCGGTCTCTCATTGTCAGTTTAATGGACAGGGTGGATGCTGCTGAACGAATTTAGCATGAGGAGCATGCGGCACAGATGGCCTCTCTAGAGCGATTGCATTACTTTCAAAGCCAACTTCGGGAAAGACAGATTGTGGTCCAGCGGAGGCAAAATCAGCTCACAGAGAAAGTAGAATAGTTGGAGACATAGATGGCGCACTATGAAGGACATGTTCAATGTGACTTCCACCCTCCACCTCCTCCTGGAACAGCGCCGAACAACCCTTCATCCATTACGTCTAGTGATTAGTATGATTTATAGTGTCTTTTCTGTGTTAGTTGTGTTCTGGTGCATGCGGCCCAAACGTTTGTGGACGTTGTCCGTAACTTCATTTTTGTATTTTTGTCATCTGGTGAACTTTTTGGTCAACAAACCCGGTCGGGGTGAGACCACCTATTTTGGGACGGACTCTATGTACCTCTTTTTCCGAAATTAATAGAATCTTGACTTACAAAAAAAAAATTGTCTTAAAAAAATTCGTGGGTCTTAAAAGTATCAATTTTTAAAGGTCTTCCACCAAGGTAATATTGTATATTTCAAGAAAAATTGGACCCTTGGGCCTTTGTGTTTAAGTCAGAGTCAAAATTTTGAAGAAATTAGCTCAAAATAATTAATTTTGAGCTAATTAATGTGGAGTTAAATGATAATTTCGAAATTTCCTCAAAAATAAAAAATCAAGGGCCATAATTAAAAGATCTTGAAGTGTTTATCAATGGACAAGATTATTTTGACAAGGATAAAAGAAACTAGCCATTATTTTTCCTCTTGGAGGATTTATCTATAAATTAGAGAGTCATTTCAGTCTCTAGTCATCTTGATCTCTGGCTAGAATTGTTGTTGAAGCATTTTCTAAATTATTGTCCCAATGGGAACTATTTTTTCTACTATAATAAAGGACTTTGGGGTTCAACTCAAGGTGTTCTTGTTCGTTGATTTGTGGTATGTATTAACTACGGGCTTTCTATGTGGTGCTTTAAGATTATTATTTTGAGATAATACATAGTGTTTGCAGGTACTCAATCCTTGGTCTCCAAGTTCACAGACTGTGGGCAAGGGTTATCTTGTTTGGATTCCTAGTTTATATATGGTGGATTAAATCTTCGCTGGGACTATAGTGAGCAATAATATTTCTTAAGTGTTTTAGCCATTCTTTCAAGGAAAAATATAATAAAAATTAATTTTTCAAAATCTATATGAAAACCCATTTATATTTTGTAAATTATTTTGTATATTATTTTTCTAACTTGGGTTGGGGTTTTGGATTTATTTTTGTATATATTGGGGTTTGGGTGTTTCTATTTTTATTTTTGCAGGCTATATTAAGGAGTTAAGTGGAAAAAGAGCTAGATCTTAGCCCTTGAGGGTAAGATCTAGTCCCTTAGAATTTTTTGTAAGGTTTCCACAGAAGAATTTTCAAAAAATCATAGAGCTAAGGCATAAAAAAAAATTGGAGCAAGGGTTTCAAATTTTTAGGGCTCCTAACCTTGGTTTCTCACTCCTAAGCCTCAACGTCCAACCTTCTAGCCCTCCCACGGGTAGTCGTGACCCTTAGGGGTTTTGGCCTCCCTTCTTCGCCCTAGCCGCAAGCCTAAAAGGGCTTGCGGCCTCCTCTGCTCCCTCTTGTCGACCCTTTCCCTCTTCTATTTCCTCCCTCGGCCTCCTCGGCCCTCCTTTCTCCCTCCTTTGCCTCTCTTCCTCCCTCGTCCCTCTTTCTCCTCCTCTCTCCTCCCTTCTTCCTCCTCTTTCCCTATTTGCACCCCTCTAAGTGCTTGCGGCTCCCTCTCTTTAGCCTTTAGGCCTTGGGCCTTGTTTTTTGTCACCATACGCCCATTTTCCCCAACGCTAGCCTCATTAGGCAGAGGGTTGGCCTTTTGAGGCCATATTCTTCATCCATAGGCCCCAGTCTATCATCCTAGCCCTTTTATTCCCGTACATTCGGCTCTCGTAGCCTTGATCTCCATTTCTTGGCCTCTTTTGCCCCAAAATTGGCCTAAATCCCTAATCTGAAATATAAAGGCTAAATATTTGGCAGTTTTGCAGGTGTGAGGCCCCAAAATTCATATTTCTAATTTGGAGTGTTCGCTTGAGTTGTTTAGGCAAGTCAACAAATGTTGTTTAGCACAGGGATTTCCAAGCAGAAAACCCCAGCTCTCTTTCAATGAAACTAGAGTGTCACCCTAGGAGAGAAATTTGGGGTTGATTGGATATTTCTTTTCCTAAATTTTGTGAGTCATTTCATCTCTGCAACAAGTGGGACGAATTTTTCAGAAGGATGTAGTTGCAAAAATAGAGTTGCTTGGAGGAGGAAATTGTCAGGGAAATTTTCCTAAAGAATTTGCATGAATTTCGCTTGGAGGAGGACAAATTTCCATGTAGAGTTTTAGAGCCTAAGACTGTTGCATTTGTGTGGGCTAAATTCTTCTTAGGGATTGCATTGGGGTTTTTCTGGACCGTTTTGTTGAGTAGTTGTTAACCAGTTCTATGCCAGAAATATCTAGAACCTCACTCTACTATTTCACAAGTTATTTTCTCAATGATTTCTCAATGATTCGGTGGAGATTTTGGATGCAATTGTAGTTTTTCTAATGGGACACAGAGCTGGACAGTGGGTAAATTCACATAATTTTGGGCAATTTTGGGAGGTTGGAATTAGCCCAAAAGCTTTATGGGTTTTGTTGGTCCAAGGTTGGGGAGAATTGTCCCAATTTTTATCAATTTTCTGGGCAATATTCTAGCCAAAAATCCAAATTCTTATTGCAAGGTGAATTGTTGGTTTAACTGGGATTTTCACACTCTTTTAGGCATTCTTGGTCAACTAGAATCAACTCAAAATATTTCTAGGTTTTATTGGTTAGGGTGTGAGGAGCCTCTCTCTGATTTTTCAGAATTTTTGGAGTATATTTGAGGCCTCAAATATCAGTTTTCGTCAACCAGCAGCAGCAGTAAATTTCTTGGCAGAGCGTACAACCAATGAGCCATTTTAGCGTACACTCCCTCTCAACATCAAGGGTGTACTCTAGCAATACATCACACTATGCATTACAAGACTTTGAGTATTGTTTCTATGTTGCTAAAGCTTGGCCTGCTGCCACTCAACTCTGCATTGTTGCTGCCATTCTGTACTGCTGCCCATGACTCTGCCACTGCCACTGCAACCTCTGTACTGCAGCACCCTCTCAATATGTTGCATTTGTGCTGCTCATAGCACTGCCACTGTTGATCTGCTGCACTGCAACTTCAGTTGTTGAGAGAAACAACTGAATCTCCTGCCCAATCTTTGACAGACAAGTCAGATGGGTTGCATCCTTATCACTGAAGCTCCATAGGCTACAGATCTGTGCTAGCATCTGAAGCATGATGCACAACTTCAGCTCTGCACTACATAAGCAGACTCCCTCTGCACCACTGAAGTCACATCAGCCCCTTCTGCCGAAATCTCTCACGCTACTGCTGCACTGCGTTGTCCCTCTGAAGCCTTCTACGTTGCTGCAGCTTTGCTCTGCACTGCTGAAGTCACATTAGCCTCTGCGCTACTGCTGCTTCTACGTTGTTGTTGCTTTGCTCTGCGTTGCTCCTCCCAGTCTTTAGATTTGCCTCTGCGTCATCTGTGATCTATGGACCCACTGCTCCACTTGTCCTGCTATTGTCTTAAGGTTGTTGTAGCTCGCATGTGATCCAAGAGATAAACTACTCAAGGATCCCGCCTTAGACTATGTAGCTTCTCTACATATCCATGTCGCCCCACCTTCGTGGTTAATGAGTGCTCATGGTTGCATCATCTTCCGACCATCATCTGCCACAGCAGCCTTGGAAGAAGAAGCTTCCTTGTCCTTTTTCTGCTGAGGACAATTGCTGGCAAAATGTACCATTTCACCACACTGGAAGCACTTGATCTTTGACAGATCCTTCTTCTTCTTTCCCTATTGCCTCTTTGATGCCAACACTGCATCTTCTTCATCTTCCTTCTTCACTTTGCTCAATCCAGAGTTGTGTTCCATCTTGGTGAATCTGCGGAGTTCTTCTTGACGCAGAATTGACCACAAGTTGTCCCAATCTGGGAGGTCTGCTCTGCCCAAGATACTTTGGACAAAGGTTTCCCACTCATCTGTTACTGCATTGAAGGCGATCCTAACTATCACATCGTCTTCCACCTTAGCACCTATAGTAGTCAACTAATCTTGTAGGAATTTACAGGGTAAGCTCCTTAGATCAAAAAACAAAGGTCACCACTCACAAATGTTGGAAATATTGTCATTGATGGCAAAGGAGGCAGCGCTGAAGCAGAAACAGGCAAAGAAGGCAGTGCTAAAGCAGAGGAAGGCAAAGGAAGCACAGTGAAGGCAATGGAGGCACAGCAAAAGCACTAGAGGCAGCAAGAAAAATGTCAAAATGTAACAGTCATAGAAGCATAGTGAAGAACCATTATCGGAAGGTAGATACAGAGGCAGAGCGACAGAAGCAGCAGAGGCAGAGACAGAGGCAGAGAGCCGTTATAAAATTTTGGGAATCGCACACTTCAAACGGCGTTATACATATAATATAAAACAAATATTATTCCGGGAATCACATGACCCATTAGCAATGTATACATATTTATCTGTTATATATATGTGTGAAGCGCATCATATAAACAATAGTCAAGGCATATACATTAATATATATATTTAAGTGGAGCGCGTTATGATCAATGGTAAGGAAGTAATATACGGTGGGACCCCTCCCCAATCGCAATCGGAGCATCGCAATATGAGCCAATCGGAACATCCAACCAAAAACTTGCGATTGCGATTGAAGCTCGGACCCGATGGGTGTATAAACAGTGGTTAATACATATTTGAAGTCCAGCATAATCGCATCGGAGATTATGAGAGCATCGGAACATGCAACAAAGAGTTGCGATTGCGATTGGAAGTCCGGACCTGATTGGTATATAAACTAAAACTCATATATAGCTTGAGTTCCAGGTCTAATCGCATCGGCACTGGTCAATCGCATCGAAGAATATAAGAGTTGTGATTGCGATTGGAAGTCCGGACCCGATGGATATATAAACCACATTTCATATATAGCTTGAGTTCCAGTACTAATCGCATCGGCAAATCTTATTGAACAGTGACCAATCGCATCGGATTTAAGCAGGGCATCAGAACATACAACAGAAAGTTTGCGATTGCGATTGGAAATCCGGACCCGACAGGTTTATGAACCGTATTTGATATGTGTCGGAAACATATATAAACTTAGAATTTGCGATTGCGATTAATCGCATCGCATCAGGACAATTGCATCGGAGTTAAACAAAATATCGGAACATGCAACAAAGAGTTGCGATTGCGATTGGAAGGTCGGACCCGATGGGAAAATAAACTACAATTAATATATACCTTGAGTTCCGGTGAACAGTGATTCATCGCATCGGAGCATTGGAGTTGCGATTGCGATCAATCGCAATTGGAGCAGGAGTGGTCAATCGCACCGGAGCAAGGCAGTTTGTGATTGCGATCAATCGCAATCAGAACTTTATAGATGATATCAATCGCAATCGGAATTCGCTGGAGGAGTAGCATAGCGCATCGGAAAGCGTGGGAAGTGGGCCCGAAAGGAGTTTTTATATGTTTAAACAGGTTTTATTATATACGCCAAGGATTGATTTAAGTCGTATCAAAAGGGGCAGTTTTTACTTTAAACTTATTAAAATTCTGCCAAGAGCTGAAGTTGGGTTATATATATTAAAAGGTGATGTCATATATATATATATATATATATATATATATATATATATAACGCGTTGCTACTATTGTATTAAAAGATGCCGTGTCGTCTGTGAACCCACGGGCCTCGGCTTAAGGTGGAGGGTGATTTGTAACAGAATACAATTGTGATATATGTATGTTCCGGCTTGCGGAACTCGCCACATCAACAAGACACTCGTGGCATGAAAAGGGTTGGAATTGCCCTGATTTAAATGTCAGCAATTGCATTTTATTTATTTAAAAGGCACAGTTACACGTATGCAGCAGTTACACCCCCACAGAGGACAGAAAAGCAAACAGAGCCAAAAGGAGATAAAACACAGTCACAGAAAAGACAAAGACAGCCAAAGAAAAGACAAATGCGTAGCGATTCAAAAGACTAAATGAGTTGAGCTGGTGTTCACATTGTAATTCGAATGTAAATGTTTTAATTGTTTTTATTGTTTGTGATGCATTGGCAAGTCTCTGGATGAAAAAAAAATATCCCACTGTAATATTAAAATAAGCATTTACAGTTACATTTTTTCTGAGTGAGCTGGAAAAGAAATGAAAAGGAAGAAAGCGAAGAGGTATGGCTGTCCATTCCAAATTCCTTGAGGAATGCTAACAGTCACAAGAAAATTCTTATAAATAATATCATCTAGATATGTAAGGGAAGGAGAGAGAGTAAATCTAGAGAAGTCAGAGTATGGAAGTGTAAGGCAGAGAAGACTAAAAGAAGTGCAGAACGAGAAGCTACAAAACAAAGCTGATATCTGAGGTAAATCAGCAAACATTCAGTTTTGATAAATTGAGGAAGTTGGAGCTTCCCTATCAAGTTGCAGCTTGATAGCTGTCAGTTGTAGCTGACTAAGGTTGGAGCCTCTTGTAGGATGGTGCCTGCAGAAAATTGAAGGGAGTTGGTGCTTCCTTGCAAGTTGTAGCTTGCAGAATTGAGGTAGGAGCCTCCTGTAGGTTGGTGCCTGCAGAAAAACAGTGGTGAGAGGGAGTTGGAGCTTGCTTTTGCATCACAACAATAATAAGATGTGGTTTTCTCCCTTTATGGGTTTCCACTTATATCTGGTGTCTCTGTGCATGATGTCTATGTGTTGATGTGGTTTATCTAATCTGCTTAATACTTGTTGCTCACATATTAAGACTGTTGTTACATTAACAAATCTGTTTGATACTTGCTGCTCACTAATAAATATTGCTCACATATTAAGTTGATCATGAAGTGAAGGTGTAAATAAGTTTTAAGAGAAAAGTTTTAAAAGTCCATGTATGTGTTAAACTGATTCACCCCCCCCCTCTCAGTTTAACTAAGGGTTCAACAATTGGTATCAGAGCGGGTTCCTTTGTACAAGTCTAACAACTGAAAGGAGATCCTAGGTTCTCAAGATGGCTAGTAAAGAAGGATGCTCAACCAATAAATCCCCTTTCTTAACTAGTGAAAATTATGCTTTCTGGAAAATCAGAATGAGGACATACATAATGTCTCTAGGAATAGAAGTCTGGGCTGCTGTGGAATTAGGATATGCCCCGAAGGCAACCGACAAAGACTCAAAACAAGATTTTGTGGCTAATGCAAAAGCCATGAATGCCATCCCGAATGGATTATATGAAGCAGAGTTTATTAAAGTAATGCACAAAGACACTGCCAAAAAAATATGGGATACTCTTGAGAACATACATGAGGGAGACCAGAAAGTAAAAACTGCCAAACTTCAAGTATATAGAGCCCAGTTTGAAAACTTAAAAATGAATGATGATGAAGACATTGCCAGTTTCTTCCTAAAATCTTATGAAATTATTAACAATATGAAAGCTCTTGGAGAAAAAATGCCATAAAGTATAATTGTGCAAAAGATTCTAAGATCTCTTCCATCCAAGTTTAATCCAAAAGTGTCTGCAATAGAAGAAACAACTGACTGGGAGACCTTGACCATGAACCAGCTACTTGGAAATCTAACAGCCTATGAAATGATGCTCCCACAGAAAAATCCAAGTACGAGGGAAGCAACTTTTAAAACAGAAAAGAAGAAAGGAGAAGAGGGAGACATATGCTCTTGCTCGGATGAAGAAGAGGAAAAATTTGTCAAGAAATTGGATAGAGGCTCAGGTAAATACAAAGGTAAACTCCCCTTCAAATGCTTTAACTGTGGAAGAGTGGGACACTATGCTGCTAAGTGTCCTCACAAGAAAATAAGGAATCAGGCTCAAGAGTCAGAGAAAAATAAATCAAAGAACTAGCAGAAAGGAAAGAAGTTCAGCAGAAAATCCTTCTATGCTCAACAAGACAACAGTACATCTGAAGATTCAGATGAACCCTCAAGTGAAGAAGGAACCTCCGAATTCTTATTGATGGCCATAGAAGAACTTGAAGGAATCCTGCTAGAAGATGAAGAAGAAGAAGGGGAAGTCGACCTTAAGGGGGAGCTAAGAAGTGCTCTGGAAGAGATTGACAGACTTAAACTGAAATGCAGAAAACAAAAGGACATTCTTCTCAAGTATGTAAGAGAAGAACAAAACTCAGAAGTCCTCATGCAGCTGAAGGTAGAGCTTGAAGAAGCCAAGAAGATAGAAGACATGTTACTTCAGCAAATCAAGGATAAAACCCGAGAACAAGAGAAACTGGAAGAAGAAGTAGTATGTCTCAGGAAGAAACTAGAAAATGCTCAAAGGACAGTGCTTATAAACTCTTCTCAAACAAGCTCTAGTAAGTTGAATGAAATTTTGGTTGCTCAAAGATCCCCAATGATAAAAACAAGAATAGGCTATGAAGGAGAATCGAGTAAAGGCAAAGAAAAGGAAAACAAAAATACTATTTTTGTAAAAGCAAAGAAGAATGATGAAGTAGCTCAAACAATTCCTATAAAAGAAGAAATCAGCAATAAGGAAGACAGAGATCAGAAGAAACCACTAGTAGCAAATAATGTAATAAATACTAAGACCCCTGAATATGTAAAAGTTGGAAACCATCAAAGAAGATTCTTCCCTCCAATGAAGAATGCCACCTGTTATGTCTGCCACAAGTTGGGACACATTGCTGCATATTGTCATGCAAGAAGGAGAAATTCAAACCAGCAAAAGATGCAAACATTGAAGAGACAACCTTACATGAGGTATGCAAATAGCTTCTATGGTTACTGCTTTTATTGTAAGGAATTTGGTCATAAAATCATTGAATGTAGAAAGTATGAACAAAGATTGATGTTTAACACCTCAAGGAGGTTTATGAATCAAAGAAATTATGCTCATACTCATAATTCTACAAAAACTATAATCAAATGCTGTATATGCAATCAAGTTGGACATATGCCCTCCAAATGTCCTCTGAAAGGATGTGATTCATCAACTCACAAAAGACACCAAACAAAAGGATGCCTCCAGTGGATAAAGAAGGAGAATAAGTGTGACTTGGCTCTAACTGCTCAAGACCTGAAAAGCCAGTGGTACCTGGATAGTGGCTGCTCAAAACACATGACTGGAGATAGAAGCAAGTTTATAACTCTTGATGAAAAGAAATCTGGCAATGTTACTTTTGGCAATGATAAATCAGGTAAGATAAAGGGAAAAGGCTCAGTCAGCATAGACAATGGCAGAGGAAAGGCCCAAGATGTACTATATGTAGATGGGCTGAAAGCAAATTTGCTGAGTGTCAGTCAGATGTGTGAAAAGGCTGTGAAGTTCTCTTCAGAGCACAAGACTATGAAGTCAGATCAAGTACAACCGGAAAGACTCTGCTCAAAGGTGTCCGAATAGAGAGTAATGTGTACATAGTGAAAGAGGAGGATGAAGCCTGCTATCTTAGCAAACTTGAGGAGTCATGGTTATGGCATAGGAGATTGGGACATCTCAGCTTCGACCATATCATCAGACTGAGTAAGAAGAAAGCTGTCAGAGATATGCCTGAAATAAAAAGGCCTTCAAATACCATATGCAAATCTTGTCAATTGGGGAAACAGAGTCGCACATCCTTTAAATCTAAAGATGAGCTATCAACAAGAAGACCACTCCAGCTTGTGCACATGGATCTGTGTGGACCTGCAAGAACTAGAACACCAAGTGGAGAATCCTACTTCATGTTGATAATAGATGATTTCTCCAGAATGACATGGGTTGATTTTCTCAAGAATAAATCGAAAGCTCTGGAAAAATTCAAAATATTTAAGGCATTAGCAGAAAATCAGACAGGATGCAAGCTGAAATGCATCAGATCAGACAGAGGAGGTGAATTCACTGATTATGACTTTGCAGACCTATGCAATGAACATGGCATAAAACAACAATTTACTATTGTAGGGACACCTCAGCAGAATGGAGTAGCAGAGAGACAAAACAGATATGTTCAACAAATTGCCAGAGCCATGATGCAAGAGAATAATATTGCTCAAACTTTCTGGGCAGAAGCTATACACACAGCAGTACATATCCTTAATAAAGCTCACTTAAGGCCAAGCAGTGACAAGACTCCCTTTGAACTATGGCATGGAAAGCCAGCTTCAATCAAACATTTCAGAATCTTTGGAAGCAAATGTTACATAAAGAATAATGATGAAAATCTTGGAAAATTTGATGCAAGAGCAGATGAAGGGATCTTTCTAGAATATTCTTCCAAAAGTAAAGGGTACAGGTGCTACAACAAGACTCTTCGGAAAATAGTAGAAAGTATTGATGTGAGATTTGATGAAGAACTTCCAAACAATACACGAAATACAGACTGCTGCAGTCCATCAGACAACCATGAAGAAGAAATCCAAAATGATGAGGAAACAAGCAGACAACAGAAGATACAAAGCTGAGTTCTAAAGCTCCCTCAAGATATACTCAGAAGAACCATCCTGAAGATCAGATCATTGGAGACAAGAGAGTAGGAGTCCAAACAAGAAGGCAACTAACAGAACAAACTGAAGAGGTATACATAGCCATGCTGTCACAAATAGAGCCAAAGAAATTTGAAGAAGCCAACAAGGACAAGTATTGGGTAAAAGCAATGAATGAAGAATTGGACCAAATTGAGAAGAACAATACCTGGGAACTAGTTCCTAGACCTATTGAGAAAAATATCATTGGTTCAAAATGGGTATTCAAAAACAAAATGAATGAGCAAGGACAAGGAATCAGGAATAAAGCCAGGCTGGTCTGCAAAGGATACTCACAAATTGAAGGACTTGATTATGAAGAAACATTTGCCCCAGTAGCCAGAATGGAAGCTATCAGAATATTCCTGGCATTTGCATGCTACCAAGACTTCAAGGTATATCAAATGGATGTAAAGTCTGCTTTTCTTAATGGAGATCTAGAAAAAGAAGTATACATGGAACAACCAGAAGGCTTCTCATTGACAAACAAAGAAGACTATGTATGCAGACTGAAGAAGGCTCTATATGGACTGAAACAGGCTCCTCGTGCTTGGTACTCAAGATTGGATAAACATTTGCAAAAACAGGGTTTTAAGAGAGGTGGAGTAGACAGCAATCTATACATAAAAGCCCATGAGAATAAACTCCTGATTGTTGTAGTGTATGTCGATGACATTATGTTCGGAAGCAACAAAGATGAACTAGCAAAAGGGTTTGCTGATGAGATGAAAACAAAGTTTGAAATGTCTATGATTGGAGAGCTCGGTTTCTACTTGGGACTGCAAATTCAACAAAAGAACACAAGCACATTCATCTCTCAAGAAAAATACCTAAAAGAAATGCTGAAAAAATTCAAAATGGAGGATTGTAAACCTGTGTCAACTCCCATGACCACAGGTTGCAAGCTGTGTGCTGATGATGGGTCTGCTAATATAGATCAAAAACTCTACAGATCCATGATTGGAAGTCTATTGTATCTGACTGCATCAAGACCAGACGTCATGCTAGCAGTAGGACTAGTGGCTAGATATCAAGCAGCACCTAAACAAAACCATCTTCTGGCAGTCAAAAGAATATTCAGATATCTACAAGGAACAATACAGTATGGACTTTGGTATCCTAAAAGCAAAAACTTCACTTTATCAGCATACACAGATGCAGATTGGGCTAGCTGTGTGGATGATAGGAAGAGTAGAAGTGGAGGTGCATTCTATCTAGGAGAAAGTATGGTGGCATGGCTAAGGAAGAAACAAACATCCATCTCTTTGTCTACAGCTGAAGCAGAATATATAGCAGCAGCAGCATGTTGTACACAAGTCATGTGATGAAGCAAACTCTTCAAGACATGAAGGTAAGCATTGATGAACCTATTTCAATCAAATGTGATAATACAAGTGCTATAAGTATATCTAAAAATCCTGTACGTCACTCAAAAACTAAACATATTCCAATTAAGTATCATTTCCTCCGAGAACAAGTGGCTCAGAAGATAGTAAAGCTGGAATATGTACCAACGAAAGAACAGACAACTGATATATTTACCATTTCAATACTTGAGAGATAAATTAGGGGTAGTATCTGGCAGAGGTCGAACTTTCAATATAAAGAGAAAGCACAATGTGAGAATGAAATCTAAAACATTGACTCAGGAGGAGAACAAAGAAGGAAAGCATAAAAACAAAACTAATAAAAGATCAAAGAGCTATAAGAACCCTTTCTCAGATACGCATTCAAAGTTGAAAAAAGCAACAAGGACCTTTTAGTGTTTAAGAGTATCATCCCCGTTCGCAATCTAGCATGACATGTGCACTTCTGGGAGGAACATCGTTAAAATCGGGATATCTAGGTCCAAACTCCGGGTTGTGCTGCTCAAATGACGATCGCAATATTTTTATTGGATTCCTCTTTCGGAGAGGTGTAAGATTGATCTAAAGATCATCTCAATCGGATGAGCAGAACATGTACTTTGAATTTATTCCACTTATCTGCTGGGTCGGCCTGGAATAAAATATTGACTTAAATGTCTTAAAGGACGTGTCACACACCCCCAAAGATTCCTATATATTGGAGAGACTTGGAGTTCATTTGACACACATTGGTGTGGAGGAATTCTCTCTCTCTTGATGGCGTTGGAGCTGCGTATTCTTTGTTTGGGTTGTTCTGGGGTTATGTGTGACACGCTTGGCCGAATGACCTATTGGAGACTTTGCTGGTAGAAGCATCCTGCTGATCGCCGTAACGCCACCATTTCTTATCTCTGTCTTGGCTTGTCTTCTATCGATCTATTAGTATGTTCTATCTTCTTCAATGTTGTGCCCTAATCTGAAATGGCATAGAACATGAGTTGAATTTAACATGGTATCAGAGGTAAAGGGGAAGACAATGCCCATTTGTGTTGATCCCCGATCTATTGATCATCTTGTGCAACGCTTCTTCTAGAAAAGGACATGGTGAAGCAGAATTTTTTTTTTGTGCCCTAGACTGTGTGGAAGGAGCTGTAAGTGACAGCATATTCCGGCCTAGAGGCATCCTGTGCAACGCTTCTTCTAGAAAAGGACATGGTGAAGCAGAATTTTTTTTTCTGTGCCCTAGACTGCGTGGAAGGAGCTGTAGGTGACAGCATATTTCGACCTAGAGGCATCCTGCCGCAGCAAAATACAAGCCTCTTTGGAGCCAATAAATTTGCCTGACTAAAAGTTATACCACCCGTAAAAAAGCAAAGGGTCGAAAAAGAAAAGATATACTCTCATACATTTACTGCGCGTTGTCTCTCTTGCCGCTTTTCGCCGCCTCTGCTTCGGGAGCCATCCAGGGTTTCGGGACCTTCTTATCAGTACCGGAGCCATTCCAGTCCCCGAAATATCGTTTTCCAGTTCTTTCCTGCGATTGCTATTTCGTTTTCAAAGGGAGTCGTTTTGTCCGTGATCGAGCCCTGAAGCGCTCAATTCCATTCACCACAAAGTTTTTTTTATGTTCGAGGGTTGCTTGCTTCGAGCCGTGAGCTCCATTGGCATTTCTCCAAGGTCGCGGGGGTTTTTCCCTTACCTTATCTGAAGACAGCATTGTTTTGCACAATTTTGGGGCCATCACTGTATCATAATACGTTACTTGTTCCGGGAGTTTTTTTTTAATTGGAATTTGGGAACGCAGGGTCGGAACAGCGTCGTGTCGGATCCTTTGCAGAATCAACAGGATATACAGTGAACATATAATGCGGAAAGCAATTGAGGACAACTGAACAACGAAGTGCGGATCTGCTTGTATAGTTTGCGGACTGTCTCAAGATGTCTAGAGAATAAATACGCAGGCATATCACAGCAAGATGTGTGAACAGTTCTGAGCAATAAAAAAAAAAAAAAAAAGGGTGCAAATTCCTTTGTGATGAAATGCGATTTTCCCGTGACGGCGATGTACATTTAGCTATTTCATTCTATATTGAACAGAAGCGGTCGCGATCCCTTCGACTAGACTGCCGATTTTTCGCATAGTGGGCCGCTGCTGCTAAAGATCTGTAAAGGGTTCAATGGCGGCCTTAAGATGCACAAAATTGGGAGTTTTAATAGTTCAATTCAGGTTAAATTAAACTAGCACGATTGTTCTGTGGATTTGAGCATTTGGGTCCGCCCAGTTTTGGTCGAAAATGGCGTCTACAGAATCAGGGAAGTGGTTGCAGGATGCACTGATCGATCTTTGCAGCAAAGTGGAATCTGGGTTGCATTTGGATTATGATTTGATTACAGGACTCGTCTCTTATTGTGAATTTCGACATGGCCAGGAATTGAGGCTTCGTGCAATAGCCAGAAAGGATATTGGCCTGGACCATGAAATGGTCACCATTGGCAACAGTTACTATGAGCCTGATATTCACATTAATGAAAATTTTGACAAAGAGGGAGAGCTGTCCCACAAAAGTATTTGAAATTGATCCAGGATTGAAGGCTACAGGCAGCGTATATTTTTTTAAGGCTACTGGCAGCATATATTCTCTGAAGGCTACAGCAAGTTGCTGAGCTAGGCCACAGGCCATAGCCAGCAACTTGAGGCGGTTTCTGGGTTACTCTGAAATGATTAAGGCTGAAAAAGGGACAGCGTGGTGTTGAGGATGCCGCAGGCCTGAAAGCCTGGAAGACCTGTTTGGTAATGTGTTCTTGCTGCAAATTGGAGCCGTTGTCTCATAGTTATTATGTTCGGTTCGTAGAAGCTATGCCATAGCGGAAGAGAGGGAAGTTACGAATTTTGTCCCTTATCTTAAGCACGAAGAGATGATGCATGGCGTAACATAGTCCCAGGTCTTCCTAGACTTGTCCTTTGCTGCACTAATTCTGCAAATGCAGACTTGTTGAATCTTGTTTGAAGGCAATAGGATGAGTGTTGTGGCAGGCCGCAAGCCATACCACAACTGCAAGCCGTGTGGTTATCACATGAGTTTTTGACTGTGTGATTTGAGGCAACCACAGATTCAAGCCAAAGTTGGATGCAGACCAATCACATAATTCCCAGATCTGTGCACATGACATAGACAGGATTCCAAGTGAAATCAAAGGAATTGTTTTGATGTACTTGGCAAAGTCTTTAAGATCTCTACATTCAGGAGCAGTAAAGTAATACTGGCACAGCTGACCAGTAACAATGGTTGTGAATCAGCATATAGCTGAACTCAACCTAGTGACAGTGACCCTAGAAAGTGCTTTGTCCAGTTTTATCTTGTTGAATGATTGAGGCTGGAACATTGATGAACAGGAGTACCTTTATTACTGTGTTGGATCTGCATGGACTGACATGAAGAAGGCTAAATTCTGTGTTTTAACATCTGTATGATCGGTTCCTAGATCTGAGAAATCTAGGAGAAAAATCGCAGAACTGAGATCTGCAGTCTTGGGCAGATCTGTAAATAAAAGCAGTTCTGGATGAGATGACAGATGTTGTAGATGAACACCTCAAGAGCAGAATAAAAGGCAGATTGGATCCTTAGCTCAGTAAAGAAAGTCTTAGAGGGCTGGTTGAGGAAGCTACAGTAGATCTCCACAAAACATCAGGTAATTGTTGTAAGCTTGAAACCTTCACTACTGTTAATGATGAAGAAAACTGTGATGCAAGTTCAGAAGGTATCTCTGTAACGGCCATTTTGAGGAGCTAAATCTGTGAGTCTATGTCACTGTCATTATGACAGTGATATAGACAGACACCCTTGTCTACGAGATTCATAATAACTGTAAGCTTGTGACAATATCAACTTGAAGTGTGAACTAGGAAATTTTTTGCAACTTTCAGCCACGTTGTTGGAGTCTTGAATCATGATCAGCAAACTCTGATTGGATGGCTTTGACTATGGGAGATCAAGTCCCTATTCAAGTTGGTGTCTGGGATGCCCTCATTTAAATAGATGTCTTCTCCCGAGAGAGAAGCCGACATTAAGAGGGAGATATATCTGTATATGCTCCTGAGTGGATAACTTTGTTCAACGAAAGAAGATCCTCATGGCTCAAAGACATATGGCTTCAGAGGGGGAAATTCTGGAAGAAATCCAAGAAGCCATATACTAGCAGCCATGAGTACTATTGTACAAACTGACTTTAGATCCTTTGAGGAAGTCGTAAAGCATCAAGTCTGGAAGGATGCTATGCGCAAAGAGTATGAGTCCATTATGAAGAATGATGTGGTCCCAAGACCATAGGACAAAGCAGTTGTCACCTCAAAATGGAATTACAAGATCAAGCATGGATCTGTTGGAAGTACTGAAAAGTTCAAGGCAAGATTCGTTGCCTGTCAGGAAGGTATAGACTATGATGACATATTTGCACCTGTGGCTCGAGATACCACCATTCGATCTATTATAGCCCTTGCTGCTACGCAAGGATGGAGTCTTCATCAGATGATGTGAAGACCGCATTTTTCTGCATGGTGTGATAAAGGAAGAGATATATGTGGAGCAACCTCTGGGGTTGGAATTCCAGGATCGGGACACCCATGTCTGCAGGATGAAGAAAGCCCTCTATGGGCTGAAACAAGCACCCCGAGATTGGTACAAGAGGATAGATAGCTACTTGATGAAGCTGGGCTTCACTCGAAGTAATGCTGATCCGAACCCTTACTTCAAGGTTGTCAAGGGAAAACCTCTCATTCTGGTGCTGTATGTGGATGATCTCTTCTTGACAGGTGTTGACCCTCTCATTCATCAGTGCAAGAGGGAGCTCGCTACTGAGTTCGAGATGAAGGACCTAGGACTGATGTCTAGGCCTGAAGGTCTAGCAGAGACCTGGCGAGATTTTCCTTTCTCAAGGAAAATACATTATGAAGTTTCTGGTATGATGGACTGTAAGTCCATGGAACTCAACTTTAAGAAGTTGAGTAGCAGCGTTGCTGGGCCCGTCCTACTGAGTATCGTCAACTCATAGGGACCCTGATGTTCTTAATGAACACCTGTTCGGACGTATGTTGTGTAGTGAACACTTTGAGTCAACACATGGTTGATCATAACATTCACTGGGTTGGTGCCAAGAAACTCTTGAGATATCTCTGAGGCATGATAGACCATGGGCTGAGATACACTGCCGGGAGTATGACACTCCATGGATATACTGATACCGATTGGGCTGGCAGTGTGGTGGATCGCAAGAGCACATATGGATGCTACTTCACATGTAGATCTGCTTCGGGCAGGAATCTAAAGTCGGTAGCCTTGAGCACCGCTGAGGCCAAATACATTGTAACATGTATGGCCTGTTGTGAAGTCACTTGGTTGTGAAAGCTCTTCTGTGAGCTGTTCGAGCATGTGCTAGATGCCACCGTTATCCTTTGTGATAACCAGAGGGGGATTCATTTGTCATAGAATCCCAGGTTCCACGATTGATCCAAGCATGTTGATGGCTGGTACCGCTTTATCTGGGATATGGTACAGCGAGGCGCCGTAAGGCTCCATCATATAGGAACTGATGAGCAGGTCGCGGATATTCTCACAATGCCCTTGGGGAAGGTCATGTTCCTAACCTTCCGTGAGAATCTTGGAATCATGGAACGACCCTATTCTGAGGGTCCTGTTGGACGATGAGCTCTGGGAGCTCAAAGGGGGGTTTTGGGGATAGCTTCTCGGAGCTATAAGCACTTATGGTGCTTCTACCCCACCGTTGTGATTATTGAGTTGGTTCGCCTCTCATTTATTTGTGCCCCGTATGCATCCTACCCATTGAGTTAAGGGCTCATGGGAAGTACCTCTCATTTGGCCAATGAGATGGGAAAGGCTAGAGACTAGTAGCAAAGACCGATGGACGCATCAGAATTTGCCATACTCTCTATCTAGGATGGCACGGTCCAACCACTTGATCTGGGATCAAGTATAGTGAGGTTTCGGACCTCCGCCTGACCTCGGGTCAGATGAACCAACTTCGGGTTGGTTGGCCGCAGCAAGCTACTTGCTGGATGACGCACGATGTTTGGATTGCACTAGTGGACTGGAGTTCTCCCTAGTTGAGAGGGAGTGTTAAAATTGGACATCTAGGTCCAAACTCCGGCTGTGCTGCTCAGATGGACGATCGCAATATTTTTATTGGATTCCTTCGAGAGGTGTAAGATTGATCTAAAGATCATCTCGATCGGATGAGCAGAACATGTACTTTGAATTTATTCCACTTATGTGCTAGGTCTGCCTGGAATAAAATATTGACTTAAATGTCTTAAAGGACGTGTCACACACCCCCAAAGATTCCTATATATTGGAGAGACTTGGAGTTCATTTGAGACACATTGGTGTGGAGGAATTCTTTCTCTCTTGATGGCGTTGGAGCTGCGTATTCTTTGTTTGGGTTGTTCTGGGGTTATGTGTGACACGCTTGGCTGAATGACCTATTGGAGACATTGCTGGTAGAAGCATCCTGCTGATCGCCGTAACGCCACCATTTCTTATCTCTGTCTTGGCTTGTCTTCTATCGATCTATTAGTATGTTCTATCTTCTTCAGTGTTGTGCCCTAATCTGAAATGGCATAGAACATGAGCTGAATTTAACAAACATAGCTATAAAACATATACAGGCTCACTATATCAGACAAAGACAAAATGTATATTCAAGTTCGATAACCCTCAAAGTGTTCTCTCAACAAGTCTTATACATCACTCTGGAACAACATGGTAAAAATTCAACAGAAGAGGGCCTAATCTTAACTCAAAAAATAATAATACAAAAAGCAACCCTTTGCCATTGATGTCAAAGGGGGAGGAAGAACAAGCAGGACGAAGAACAGGCAAACAGGAAGAGCAAGCAACAGGAAAAAGAGAAAGCAAATAGAGAAAGTGGATTTCCATCAATGCCAAAGGGGGAGACTATTGGAAATATTGTCATTGATGGAAAAGGAGGCAGCGCTGAAGCAGAAACAGACAAAGAAGGCAGCGCTGAAGCAAAGGAAGGCAAAGGAAGCACAGTGAAGGCAATGGAGGCTCAACGAAAGCAATAGAGGCAACAAGAAGAATGTCAAAATGTAACAGTCATAGAAGCACAGTGAAGAACTGTTATCAGAAGGTAGAGACAAGAGGTGAAGCGAATGTATGTGCCAGAGGCGAGACAGAGGCGAGAGCCATATAAAATTCGGAATCGCACACTTCAAACTATACATATATAATATAAAACAAATATTATTCCGGGAATCGCACACTTCAAATGGCGTTATACATATAATATAAAACAAATATTATTCCGAGAATCGCATGACCCATTGGCAATGTATACATATTTATCTATTATATATATGTGTGAAGTGCATCATATAAACAATAGTCAAGGCATATACATTAATATATATATTTAAGTGGAGCGTGTTATGATCAATGGTAAGGAAGTAATATACGGTGGGACCCCTCCCCAATCGCAATCGGAGCATCGAAATATGAGCCAATCGGAACATCCAACCAAAAACTTGCGATTGTGATTGAAGCCTGGACCCGATGGGTGTATAAACGGTGGTTAATACATATTTGAAGTCCAGCATAATCGCATTGGAGATTATGAGAGCATCGGAACATGCAACAAAGAGTTGCGATTACGATTGGAAGTCCGGACCCGATTGGTATATAAACTACAACTCATATATAGCTTGAGTTCGAGGTCTAATCGCATCGACATTGGTCAATCGCATCGGAGAATATAAGAGTTGCGATTGTGATTGGAAGTCTGGACCCGATGGATATATAAACCACATTTCATATATAGCTTGAGTTCCAGTACTAATCACATCGGCAAATCTTATTGAACAGTGACCAATCGCATCGGATTTAAGCAGGGCATCGGAACATACAACAGAAAGTTTACGATTGCGATTGGAAGTCCGGACCCGACAGGTTTATGAACCGTATTTGATATGTGTCAGAAACATATATAAACTTAGAATTTGCGATTGCGATTAATCGCATCGCATCGTATAATCAGACGTGGAGTTAAACAAAATATCGCAAACATGCAACAAAGAGTTGCGATTGCGATTAAAGGCTCTGACTCGATAGGAAAATAAACTACACCAATATATACCTAGAGTTCCGGTGAATGTTGATTCATCGCACGGAGCATTTGAGTTGCGATTGCGATCAATCGCACCTGGAAAGGTGAGTGGTCAATCGCACCGGCTGGGCAGCTTGCGATTGCGATCAATCGCAATCGGAATTACCGGCGGGTGCATTCCCTGCATCTAAAGGAAGTGGGCCTGAAAGGATTTTTTATACGTTTAAACAAGTTTTATTATATACGCCAAGAATTGATTTAAGTCGTATCAAAAAGGGCAGTTTGTACTTTAAACTTATTAGAATTCTGCCAAGAGCTGAAACTGGGTTATATATATTAAAAGGCGTTGTCATATATATATATATATATATATATATATATATATATATATATAATGCGTTGCTGCTATTGTATTAAAAGATGCCGTGTGGTCTGTGAACCCACGGGCCTCGGCTTAAGGTGGAGGGTGATTTGTAATAGAATACAATTGTGATATATGTATGTTCTGGCTTGCAGAACTCGCCACATCAACAAGACACTCGTGGCATGAAAAGGGTTGGAATTTCCCTGATTTAAAATTCAGCAATTGAATTTTATTTATTTAAAAGGCACAGTTACACGTATGCAGCAGTTACACCCCCACAGAGGACAGAAAAGCAAACAGAGCCGGAAGGAGATAAAAAACAGTCACAGAAAAGACAAAGACAGCCAAAGAAAAGACAAATGCACAGTGATCCAAAAGGCTGTATGAGTGAGCTGGAGCTCTCATTGTAATTAAATGTAAATATTTTTAATTGATTTATATTGTTGTGATGCATTGGCAAGTCTCTAGAGGAAAAACAAAGATCCCACTGTAATATTAAAATAAGCACCTACAGTTACATTTTTTTGAGTGAGCTGGAAAAGAAATGAAAAGGAAGAAAGCAAAGAGATATGGCTGTCCATTCCAAATTCCTTGAGGAATGCTAACAGTCACAAGAAAATTCTTATAAATAATATCGTCTAGATATGCAAGAAAGGGAATGAGGGAGTTAGAGAGAGTAAATCTAGAGAAGGCAGAGAATAGAAGTGTAAGGCAAAGAAGACTAGAAGAAGAGTAGAACGAGAAGCGGACGAGAAGCTACAAAACAGAGTTGATATCTGAGGTAAATCAGCAAACATTCAGTTTTGAAAAATTGAGGAAGTTGGAGCTTCCCTATCAAGTTGCAGCTTGATAGTTGTCAATTGTAGCTGACTGGGGTTGGAGCCTCCTGTAGGTTGGTGCCTGCAGAAAATTGAAGGGAGTTGGTGCTTCCTTGCAAGTTGTAGCTTACAGAATTGAGGTAGGAGCCTCCTGTAGGTTGGTGCCTGCAGAAAAACAGTGGTGAGAGGGAGTTGGAGCTTGCCTTTGCATCACAACAATAATAAGATGTGGTTTTCTCCCTTTATGGGTTTCAATTATATCTAGTGTCTTTGTGCATGTCTTGATGTGATTTATCTAATCTGCTTAATACTTGTTGCTCACATATTAAGACTGTTGTTACATTAACAAATCTGTTTGATACTTGCTGCTCACTAATAAAGATTGCTCACATATTAAGTTGATCATGAAGTGAAGGTGTAAATAAGTTTTAAGAGAAAAGTTTTAAAAGTCCATGTATGTGTTAAACTGATTCACCCCCCCCCTCTCAGTTTAACTAAGGGTTCAACAACAAACAAATCACAAATCAGTACACCAGTATTATCACGTGGTTAAAACCCTCGAAGAGGAAAACAGTCCACGACCTGAGCCAACGCGGCCACTTCAGGAAATTTATTAATAAAAAAAGAAAAGTTAAATATGTTTCTCTCATAAACGGTTACCGGACAAATGACCCTCCATGCTCTTTAAATAGAGATAATCTACATAGTAAAGAAACACACTTTAACTAACTCTACACTAAACTAAGTTATTCTTAACTATTTCCTATGTGTCAGAATATCCTAACATCCTCCCTTAAGACCAACTTGGGATAGGATTGAAGGATTTACAAAGGTGACACAAAATGAGCCTATTTCCTATGTGTCGAAATATCCTAACATCCCCCCTTAAGAACAAATTGGGATAGGATTGAAGGATTTACAAAGGTGACACAATAGGAGAAGGAAGGAGGCATTAGAGCCTATCCCCCCTTAATCATAACTTTCCTGAACTCCAAGCATGGATCGAAGTTTGGTAAACTTAGCTTCTGTGAGAGCCTTTGTAAAGATATCGGCTACTTGATCATTGGTTGGACAATACTGCACTTCAAGAACATGATCATGAATGAGCTTTCTGATGAAGTGTATGTGGAGCTCAATGTGTTTAATATGATGATGCTGAACTAGATCTTTACATAGCTGAATGGCACTCTGATTATCACACCAAAGTGTAGTTGGATGTTGTTGATGAAGACCAAATTGAGACAGGATCTGACGAAGCCATATGGCTTCCTTGCTGGCTTCAACTGCACCACGATACTCTACTTCTGCTGAAGAAAGATAGATGGCACTTTGTTTCTTACAAGACCATGTAATAGGTCCAGAACCAAGAGTGACTACATATCCTGCAGTAGACTTTCGATCATCAGGGTCACCAACCCAATCATAATCAATGAAACCAATCAACAATAGAGATGCTCCTGCACTATAATGAATCCCGAACTGAATTGTACCTCGAATATATCGAAGTATTCTTCTAGCTGCTTTCCAGTGACTTTCATGAGGTTGGTGCATAAACCGAGCGACAAGACCAACGGCAAAGGAAAGGTCAGGACGAATATGGGTTAGATACAGAAGTTTACCAGCAAGTTGACGGTATAAGGTAGCATCAACTTCAGGGGTAGTACAAGTGACTGAAAGCTTGACTCCATACTGAAAGGGAGAAGCGGCTAGCTTATAGTTTTCCATGTCAAAGTTGTGTAGAAGATCACAGGCATACTTGGACTGAGAGAGGGTAATGCCTTCCTTGGATTGCAAGACTTGAAGACCAAGGAAATAATGCAAGTGTCCTAAGTCTGTCATTTCAAACTTCTTTTTGAGGCTAGACTTCACATGGTTTATATGGTTAGGATCACTACCAGTAAGGATAAGATCATCAACATAAAGAACAAGAATGGTGAAGGACTTACCCACTTTCTTGGTGTAGACAATGTTGTCAGAATGACACCTAGAAAAGCCATTATCTAATAAAAATCTATCAATTTCGGCATACCAAGCCCGAGGAGCTTGTTTAAGACCATAGAGAGACTTCGTAAGGCGACAAACAAGGCTAGAGTCGTTTTGGATAAAGCTAGAGGGTTGTTCCATGTAGATTTCTTCATGCAAATCTCCATGTAAGAAGGCGGATTTAACATCCATCTGATGGACTTCCCATTTAAAAGGGGCAGCTAGGGAAAGAACAAGGCAGATAGAATTAATTTTGGAAACAGGGGAGAAGGTTTCAGTATAGTCAATGCCTTCAACTTGTCAAAATCCTTTAGCGACAAGACGAGCTTTATGTCTATCCACTTTTCCATCTGGTCCAAACTTTGTTTTGTAAACCCATCTGCATCTGACAAGTTTTCTTCCTTTTGGAAGAGGAACAAGATCCCAAGTATTGTTCGACAATAAGGAAAGATATTCTTCATTCATAGCTTCATCCCAATCTGGATGACTGGAGGCTTCTTCAAAGGTTTCTGGATCAAGGTTTTCTGGAACTTGAGCCAATAAGGAATAGGCTCTTTCGAACTGAGAACGTGTACATCGCCGATCGACAAGGTCACCTGCAGGAGAACCTGCTGCATCCCGAGTAGAGCGAACCCGTCTTGGAAGTTGTGGAGTAAAAGGAATAATTTCAAGAGGTGGAGGAGGACTGTCATCCTCGTTGTATATCCTTTGACATCTTCTGAATATCCAACAAGAATGCATTTTTCACTCTTAGGTTCTAAGGCTTTATTTTTCGCATTTGGAATATGGGCCCAAGCATCACTTCCAAAAACACGAAAGTGACTTACATATGGTTTGATTGAGCTCCAAGCTTCTTTTGGAGTTATATTCTTTAAAACCTTAGTAGGAGTGTGATTTACTATGTAATTAATTGCTTCTACCCAAAATTTGAGACTAAGTCCTTTATATTGAAGCATACAAATAGCCATTTCTTTTAAGGTGTGATTCTTCCTTTCAGCTACACCATTTTGTTGTGGAGTATATGGAACAGTATGTTGCAATTGAATGCCATGCTCGGTGCAGAAGTTGATAAATTTGTTGTTAACATATTCTCCTCCATTTTCTGATCTTAACTTGAGAATTTGATGTCCAGATTGTTTCTCAACAAAAGCCTTAAAGGCCAAAAACGTGTTAAAAAATTCACTCTTGAGTTTTAAGAAGTATACCGAAGTGCGTCTGGAAAAATCATCAATGAAAGTTAAGAAGTACTTGCAACCAGAGAAACAGACAACAGGAAGTGGACCACATAAATCACTGTGCACAAGCTGCAAAGGGACTGAAAAGCGCCGAGAGGCACGTTTGTCAAAACTATCCCGATGATGTTTTTTGAGTACACATGCGAAGCAAACACCATCTCGGCAAGATACCATACGAAGACCTGTCACCATACTTTCTTTACATAGAGTGTGAAGAGAGCAATAGTTTAAGTGACCAAATCTCTCATGCCAAAGTTTGCTCACTTCATCATTATGAGCAACAAAAACGGAAGGAAGACATGATGACCCAAAGTTGTCAAACTTATACAACCTTGTGGAATCATCAGCAATGCCAGTAGCTAAAATATGTCTAGGATCTTTGAGGTCCTTAATTACAACATCATGAGGTGAGAATTCTACTAGTTTCCCTTCCCTTGAATGAGTTATCTGATAAACAGAGAGAAGGTTGCATGACAAGGTAGGAACACATAGTACATCATTAAACTGGCCATTATCTAGATGAATGGTTCCAAATCCTACAACACTAAGAGATCTATCATCGCCAAGATAAATATGTTTGGTTTTACAATCATTTAAAGAAGAAAACATGGCTTTATTTTTGGCCATGTGGTAAGAAGCTCCAGAATCAATGAGCCACTCATGAGAATGAGAAGAAGAAGATACATTTAATGCATAACAAGATCTTCATGCTTGACAACCACAAGCAGAAAGTGCCGTTCCTGAAGATGAAGGTGAAGAGTGCTCCAAATTGATGTTGTGCTTCTTCATTACTACTTCTAAGGCTTCCATCTTCTTAAAACATTTGGACTCTATATGGCCATCACGATTACAAAAGTTGTAATGTTTATCTGTCTTCTTCCCTTCTTTTTTTTTGTCATATCATTTGGGTGAGTTGCTTTTTCAGTTTGCGGCTGAGATTGCTTAGGACCCTTGTTTGGTTTCGGACCATACTTTTTAAGATACTGCTTCTTGGGATTCTTTTGATATGATTGTTGTTGGGTTGTTAAGACTTTCTTAGAAGCGTTTCCAGAAGTGATAAGACCAAGGTGTAAGAATTTTTCTTGTTCTCTTATCAAAGAATCGTAAAAGGCATCAAAAGAGGGATTCTTGTAGGTGGTTCCTGAAGAAATGATGGCTTCTCTAGTGGAATGGAAGGTGGAAACAAATACAGAGTATGCAGGGCCAATCTTAGCAAGAATGCAATAGATAAGGCTACCATATTCCTTTTTGACCTTACAACCTTCTAAAAGAAGTCTAAGGGTCTTGAATTTGGACAAAAAACCTTCAATAGAGGAGAAATTATTGGGGTCCAAAGTAAGCAACTTATTTTCAAGCTGGTGGGCCCTGATTTGATTTTGAATGCCAAAGACAGTATTTAGCTTTTCCAGGGCTTCATGGGGGTGTCAATGTCAAGGATATGAATTTGAAGATCTTGAGCAATGCACATTCCTATCAACCCTTGTGCTTGATCTTGTTTATTTTCCCATTTAGCGACTTTATCATCATCGGAAGGTTTAGTTTCTTGTTTCGTGGCTATTCTATAAAGCCCTTTACTTCTAAGTATATCTACCATGTGAGGTAGCCATTGTAAATAATTGGTACTGTTAAGAATAATCGAGCATGCACTTTCCATTTTTTCAAAAACTAAAGCTGAAACTAACTGCTCCAATGTAAAGATCTCGAAAAATTAGGTTGATTCAAAAAAATTGGCTTGAAAAACGACTTCCGGATGAAGAAGTTATGCCTTTTTGAAAAAGTTGAGTTGTAGATACTGAATAGTTACGGGAACGGGTTGAAATTTGATGATGAAGTTCAACCTTAAAAAAAAAAATCCCACCCTTTTAACAAAAAACTTTTTACAAAAGAAGCTTGAGAAAGAGACTTGAACCCAAGACCTCTATTCTCATAAACTAACTTCTCACCAAGTGAGATAGTAAAAGGATTCTGTAATTGTTTGAAAGGATGAAGGGATTTTTTTTTTTCAAGTCTTTTGTGTGCGTGCTTTTTCCTGCACAAGAAAAACACAAAAATCCGAGCAAAAAAAAAAAAACAAAACAAAACAAAATGCAAGCCTTACGGCAGAATGTTAGATTTTCGATTAGCCTTACCGCCAACTATCTATTTTTTCACTATTTCTGATTTCTCGAGATCGCACAAAGACGCGGGGAAAGAGCATACATAGAAAAAAAATCTCTTCCTCCTGTTTCTCATTTGCCGAGATCGCACACAACGCAGAGCAAAGAACATACACAAAGAAGAGGGTATAGATCCAGAATATAAATAAAACCTACAACCGGAAACCTTTTCGCATGAAACGAAAGGCGTTCCTCACTGTAACAGACGCTTCGAACACAACAGGGCAGTTCTCTAGGCCCGAAAAAGTTCAGAAACAGTAGATCTAGAAAACGACAGTCGCATGCAGTCAAACCGGCTTCGGATTTGGATCAACAACGGATGCGGCCCTCAAAATAGCTCTGATACCATGTAGGAATTTACAGGGTAACTTCCTTATATCAAAAACCAAAGGTCACAGCTCACAAACAAATCACAAATCAGTACACCAATATTATCACGTGGTTAAAACCCTTGAAAAGGGAAACAGACCATGGCCTGAGCCAACACGGCCACTTCAGGGAATTTATTAATATAAAAAGAAAAGTTACATATGTTTCTCTCATAAACGGTTACCGGACAAATGACCCTCCATGCTATCATGGACCAATCGGGTGTTAAGCCATGAATCAAGTGTCGCTAATACTGAGGAAAGAGAGAACCGTCGGATCACTACAAATCGTGACCATCAGATTATAAGTTACAAATGTACATAGCAAAGAAACACACTTTACCTAGCTCTACTCTAGACTAAGTTATTCTTAACTATTTCCTATGTGTCGGAATATCCTAACAGATCTCTGATTGACTGCAATCTGAAGAGAAAATGCTCCATGTCTTCTCCCTTGGTCATCATGAATGACCTCATCTGTGTCTCCAACAGCATCTTCCTTTGGACAGATTTTCCCTCATATAGGGAGATTAAGCCTTCCACATCTCATTAGTTGTCTTCTTCTCAGCTAAGTGTGATACAATATGGTCCTTAATTCCATCCATGATCAGCTGCTTGGCTTGCTCAGCAGCTTCCTTATGCTTCCGAAGGAGATCCGGATCGGTTGGTGTGGCCAGAGTTTGCTCTACATGGCCTCTAAGATTATATGCCTCAAGGACTATCAGGATCCTTGCCTTCCAAACTGAAAAGATGGAGAGACCATCCAATCTATCCTGATCACGTAGTCCATGAGGAGCCATTTGCTCAGAAATGTGTCGAAACTTCCCTTTCTCTTTGCTAGAGAATTGGATCTAAGGCCCTTGGTGAAACAGGCACCTTCTGCTCCCTCTAACAGCTCATTTCCCTCCTTGGAAATCTGCCAAATCAACAATGATTCAGCTCTCTGTGATCCTCTGATCAAACTGCAAGTTTCTTTGGCTAGAAACTCTCTAAGAAGTTGATCTCCTCCCGCTCTTTGTCACTTGTGCTTAGGTTAAAAATCTAAAAGCTTTAGAAATTTAACCCCACCAGCACCTTTTGAATCTCTGCAGCTAATCTTCAGTCTTTTCTGGATCTGACAGATTCAGATCTGCATCATACTGGCAAGCTTCAGACTAATCCAACGTTGTTTCTGAGCTGCCTCTATGTAGTAATTGCGTGGACTTGCTAGGAGACAGTGTTAGACTGCGTATCTTCCCTCTGCGTGAATTTGCCTCTAAAAACTGCGGTGTCCCTTCAGATCTGCGTTTCTGCTACTTTTCCAACTGCTTTCTGCAGCTAGAACCTTCTGTCTCTTGTTGGTGACCCTTCTATATCTGCAATTGCTCTGATACCATGTGAAAATTTATGAATCTTATACTTATGCAGAAATATTTACTGTTAATCTAGTTATGCTCCTCCTACTTAGATAAGTTATTAACTGAATAAATTCAAGTTAAAATTGAAGCAAAACACATAACAAATCTTCACCAATTTAGATCTAGAACAAGTTCATGCACACATAGACAAAGTAACACAGATATTTTCTAGACAAATAGTCCCCAGAAAAACCCAATGCGGGAAAATCGGTCTTCTCGCTGTTGGAGGGTTTTATTATTAAGAATTTTCTGAATACAACAAATCTGGGTTCCAGATCTGGAAAACTAGACAGAGAAATAATAGATCTACAGCTCACTGGCTATTATGAAGCCAAAATAATGACTGATCCACACCCTCAAACGGGATTTACATAACTCAGCCAATATTAGGGCCTAGAAACCCCAGCGCTGCCCTGGAAACATAGTATTAAAAACCGGAACCGGTGACCAGACCGGTGGACCTAATGAACCGGTACCGGTCAGGTGTAAACGAACTGGTTTTTAAAAAAATACATTAAATAATTATTTTTTAATAAAAAAAACTATTTTTAAGATTTGCAACCATGATTCCAAGCCAATAGAGACAAAATATGCAAAGTTTGCTCATTTATATACCATGTAAAGGTGAATATATCAAAATGGCACCGAGTGCAATACATATCATCGAAAAAATGCATAAGCAATGAGGCTCCAAACGACCCATAATGTCCAAAAACAATATTACAAGCTATGAGCATTGAGGCCATTGGCCTACATAGTACAGTGACAGTCTACTACAAATCTACATATATGATATTACTAAATTCTAATCAATGATCAATATTATCACTTGAAACTTCTAATCGTGATCAAAGCTCAAACTCAGACTTCAGTTGGGTGAACTTGAGTCTCCCGACTCTCGACTGCCAAACTTTGCAACTGCTCTAGTCACAAACTTCTCTATTGGTTCAGTGACTTTCCAAAACAACCCTAAACCGGAAAAATAAGCTTGTGTGGGTCCCGTTTGCGGCCTTGGCAGTTGACCAACCGGTTAAGGACGGAACCGGCCAGTTTATGGATAAACTGTCTGGTTCCATCCTTAACCAGTCGATCAGCACCGGTTTGACCAGGAAAAAAGGCGAGAGAATGGATTAAACCGAGTTTTTTGACCGGTTTTGACCGACGAAGGGTCTGACCGACTAGTTTGACCAGTTTTCGGTTTGACCCAGCCGATTTTAATGATGTGCCTGGAAAGCCTCTGTGTCAGCCTCTGAAGCCCTTGCGTCCTTCAGTGTTGGCTTGGAAAGGGCTGCGTTACCCTAGACTGGGTGACGCAGGCCTTACGCTGCCCCTTAGGGTCTCTGCATAACCCAGAGGGTTTCCTGTTAAAAATTACGATGTCCTTGAGGGACTGCGCAGCACCTGGTAGCACAGTTGTTGCCCTTCCTGCTGCTGCTCTCCTGATTCTCTGCTCTGCCTCTTTGAGCTGATCTCTGCCTCTTGCTGATTCTAGTCCTTGGGATTAAATCATCCCCTTGGCCGAAATTCCCCTCTCTTCAGCTAAAACACTTCTAAGAATTCTTAGCAAACCCGCCCTAAAATCTCAGCTTAGCTTCAGTGCTCTACCTCTATGTGTCTTTATGTAATATTCCTAATTAGCTATGGCTAATTGGAATATTCGATTTTGCTCAATTTTGCCGTCTATAGTTTATTCATAAATAAAAAGGTGAGTAGAGAAGACATAACTCACTTTAGAAATACAAGTTCACTCCCTAGTAGCACAACGTTGTAACTTAAGTGAGCCAAGGGGGCCAAGAGACCACGTAGAGAGGGGCCCACGTAGACACATGGAGGGACTGCACAGGCCAAGAGGGAGCACGTGGCAACGTTGGAGGAGGTGAGCCTTAGGGTTGAGAGGGGCTAACGCTATATAGAGGGGAGAGCCTCCTCATTTTGATCATTCGTTGTTGATGATATTGAGCTAGTCATTTCAACTTCTTGAGCACGCTGGTTGTTTAGCCTATCTGCAGCACTGTTTAGTGCATTGAGTGTCTCCGATCGGAGATCTCGCCCTTAGCCCCGGGGGACTTCGAGTGCCTGCTCGGGCAAGGTAATTTCTTCAGCATTTTGTGGGAGGATTGATGTTTGGATTTTCTTGTGGAGCTGGGCATTCAGATACTGCGCAGTCTTGAGAGGGAGGACGCAGTCCATCCTAGGGGAGCTCCGGATTGAGTTTCTTGCAGGGGTTTCGAGCTTGGAGATTAAGCAAAGGATTAGCCTTTGCCTTTGGGAGGATTTTGGGTGGAGTTTGAGGCTGTATTTCAGTGGTTCCTATTCAGCCTCTGCGCAAAGCCTTGGAGGACAGTGTAATTCCCCAAGGGGGTGATTTTTGGGGGTCAGCCATTTCAGATATGATTTCTGGGTTTTGCTGTGGTTGATGAGTAGAGGTGGATTCCAGATTTTCAGCTCATTCCGGCGAGGGGATCAGCCCCAAATCATCAGTTCATTTCAGCAGTAGCAGCTACACGGCAGTTTTCGAGCAGCTGGGATGCAGTTCAGAGAGCAGCGATTTCTTCGATATTCTAAGAGTATTTCTTCACTTGCCTTGGGCAAGTCTAGGTGCCATCACTCTGATCACCTGTTGTACTCCATTATATTTCTCAGTATAATAAAATGGCTTAGCATTCTCTCTCTATATTTCTGGATGATTTATCGTACATTCTATCTATGCTATTGTATGTCTGCTTTACTATTATCTTTATGTATTTTCGGGCATTCTAGTTCTATACCACTTGGTGTGTTTATCTCATACTCTTAGATAGAGTCTGGAAAGGGCCAGGTAGCCTCCAGATCTCACCCTCTTCATAGAGGTGAAATATCTGGTAAACGCCCTCCCAGTCCATCTCTGGTTGGAGTTTTCTTGTGTTTTAGAGATATCCCTGAAGCGGGATATTACACTTTATAAATGACCCCAAGCCTTTCCTTTATATTTTTCTCGTTGGGAAACCAACGGCCATGGTCAGATCTTAAATCAATGGCTAAGATTAAAAGAAATCTTGATCTGTGTGACTTAAGACAATTTCATCACATGTTTAATTAAATTCACTTTAATTATTTAAGTTCCCTAAGTTTTAACTTGGGAAATACATTAAAATAATTAATTAATTCAATATCTTCTAAACCAGATGAAATTTCCCATATCAATTTATGGGTCTTGTAGATCAAGTGTACTCTAGTCCGTGGGAGGTAGAGCGCAACTAATGCTACCCCAAATACACAAAATCTCAACAAGGTTACCTCTGCACAGTGGAGAGAGAGAGAGACAGAGTTAGACAGTTCGCATGCAATGATCAAGTCGATGGGACGAGGCGACATGAGTTGCGCACGTTACCCAGTGGAGTGGGCTAGATTTATGGAGATGGTGGTAGTCAAGAGTGAAGCTCAGCAAGAGCTTCCAAACATTGGGGATACTGGAGGCCCAGGTTGGCATTCGGATCCAGGAGGGGCTTCCTACAATATACTTGAGATGCAGGATGACGGCTGTTGGGATCCAAGTGGGATTCCCCACCACATAATGGATGTAGCTAGTGAGGGCATTGGCAATGTAACGGATCTAGTGACCAAGCATCCACACACTTTTAGATCTCCATCAGCATTAGTGATGGGTTGGGTTGACAGGGGAGCAAGTAGACACTACAACTTGTTTGAGCATGTTGGTAGTGCATGGAGTCACAAGATGATCACATACTCTGGCAAGAGTTTGTAGGAGGAGGTGGCATTGGCACACCACTAGATACTGTGTTGTATGGGGACAAGGGTTATCCCCAATTATGTGGGGCACAGTGCTCATGGAGGAGCAGCAGAGTGGCACTGCCACTGGTACATAGAGGGATTCACCTCTGTGTCTCTCAAGGAGGTTTTAGAGGTGAGGTCCATACATCTGAGGGTATGGTGATGCAACAGTGGAGGTGGCGATACCAGTAAGGTGTGGGGCGATGCGTATTGTCTCAGCTTTAGATCATGGCATCCAGTGGCATGTAGGAGCATGCAGCATCAAGAAGTGGTTTGCAAGTGAGCAAATAGATGCATGGTGGTGTGCTATGGCACGTGGATTTGCACCATGGAGTGCGAGGAGCGACTTGCACCACATTGAGTTTGCTAGTGGAGTTACAGATGCATTGACACATATGGAATACCATATGGTACATGGTGGTACGACAGTGAGTGTTGGTATCCAGTGGTGCACGAAGTTGTGCCTCGGAGTTCAGTGTTATGTAGAGGAGTGCAGGGTTGTGTATTTATGTACAACAAAGCATGATGTTGCACAACTAGTTGTTGGAGTATTGTCACTTAAAAGATCTCCTAACAGGGACGTCAAGCACACCATTGGGTTTGGCACACCACAATTTAGAGAGCGAGTTGATTACAAGGTTGACCGTGAGCTTCCATTTATCACTCTCCAACATTACACTCTAACACAAGGGACTTGGCTATTGTCTCTTGATGCTCTCATTAGGAGCAACACGACCCAAAAAGTTCGTCTGAGACAGTTGGATAGGACAATGTGCATCAAAAGAGAGGCTTTCCAGCCATAGGATATGGCCAAGTTGCGAGTTGGCAGGTGCAGGCTTGGGGATAGTCTGATCTGCTGCATGGGTAGCACGTGCTCCACACTTGAGCCCACATTTAGGGACATGCATGACACTTGTTGGGCGAGACATTCTGAGATGTCTCGGGAGCATATGCACGGTTGGTGTACCCATATTGCAGGTAGATGTTTAGAATCCAGGCAATTTTGGGCAACACCTACAGGAGGCGAGATATCATACCTCACAGTGTGGCATGGTAAGCGCACGGCAGTCTTGCACGCATTGAAATGATTCGAGGAGTACATATATTGATTGCATGCAGGGACCTGAGACGTGGCATGAGTTGGTGCCAGCAGTTGTTAGGACTATGCCACATCCGATATGCCTATGGGATCCAAGGATTCAGTTGGATGATTGGTTACTCTATTTTGTGACGAGTAGGATCAGGGTAGAGAGTGACCCAGCTCACTTTTGCTTTGACAAATGGGGGAGTACCAAGGGCGTAGTCACATGGAAAGGTCAGTTTTCCTTATTACTGCTTTGGACCGAGATTGGCAATAGATGGACATTGATATAATGGAGATGTTAGGGCAAGATGAGCTTGGTCTTCACAGATTTTTCGCCATCAAGTTCCAAGAGAGGAGGATACAACCTACGCACGATGGGAAGTTTATCATAGTTAGAGTGGCGCAACGTCAACATGGTGGCACCCTTCTGAGACTGTCAAAATGGATACTACATGTTACCTAGTAAATCGATCATTCACATTAGCGTTGGTTAACAAAACTCCCCGTGAGGCATCGATTGGCAAAATATCTTCTCTTAAACATCTCAGTTTTTGGTTGTGATACTTGTGTACATGTTCAAAAAGAAAACAAGAGTAAGTTGGATAATAAACCCGAAAAGTGTATCTTTATTGGTTATAAAGATGGTATGAAAAACTATAAACTTTGGTATCTAATAACTAAAAAGATTGTTTACAATTGGGATGTTGTGTTTTGAGAGGTTAAAGGGATTCCCAAATAGGAAGTCCTACCAAAAAAAAGGTACAAATATAATAGAGTTTGAGTTGAAGGATGGAGAATCCAACTCAATAAAAGAACATAAGTTAAAAGATAAACAACCTCATACTCTAAAATTAAGGAGGTCGGTTCAAGAAAGGAGGCAACTAGAAAGGTATACTCCACTTGATTTTCATTCTAGTTTTGTTATAATATCAATGATGATCTAGAACTATTAGTGAGGTTGTGGATTCAGAGGATGGTAGGCTCTAGAAGAAGACCATGGTTGAAGAAACGATTGTCTTGGACAAAAATGAGGCTTCAGATCTAGTTGAGTTTCCAACTGGAAGAAAGCTTGTTGGTAACAAATGGGTGTTTAAGAAGTTATATGTAGAACGTAAAGTGAAGAAGTACAAAAGGTTACTTAGTAACAAAGGGATATTCCTAGATAAAGGGAATTGATTTAGGCAAAAAAAGTTCATGTTGTTAAATTAACTTGTATTAGATATATCTTGTCTATTGTTCCAACTATTGGTCTTGAAGTAGAGCAGATGGATGTAAAGGTTTTATAGTGAAGGGTTAGAATAGTTGGTCTGCAATTTGAAAAATTAACTACATGTGTTAAAACAATCTCCAAGGATGTGGTACCAAACATTTGATACTTGTATATGGGGACTTGATTTCTCAAGAAGCAAAGATAATTGTTGCATGTATTCCATGCAAGTCAGTGATCATTTTATCTGTGGTTCTATACGTCAATGACATGTAGATGATGGGAAACAAGAAGGAAATCATCAAGCATGTTAAAACTTAATTGTCTTCTAAATTTGATATGAAATATCTTGGTGCTACAAATTTCGTTTTGGTCATGGAAATCAAAAGAGGTCAAACAAACAAGAAACTTTGGCTGAATCCGAGGAAATATGTTGAAATAGTATTTCAAAGGATTTAATATGCATTAATGTAAACAAATTAAAGTGTCTATTTTTATAGGTGTAAATTTATCTACAAATCAATGTCTCGAGGCACAAGAAGAGAAAGAGGATATGTTTGGTGTCCCCTATGCTTGTGTTATTGGCAATTTTGGCTGAATCCGAGGAAATATGTTGAAATAGTATTTCAAAGGATTTAATATGCATTAATGTAAACAAGTTAAAGTGTCTATTTTTATAGGTGTAAATTTATCTACAAATCAATGTCCCAAGGCACAAGAAGAGAAAGAGGATATCTCTGGTGTCCCCTATGCTTGTGTTATTGGCAATTTGAGGATAAATTGCCAATAGATGCTAAATTTCTAAATGTGTCCCCTATGCTTGTGTTAGTGGAAATTTGAGGATAAATTGCCAATACATGCAATGGGAGTTTTGAGGAGGTAAATGTCGAAATCAGAGAAGGAGCATTTGACAGTTATAAAGAGAGTTTTCAAATATTTGTGGCACTACAGATTATGGAATTTGCTACTAAGGAAGACATAGAGCAAACAGAATGTTGGACATATATGGCTTTGTTGACACCGAATGGGCTAGAGATTTGGTTTGCAAAAGATCTACAAGTGGTTATGTGTTTAACATATTTGGAGGAGCAATCAATTGAATGAATAAGAGACAATCTGCAATTGCACTCTCAACTACAGAGGTTGAATGCATGGCAATCATTCATGCAGGTAACAAATTTGTATGGTTATAAAGATCATATTCATGTATTGGGTTTGTAATGTTGGGGATAAATATGCAATAGACGCTAGATTTTTCCTTTTCAATTTATTTGTGCAATTTTTCTCAATAGAAAAATGACATATAGACGTAATTTTACCATAACATGCAAATTAAAACCAAACCTTAACATGAGCTACCAAGAATTAAGAAAGAGATATAAAATTAAGGATGATCACTATAATTAGATTAGTGACTTCTCTCAATTAGGCAATCGAGACAATTAGGGGAAGGTCTATAATAGAGGACCTTGGATGAGGAGGTTGGAAGACTAATGTTCTTCTCTTGGAAATCCTAGCGCCTTCTCTATATGGGAGATTTAAGGTCAAGGGATGTGTTAGCACCTAATTTGGACCTCAGGCTGAAGGAAGGCAAATCAGGGTAACCTTTAAACCACGCTCAGCCTTGTAGCTAGCCCTACAAGGTCAGGAGAGGGCTCTCTCCGTAAAAAGATATTCAATTAAGTGTAATTATAAACTAATTTTATGCTAGGTATAATAATGGGAAATGTTTTTAATATATTTCAGGGTTGTATGGAACAGATGGGGCAGTTTGAAACTGGGAAATTAAATCAGAGATACAAGGTATTTCATGGGGCAAGGTAGGCAGGAATTTTAACAATTAAGTTTAAAATAATGATGGGATGGTAAGACTGGTGAGGAGCTGAAAAGGGCATGGGAGATGGATCCTTTTCAAACAGAAGAAAACATAGAATATTGAATTATTTCCCAAGGCGGAGCATAAAAAATGGATTCTACCTATCTATCTTGAAAGCATTCAACCAGAAATGTTTATGAATGAATGGTACACATAACAATTTTACATATGAACACAAAGGAGAGAACAAATGCTAAAATTCATACCACATGGATCCCACAAATCAGAGTTGCATATCTTTATTAATTCCCTGTCAAACTGTTACAAGGGAGCGCAGAGCGTCCTCGAATGTTTTTTCCACACTTAATTCCCCCCAAACACTGACTTACAAATGATTGAAAATTACATTAAATAGACAAAAATCAAGGGAAGTAGATCCACAGAAAAAGGGAGTTGTTTTATCAGCTCAAGAACTAAAATCTGAACATAGAAAGGAAGCCAATAGTATGTCCCTGAAAAGAAGAAGAAACAATACGTATTGACCATCTTGAAGATTTTGTTGTTACACTGAAAGAATGAAAATAGGAAATCTGAAGAACAGATGCCTATTTTATCGTTGCTATAGAAGTCTCTGTTTCACATTTAGCTCTCGGCCTTTGACTGTTTGTCTTTGTTTTTTATCCTTTGAAGAAAAACCGACTTTTGGAGAAAATGCCTTTGAAACCAATGGAAAACTACATTTGATGTTTAAATGAAGAAAAGTTCTCTTTTTGGGTTTAAAAGGTCGAAGGAAAGGATGGTGGGCCCGCGATGCAATCACAAATCGCAATCGAAAGAAGGGGAGAGGGTGTATCATATAATGAAGGAAACGCGATTAAAAACATTGCAGATGCAATTGAAAAGCCGTGTGATGGGGAATGGGAGAAATCGCAATCACAATCAGCGTTGGAAGCGAGTGTAACACATATTCGAAGGGAATGCGATGGAGGAGAAGTTCTTTGTAAAACCAAAATGAATGAAATATGGAGCTTTACATAGGGAAAAACCCATTTTCTTTTGAAAAGGGCAGAAGATTTAAGTGGGACCCAAAGGGGGGTAGTCGCAATTGTAATCGGGACGGAAAGGGGAGCGGGAGCATGTCGTAACAACTTACGATGCGATGAAAATAGTGGAAAAACTCTGACGCAATGAGGGACTTTAAGAAATATTTCAATATTGATGTTTCGTATTTTACAAAGGGAAAACCCCCTTTTGGATGAAAAGGGTGGAAACTTTATGGTGGGGCCCAACTAATCGCGATCCGAAGGGGAGTAGAGCGGGGGCAAAGGGCTTTGGAAACGCCGATTGCGATTGGCGATTAATCGCAATCGCAAATCGGCGGAGGAGGGCGGGCTTATTGCGATGCGATCAATCGGAAGGGGGGACTTGCGATCGCATCGGAGAGGGGTTGATGCGATCGGATCGGAGTTATGGGGGTGTGATCGGATCGGAGGGGGTCGATCGGGAGTACTCAATCGGGGCCGCGATTTAAGTAATGCGATCGGGAAAGGGTATTTATAATAAAAACTTTAAAATTTTATTATAAAGTTTAGGGGAAAATGAGGAAAAAGGAGTTATTTAATCGCATCGAAGTTTATGGGTTTAAAAGGCCTTCGCAATGCGATTTATGCAATCAGATAGGGGTAAAGGGGTTTTATAAAGAAAAACTTCAAACTTTTTATGAAATAAGGTGTAAGAAGAAAATGGGAAAAGGGAAAGGGTTTGGCTATAGGGGAACTTCTTTCACTTAGGCATAAATTTCAATCCAAAAGTCAGTTTTGAGAGTATAATATACCATTGGAAAGCTCTTTCCGGGCTCTTTCTGATGGGCATACTTAGAACATGATTTTGGACTGAAAATGTTGTGGAAAACTTCTCTGAAGGGCAGGGTGGTGACTTAGTAGAGATAGCAGCTTCTGAAGTGTGACTTATTACATATGATGACATAAAATTACATAATAGATGATAATAAAGGCAAAGTATCATGTTTTCACCTCAAAACATGGTTTTGAGGTGAAAATTACATCAAGCTCAATAGAACATTTCTTTGATTTTCCCAGAGGTGAAAATTACATCAAGCTCAATAGAACATTTCTTTGATTTTCCCAGATGCTGTGACTTTGAGTTTATTTGACCTCCTCATGACCTTGCTGATATTTATTGACAATTGACTCATTAATTTGACCATGGTGAGACCCTAGAACCTAATGAGACCCATCCTATGGCCTAATAATATGAATTGAATAGTGAAAGTGAGTCATGACTAAAGACCATAGAAAGGAGAATCAGTAAGTTTCACATGAGAGAAAACTGATGAAAGACCACTACCATCAATGAATCTATGACCTAATGGAATGGTGAAAATTTATGATATGGGACTCCTAATATGCAAATGCAAAAGAGCAATTTTGATCACTGATAGCATTATGACTAGACTGACACTAACATTGACTCCAATGGGGATGGTAGCTCCTTGGAGGTGCCAAGAACACCATAGACCAAGTAGCCTTATCCATTGGGCATGGAGTCAAAAAAAAAAATACTTAACACTGACACTATGCACACTGACTCTGACTCTAGAGCAAGACTGAAAACTAAAATAAAACCAAACTTTACACATATCATTCAAGTTTTATAACCTTCACCTCGGGCCCCAAACTTCAATGATTGTGTACTTGAAATCTGACCAACAATAACATGGTATATAAAATGATTGTGACATAGTTTCTGATCCATTATCTTCAACAGTGGTAGTGCTTCAAAAGCCTACCATTCACTGGTCCTCCCGGACAATCTTGGCCATCCATTTCTGAGACCAAGAAAGCGTTCTGTCCTCTGTATGCTGCAATCCTGTATGGTCCTTTCCACAGGTTGTCGAACTTACCATGCTTCCCTTTGTCCTCATTTCGTGCATCCCATCTCAACACCACATCGTCCAACTAAAACCTTTCTGCTTTGGTCTTACGGTCATAGATTTTCTTTATCTTCTCCTGCAACTGAATAGCGCTCTGAGACACTTCCTCTCTTGTTTGCTGGAGGTGGATCATTTGATTGATCCTTTGCTGATTATCATCATCTTCACTGCCAACCTCTTGTAATAATCTCATGACTGGAACTGTAAGCAATGTAGGAAAGACAGCATCAGTACCATAAACCAATTCAAACGGTGACATACCTATGGATTTCTTACAGCTGACTCTGTCCGCCCATAACGCGTTGATGAGCTTTCAATGCCAATTCCTCTTGTTCGCTTCCAACATTTTCTTGATTATATTTATCAGCGATTTATTTGACGATTCTGCCAGGCTATTGCCTTGTGGGTAGTATGCAGTCGAATGGCCCAACACAATGTTGTATTTGTCGCAAAAATCCACCATCTTCTTAGATTTGAACGCTCCTGCGTTATCTGTTATAATTTTGTGAGGACAACCAAAACGAGACAAGATATTTGACTCTAAAAATTGAATGATTACCGTGTCAGTAGCCTACCTTGCCAGAATGGCCTCGATCCATTTGGTGAAGTAATCTGTACCTGTCAAGATCCATCGATGTTGTGCTGATGATGCGGGATGGATTTCTCCTATGAAATCAAGTCCCCACTGCTGAAAGGGAGCATTTACTGCAACTGGTTTTAAAGGAAGAGGAAGCAGTTTCCTTTTCCCTTGAAAAACTTGACACTCATGGCAGTTCATTATTGTTTTATACAAATCTAAAAATAAAGTGGGCCAATAATATCCTGCTCTCAACACTTTGTAAGTTGTAGTTTTCCAAAACAAATGACCACCACAATCACCTTTCTGAAAGTCGTGCATCACTTGCTGCGCCTCTTCTTCAACCAAACAATTGAGCAGAATACCTCTTGGATCTTTCCAATAAAGAGCATTGTTTAAAATACAGTATTTGGCAGACTTAAGTTTCAGTGATCTACCTTTGCTTTTAGACATTCCTAGAGGTGGTGAAAGATGTTGAAGAACATAAACAATATCTAAATACCATGGGGATTGTAGAAAAATGTCTGAAATTGGAACAAGAAAACCTTCATCTTCATCTTCTGACATTGTTGTTATGAGATTTATATCCAAGGCACGCAGGTTTGATTGGGCCATTAGTTTTGCCAAGCCTTGGCCTTTGATCAAATTTGTGGGTTTGATCTCCAAATCGTATTCCAACATAGCTGCTATCCACTTACCTCTTCGACCTTCTGGATCAGTTTGCATCAGGACATCCTTTATTGTTGCACTAGGAACATATGCTATAGTATGCGAATGCAGAATATAGACTCTAAAATCCTTCAATGCCTTTATAAGAGCCAATGCTTATTTCTCAATAATATTATACCGCAAGGCAGCATCTCTAATAGTCCTACTGAAAAAGGCAATTGGCTTTTCAATCTGATCTCTCTTTTGCATCAAAACCGCAGCCATAGTATGCTCCGATGCAAATGAAAAAATAATGAAATCTTGAGTGTAATCAAGACTAACCAAGACTGGGGCATTTGACAAAGCAAACTTTACCAGATTAAATGACTTGATAGCCTCCTCACTCCATTTGACAGTGCTATCTTTCTTCAACATGTTAGTCATTTCTCTTAGATGTTCAGCCAAATTGGGTATAAATCTGCGCAAGAAGTTCATCTTACCATTGAATGCTTGAATCTCCTTTTTATTTCATGGAAGATCTATGTGCTGAATTGCCTCCACTCTTGAAGGATCAATGCGGATACCCTCTTTAGAGATGATATGCCCCAGCAGCTTGCCTTCATCCATAGCAAAGAGACTCTTCTTGGGATTAAGAGAAATCCCAAACCTTCTGCATCGCTGAAAAACAACTCTCAAATGGTGCAAATGTTCATCATCAGAACCAGAAAACACTATTAGATCATCCAAATAAACAACAAGAAAAACATCCTTTTCATTGGCAAAAGCAATGTCCATTACTCGCTGGAAAGTAGCTCCAGCGTTCTTCAGTCCAAATGGCATTTTGGCATATTGGAAAGTTCCCCAGGGTGTTGTGAATGCAGTTTTGTCTTGTTCTTTTTCATGCACCAAGATCTGATTATAGCCTGAGTAGCCATCGAGTAGTGACATCCTTGATGCTCCAACTACTCTCTACAAAATATGGTCCATCTTCGGAAGTGGATAATTATCCTTTAAGGATGCTTTATTCAGATTCCGAAAATCTATGCATAACCTTATCTCTCATGTCTTTTTACGTACCGAGACCAAAATTGAAATCCAGTCAGAAAATCTAATTGGAACAATGATACCAGCTTTGTACAATCTGTTTACCTCTTTTTCAATGGATGGCAGCAGCTTCGGGTTGATTCTTCTCAGCTTCCGTCTAAATGGCTTCTGATCCGGCTTAATGGGAATAGTATGCTGAATTATATTTTTGTCATACACCTTCAAATCTGAATAATCCCACGCAAACACATCAGAAAATTCAGAAAGAAATTTAACATACTGTTCCTTTACCTCAGGGGACAATGCTTTTGATAACTTCACAAGCTTAGGCTTGTCAGCTGTTCCAAGATTCACATCTTCAACTCCTTTCTCAGTAGGCACCAAGCTTGGTTTCTTAGCAACATCATCCTGATCAAAAAGCTCCTCTAAAGGTATGAGACCTCTAGGAATTACATTATCTTTCAGCTGCAATATGTCCATCTGATTTGCTTCAATTTCTTGATCATCAGCCTCATAATCACCTTCTATGGGAGTATCCTTGAATTTTCCTTCACTCTGCAAAAAAGCATTGATTTCATTGTCATCCCAAAACACTTGCCAATACCTTAGATTGTCCGGGACAGTAGGCCTATGTTTGACATAAATTTCAAACTTGTTGCTGGAGTTCATTGGAATCTTCAAATTGCTTGCTGTAGTGGCAAGAGAATCGGCAATAATATTCTGCATTCGGGGTACTGCTGTCAAAGTGTACTCAGAAAATGTCCTCAAGATGTCTAGGACTGCATTTCTGTAGGCCCTCAATCGTGGATGCTTTGCTTGATACTCTCCTTTTACCTGTTTGATTATTAGCTCTGAGTCTCCATAGACAGAAATCCTCTTTGCATTTAGCTTCTTCAAAATTTTCAATCCTACAATCAAAGCTTCATACTCTGCTTCATTGTTAGAGCAATCAAAAGCCAACTTATAAGCACATACCCTAACATTACTAGGAACTTTTTCAGGCTGGAAAACAGGGTTCCGAATCCATATTCCGATACCAGCACCGTCCTTACCAACAGCTCCGTCAAAGTCCATGCTCCAAAGGCCTTCTTCTTCTTCTTCTAGATGCTGAAATTTTGTTTCTTTCTCTACTTTATCCTGACTGATTTCTGCATCTTTCTGCTGTTCACTGTCTTTTTGCTACTGGCAGGCAGGAAGCTCTAAAATGTTTGCTGCTTTTTCCTTTTTGAGGACTTCCCTGAAATTTTCTGAAATTTCAGGTATCTCATCAACTTCTACCAACTGGACATTTTCATCATTCAACCCACCATCTGAATATAATACAAATGACTCTAGATCTGTATGGACTGCATTAATGGGATGATTGACTGGCTTCTCTTTGCTAGTGATCATGTATTTCATTTTCTTCTCCCTATATAGTTTCCTCAACTGACCAAACACGGGAATGGTAGCATAAGAGAAGTCAAGCTGCATGGTTCCCTTAAGTTTTGCACCCCAAGACCTGGACAGAAGCATTCCAAATCGTGGTGGAACATCAGCAACAACTACATCCATCAAAACATTCTTGGCTGAGATTTGCTCTAAAGATACTACCAAGTCTTTAATAATACCAATACAATGGACCCTACCTGAGTCAAAGGAATACAAATCATGGTATTTGCGGGTAATATCAAGTCCTAACTTCTCCATAATGGCTTTGGGCATCAAATTATGTGAGGCTTCGGAGTCCAACATAGCATTGTGTAAGATGAATTCATGTAATCTAAGACTCAGATAAAAGAGAGGGACTTCACTTTCTTCGGATTGATCTTCTGTGGCTGGGCCAAAGATGAGTTCAGGGTAATCATCTTCAACATTTACCATATCTGATACAGAGTCTACTTGCAAAATTTTAGACACCTGATGTTTATAAGCACTATTTTTCACCAACTCAGTCAAGGGCATGGACACCTTCAGCTTAGAAATTTCATTTTCCGAATTAAAAGAAGGAACTTTTTCTACCTCTTTGATGGGAGGATCTTTCTTCTCGACTTGCTCCTTTGCTGCGCTATGCTGGTTCTTTTCATTTGCTGCGTTAATTGCTGAAGATGTCTTGCTAGGGGAAGGATCGGCAGGCTCTTTCCCTTTCCTCTGAATATTTGAAGAATCGTTCTTTGATTGCATGTCTTTTCTTTTTTGAATGGGACTGATCGGCACATCTCTGTTCCTCAAAGAGTACTGCTTCTATTGTGCTGATAAAGCATTCATGTATCCTGTTTGATAATCATCGGACTGTTCCTATAACATTGTATCATTAGCCAATATGAAATCTTCATCCTTTTGAATGTCTGTAATCGATGTATATTCTTCATCTTCTACGAGAAAGATGGGCGCACCATCAGCTGTGAAGAAATGATTGGCCTCAATCACAGGATCGTCATCATCATCTGTCTCCGTTCCCTAAACGTAATTTCGCTGTAATGGAGTTTTGATCTGCTGTTGTGGCGTTGCTTGGTCCTGCGCTCTCTGTTCTCTTTGTTTAATTATGAATTGCGGCTGCTGCCCTCTGAAATTCATATTCCTAATTTGTGCTTTAGGCCTGTCTGAAATTGTTAATCGATCGACCATTTTTTCCACCGTTCGGATCAAAGTGTCCATTTTACTGTCTGAAGGAGAGGCTTCTTCTTTTACAGTCACTCTCTTTTCGGCTCTAGTCCACGCTCTTCTGACCAGCAAATTAGTTTCTACACTTACAGCGATTTTCTGCATGTCTTCAAGTGTGGTAGGATCTCTTTCTCGCAGCTGATATGCCATATCAGCCTTGAAACCATCCAGAAACTTGAGCAAAGCTAACCCCATGGGGGGCTTCAGATTGGCCGAAATAGCATTATACACGGCATTAAATCTCACACAATAATCCTGTACAGTTTCACCCACATTTCTTTTAATATTTTCATATTCAAACAAAATTTGGAGTGGATTCTTCTTTACCTCCCATCGGTCTAAGAACTGTGTATGCAGCTCCTGCAAAGTGCGAATAGAGCCTACTGGTGAGGCTCTGAACCACTTTCTAACTTCACCTCCAAAGCTTTGGACAAACAATCTTGTGGTTACATTCTCTGCCTCTACCTCGTGAAGATCAAAAAAGTCATTCATTTTATCAACATGCTGTTGCACTGTGATGCTTTGAGTGGCATCAAAGATAGGTATTTTACTTTGGTAATCAGCAGGCATATCATTCAGAACCTGAGGTAAAACCAGGGGTGCATACCGGGCAGCCATGAATCGAGGTGGATTTACAACGGTGTTGGTACTACTAGGATTTAAGGGAGGTGTTGATGGAGGAGATGAGAGCTGAGAATTGACTGATGGGAATGCTGATGAATTAGGGGGAGGAAAAGCTGCTTTTGATAACTCTGAAGGCTCAAGGATATTGGTTACAATGATAGATGTCTAAGGGGAATTCAGAATATAATCATCAATTGATGTATTTGCCCTTTGAACTTCAAGATCTACAAGAAATTCTGGATCTAAAACTGTGTCATCAAGTGCGGTTTCAGACTTACTTCTAAACAAAGAAAGCTCAAAACATTCATCAAAATAAAGATCTTCTAAAAACAACCACTCACTGGGCCAGGTATGGGATCTGAAGATAGGTCTAGGACTTAGTGATCCTTCTTGTCTTCTGACTATTCTTGGGATGAGATTAGGATTTTCAAACATGGGGGGAGGATTTGGATCTAGATTGGCCCTTGTGTATCTTCTTGAAGCCAGTGTGGTTAAATTTCTACTGTACAAGGTTTTATCTCAAACTAGCAAACTCTGAACATCATCATCCAAAGTCGAGGAATTTACAAGGAAAATATTACTAGGGTGATCAATCTTTGTGTTACAAAACAGTTCCCAGTATGGTCGCCAGAAATGTTAGCACCTAATCTGGACCTGGGGCTGAAGGAAGGCAAATCAGGGTAACCTTTAAACCACGCTTAGCCTTGTAGCTAGCCCTACAAGGTCAGGAGAGGGCTCTCCCCGTAAAAAGACATTCAATGAAGTGTAATTACAAACTGATTTTAGGCTAGGTATAATAATGGGAAATGTTTTTAATGGATTTCAGGGTTGTATGGAATACAGGGTCTTTCATGGGGCAAGGTAGGGAGTTATTTTAACAATTAAGTTTAAAATAATGATGGGATGGTAAGACTGGTGAGGAGCTGAAAAGGGCATGGGATATGAATCCTTTTCAAACAGAAGAAAACATAGAATATTGAATGATTTCCCAAGGCAGAGCATAAAAAATGGATTCTACCTATCTATCTTGAAAGCATTCAACCAGAAATGTTTATGAATGAATGGTACCCATAACAATTTTACATATGAACACAAAGGAGAGAACAAATGCTAAAATTCATACCACATGGATCCCACAAATCAAAGCTGCATATCTTTATTAATTCCCTGTCAAACTGTTACAAGGGAGCGCAGAGCATCCTCAAATGTTTTTTCCACACTTAATTCCCCCTACTTACTGACTTACAAATGATTGAAAATTACATTAAATAGACAGATATCGAGGGAAGTAGATCCACAGAAAAAGGGAGTTGTTTTATCAGCTCAAGAACTAAAATCTGAACATAGGAAGGAAGCCAACAGTATGCCCCTGAAAAGAAGGAGAAACAATACGTATTGACCATCTTAAAGATTTTGTTGTTACACTGAAAGAATGAAAATAGGAAATCTGAAGAACAGATGCCTATTTTATCGTTGTTGTAGAAGTCTTTGTTTCACATTTAGCTCTCGGCCTTCCACTGTTTGTCTCTATTTTTTATCCTTTGAAGAAAAACCGACTTTTGGAGAAAATGCCTTTGAAACCAATGGAAAACTACATTTGTTGTTTAAATGAAGAAAAGTTCTCTTTTTGGGTTTAAAAGGTCAAAGGAAAGGATGGTGGGCCCGCGATGCAATCGCAAATCGCAATCGAAAGAAGGGGAGGGGGTGTATCATATAGTGAAGGAAACGCGATTAAAAACATTGTGATGTGATTGAAAAGTTGTGCGATGGGGAATGGGAGAAATCACAATCGCAATCAGCATTGGGAACGGGTGTAACACATATTCGGAGGGAATGCGATGGAGGAGAAGTTCTTTGTAAAACCAAAATGAATGAAATATGGGGCTTTACATAGGGAAAAACCCATTTTCTTTTGAAAAGGGCAGAAGATTTAAGTGGGACCCAATGGGGGTAATCACAGTCGCAATCGGGACGGAAAGGGGAGCGGGAGCATGTCGTAACAACTTGCGATGCGATGAAAATAGTGGAAAAACTCCGACACAATGAGGGACTTTAAGAAATATTTCAATATTGATGTTTCATATTTTACAAAGGGAAAACCCCCTTTTGGATGAAAAGGGCCGAAACTTTATGGTGCGGCCCAACTGATCGCGATCGGAAGATCGGAAGGGGAGTAGAGCGGGGGCAAAGGGCTTTGGAAACGCCAATTGCGATTGGCAATTAATCGCAATCGCAAATCGGCGGAGGAGGGCGGGCTAAATATTACGGAATTTGCGATGCGATCAATCAGAAGGGGGGACTTGCGATCGCATCGGAGAGGGGTTGATGCGATCGGATCGGAGTTATGGGGGTGCGATAGGATCGGAGGGGGTTGATCGGGAGTACTCAATTGGGGTCGCAACTTAAGTAATGCGATCGGGAAAGGGTATTTATAATAAAAATTTTAAAATTTTATTATAAAGTTTAAGGGAAAATGAGGGAAAAGGGGTTATTTAATCGCATCGGAGTTTATGGGTTTAAAAGGCCTTTGCAATGCGATTTATGCAATCAGATAGGGGTAAAGGGGTTTTATAAAGAAAAACTTCAAACTTTTTATGAAATAAAGTGTAAGAAGAAAATGGGAAAAGGGAAAGGGTTTGGCTATAGGGGAACTTCTTTCACTTAGGCATAAATTTCAATCCAGAAGTCAGTTTTGAGAGTATAATATACCGTTGGAAAGCTCTTTCCGGGCTCTTTCTGATAGGCATACTTAGAACATGATTTTGGATTGAAAACGCTGTGGAAAACTTCTCTGAAGGGCAGGGTGGTGACTTAGTAGAGATAGCAGCTTTTGAAGTGTGACTTATTACCTATGATGACATAAAATTACATAATTGATCATAATAAAGGCAAAGTATCATGTTTTCACCTCAAAACCATGTTTTGAGGTGAAAATTACATCAAGCTCAATAGAACATTTCTTTGATTTTCCCATATGCTGTGACTTTGAGTTTATTTGACCTCCTCATAATCTTGCTGATATTTATTGACACTTGACTCATTAATTTGACCATGGTGAGACCCTAGAACCTAATGAGACCCATCCTATGACCTAATAATATGAATTGGATAGTGAAAGTGAGTCATGACTAAAGATCATAGAAAGGAGAACCAGCAAGTTTCACATGAGGGAAAACTGATGAAAGACCACTACCATCAATGAATCTATGACCTAATGGAATGGTGAAAATTTATGGTATGGGACTCCTAATATGCAAATGCAAAAGAGCAATTTTGATCACTGATGGCAGTATGACTAGACTGACACTAACAAGATGCATAAACCAAGTTCCCTTGATGGATTCTTGCAAAACAAATCTTACAAACTATAAAAAAATCAAGATTTAAAAAAAAAACATTGCACCTTTTAATATGACATAAGTAGAAAACCTAATTTCACCAACATAGCAAGCAAAATGGAAGAAAATAACAACAAACTTACACAATCTCCACAAGAATCACTTCAAATCCCATGCAAAAAATCTCCCTGCAAGAAGTCTCTCCATGCAAAAATCTCCCTCCCAAGACAATTTGCACCACTAAATATCCATTGTCAGTGCGCACTTCTTAAGAGAAAAAGAAGTGTGATGAATGTGTGATGAAATAAATGAAAGTGACTTCCCTCTACTTATATGAAGGCAACCAAGAAACTTTTCATAATTTTACAAGTAAAATCCCTAAAAGTTTGCTTGAACATTCAACTAGACCTACAAGTCACAAGCCGACCCTAAGATAACTTTAAAACATAATAAATACATCAAAATCACTTGCTCTCCATCATGACATCATCCTCCTAGAATGGAAAATCTCCATCAAGCAAGTGATAAAGTAGTCCACGAGTGCTCCTCACTCCAAGGAAATCATCAAAGTGCATGTGTGCATCTCCAAATAACATCTCATTCACTATGATGTCATCTCCAAGAAGGCTCATGCCACCCTTTTAAGGCATGTAGGGAGAACGTGGCAAGCTTTGAGGCAACCTTTGGCATATAGGCATAATGTGCTAGCCCTCCCAAGTCATCTCAATGATCTTCGCCATCATTTATACTCTGGAACAAGGCAACATCCATCAAACAGAGTCAAGGCCAACCTCGGGTTGCCCCGTGGCCATCTAGGCACATCCTCAAATAAGCCAATACCTTTGCATCCTAGTACAGTGTTTCTGCATCTAGAGGTGTATCTAAGGGGTACAACCATGTGGATTCTCCTCAAAGCCCAATGTTCGACTCAAGAGAGCAACACTAGGGCTGCAAGGTCAATTTTGCTCTCAAGAATGTGATAAACAACCTCTGAATGGTACTAGACTAAGTGTCAAGTTATCCTCCAAAGGATCTTTGTTGCATGAGTAATGAGTCACCTAAAACATACCCTCAAGATCAAGTGAGATCAATATCATCATGGACAAAAACCATTAAAGTACCATATTGGACCATATTCCATGTTAGGAGCACAAAAATAATTCACACAAACCTTGTTTTCAATGTCTTTCTTGCCTAGGATTACCACACTTACGGTAGGGATGCTTATGCCTTCAGCGCTATTAGTTGCTTCCATCCCCCAAGGGGAATGACATTTCACAAGTAGGCCCATCAATTCATATGTGCATGTGATAATGAAGGTGATGAGTGGGCTAGACTTCAGAGACAATTTCCATAGCCATAGTATCAGTTGAAGGATGCCCAACATCTCTAAGCACTACAATGAGAAGAGGGAACAATCGCGCAGGCATGAACTACCCCTTTCCTCAGCTTGCTTTTTCCACTCCTCTAGTGCACCTTTTACTTTAATGATTTATCATTCTTTCTTGCATAGCTTAGGAGATTCAACTTGCTTTATGCTTTCCTATCAACCCTTAAAGATGTAGCAGTTTCTCACTCACTAGCGACAGGGCATTCAAGATTTTCTTTGTGATAGAGCATTATATGTTGAGGATATAGGTAATGGCTAATGAGGTGGTTAGCTCATGGTATGCTTTCGCACACACACTATGCCCCAAACATATTTTGCATTGATCTTTTCTTTATTTGTTTTTTATATGCCTTCATCATTCTTTCAACTACATCAACCTCTTATGGAAAATTTATGGACCTTGATTCAAAGATGAGAATAAAGAGTGTCGGTCCTAATGTCAAATGACAATCAAACGGAAAAATGAGATGTGGTAATTATGGATTACCTTGAGCACACTACTTCAATCAATGCTTCCTATTAGAGCCCTGATGACCACACTTTGTCAATAGTCCAAGGAAGCAGAATGCAAGGATATGAATAAAAATTTTCAAAATTCAAAGTCATCAGCCAGCGCAATTTTATCATTGTAAACCCAATTTCCGCAAATTCTATTGTAACAACACCTAGGTAAGCCCCTGATTTTGGCAAAAGATTTCATCCTAGGAAGTTTTTTAACCTCGATGAATTATGTGTGTTTCTAAACACAGATAATCGGCAAAGTTTTTCTTCTAGCTTAAACCCCAAAGCTAAGGTGGAAGTCATTGACAAGGTCTTAGGTGAGTCCTAATGTTATATCGAGTCTTTTGTCAAAGTATGTTTGGGAAAGCACATTTGGATAAATTATTTTATTACAAGCACACTTGGTCTATACTAGATCATATTGTGTCGCAAAATTGGGTAAATAATTGAGGGCATGAGTCTAAATGTGTTTTCCCAATTCAGTGGTTGATATTGTGATAATTTGATGTAAACAATATTCTAGTTCATGGTCCCTCATATTTAGACACCATGGCTAGAATATTTGAGGGTGGAAAAATTATTAATCCCCTCCAATGTCAATTAATTAATTTTTCTGGCCAATTAAATTAAATTGCTAAGCCAAAAAATTAATTAATTTTAGGTCAAAAATTAATTATAGAGAAATAAATTTCTCTACAAGTGGAAAATAATCTAAAATTTGTGCGTCAAAGAGAAGACAATTTTTGGAGGTCCACAACCAAGGGAAAAATGGGTATTTTAAGAAAATTTGAGCCCTTGGACCTTGGTGGTTAAGTCAAAGTCAAATTTTTGAGGAAATTAATCCAAAATATTAATTTTTGGATTAATTAAAAGTGGGTTTTAAGAAAAATCGATTTTTTCCTCGCAATTAAAAAAATTGACAGTGGAGATTACAAGATGATCAAGCTATTTTCAACAATCAAGATTATTTTGATAAGGATCAAGCCAACTAGTCGTTATTTTCCACTTGGTGGGGTTTCTATATATAAATAAGTTATTAAGCTTCTATTTTCTATCTCTAGAAGATGTAATTCTTAAACATTGGTATTGAGTTGTTGCTCTGCTAGGAACATCTTGTATCATAATAGAAAGACTTTGGGATTCAGTTCATCGTGCTCTTCTTTTGTTGATTTGTGGTATGTGTTAGCTATGTGTGATCGTATATTGCGTTGAATATTGCTAAATAATTGTTATTTCATTTGTCGGTGTTAAAAACATTCTATTGGTACATGTTATCTTAAGCAATTTGACTCACCATATGATCTAACAATTTTCTTTGAGAATACTATAGAGATTTACAGGTAGGCTAGACCCTTGGGTTCCAAGTTCACAAACTGTGGGGAAAAGTCGATTATGTTTGGGCTCTAGGATTTCATTTTGGTAATTTATTTTGCAGGAGGGTTTTGGCCAATATTTATTTTTCAAAATTAATTTATCCATAGCTATTTATCCAAAATTATTTCTCCAAAAAATTATTTTGTGAAAATTATATTTGTAAATAATTTATAAATTATTTCTAACACATTTATTTTGCAACACTTGGGGTTTTATATTTTTGGGGGTTTTATATTTTGTATATATATATGGGGTTTGGCATTCTTTGATTTATTTTTGCATGTGATAGCTCAAGTGTTTGAAGCAGCAAAATTTTCTACGCTAAAGAACCAAGCAAAGAAGGTTAATCTAGGCCCTTAAGGATAAGATCTAGCCTCCCAAGCTTCCTCCAAGCTCAACTTCTAGCCTAAGGAAGGAAGTCATTTAGCATTTTGCACAGATTGGTGGTGAATTTTTGTCTTTGCAGGGGCTTGAAATTTTTTTTAGGCCACAAGGCCTAGACATCCTCCATTTATGGTCTATCTGTCAGGCCTAGTGGCCTCCTAAGGCCCTTGGCTCCCCTGTTTCCCTTGCTCACAACACTTTTAGAGCTTTTCGTGGCTCTTAAAGGCCCTCAACCCCTTTTAAAACCCTAGCCACAGGATTAGAGAGGCCTCGACCCCCCTCTAGGGCAGTCGTATAGCCCTCTAGGGGACTCGGCCCCCTCCCTCTTACTTGGTCGCAACCTTGGGCTGCCCTTAGGAGCCCTAGGCCTCCCTTTTTGCATAGCCATAAACCCTCAATGGCCTTCCCTTGCCCAGCGTCAGCCCTTTTGGGCTTGATGTCAACCCTAAGGAGCTTCCTCCCCCTTGTCGTGGCCTTTTAAGGCCTCTTCTCCTGCTTTTGTGCCCTTGTTTTCCTCCTCTAGCCCTGGTTTGAGATTTTTCCTAGCCCTAGCCTCTCTTTCTAGCCCTCATTCAGTCATTATTTAGCCATTGATTTGATTTTTATCTCTAACATTTGGTTTTGCAACATTTTTTTGAGCTAACTTGGTGGTTGCAGTTCTCAAGCCCATTGGAAGCATCCCTAGCCATCTACAAGGGCATAAGGCCTCTTGGTTTGCTCTCTAACCCTCCATTTTCATAATTGTCCTCATTTCAATTTTCTAAAACCAGATTCGTCCCCCAGGGCCCAAGAATCCTGAATCCTACGTATCGGATACGATACTGTGGGATTCGTACCTGATTCTTCGGATTCGACCGTATCTGTACAAGGTGCGACGAATCCCAACCGTACCCTGTACAGAGGCGGTCGAATCCCGTACAGCCGAATTCGTTGTGCCAAAAAGTGCAATTTTGGGTTATAAAAAATGGATTTCACTCATTCTTTCTCACCAATTTTTGTTTGTGAAGTGAGCAAGGAGCAAGGGCTAGCAAGGAGAAAGGGAGTTTTTTCAAAGAGATTCGAGCATCCGGTAAGTGCATTGTCCCTCTATATTTTGTATAGTGTGAAGAAGAGTAGGCTTGAGCAGTCCAAGGCAAAGACAATGGTGTATGTACACACCAATCTTCGTCTCATCTACAGGCAGAGGGAGGAGTGGTTGAAGGGAAAGACAAAGATGCGAGATGTCTTTCCTGATGATATGGGTCTGGATAGCAGTGTTGAGTTGGCATTGGCCAACTTGGATCTCAATGCGCCAGTGCTAGAGCCTGTCACATTTGATGATGCCGATACAGTAGAGGCGTCATCCTCCACACCAACAGATGCAGAGATGACATAGGAGGAGGATGCATCAGAGGAGAGCAGTGGTGAGCATGATGATCAAGATGAGGACAGTGATGTTAATTATGATGAGGATTGATGACTCATTGACTCTGACTCATTGAGGCTTCAGGCTTGTAGTCTTGTAGACTGTAGTTTTTTTGTATTCTCTATTTCTATTTTCCATTGGCAGTGTACTTATGTAACACATTTTGATTCTGATGACTTAACTACAGTATCTTACTATCTTGTCTTTCTGAGTAAATTTGACAATTGTATGATGTATCAATGTATCAAATTTCAATGTATCATGTATGAGTATCTAAGATCTTAAATCTATGTTTGAATCAATGAATTTGTATGAAATTGTGTAAAAAATATCTAATTTTTAATATATATATATATATATATTTTAATAAAATAATATATAACGTATCGTATCCCGGAAGTGTCCTATTCCGGGGGTCACCGTATCCCGAGTCCGATTCTCGAATCCCCATATCCAGCGAATCTCGAATCCCCATATCTAGCGAATCCCGAATCCCTGTATCAGGTGACTTAGGAACTTATTTGTGACAGCAGTATATTTAAGGGCCTAACACACCTCTAAATAAGCCTAAATTCATAAATAATTCTCCTAATGCATTGAGAAGTAAGCCTAAGTCAATTTAAGGGCATATAAGCGAGTTTCTTTTTGGATGTTTGGTTTAGCTCAGATCTGATATGTCTGTTACAGCCACATAAAAACACTTACAACAGTGATTAAGTTTCATAACATTGGCATAATAACTCATTTGTAATCATATTTCATCATTCTATTGTCACTTGCACTCATTGGGCTTGCATCTCTATACATATTTGAACATTTTATGAAGGTTGAAATAATAATTTGAGGTCTGAAATTTGCTGCATAAAAGTTTTATATAAAAATTACAGTGGTGATAAAATGTGGTTGAAAGTCATCTAATCTCATTTGTCTCTTGTTTCTTACATCATGTGGATCTTAGATAAGTGTTTAATTGAGTAACATGGTGATTTTCTTATTGTTGCCATCATATGTTTATTGGTTGATCCATATTTCTTTTCTGCATCATTGGCATCCATTTGCACTCTTGCATCAATACACATAAATGTTCTAATCAGGTTGATAAGTGTTTAATGAGATTGGCAAATTGCTCTGCGTGACATTGCGGTTAATGATCTTGTTTCTCATTGCCATTCATTGTTGGATAATTGGATACATTTCTCATTGTTAAATTGGATATCTCTTGTGGCTTTTATAATCAAGTTTAATCATAGTTGTGATAAGAGATCTGAATTTCTCTCTTGTGTATCCAATTGGCATATTGGTGATTCATTGTTATAATCTTGAAGACTGCTAATTGTGTCAAGTAGCATTGATCTTGTCTTGTTTATCTCTTGAGCAATTGTCTATTGGTATTACCGACAATATTTTCTGACGTCGTTATATATTGAGCACTTTCTCTTGTGGTGGAGATTGTCATTTATATATTGTTTAAGTACTTCATTGTTCATAATTGAAGATCATTATAATTAAGTACTTTAGAAACTTAAATAATCTCACCATAAGAGCACTCATATCTTGCATTTTCATTTTAGGACTAGCCTCTTGCATTTATTAATTAACTTCCAAGCATAAGCTTGGTCGATAGAGAGAAAGGTCCACTTTTCTCATCTAGCTTGAGGAGCCTAGCACATCTTTAGTGGTTAACACAGTGACCTTGCAATGTTCAAAGCCACAGTCTCTACAGCGCTGGAGGCATCGGGTGGTTAGAACACAAGGGGAGGGATTGTTAATAAAACCCTAGCTTGCTTCCCTTTGGCTTCTCTCTCACAACCTACTCTAGAGACTAGCTTCAAAACAGTTAAGAGGAAGGATACACTTGATATGCATATAACTTAAAATAAACCAAGATTTTGCATCTCACCCAGATTGTAGGATTTGCATCTCATTTAATATAGTGAAGCATCCTTAGGCAACAATTGTTCATTTGGTAACTTGGTCAATAATTTGTAATTGACTCCATTTAAGGCACTGGTCTTCCACAATAATTGAATGAAACCCTCTAACTTGTTAATTTAGCCAAGTTGCTAGGCCATTCAGCTGTGTCTCACGAACTTGTTGGTTATCAACAAGTCTCCCGTCTTCACATTTCATAGGGACTACCCCCCATAGCTTGTTGCAGGGAGAGGGCAGGGATCAGAGTGACAGCCCTCATCCTAAGCGTTGTCGCATCTTGCCTGTACAGTTTGGGGGACAAAATTTTCTAGCATCGTTGTCAAGGATAGAGTTTTTTTGTCCTTATTTTTCAAGATATTCTCTCCATCTCTTCATATTTTCATCCTCTCCTTCCTCATCCTCCCACTAATCTTCTCATCGCTTTGTTCACCTTTCTATTTGCACCTTTAGCACCAGGACATTTGGGTTAGTTTCTTGTTTGGGTGGCGACTTCACTTATTCATCCATTCATAAGAGCTTATACTAGAAGAAATCTCGATAGCTTGGTTAACCCCACTCCCAATCCTGAAAAGGGTCTAAGAGCTCGATTAAACAAATTACATTCTAGTAAGCATTTAATATTTCTCGGACAGGAAGCCCTCCCTGATATCTACTTCCTTGATCCCGTCAATCAAGACATCATGGATTTTTATAGGCCTTGCAACTCTGCCAATATCCAAGGTTATCCTCATAATCTTCCAGATGGCTTTTTGCTCGGTAGCTTGGTTAACCCCACTCCCAATCCTGAAAAGGGTCTAAGAGCTCGATTAAACAAATTACATTCTAGTAAGCATTTAATATTTCTCGGACACGAAGCCCTCCTTGATATCTACTTCCTTGATCCCGTCAGTCAAGACATCATGGATTTTTATAGGCCTTGCAACTCTGCCAATATCCAAGGTTATCCTCATAATCTTCCAGATGGCTTTTTGGTTAAGATTCCTATGTAATGTTGATAAATTCGGGAGAACTGTGTATTTAGCTCAATGAGCCCAACGTTTCGAGTGAACACTTCACCCATATTTAGTGGCAAGAAGCCAAAGCATATGATGAGAAGAGTGTTGGACCAAGAATTTATAGGGTAAGAGAAAAATTAGTCGTTAGATGGAAGGGGTTGAAAGGGTCAATGAGCACTAATTGAGTCAAAGGATCGAAATGGAATTAGTATTAAAAATTATAAATTTAATATCAAAATATATTATTAAAAATCAAAATTATAAATTAATAAATTAATAACTAACCGTTAGGAAAATCAATTATTGATTTAAATTAAATTAAACATATTTGGGGATAAAGGCTTGTGGTGGTTAGGATAGGATTATGTCCTATTATTAGAAATATAATGTAATAATTAAAAATAGAATTAAGGATTAGGGTATTAAGTAATAAAATAAATATAGAATAAGGATTAGGGTATTCAATTAATAAAATAAATGGTGAGTGAATATCTAACTTTATTTTATAATGTTATTTTATAAATAAATAAATTTAATTAAAGAAATGAGGGTGGAAGATGGGATTAAAAGATGATATAATTTAACTAGAAAAAGAGGTGATTTAATTTAACTACAAAGGCAGAAGATATGACTAATCGATGATTAAATGAAGGGTTACATTATTGGATTAGCCATTAAATTGAAGGGGAAATTCAAAATTAAAAATAATATAAATAAAGAGGAGTAAAGTCCAATAAGATAATATCAATAAGAGGCCTAAACATGAAATTATTGAATTAATAGAACGATAGAACAATGAAATGACGCAAAAGGGGAAATGTAAAGAGATGAAAAGACGGAACAGAAAAGGGGGTTACTAAGAAGTAAAAGGGGAAAAAAGGTTAGGATAGGTTAGAATTAGAGATAGGGCATTTGAAAGACAAAAAGTGGATGGTGGGCTTCCATGATTGGCTTAAATGATAGCCATCATCACGATTAAAGTTATTGGGATGCTTCTCAATTTGAAAAGCTTCCCTAATGACCCAGCTGGAATGGAAAAGGACGGAAGCAAGGATTTTGGATTTATCAAAGCAAATAAGATGGCTAGTAGAATGAGAGTGTTCAGTTATGGCCGATTTAGAGACACAGTTATGGTAGGTGTCTACCATGTGTTCTTTCAATCGGATTTTAAAGGACCTGCCAATTTGTCCTATGTAGGACTTACCACATGAGCAGGAGATTTCATATACACTGGGACCTGACATGTGGTCATTTTTATCTTTGGAAGACTTGAAGAGTTGGCTGAGGGTTCGATGGGGCTTAAAGAAGGTTATTATGTTCTTTTTAGAGAGGATTATGGAAAGGTGATCAGTAACATCTTGAATGTATGGAAGGGTTACCTTGGCTAACAATGCAATCATTGTCGATGCTCATATCAAGAAGTTCACATCCTTCCTAATAAGACACGCTCACGCAATTGCCTACAATCATGAGGATGTTAAAATGAAACTCTTTGTCCTTTCATTAGAAGATGATGCATTGCAGTGGTACTTGGACAATCCTGTTAATTTTTTTGATCTTTGAAAACTATCCTAAATGCTTTTAATGGTAAATATGGGGGCAAAAAGGAAGGAAGATATTTGTTCAAAGCTATCAACAACATAAAGAAGAATGAGAATGTAATGGTCGAGGAATTTAATCGAAGGTTTAATGGTATTATCAAAGAAATAACTCAGGATTATAAGCCTCCAGACAAGTCTCTATTAGAGCAATATCTTGAATCCTTTTGTGTTGATACATCTTATGAAATTAGACATGCAAAACCGACTCATTTAGCCACGGCTCAAGCCATTGCCGAAGAATTATAAAAAGACAAGAAAGCGTCTGGTAAGTCGAAAATTCCTGGTTTTGAAAGAGGTTCGGTCATAGCCAAAGGAAAGGAAATAAAGGATCTTTAGAAAATCCTCCTAAAGATCAAAGGCCTCCCACTCCACTTGAAACTGTTAATGTCGTCGATCAGCCTATCCCATTTTGCAGACCTTGTGAATGATTTCATGAAGAAAGTTCATGTGCCATCGCTAGAAGACTCCGAGATTAAGAACCAGTAAACAAATAAATAATGTTAATCAGAATTCTTCAAAGGAAGGACGTTGCACAGACATGATCCCCTCATCTTTCACTGTCAACAACTTTAGTGATGAGAAATATCCTATCACACGGATGTATGGTGAAACTCCATCTCAGGAGCAAATTCTAGAAATTGCTAGAAGAAAAGGTTACACTTATCAAAAGAAAAGCAAAGATCAGAATCAGAATAAGCAGCAGGTCGCATCTAAGTGTTATCAATCGGGGCTAAAAATTGGTTGTGTTGCATGGATAAACAATGTCAATATTTTTGTCTCAATGTTAGAACTTCTAAAGATTCCTTCCCAAATAGCAACATTCTTCAAAGCTCTAGGCATGGCTCAACAGAATAAGACTGATACGCACCCAGAAGATGGAGAAATTAAGTTAAAAGATTTGAACTATTACATGACTAATGAAGATAATCAGTCTTTCAATCTGACTTTAGAAGTTAATGATCGCTTGCTTCACAACTGTATGTTAGATTCTAGAACTTCAACTAATGTCATGACTAAGAAGGATATGGACCAATTAAACTTGACAATTTTGAGGCCCTATCACAACATTTTCTCTATGGATTCAAAGAAGATTAAAGTCCTTGGTGTGGTTAAATATCTGCAAGTTGCTTTGGCTAATAATCCATACAAAATCATCACCGTGGACATAGCAATCATCGATGTATCAAATGTATGGAGAATGCTTCTATCAAGAAATTTTACAACTGACTTAGGTGGCTGCATTCAGTTGGATTTGTCATATGCTACTATTCCGGCAGCAGTAGGAGGTATGGTCAAATTATACAGAGAAGTAGAAAGAAAGTGCCATGTTAAAAATCCAAAGAGGCCAGACAATGATGAGGAAATTGAACCACAGGGTCATCCTTCAAAGCATAATGCAGTGGTCACTAATTTCTTCCAGCCTATATATCATTTTTCTTCACGTCATCTTCCAAGCAAGAAAAGAAGGCTTGAGTTTGACAGAGATATACAGCGCAATGATAAAAGATTACATCAGCCAAAAAGGGTCAAGATTCAACAAGGGACATCTGACAATAGTCGATCGACTTACCTATAAGCAAACAAGTGTTCTGGATTGTGCCACACGGATGACATCTGATGCCATAGGGCATCTTCTGTGTTGTATTTATAACACTGGACTCTTAGTTAGGATTTTATTTATGTCATTAGTTAGTCTTCTTTCATTCATCTATATTTCATGTCTTTATGTTTTGATATGTGAGTAGATTTTTTTCTATTTCAGCAAATGTTCTATATATACATGATGATTTTGATTTTGAGCGAATAACTATTTGATGGACTTCTATTTTCTTAGATATAGGATTTTGAATTCTCACATTCCTTCAAACAAAGAAACATGTCCCCATATGGATCCAGATGTTGATCCTTTGTCAATAGTCCAAGGAAGCATAATGCAAGGATATGAAGAAATTTTTTCAAAATTCAAAGTCATCAACCAACACAATTTTAACATTGTAAACCCAATTTATGCAAGCTAAATAGTAAATGATGCTAGTATGACAGTTTAATTATGTAACGACACCTAGGTAAGCTTCTAATTTTGGCAAAGGATTTCATCCTAGGAAGTTTTTTAACCTCACCGAATTATATGTGTTTCTAAACAAGTATAATCAGCAGAGTTTTTCTACAAACCCCAAAGCTAGGGTGGAATTCGTTGACAAAGTATTAGGTGAGTCCTAGTGTTATATCGAAGTCTTTTGTAAAAGTGTGTTTGGGAATAATTTAAGCACATTTGGCTAAATTATTTTAATACAACACACTTGGTCTATACTAGACCATATTATGTCGCAGAAATGGGTAAATTATTGAGGGTATGAGTCTAAATTTGTTTTCCCCTTCCAAGGGTTAACATTGTAATAAATTGATGTAAAAAATATTACAGTGCATGGTCCCTCATATTTAGACACCATGGCTAGAATATTTGAGAGTGGAAAAAATTATTAATCCCCTCCAGTGTCAATTAATTAATTTTTCTGGCTAAATTAAATTAAAATCCTACGCCAATAAATTAATTAATTTTGAGTCAAAAAATAATAATAGAGAAAATAATCTCTCCAAGTGGAAAATAATCTAAAATTCGTGGGTCAAAGAGAAGTCAATTTTTGGGGGTCCCCAACCAAGGGAAAAATGGATATTTTAAGAAAATTTGAGTCCTTGGACCTTGGTGGTTAAGTCAGAGTCAAATTTTTGAAGAAATTAATCCAAAACATTACTTTTTGGATTAATTAAAAGTGGGTTTTAAGAAAAAATCGAATTTTTCCTCAAAATTAAAAATTTGACTGTGGAGATTAAAAGATGATCAATCTATTTTCAACGATCGAGATTACTCTGACGAGGATTAAGCCAACTAGACGTTATTTTCCACTTGGAGGGATTTCTCTATATAAAGAAGTTATTGACCTTCTATTTTCTATCTTTGGATGATGTAATTCTTAAACGCTGGTATTGAGCTATTGCTCTGCTGGGAATATTTTTTATCATAATAGAAGACTTTGGGGTCCAGTTTATGGTGTTCTTCTTCTGTTGATCTGTGGTATGTGTTAGCTATGTGTGATCCTATATTGTGTTGAATATTGCTAAATAATTGTTATTTCATTTGTCGATGATAAAAACATTCTATTGGTACATGTTATCTTAGGTGATCTAATTCACCATATGATTTAACAGTTTACTTTGAGAATATTATAGAGATATACAGGTCTGCTAGCCCTTGGGTTCCAAGTTCACAGACTATGGGGAAGAGTCAACTATGTTTGGGCTCTAAGATTTCAATTTGGTAATTAATTTTGCAAGAGGGTTTTGGCCAATATCTATTTTTTGAAATTACCAAAAATTATTATTTTGTAAATAATTTATAAATTATTTCTATCCCATTTATTTTGTATATATATTTGGGGTTTGGCATTCTTTGATTTATTTTTGCAGGTGATAACTCAAGGGTTTGAAGCAGCAAAAATTTTTGGGCTAATCAACCAAGCAAGGAAGGTTGATCTAGGTCCTTAAGGATAAGATTTAGCCACCCCAGCTTCCTACGACCTCAATGTCCAGCTTAAGGAAGGAAGTCGTTCAGCATTTTGCAGAAATTGGTGGAGAATTTTTGTTTTTGCAGGGGTTTGAAATTTTTTTAGGCACCAAGGCCTAATCGTCCTCCATTTTAGAACTAGTCGTGAGGCCTAATGGTCTCCTAGGCCCCTCAACCCCCCTGTTTCCCTTGGTCGCAACCCATTTAGGGCTTATCGTGGCCCCTAAAGGCCCTCAACCACCCTTAAAACCCTAGTTGCAGGCTTAGAGAGGCCTCAGCCCCCTCCAAGGGCAGTCATCTAGCCCTCTAGGGACCTCACCCCCCCCCCTCTTGCTTGGCTACAACCTTGGGATGCCCTTAGGAGCCCTCAACCTCCCTTTTTGCTTAGCCACAGACCCTCAAGGGCCTTCCCTTGCCCAACGTCAGCCCTAAGGGGTTTCGTCCCCCTTGTCATGGCCTTCTAAGGCCTCTTCTCCCGCTTATTTGCCCTTGTTTGCCTCCTCTAGCCCTGGTTTGGGGTTTTTCCTAGCCCTAGCCTCTCTTTCTAGCCCTCATTCAGCCATTACTCAGTGATTGATTTGATTTTTATCCCTAACATTTGGTTTTACAACATTTTTTTGAGATAACTTGATGGTTGTGGACTCTCAAGTCCATTGGAAGCCGCCCTAGTCATCTACAAGGCTATAAGGCCTCTTGGTTTTCTCTCTAACCCTCCATTTCCATCATTGTCCTTATTTCAATTTTCTGAAGTATTTGTAACATCAATATATTCAAGGGACCAACACATCTCTAAATAAACCTAAATTCATTAATAATTCTCCTAATGCATTAAGAAGTAACCCTAAGTCAATTTAAGTACATATAAGTGAGTTTCTTGTGGACTGTTTGGTTTATCTCAGATCTGATATGTCTGCTACAGCAACATAAATGTAGAAATATCTTGTTTCCCACCTCGGTTTTTAGTTTCACCTTATTTTTCCTTTTAGTTAAATGCCCTTTCCCATATCCTTACATTCAACAACAGAGAAATAATTTTTTTGCTGAAAACACAAATTCTGGAAAATTTACAGAATGCTGGAAAATGCAGAAATAAAAATCAGCAAGCTTAAAACAGCCATTCAACACATTTGAACACTGATATTTTTGGTCAACATGACCCTGGAAAAACCCCCTACAACTCTTGGGGAAAACCAATCTGAAAGCTTCTCTTTTATTTTCTGAAAAATGCCTTTTACAGTGAAACAGGAAAAACTCAGAAAAAATTCCAGCAACCAATTTACAGACTTATCTCGATTTCCGTGCTTGCACACCGCCTCAGAAATTGTGCCAAATCAGCAATAACAAAAAACAAAAAATTTACAGCACCTTAGGACAGCATTAAATGTTGTATGGCCACCTCGGGAAGCGTGTCGAAACAGTCGTACTTTGTTGTATGGACTGTATAGATTTCGTATAGCACCCTCTCTCGAAATCCATGCCAAAAATCAGAGTTGTAGAGGTTGTCCTCTTTCTCGATTTTTGTGCCGAAAATGACAGCCACCCTCTTCCTCGAAAAACGTGTCTGATTTTTGTGCCTTGGAGTGTGTGCTTGCTCCTGTACCCTCTTCCTTGATTTTTGTGCCTCCTCACTTGGAAACACTGCCTCTCCTTTGCTGTACAGATTTTCTGCCTCGATATGTGTGCCAATAAATGTTGTTGTACCTTTGCTGAAATCTCTTCACTACTGCCCTCCTTCTCACTGCTCAGAAAAAGCTCCAGCTCTCTTTCTCTCCTTCTCCCAATCTGCTCATGAAAAAATGAATGACCTTTTCCTCCTTTCCCTCCTTTAACCTAACCTTAACTTTTGGGGAATCCCTAAATCCAATGGCTGAAACAGATTTAGATCTAGGGCTGAGATTAAATGCTCATTTAAATCTCACTTTCTATTTTTTAATTCACCCCACTTTAATAAAAACCCACTTAGTCATTTATTTCCAAAGTCACTTTTCCTTTCCAATTTTACATTGACTTTATTAAAGTCACTTTAAAATTAGACTTTAGTAACTTTATCACTTAAAGTCACTTTTAAATTAGATTTGACTTTATAACTTTATAAAGTCACTTTAGGAGAAAAATTAAATTCTTTTGGACACTTTTTCCTAGGCCAAAGATCAAAGCATTAGGGAACCACCTGTCCTCCGGTACCCAAATTTCAACAATAAAAACACTTACAGAAATGATTAAATTTCATAACAGTGGCATAATAACTCATTGGTCATCATATTTCATCATTATATTGTCACTTGCACTCATTGGGCTTGTCTCTATACATATTTGATCATTTTATGGACTCTGAAATAATAATTTGAGGTCTGAAATTTGTTGCATAACGGTCTGATATAAAAATTACAGTGGTGATAAAGGTGGTTGAAAGTCATCTAATCTCACTTGTCTCTTGTTTCTCACATCATGTGGATCTTAGATAAGTGTTTAATTGAGTAATTGGGTAATTTTCTTATTGTTGTAATCATATGTTTAATGGCTGATCCATATTTCTTTTCTGCGCCATTGGCATCTATTTGCACTCTTGCATCAACACACATAAGTACTCTAATCAGGTTGATAAGTGTTTAATGAGATTGGCTAATTGCTCTTAGTGACATTGTGGTTAATGATCTTGTTTCTCATTGCTATTGTCATTGTTAGATAATTGGATACATTGCTCATTGTTGAATTGGATATCTCTTGTGGATTTTATAATCAAGTTTAATCATAGTTGTGATAAGAGATCTAAATTTCTCTCTTGTGTATTCAATTGGCATATTGATGATTCATTGTTATAATCTTGAAGACTACTAATTGTGATATGTAGCATTGATCTTGTCTTGTTTATCTCTTGAGCAATTGTCTATTGGTATTACCGACAATATTTTCTGGCACCGTTTCTCTTGTGATGGAGATTGTCATTCATCTATTGTTTAAGTACTTCATTGTTCATAATTGAAAATCACTGTAATTAAGTACTTAAGAAACTTAAATAATCTCACCTTAAGAGCACTCATATCTTACATTTGCATTTTAGGACTAGCCTCTTGCATTAATTAACTAACTTCCAAGCATAAGCTTGGTCGATAGAGAGATAAGCCCACATTTATCATCTAGCTTGAGAAGCCTAGCACCTCTTTAGTGGTTAACACGATGACCTTGCAGTCGTTAGAGACATAGTCTCTACAGGGTCGGAGGCATCGGGTGGTTAGAACCCAAAGGGAGGGATCGTTAATCAAACCCTAGCTTGCTTCCACTTAGCTTCTCTCTCATAACCTACTCTAAAGACTAGCTTCAAAACAGTTAAGAGGAAGGATACACTTAGATAGGCATATAACTTAAAATAAACGAAGATTTTGCATCTCACCTAGATTGTGGGATTTGCACCTCATTTAGGATAGTGAAGCATCCTTAAGCAACAATTGTTTATCCGGTAACTTGGTAAATAATTTGTAATTGAATCCATTTAAGGCACTGGTCTTCTACAATAATCTTATCAAATCTTCTAACTTGTTAATTTAACCAAGTTGCTAGGCCATTCAGTTGTGTCTTCCGGACTTGATGGTTGCCAACAAGTCTCCCATCTTCACATTTCATAGGGACTACCCCCCATAGATTGTTGTAAGGAGACAACTAGAACGGAGAGGGTGGGGATCTAAGTGACACCCCCGTCCTAAGCATTGTAGCATCTTTCCTATACAATTTGGGCGACAACAAGCCCCTCATGAAGGAAGGACCTCAAGGGAGGTCACATTGGACTAAGGGCAAGATAGTCTCCCAAGTGAAGCATGGGGACACGGACACAATCAAGAGCAGTCAATCATCCAGCTTGGATTGAGATCCTTATTAGTATGCCCCAAAACATTACATGGTTAATGTCTAATAAATGACCCACCTTACTTCAAGGACCATGCCAGACAAGAGAGAGCACTAACCACAGCATAGTTGGAGAGCTCTAATGTAAAAATATTTGTGGACAATCATAGGGCTACTAGTTGGTTGGCTAACAAATGAGAAGAATAATTTTCTTCTATGGATTACCCACCACTAACCACAGCATAGTTGGAGAGCTCTAATGTAAAACTATTTGTGGACAATCATAGCGCTACTAGTTGGTTGGCTAACAAATGAGGAGAATAATTTTCTCCTATGGGTTACCCACTTTTGGTGGGTAACATCTAGCGCCAACTCAGGGGCATGTGCTCACCATAAAGCACATGATCCATGTGCTCAAACAAAGAGTGCATGACAATCCCAATGACCTATTACCTGTATACTCACAACAAATTGTTGATAAAAACTCAACAGGGTATTAATCATGACCCTTATGATATAGGAGAACAATAATAATAAACTTTAGCTAAATAAAGAATAAAATCTGATTAGTATGCTACAAGAGGGACAAGAGTGACAATGGTCTTAGGAATGTTCTTCTTACTCGAGGAATGGATGTTCTAGACTTGCTACTAGAAGCTCAAATATGAGAATAGGACTTCGGTTTCACCAAATAAGAAATTTTAGTTTTGGATTTGGGATGTTCCCATTAAACGAGATCAAAGCATAAACTTCATATCACAAGGAGGTGGACTCAACTCCTCCCCAACAATGGCGCCAAAATGTCACTGCAAAATCTAACAAGCCTAAAGCAAAGCCTCATTAGGCATTCTAGGTCTTATGGCAACAAAGAGATTAGCCACCACTATCACCTCGATGGCCTCTCTCTAGTTGTTTAGTTGTGGGATGTTATCCCCACAAGGGAGCCTTCCCTAAAGAAATCACCAACGAGACATTCCAAAATAAGGGCCCAAGGGTGATATAAGTCCTAATGGTTATAGAGGAAGGTGTTAACAAGGCCTTGATGGTTGTGACACGAGATACATTCAATCAAGCACACTTCCAACCAATTCCAATAGACAAGAAGAGGGTTGCTATCAACTAGGGTGTTATTTATAGGTAAGTTTACAACATGCAAAAGCATATAGCAACCAAGAAATTGTTGAAAAATGTAACTAGGTTTGGTCTTCATAAATGTATTTGAGTCATTATGTAATGTTCTTGTCAAAAGAATTTTTATAAATGTTACAATGACTTATTAAAGCATCGAATTCATGCTTGGGTCATCATTTTATTAGTCAAAGTCCTCATTGTGGACTCCTAGGATTAATACTTAGTCATTAAAGTAATTGTATATTTTATGAGACCCTTCTTGGGCTTTTGAATCATATAAAAAGAATTATTTTTTAGGCAAAAAATGAATTTTGTCACCTCCACACCAAGACGGCCCTTGCCTAATGAAGTCAGTCTGAAAGGGGGCAATTCGACCCACAAGAAGTCTATATATACAGCGCAGTTTGATTCATTTGGACATCCACTCAACAAGTTCGATACACATAAGAACAAGTGCAAAAAAATGTGACGTGCAAGAGAAAGAAGCTAGAAGACAAGATCGAAGTTTTTGGGTTCTCTCTCTTTTCTGTGAAGATACTAGGCTACTACGGGATCGAAGTTGATGGAGTTGCAGGGTCGAAGTTTTGCTGCTGCAGTAGGTCGAAGCTTTGTTGCTGCTGGAGGATCGAAGTTGTTGGGTCGAAGTTACTACTGTTGCATAGGTCAAAGTGTTGCATAAATCGAAGTGTTGCCTAGATCGAAGTGTTGTTGTTGCATAGATCGAAGGTCTGATCAAAGCTGCTAGAAGAAAGAGTTGACTTGGTCGCTGGAGGAGGTTTGTGTCTAAGTTGAAGAGTCTCAAGAAAAACTATTGAAGGAAGATATTTTGACTGGGTTTTCCCCTAGCTAGGGGTTTTTCCCTAGCAAAGTGCCTACATCTTGTGTCTCGTGTTCTTGAGATCTTCATACACACATAATTTGGTAATTGCTTGATGAAAGATAATATAACAAAGTAAAAGATGCCAACATAATTCACAAGTAATTATCAAGAAAGAAGAAATCAAACCCTAAATCTACTTGCATTGATTTCTCAACAGAAATAACCTTTAAGAGGTTGATTCAATAAGGTATCAAAGGCTATCATAGGGTGAGCTAAGGGAAAAGAAAAATTTTGGAGTTTTAAACAATTTGAGATGCATAAAATAATAAACTAGCCTAGACATCACTACTAGTTTGGGGATAGATGTGCAATAAATGCTAGATTTTGCCTCTTCAGTTATTTGATGCAATTTTATCATTAGAAAAATGACATATAGATGCAATTTTACCATAACATGCAAATTAAAACCAAACCCTAACTCTACCTACCAAGAATTAAAAAAGAGATAGAAAATCAAGAATGATCACCACAACTAGACTAGAGCCTTCTCTCAATTGGGTAATGGAGACAATTAGGGAAAGGTCAATGATAAAGGACATTAGATGAAGAGGTTGCAAGACTAATTTTCTTCTCTTAGAAACCCTAGCAACTTTTCTATAAAGAAGATTTAATGTCAAGGAGACGTAAATAAAGTTCTCTTGATGGATTCTTACAAAACAAATTTCACATACAATAAAGAATCAAGATTTCAAGAAAGATATTGCACTTTTTAATATGGCACAAGTAGAAACCCTTATTTCAGCAATGTAGCATGCAAAATGGAAGATAATAACAAAAAAATTGCACAATTTCCACAAGAATCACTTCATCAATCCTAGACAAGTCACTCCATGCAAAAATATCCCTCCCAAGACGATTCGCTCCATTAAATATAAATATCTTTATATCAAAGAGAAAAGTACAAGAGAGCGGCGAGTATGCACATCTTAAGAGAGAAGTGTGATGAACGTGTGATGATAGAAATGAGGGGAATTCCCTCCAATTATATAAGAGCAACCAACTCACTTTTCATAATTTTACAAGTATTCCTGTCAACAATAATGATGTCAAATAAATGTTACCACAAAATATGGCATACCTAGTGCAAAGCCTCACTAGGCAACCTAGGTCTATGACAACAAGGAGATCAACCACCATTGTCACCTCAATGGACTATTTCCAGCTATTTAGTGGTGGTTGTTATCCCCAAGAGGGAGGCTTCCTTAAAGAAATCACCAACAAGACATTCAACAAACAAGGGCCCAAGGGTGATATAAGGCCTACAATCAATCAAGCACACTTTCCACCAATTCCAATAAACAAGAAGAGGGTTGCTATGAACTAGGGCTCTATTTATAAGCAAGTTTATAGCATGCAAAAGCATATAGCAAGCAAGAAATAACCTCTAATAGAATGATTCAATAAGGCATCAAATTCTTCAAGGGGTGACCCAAGGAGATAAACATTTCTGGAGTTTTAAATGGTTTGAGATGCATAAAACATCAAACTAGCTTAATTTGAGGATAAATATGCAATAGATGCTCACTTTTGCGTTGTCAATATATTTAATGCAAATTTTGTCCATAAAAATGGCATATAAATGCAATTTTACCATGTCATGCAAATTAAGATCAAACCCTAACACTAACTACCAAGAATTAAGAATGATCACCAGAACTAAACTAGTGTCGTCTCTCAATTGCGCAATGGAGACAATTAGGGGAAGGTCTATGATAGAGGGCCTTGGATGAAGAGGGTGTAAGACTAATTTTCTTCTCTTAGAAACCCTAGTGACTTCTCTATATGGGAGATTTAAGGTCAAGGATGCATAAACCAAGTTCCCTTGATGGATTCTTGCAAAACAAATTTTACAAACAATAAAGAATCAAGATTTCAAAAATGATATTGCAATTTTTAATATGGCACAAGTAGAAAACCTAATTTCAACAATATAGCATGTAAAATGCATGAAATAACAATAAACTTACACAATTTCCACACAAATCATTTCATCAATCCCGAACAAGTCTATCCATGCAAAAATCTCCCTCCCAAGACAATTCGCTCCAATAAATATCCATTGTGTCCAAAAAAAAAGTTCAAAAGAGCTAGTGCACACTTCTTAAGAGAAAGAGAAGTGAATGAATGATTGATGAGACAAATGAAAATTACTTCCCTCTATTAATATGAGGGAAACCAATTCACCTTTCACGATTTACAAGTAAAAGCCCTCAAAGTTTACTTGAGCATTCAACTAGGCCCAAAGGTCACAGGCCAACCTTAAGATAGCTTTAAAACATTATAAATACATAAATCACCCACGCGTGGGAATAAAAGCTCTCCATCATGACATTATCCTCCTAGAATGGACAATCTCCATCAAGCGAGTGAAAAAACAGCCCACGATTGCTCTTCACTCAAAGGAAATCATCAAAGTGCACGGGGACATCTCCAATAACATCTCCACCATGACATCATCTGCAAGAAGTCTCACATAACCCTTTTAGGGCATCTGGGGATGATGTGGCAAGCTTTAAAGCAAGCATTAGGATCTAGGCATAATGTGCTAACCCTCCAAAGTCATCTCAATGATCTCCATCATCATCTAGGCTCTAGAAAAAGGCAACATCCATCAAACAAGCTCAAGAACAATCTAGGGGTTCTTGAGTCCATCTGGGCACGTCATCAAATAAGCCAACTCCTTGGATTCTCCATACAGTGTTTCAACATCCAAAGCTGTATCAAGGAGGGTACATCCATGTGGAGGCTCCTCATAGCCCAATGTTCATATCAAGAGGGTAATGCTAGGACTACAAGGTCAACATTGCATGTACAGGTACACCCATTAATCCATATGTAAATGTGATAATGGTGATGGAGTGTGAAAGACTTCAAAGAAAATGGCCATAGCCATGGTACCAGTTGAAGGATGTCCAACATCTCTAAATGTTGTAATGAGAAAAGGTAGCAATTGTGGAGGCAAGAGCTACCCCTTTCATCGACCTACTTTTTCCACCCCTTTGGTGTACCTTTTACTTTAATGATCTTTCTTTCTTTCATGCATAGCTTACGAGACCCAACTTGCTTTATGCTTTTTTTATACCGCTTAAAGATGTAGCAATTTCTCACTCATCGGCATTCGAACATTCAAGAGTTCCTTCGTGATAAAGCATGATATGTTGAGGAACTAGATGATGGCTAATGAGGGAGGTTGAGCTCATCCAACTTGACCTATGATCAAAATTAGTATGCCCCAAAACACTAAATGAAAACACGTGATTACAAGAATGATTAATGTATCTTCCGAGAGATGGCCCACCTTCCTTCAAGAAGCATCCCAAACAGGAAAGGGCATTGACCGAAGCATGGGTGGAGAGCTCTAATGTAAAGATATCTATGGGCCATCATATGGTTGATGGTTGGTTGGCTAACAGATGAGGAGAAAATTATTTTCTTATGGGTTGCCCACTTTTGGTGGGTATTAGGTATTTCAGCCCATAATAATATAATTGTGGATGGGGAACCTAATTAAGGTTAACAAATTAGGGTTTTGGATGTTATATTAAAATGGTGAAGTTGGTATAATGAGAATCAGAGGAGCAGCTCTAAACATTTGTTAGTTTTCCTAGCCAATGGTTTCTTGGATAAATTTCTAAGTATTGAGTGTCAATGTTATTATTCACTTTTCTATTTTATAAAGAATGTGTGCGCATTGCTTCACTGTAAAAGATTAAAACATAAAACAAGATTTGCAACTCTCAAAAGAAGAAATTGTAGAAATTTTAATACCCAACCCCGGTTTTCAGTTTCCCCTTATTTCTCCCATAAAGTTAAATGCCCATTCCCATAGCCATGCATTCAACAAGCTGGAAAAATAAATATTTTCTGAAAACACTAATTCTGGAAATTTCACAATGCTGAAATGTAGAAATAAAAACTCAGAAAATTAAATCAGCCACAAACAGAATTTTGACACGCTAATTTTTTGTCAACTTGACCCTGGAAAAACCCCCTACAACTCTTGGGGAAAACCAGTTTGAAAGCTCCTCTTTATTTACTGAATATTGCTTTTACAGTGAAACAGAAAAAACACAGTAAAAATTCCAGCAACCAAATTTACAGACTTATCTTGATTTCCGTGCTTGCACACTACCTCGGAAATTGTGCCAAATCAGCAACTTGCAAAACAGAAAATTTTACTGCATTAATGACAACAATAAATGTTATACAGCCACCTCGAGAAGCGTGCCAAAACAAACTGTACGGTGTTGTACAGATTTGTGCAACATCCCCCCTCAAAATTTGTGCCCAAAAACAGCCTTGAAATCAGCACTGAAGCTGCTGTCCTTTTTCTCGATTTTTGTGCCAAAAAATCAACAGCACTTCTCCTTGATTTACGTGCCCAGATTTCTGCTACTGCCCTCTTCCTCGATTTTCGTGCCTCCCTTTCTTGGAAACAGTGCCTCTCTCTTGTTGTACAGATTTCTGCCTTGGGATTTGTGCCAATAAATGCTGTTGTACCTTTTGCTGAATCTCCTCACTGCTGCCCTCTTTCTTCTCACTGCTCAAAAAACCTCCTTAGCTTTCTCTTCCCCTCTCTCAATCTGCTCATGAAAGAATGAATTACCTTTTCCCTCCTTTTCCTCCTTTAACCTAACCTTAAGTGACTTTTGGGGAATCCCTAAATCCAATGGCTGAGATAGCTTTAGATCTAGGGCTGAGATTAAATGCTGATTTAAATCTCACTTTCTATTTTTTAATTCACCCCACTTTAATAAAGACCAACTTAGTCATTTATTTCCAAAGTCACTTTTCACTTTCTAATTTCACATTGACTTTATTAAAGTCACTTTAAAATTAGACTTAGTAACTTTATCACTTAAAGTCACTTTTAAAGTAGATTTGACTTTATAACTTTATAAGTCACTTTACGAGAACTATCAAAGTGGACAGAGGAGACAAGAGTACAAACCAAGCCCACTCTTTCCGCCAAATCCCCCCACTAATCCATGCCAAAATTGTCCATGATAAGTAAACAAATATACCCAACTACATATTGAAAATCCATACCTTCGACGTCAGAAGGCCCACCTTCAAACATACGATCATAACAAATGGGCAAGGGAGCATATGGCTAGCTCAGGAGGCGTAGATAGTGGCACATCGAGCTATCTGGTGGCTGCAAGGGGTTGTTTGTTGTCATTTGAGGACCATATAGGAGAAAAAAATTCTCCTATGGATACTACCCACGGGTGTTGGGTAACATCTAGCTCAAACTGAGACGTGAACTCTCAGAAGAGTGCACGAACGTACTCGAACGAGGAGGTCATGAGAACACCAGCGATCTCTTGGGACCATAGCCCTGTTACCTGCACATATCAAAGACTAAGCACACAAGGCAACAAGTCGTTGTGGTGTCTTATGATCACCCATGCTTAATATTAGGCCACAAAATCAACAAGGAATAAATTTACTCTAAATGCAATTTTAATCTAAATGCAGCTAATCTAACATGATAATATCATATGATGTTAGTTCTAATGCAAAAAGTCAACATGCAATGCATCCTACCCTAACATGCATATGATGCAAGGCAGGTGATAAATGTAATCATACATCCAGTGCAACCAACATATTAAGTGATCAGTATGAGAACACATGCTTCTATGATTATTCACGCAACAAATCCGAAAACACAAATGGGAAGAATAATATGAGGGATTATGAGTGCGAAAGGTGGGAAAATAAGAGACTCATATGTCATAGAAATGAACCTTGGAAGAAGGGAAAGAAACCAACTGAAAGGATTGAATTTGTTCTTTTGACCAAAAGATGGAAATGTCAATGATCAAGTACATGAACCTCATCACAAACATCTATCTCTGGGATAGGAACACAACAAGGGAAAGACTGCTCATTTTTATGGGTTTGAGATATTATGGGGCCTTCAATTTTATAATCATAACCAATTCCCCAATCAGGAGCCCAAAAATCACTCATAGATTGTTCATCCATTTGATGATCATAATCTTCCTCAAAATCATCCCATTCCTCACTATGTATTTGATGTTAGCTAAGCTGCAAATCATCTGCTTCTTTGTTAGGCAGGGAGGACTCTTCCTCTTTCCTCTTTTCTTGAAGAATACTATCTAAGGTTTCTACTACATGAGTTTGATAGAATATTTCAAGGAAGAGGGCATTAGTAGGGTTCATGTTATATTCAAATTTCATATTATAGAGCCTCTATGATTATTCACGCATCAAATCCGAAAACACAAATGGGAAGAATAATATGAGGGATTATGAGTGCGAAAGGTGGGAAAATAAGAGACTCATGTGTCATAGAAATGAACCTTGGAAGAAGGGAAAGAAACCAACTGAAAGGATTGAATTTGTTCTTCTGACCAGAAGATGGAAATGTCAATGATCAAGTACATGAACCTCATCACAAACATCTATCTCTGGGATAGGAACACAACAAGGGAAAGACTGCTCATTTTTATGGGTTTGAGATATTATGGGGCCTTCAATTTTATAATCATAACCAATTCCCCAATCAGGAGCCCAAAAATCACTCATAGATTGTTCATCCATTTGATGATCATAATCTTCCTCAAAATCATCCCATTCCTCACTATGTATTTGATGTTAGCTAAGCTGCAAATCATCTGCTTCTTTGTTAGGCGGGGAGGACTCTTCCTCTTTCCTCTTTTCTTGAAGAATACTATCTAAGGTTTCTACTACATGAGTTTGATAGAATATTTCAAGGAAGAGAGCATTAGTAGGGTTCATGTTATATTCAAATTTCATATTATAGAGCCTCTTTGATTGCCCATATAAGTGGGAGAAAATCTCCTTTGTGCTATATGTTGCCATAAGTTGCCTGCAAGACTCGCCATATTCCACCATCCTTTCTTGCAACACCTAGAGGCTTACAAGGTCCAAGTCCTCATCTTCCTTTTCGGGGAGGTGCCTTCAAGTTCATCATTGTTAGTCTCCAAATTTGCTTTTGACAACTCCTCTACATCTTCCTCACTTTCTTGGTCACCTTGTTCATCAAAATCCTCATCGAGTAATGAGCCATATTTTTCATTGATTTTGTGACATAGGGAATTGAATGCATCGGTATAGTAGGCAAGCTCATAGAAGAGATATTTTGTAGGGCTTTCTTCATACTCTTGACATATGTTGTGGAGGTTTAACTTGCTCTATCAACTAGTCACAAAGCTCCACCCACAAATCCAATCTTTCCCATAAGCTTTGGACATCTTCGAGGCTAATGTCATGGATACTTTCCTTCTCACAATCAGCCATTCTTCACGAATTTGCATATAAAACCAAAATGAAGTCGTTGCCAGGGTGAATCAAAGTGCCTTAATAGATGCTTGCTTCAACCCACAAGCATTAACCTTTAAAGCTTAATGAAGAACTAGGGCTTCGTTGTTCCAAAGGAGTTGTCACAAGTGATATGTCAATATTGTTGTACGAGGAACAAGACACACGTCTCGTGTCCCCGACAATGGCGCCAAAAATGCTACTGCTCAATCTAGCAGGGGTCCTAGGAGGCATGGAAAATTTTAGGGGCTAATATTCGCAGATGGGCTAATTTTCCATGCTTTTTCCAAAAAAAAAGATTTGTCAATTCCCAATTTTTTTTAAAATTGATTTGCCCAAGTTTTATAGTATCAAAATATTTTACCCTAAAAATTGCCAAAAATTTATATATACTAATATAAAAGGATTACAAAACTAAATATTTTTACAAAAATAACATAAAAAATTTTACAATTCACATATTGGGGACTATTAAGATTCGCCAAGTTTTTAAACTTTAAGATAAATGTCCATCCTTAAAATTTTCCCTGCTAGGAGGGGTTCCTATAGAGCAACTACTAAGTCAAGTGGTAACAATGGAGCAATAGACCATTGTCACCTCAGCTAAAGCTCCCTTCTCTTTACAGACTTTCACCTATGGTAGGAGTCCTAGTATTAGGGAAAACACTAAGAATAATGTGTCAATGGTGTGGAGGCAGTGATTTCAAGAGCTTATTCAAAGGAGAGACTCTAATGATAGGGCTTGCTTGCTTTAGAAGCAAGATGTATGGCTCTCCAAGAAGGGCTAGAGGAAGATCTAGACCTAGGGTTGAGGAGTATTTCTTGTTATGAAGTGCCCTAGACCTAAAAATCCTAGGAGAATAAGGCTATATAAGTAATCCTTGCGAAATTGGAATGACAATGTTGCAGGACCACAAAGAAACCCTAGTGGACCCAAACGAGGTCAAGGGTTTGGGGTGAAACTTCAAACAAAAGAACTTGACCAAGTGAGGGAGAAAGAAATGATCAAAGAAATCAAATTTAACTTGAATTTTCAATGCAATGATCCTTGAAGAAGCCATTAACCAAAGGAAACCTAGGGAGAAATGGTCTTCAAGCTAAGGCTTGGGAAAACTTGAGATTCAACCATTCGAAAGGATTCAAAATTGGAGGTCCTCTCAAGGACACACCAGCACAGTTCTAGACCAAGTTTCATCAATTTTGGATGGCTACAATTAATTTTGTGTGATGCCCTAGGAGACCCTAAAAGGTTAGGGCTTAGAAAAAGAGAAAAGGAGGTGAAAAAGATTTTCGTTTAGGTGATCATCAGGGATTAGACCAGTGCCTAGTCTATTGGGAGAATGAAGTCAATGAGATTTTAATGTTTTTAGTTTCTTTTACCTAATTAAGGAGTTCCCCAGCAACTTCACATAGCCCTAAAGGCAACAATTAGGTCACTAAGAAAATTTATACTTCTTGATGTTGCAATTAATGACTTATCAAGGCAATTATGAACATAATATACCCTTTGAATGTTTCATTCACTATACCAAGCACGAAACGTATGAAAAACCCTCACAAAATCAAGATCAAACTAATTCACATTCCCATTAGGGCAGCAACTCTAGCTTCATGAGCAAAAATTTCTTACATTATACATTGACATGAAATAGAGAAATAAAACATGAAAATGGCATTTACATGTGTAGCAAATATATCTAATCATCAATAGAAACAAAATCAAAGCTCAAGACCAAGGAAAGATTTCCAAATATCAAAATGCATCAAATATCTCCAATTCATCCTCCAATAGCTATAGTAAAATTCTCAAGGAGAGATAAAGATCCAAATCCAAGTGATGATCAAATGAAATGACCATCACATCAATATATATCCTCCCTAAGGGGTTTGATTTCCCTAATAAGGCCTAATAGTGCCCCAACTAATAAAATAATGTGCCAAAATAACATTCCTTGGCGACAAGCCCACCAAGATAGTAGCTCCATAAAACAAAAATAAGCCTCCCAAGAGGGAAAAATAGTAGATACAATAGGTCGAAAGGGCATTTAGGACTAGTGGATTCCAATGTGTGCCAAGATGAATGAATGACCTCCAAACAGTGATAAAGGGGTTGGCCCTTTGATATCCAAGCAAACAACTTATGGTGTCCCCAAGTGACTATGGAGGCACAAAATATCCTCATGGGTCTCTAAATGGATCGAACAAGTTTGTATCCCATATGTAAGGATTGGAAGAATGATCCAACCCCTCCCATTGTCTCCCATGACGAGACACATCCTCATTTGGCCCCTGGATTAGTTACCAAGTGTGTGGTGCAGGAGTGGAGTCAGTTGGGCAAGGTGGTCCAGGTGCATCTTCATCCAATAGGCAGAACACAAGCAAGCAATAAGTGGAACTAAAGGATCCCATGAAGTGGTAATCTGCTCTCTGTTATGGTGGAGACCCATGGCTCTCAACGCTCACCCTACAAATGTCAATATGACCCTCTGGAGGGCTTGGACCCCGTATAGGGAGACCAAACCCCAAACGAAGACCCACCTGCAATCGTATATAAGATCCAATAAGTCCCCTCACCTTCCAGTATAACCAAACATTAGTGCAATTGAGTAAATGAGCTTACAAATCATGGAACCAAGTGGACACTTAGTAATGACATGCCCTTCCATAACCATAAGTGTCTCCAAGTGCAAGAAGAAGGTTCACCAAGGACCCTATTAGGTGGTTTTAGCCTCTAAGGGGGTGACATGTCCATCGTACATCCATCAAATAGCAAGTGGTATGTGCAACAATGATGGAATGGAGTGGGGCATTAGGGGAATGCTCCAAGCCACATGCCATAGTATAATGGTAGCTAAAATAAGGGAAGCCCACAATTGGATATATGAATGTAGGAAGGAGAAATCGTGGTACATGAGTTACCCCGACCATTGTTTTTCCACCCTTATTTATATGCCTTTTGCCTTTTATAGATTTTTCTTTTCCAATTGCTCGAGGCTCAAGAGGATGAAAGCGTGATATGTAAGATATAGCAATGAATATTGAATACCCCCTTTAAGGTGGGGCAGTTCATCGCTCACTAGGGGTTGGGACAATCATGGGTTCCTTGATGATGTAAGGGCCAACATGAGGGGCCCTAGGAACCAGGGTGATGGCCATGATGATAGGGGTAGAGCTCATGTTTTGCTTTTTCCCACATGCTAAATCTGTATGACTCAGACATCCTTTGCATTTTATGGTACATTTCCTATTGAGAGTGGCCAAATTATGCTTTTCTTTTCTTTAAACTGCATCAACCTCTGGGGCATCATTCTAGGCCCGACCCAAGATGTGGACAAGGGGAGGGGGAGGCTAACTCCTTGTGGACCCAATGGGCAAATGTGGACCCAAATGGGAAATATTGTGAATGGGGTTATAATGAGCGGGGGGGAATGATGTATATGGTGTTGGGAAGCAAGACCATGCAACCAAAATCGAGGTTTCCCATGTAGTGTCACTAGTAAAGTTAGTAGCCAATAAAGGAGATTCCAACGAGACAAGAATACAAGGTTAACCATCAAAGTCGATAGAGGAGACAAGAGTACAAACCAAGCCCACTCTTTCCGTTGAATCCCCCCACTAATCCATGCCCAAAAGTGTCCATGATAAGTAAACAAAAATACCCAACTACATAATGAAGGGTCGAAAGGTCCACCTTCAAACATACGATCATAACAAATGGGCGAGGGAGCTTATGGCTAGCTCGAGTGGTGGAGATAGTGGCACATCAAGCTATTTGGTGGTTGCAAGGGGTTGTTCGTTGTCAACTGAGGACCATACGGGAACAAAAAAAATCTCCTATGGATACTACCCACGGGTGGTGGGTAACAAGTACCAACCTTCCTACACAAGGGCACCATAGCTTCCTAGGAGACATGTTGCTCTCCTAGAAAACACTTTTAGCGTAATGCCAAAGGCTAAGACAAAAATCCTCGACAAGCTAGAACTTGTATATGGTGAGGAGAAGCATTAGAGCATGATAATCATCCCCAAACCAAGCATCCCCAAATCAAGTGTCCATCCTCCAAGGTGTATATCACATGGTCCCAACCTCCTAAGGCTAAGTGCCCTGCTGCAAGTGATTAGCACTCCTCCTAGGAAGATTCTGCACCCAATCAAGCAACTAATTCTCCACATTGTATGCACCCAATAGATTAGTCATCACGCCTATTTGGAGAACAACCTCTCAAGTAAGGGTGTCATGCTAGCACTCTCATAAAGGTCAAGCATCCACCCAAACCGAGCCGTCCATGCCCAAAAAAATATATAGTTGTTAATGAGAATGTCTCTGCCTGAATTGTACGGTTTGCCTTCAACTACTATCATTGATCAATGTTTCCTAGGTACCGTCGACAAACACTGCTAAAGTGTCCAACACCAGACCTAGATAAAAGCAAGAGTGCCTGAAACGTACTAAACATAAGGCATAAAGATCAAACAAGGATTTCTTTGCAATAGAAGTTTATGTGCAAATATGTCTCTGCCTAAAATTTGATCAATTACCATCAATCAATGCTTCCTAGGTACCATCGACAAACAATTGTAAACTATCCAACAAAGACCCTACGGAAAAGCAGTAGTACCCACATCAAACAAGGATTTCCCTACAATAGAAATTTACGTGCAGAGATGTCTCTGCCTCAAATTTCATCTATTATCAACTTATCATCAATCAATGCTTCCTAGGTACAATCGATAAACACTATTAAATTGTCCAACACTGATCCCAAGGAAAAGCAAGGGTACTTGCAAGTTACAAACCATGTCATATTTTAATTTCTCGAAATAGTTTTTGGTTTAAATTTTAGTAAAGATTTTTTGGAATAGTAAATTTTAACTTTGTTATGTGCATATAATTGCAATTACCTACCAGTTTTTGAAAACACTAAATTCATTTATGCATTTAAAAAACAAAAACACAATCTCACATGAGCAAAAGGTTAAACTACTCCAAACATAATGCATAGAAGTCAAACAAATATTTTTTCGAAATAGAAATCTACGCGCAAAACATACTAAGGTCGCCGAAAAAGGATGAGAGGCCACACGGCTTTATACTAAATTGTACGCCAAAATGATGAGAGATACAAGTATGCGACCTCCAATATTTTTCATATTTTTATATGCCACTTTCAAACGTGAGCTGACCTCGTGTATAATTGTTAGAGTCATACAATAAAACGGGCGCCTTGTCTAACGAGGCCACAATTGGCCTCGTAGCAATTTCTCACTGGAATTTTTTGGCAAGAACTGCAATTATAACTTAGCTTTTTTTTTAAATACCAACATTTCTCAAAATCAAGTCAAAATTTCTATTATTTTATGAGTAAAACATAGTCTATTCATGTCAAAATTTCTATTATTTTGTAAGTAAAACATATGAAAACTTATTTAACATACCGCCCAAATGGACTTCAAGACAATTCCGTAGAGAAATGACACATAGATCTACCAGAATAAGTTAAGGTACGAGCACTTACCCAACCCAATTTATCAGTAATATGCCTCAAATGGACTTCAAGACAATTCCGTAGAGAAATGACACAGAGATCTACCAGAATAAGTTAAGATACGAGCGCTTACCCAACCTAATTTATCAGTAATATACCTCAATTCAAGCTACCCCTCAAGCACGGCTCCACAGCCAAGCTAGACCGATTGTAAATTAGATCTTGCTATGAATTCTGCGCCCTCCGCAGTCAAACAAGGCATAGCTACGAAAAAGAAAAAATTAAATGATTCATCAATTGAACAAGAGATGTTCCCAATAGTCCAAGTGGGTGAAAACCGGTTTCTTTCACAAGGCTGAAAGGTTCGAAACACGCTGAGAACGTATACTGAGGCTACACACTCAATGGCATTTCCCCAAAATACACACGATATTAAAGGAAGCTACTCTATACCTAACCCCAACTGAATCCTTCCTTCCGCTGAACACGAAGTCAAAGGGGAAAAGCCACCGGTGTTCCTTAGTCGAGAAACCGATAGAGAAGAGGATTGATATTTATGGGCAATGGTAATATGGAAAGATACAAGAAAGAACGTCCTTCAATCCCCATAGTGGCAGTGAGCAATCAAGAACGGACCATTGAGAGAACCCACATATATTGTTGAGCCAAGGTAGCTATTTCTAAAAACCTTAGCCATAAATAGCCAAGAAATACTTATGTTTATGTTCTTCCATGCCTAAATTATTAACAAGGATGGCTCGATGGTTATATTCCTCCACCCCTAAATTAATAACAGGGACGACTCCCTGGTTTAGATTGAGTGCTTGAGTGCTGTGAAGTATAAGGAGGCTACAGGGTCAGGTACCCATCTTCGTTGCTTTTGGCTTTTCTTGATGTCCCATGCAAAAAAATGCAACTATAGAAAAAAGTCTAAAGAGCTAGCTCAAGTGGAGTCTAAAGAACTAGCTCAAGTGATTGAGTACTATAAATTCAGAGACATGAGCAACCTGCTACACCTGTAAATATTATTGAACCTCACTCAAAATCCCATTAAATTAAGTTACTTAAATTGCAACCAGTCGATTTAACCTGATACCATCTCAAAATAAAAGAAGTGACATGAGGGAATTTATGATGGGTGTTCCATCGGAAGAAATAAACAAATAACTAAGTTATTAACAAAGTTAGGGATTACCGCATACGTGATACAATATGATACAGGAGCTTCTTTCTTAGGATCTGCGTCTGCTTCTGCTGCACCAGAGGAACAATGTAGGAAACAGTTCTCATCGGTCAATCAATCTCGCAGCCCATACCTGGCCTCTGTAAGCATTACATTTCTTGCGGATAGTCGAAAAGACCATAAGAACTTCGGCGCGGTGCAGACAAAAAGAGCAGGTACGTGCGCAACGATCGTCATAAATTCCTTCTGACACACCAGCGAAATGACTCGCACCCCAATATTATATCATCGTTCATCAAGTTGCGTTTCGCCTTTCGCCTACTCAAACCCCAGAAATAATTCATCTCCTTAATTAAATTCCATCTCCCTCCCTCTTTCTCACTTAAAATCAAATTAATTTAAAATTTTATCGCTTAAATTAAACTCTTTTTTTCTTTTTTCATATATTTTTCATAATTAACTTAGTTTCAAAGTTATCTCTTAAATTAAACTTTATCTTTTTTCATACATTTTTCATTTTTAACCTCATGGAAAATTATGTTACTTATTAGGAAAAGTTATTTAGATTATGAATTTATTAGGGAAAGTTATTTTTGTCCACGGGGTCTTAGATAGATGGTGATCGAGTGCTCTCTTAAGGCACTCCTTGATGTGAAGTCACTAGTTCATTTATCTCCCCATCATTGGTGATATATTGGACATGATAAAGATGTAGTCATGTCAAGCTTACCAAAAAAACATGGGATTTTTGGATTATAAATTTATTAAACACATAAAATTATCAACTAAACGCAAAAACTTATCTTAACTATAAAATTATTAAACATGGAAAATTATATTAAGATTATTAAGCCCCCGATCGGGGTGGACACTTGTCCCATAGAGCGCCATAAGAGGTGCAAATGGCGGTTGATCGTCCCTCGCACACTTCTATTCCATAATGGAGCCTTGGAACTATAGATTATGGAGGTACGAGACTGATCCGCCTTTAATGATACCGCAAGCAGGCCAGCCTAGTCTGTCAGGTAGTGGAAGGAAAGTTTTAGAAATGGTAAGAGGCTCGCCCCTCCTCCTCCATTCGTTCCCGCATAGCTCTCTGCATGCTAGCGTCTAGAGGTCACCGAGGAGGAAGCTGAGCAATCTTCGAACTGTAAACCGCTCTATTCAGGGGGGGTATGTATCTAGCCTCTTTCTTGTACTTACTATAGTGCTGGTAATGGTCTGGCCTAGAATTTTGTATCATAAGGTGAATTTTGTTTTGTTAATGGTCATCTGTTACATAAATCCTTCTCTGAAACGGGTTAAACCATGTTTCCGAGACCCTTGTCCTGTTCAAACCCATTCAATTCATACTCCTGTAATTCAGATATCTTTCTGGCCCAAAGAAAAACATCTCCTGTTTCGCACCATGAGACATCTAGGATGGAACCCTTGGATAATTGCGGTGGTTGTTCACATAGTATGTAGTCTGGTAGGAGAGTATAGGTGGTGTCAAAATAATGCTTGTCGGGACATTAACAGTCGAGTCTGTTCCTATATTCCCTATCTGTTTGGCACAAGGATTTCGACAGTGATCAGGTTCCACTTCAGTCGTTCCCTGTCTCTGTATCAACCCCTGTGCACACTCTAAGCCTTGTTAAATATACTCATATGCTCATTACCCTTAGTATGCAGCTGGTTCTGTTTAATTGCATTCAATCCACATTCGGGTATTGGGATACAAGACTCTTGGTCTCTGCCTTTTCGTATACTCCTAAGAATTTTATCCACAATCTCAGTCATATGGTTCATTGGCTGTCTTTATCAGTTTCTCTTTCAGCAGAAGGAAGCATTGTCGAAAAACAGAGGCTTTGGGCAGGGTGGCCCCATGACATTGCTCACTCAATTTCCGTGTTTTCTTGCCTATTTGTATTGCCTTTTAGGTGTTCTGATAATATGGGGAAGCGACGATCACAAGCCCAGTCTGCTAAAGGGAAGCAGGTTCAAGCAGATCATATCCCCAAGAAACGAGGAAGAAAATCTAACTTGGAAATTCTTGAAAATTTGGCAGCCAACTATGTCACTAGGAACTCAGCTGCAATCCGTCAGGAAATCAGAGGATGGGAAAGAGATATCCAAACCGACCCGGAAGATAATGAAACTGAGACATAAATCTTAGACTTCATTTCCGATCTAGGGAACACTAGGGGTCGCCTTACGCTTTTTCAGCAGACTGTTCACACTTATTGGATCCTGAAGAGCCTTCTTGCAAAGGCTATACAGAGTATTAACCCCAGCCAAGCACAGTGTGACTCCTCCAAGGCTGAACTCTGTCTACTGGACATGATGCAGAATATGCAAGATCAACTCCAACACATTAAGATAACTCAATACCAAACAGCTGACAGAATTAACAAAGTGGATGACCGGGTTCGTCGCATGGAGAAGCAAATCCAGCATTTACAGCAAGCTGACATGCCAGGATCTACGCTGAAAGCTCCAGCACCTGTCTCTTCATCTGAAGAGTAGTTCTTTTCTTTATCATGTTTTGTTATGTTATTATCAGACTTATATGAGCTCTCCTTAGTTTCTCAGTTTGTAGATAATTCGATAATAGAACAGATAGCTCAGGCTAGATATAGAAGAATGAAACTTTTCCAGTTTTGGTTTGCTTTTCACGCACTAATATGGCCAACAGACCTGGTTTCCTATGGGCAGGTTGAGGCCACACTCTGATGTTCATATTTTTGTAACCTGCTTTACCAATATAAATAGAAAAAGGGAGGCACTGCCAAATTAACAAAAAAAAAAGATTATTAAATATGGAAAGGTGTTTATTGGGAAATAAGGCTCCAACTTGGTAGGCTTTCAGGGCTCGGCCTGGTGTGCGCTTTCCAAGAATGAGCTAGAAATTGAATCTCATATTTTCGTTAATTGTCCTTTTACGCAGTCTATTTGGAATTTGACTAAAGCCCATCGGGGAGGTAGCTCTAATTGAGTTGGGGTTTCTACACAGGAAGCATGGCACGCATGGTGGAACCAAATTATCCCAAAGCATTTTAGGAACCTTCCCCCAAAGATTTGTTGGGGAATTTGGACAACTCATAACAGAGCATTTTTCAAAGATCAACCTTTTGTCCCTGAGCATGTGATGGCCAAAATTTGTGTTGATTTCGAGCTCATTCCATAGGAAGAAGATGTTCAGGTCCAATGAGTTATTACTGAAGAAGTGATTGATCAATATTATCCATGGGCATACTTTGATGGGGTTGCTTCTAAGAATGGTTCATGTGCCGGAGGGGTAGTCCTCTATCTAAATTAAAACCATTATTTTAAGCTTCAAAGTGGTATGGGGAGGGGTACAAATAATTTTGCAGAACTTCTTAGCCTCGAACTTCTTATCCTATTTGTCATGGAAAATGATATTCTAACATTCCTGGTTTTTGGTGATTTTATTATCATTATAAACTATTTTAATGGTTTGCAACGCTGTCACACTCACACATTCATCCCCATTCATAAGGTTTTTATGCATAAACAACATTTTAATCAGATTACTTGTCGCCATATTTACAGGGAACACAACAAGGAAACATATTCTCTCTATAAAGCAGGTTCTTTACAAGCTCTAGGAGTCTAGAAAATCAATGAACAAGTAGATGGCACCTCCATGAGTTTCTATTACATACCTTTCATTGAAGGGATACAAGTGAATGATCTAGAGACATTTCTCCAATTCTTACAGTTGTTGTCGTGTTTTTTTGACATCTATGTGAGTTGTAAAAACTGAAGTATGTATTTCCTTGTATTTTGGTATATAACCTCAATGAGCCGGAATCTAGGACATCGGCTCTTTTAAGTACAATTATTACACAGTGGAGATTTTTAATTGGCAAAAATCCCACGGAAACCGAATATATACATAAAATAAGATATGCAAGGATTTCAATCGAGTGATCCTTACAATCAATCACTGTTTGCTCTGTCATCATAATCATATTCATACATGTCACGAGCAGCTTGCTCATCTCTTGGCCGATAAAGTTGATTTAGACTGATAAGTTCTTCATCCACATCTGGAGCAAGGACTTCATAAGGAATAGACTCATCTAACCATGGAGGAGCTTGTTCATCCAAACAACAATAGAATGGAAAAGTGTAGAAGTGAGGTGGTCGGCCTGCTTCATCAACTGAGATACGTTCTTTGAACTTTACTGAAAGTTTAAAGGATTCATCTTTTTCATCTGCTCTCAGGACTGTGGTCTTTGAGTGTACAAAATCAAACTCCAGAGCATAATCATTCTGGACTGCAACATGGAGTTCCCAACTCAAGATATTTACAAATTCTCTAAAATTACTATCAGTAATATAAGTGGCCCTGGGCATATAATTAAACAGGAATAACTTAAACCACGGACTCCACCAATTATTAGCAGGATCAATAGCTACTGCATAGAATATGACCTTCACTGACCCATGGATTATAGCTCTCTGATGGATAGAAAAGTAATATGACCAGGTCCAATCTGTGTTTTGGATGCAACCAAAATAGATGGGATTATGTTCTCTAGACAAAGCATAGTAAACTTTCCAAGGTCTAATTCTATAGGGCAACTCTTTGGTGTAAGACCACTGTGCTTCATCAGAATTAAACCACTTTTGTAATATCATCTGTTTGACTTCGAACGGTAAGACAAAATACTTCTTTACAAAACACTCAAAACAAAACTCATAATGACAGTTACTACATATAACAATCTGACTGACTCTCTTAGACTGACTCTGACTAGACTGAACTGAACTGGATGAAGCTTCATGTTGGTGAAGAGGATAGAACATTTTGATTTCTTTGGGTGTTTATGCACCTTCTCTGGTGAGCATATCAGCAAGATAATTTTCTGCACCAGACTTGTAGACAATATCAAAATCAAAACCTTCGAGCCAAATAGCCCATCTCAAAAATCTGGTACTTCCTTGTTCAAGCAGTTTCTTATTTGCCAAGATATTTTTCATATGCTTTAAATCTGTTCGAACAATAAACCTCGCACTTTTCAGGAACAAATTGAATCTCTTAATTCCTCTTTTAACTGCAAGAATCTCCTTATGTGAAGAAGGATATTTCTTTTCAGTATCATTAAAAGTTCCAGAGGAATATGCACAAACTAATTCTTTTATTCCATGCTTCTGGAGAAGAACAGCAGCCCATGTGTGGTCAGAAGCATCTGTTTCAAGAATAAAAGGAAGATTAGAATCAGGAAGTTTCAACTTTGGCAAATCATTTACCTTGCTTTTAATATTTCTAACAGCCTCAGTCATTTCATCTGTCCATCCTGATGCTTGTTTTTTCAACCTGTTTTGAAGCACCTTGGTATCATCTGCTTGTTTCTCATAAAATTGTCTTATATAATTAAGACAACCCAAAAACCTTTGCAAAGTTCAGACATCTGGAATTACATCAGGAAACTTGGTTAAGTGAACAAGAACATGGGGTTGCAGGTTAACTCGTCCTTTTTCTATATGTAAACCCAAATAGTCTATTCTGACCTTTCCAATTTGAAACTTTTCTTCAGAGTCAGAAAGCACAAGACCATGCTTATAAACTAGCTCATAAAATTGTTCTAAATGCTTTTTGTGGCTATTTACATCACGAATGAAAACAAGCAAATCATCAATATATACAATAATATACTCCTCCCCAGCAAAAATATCTTCCATCCTTTTCTGAAATTCAGAGGGAGCATTTTTAAGACCAAAAGGTAAGACTGTCCACTGATATTGGCCATGAGGAACTGTGAAGGCAGTCTTGTAGCGATCAGCAGGAATGATGCCAATTTGCCAGAAACCACTCTTTAAATCAAACTTACTGAAAACATTGGCATTGGCTATTTTTGCAAGCAGAAGTTCTTTATTAGGCAAAGGATACCTAATAGGGAGTAATGCATCATTGAGTACCTTATAATTGATAACAAGCCTTTTATTCCCTCGTTTTTGTTCACTATGCTTGTTAACATAAAATGCTGGACAAGCCCAAGGACTCTTGCAGGGCTTAATGAGTTTCTGCTCTAATAATTGGTTGATTTATTGTCTGCAAAGTGCTTGTTCAGAAGGGCTCATGTGATTTGCACTGGCTTTTTGTGGCTTAGGAGTATAATTTTCTTTATAAGGAAGACTCACAAAATATTTTTCCCTAGTCCAAAAAGCATCTGGACGACTAGCAGTGCAATCCTTGCGAAGCTTAGCCGAAATCTTTTCAAGAACCTGTGGACCATGAAGTTCAGCGTTCTTAACAATCCTGTTAATCTTGGTGAGGTCTTGCAGACAATGTTGAAGCTGATCTTCTTCTGAGGGAGCAACCTTAACCTTGTAATCACTGGAGGATGGTAATTCGACGGTACCACTTTTGGTAGTGAAAGTAATAGTGCCATTACCAAAAGTAACAGGGAGAAGATCATTTAGAAAATCTTGTCCTAATAGAAAATCACAACCTGTATCAAAACTATACAAAGTTACCTTGACAGTAACATCATTCAAACAAATCGGAAAATTTGGGGCTATATGATTGATTTCCATCAAATCTTTAGTGATAGCCCTAAACTGGAGCTTTGTAGGATTCCAATATTGAGCAGGAATAGCACCAAACTTACAACAACTGCTCATAGCTCCTGAGTCAATTTGTGCATCAAGAGTGTATTCCTTAATCTTGGGCAGTTTAATTTTAATAGGAATAATCACTCTATCACCTATTCCCATGATTTTCATCTCTTCTATCTTTGGTTCTTCAATCAAGACTATAATTCTTTTGGGAGGTTCTTGCAATAGAACAGATGATAATCTTGAATTACAGTCATCATACTCAGAAATAAGAATTTGCAGTTTAGCAGAAAGATTGATCATTTCTGCTCTAGTATGATGAATGGAAGATTCTAAATCTGTAATCTTCTTTTGAAGAGAGCTGATTATATCCATACCTTCTTTTGGATGTTCAGTAATTGTCAATGGTTTGAATATTGAATCAAATTCTCTTTCAATAAAGGCATCATCATCAAAATTCTTCTTCTTTGATTTAGAAGGCAATTGTTTTTCTAGGCCTTCTAATTTTTTATGCAACCTTCTTCTAGCAATAAACTGAGCTGGACCAAGCATTGCCATTTCAGCTTTGACTGCTGCAATCTTCATCTGCAATTGTTCTAAGGAATTAGAAAATAACATTTTAATATCAGGAATAAAAGTTTCATCTGAATCAGAGGATTCAGAGTCTATTGTCAATCTCCCAATATTAGGAACTTCACAAGTTTCGGAATCAGAAGAGCTGCAGATCTCAAAATATTCTCCATCAGAATGAGATATTAAATCCCAATCTCGAGGATCATGTATAGTAGAAAAGATATCTACTATCTTCATTTGTTTCTTATCCTTCTTCTGACTACATGTATTTGCATAGTGTCCTTCCTTTCCACAGATAAAACAAACAACTTTTTTAGAAGGTTTAGATCTTTTCCTGAATACCATTCTCCTTCCTTTCTTGAATGATTTCTTGGGAGAATAATATTTCTTTTTTCTAGGATAGTACTTATCTGATTTACAAGAACAAGAATGTTTATAAACCTTTTTCTTCGTCTTTCCATGGCATCCAAAATTATAGGTTTCTTTGAAATTATTGCATAATTTTGTGTTGAAATGCATTTGCTTTTTGAAATTCTTTTTAGCTTTTTCAGCAGCACATTCTCTTTGGAGAATAGAGACAATCAACTGATGGATTGCAGCAAATGACTGTCCGTCAAGATTGATTTTATGCTCATCTATATGTTGATTGATCAGATCTGGTATCTTGCCTGGCATTGATGCTATATAATATCTCAAATATGCAGGATTATGAGAATCATGAGCTTGGTAAAGCAATTTTTGCATAACACAGTAATAATCTTGTAAATAATCAATATTACATAATCTTTGAGACAAGAACAACTGTGCATGATGATGAGAATCTTCAGGAACTGCTCCTACAAACTCATGCCTTAAAGCATCAAATAGCATTTTTTGGTGGGTTATCTTCTTCATCAATTATGGCATTTTTATTCTCTTCAGAAAGTTTATCCCACCATTGTTTGACTACACTAGTAAATGACCAAGAAATCTGTGTTATTATATCAGACCAATCAGCATGGGTTTCTGCCTTCCTTTGTAATGCCCAGGCATACAAATTATGTAAGACATCTATCACTGCATCTATATCCAAGCAATCTATGTTGATTAGCAAAGTGTTTCCATAACCATTATTGCTAGGATTTTGTGTTCTGGCATTAATATTCTGGAGATTATCAGCATATCTCCCAAAAGGACTTGAGGCAGAGGCTTCATGGGCTGTTTCATTAGCATTCCTTCTTCCTTTATGTGGGAAATTAAATGGCTCAGTTCTATCTCTTTTAGAACTTGGTTCTCCTTGGGTAGGTTCACCAGGGGTTCTAGTAGTGCTAGTTACCCCAGACATAGCAAGAATGCTTTTAGGAGCAGATGGTTGGCCATTTTCTAACAAACTTCTTAAACTGACATACTGCTTTGGCAATCTATAACTTTCCACAGAAGGAAGCTCTTGTAATCTTTTTCTCATTAGTGATATCTTTTCTGTAGCTAAAGATATTCCTTTTTGGACCTTTTCAATTTTTGTAATGTCAATATTCTCTACCCCCTTAAAAAGAATGCTTTTGGTAGAGGATTCTGGCACTGATGATGCAGGAACTGACGAAGAGAAGTTAAGCTTTGGACTAGACAGATCAACTGCTCTATAATGTGGAGCAGAAACAGGAGCAGGAAGAGCATTTTTAAGGTGCTCTAAAGATTTTGCGATAATTCCCATGTTAGAATTGATATCATTGAGTTGCTGGGAATGTTCATGTTGATCCCCCAAGAGTGCATCATAACTGGTATGCAACTTTTTGATATGTTCTTTTACCTCTAAGACATCTTTGGCTAGATCATCAATATTTTGTAACATACACACTATTTGGTAATTAGTGTAGTTATGTACTTTCTCTGATTCTGGTTGATCTAGGTCTATGACAGGCTTTGTATGTAACCATTGCATATCAGCTTTTAAGGTTCCATTATGGAACGTTCTTCTTGACCTTCCTATATCCAAATATCTTTCATTAACTTTGGCAGATAGTTCTTGAGGGCCTCTAGGTAAGCCACTAAAACTTTTGATATCTGGAATCAAAACTTGAGGATCTCGACTTGGAGATTCTGTCTGAAAAGTGGATGGAACACAATATTCACATTGGTCACTGATGTGAGATGTAGATCTTCTAGGTTGATCTATTTTGACTGGAGGAACAGGATGTCTGACAGACATACTTCTAGGTATGATGGAAGCAGACTGTGGAAACTTGTTTCTTGGGACAGAAAACTTAGGAAGAGTGAAAGTGGGGTCAATTGTATAGGATGGAGAAGGATTATTATGATTAACTCTATCCCCCAAAAATGGATATCTTGGAACGGTGAATAACGAGCGAGGAAGAGTAGGAGAAGGAGAAGTGAACCTCAAACCAGTAGTGCCATCAGAATGTCGGACGGTAGACAACTGTTGTGGTTGTTTGGATGTTTGCAGTTGAGGATATTTTTGAGACAATGGAGTGTAGGTACTACTCCATTCATCAGGGAGAGTACAGGCTACAAATCCAATCTGTAAGGGAGCAGTATTCCCTGGACCAACAACAACTCCTTCTTTGAGGGCACGTTCTTTTAACTTTGGATGTAGAGGAGGCATGGTGGTGGAGACAAAGCGAATACAGATAGAAGCATGTAGCTGGGCTATCTGTGTTTGAGGAGCGACATCAAAACCATGAAACTGTATATAAGCATGTAGGAATTCATTAATATATGGATCAGTCAGAGATACTTGATATATGGGAATGACAGAAGACCATGCAGGGCCATTATTGAGAGGGCTTTGAAATCCTCCTATCAAAGCATCATGAAACTGATTCATCCTGGTATCTAATACACAAGCAAGACAGGATGTGTTTAAGCCAGGGCGGACTAAGGGATTAATACCGAACTGAAGCATTCCAAGATGTATATATTTATACCCTTTAGTTAATCCCCATTCAATATCTTCAGGCTTTATCAGAGGAATCTGATAAACATCTTGACCAGTAGAAACAGGAATATTTACAGAAGTAAATCTAAACAACTGAGCAGCTTTAAACTGGAATGTAGGAAGCTTGTATAATTTTTCAACATCAATCTCTGGCAATGTCCAGTTAGGATCTGGCTCATATTCTTGAACAACTACTCTTTCATCATATAACACATCATTTTCATGAGATTTATTCAGATACTTAGAAAGAAAAGACCATCGATTCTTATGAGCAATTTTTCTATCTTCGGGCTTCTGAAGAGAAAACTCATTCATATAGCCAGCCATTGCAGGAAAGGAATAAGTAAGAACCTGAACAGAGAAGTAACCAGAAGAGCATGTGTTTCATCTTAAGAGGTCACAAGTTCAAAACCAAAGGGGAATAAAGTGTATATATATGATTGTGCCTAATGGTTAAGAACATATGTTTCCTATCCAAAGAAAATCCAAAACATAGAATATTTCGACTATATTATATTTTATTAATTTTTATTTTCAATTGTAACTGATAAAAACACTTTATGTTTTTCTCAATACAAAATACTAAATATATTGTTAATAATGTATTTGTCCTTACTTCGTGAAGAACCAATTTGTGGGCAGAGGGATATATTCATCATTTTTTTCCTTAATCCCCAAAGAAAACAACCCCTCCTCTTTTCATAGATTTTGATCCATCTCCTTATGCAATGTCTCCTACAAAGTAGTATCCAAAATCCTATAAGAGTAGTTAAAGTAACTCTTCCCTGGGATCATATCTCGAAACCAAGGTTTGTCCCAGGCACGCAAATCTTTGACAATATAATCATGGTACAAGAGGGCATTTTTTCCAAAAGAGAAAGGGGTGACAAAGCAATGCCCATCGAGTTGGACATGGCGAATGCTTTTGATCATGTCAGCCATGGGTTCCTCTTTAAAAGACTAAGCAGTATGGGCTTCAACAACGCTCTCATTTAGTTTATTTTACTTTGCATCAACTCTCCATGGATTCCTCCCCTAATTAATGGCAAAGCCGCCAAATTATTCTAGGCTTCTAGGGGTCTCCGCCAAGGATGTCCCTTGTCTCCATCCCTATACATTCTAGTAGCGGATTCATTGAGTAGACGACTAGAACACGAACACAGCATTGAGCGTCTTCCTGGTTTGTGATACACTACTTCAACCAAAAGCACAAACCATGCTCAAATTATCGACGATGTCATTTTGTTGGGTGGAGCCTCAGTGACTATAACAAGGCGATTTAAAGCATTCATTGACAAATTTCTGGAAGCCACGGGGGGGCTAACCAATTCGTCTAAATCTCAATCTTTTACTTGGAACATATCGGTAAGTTTGTGTCTTCAAATTAGAGCGGTTTTTGGTTTCAATGTCATAAAGGGATGGAAAAACTTTAAGTATCTCGGAATTCCTATTTGTTATAAATATCTCTGCTCTTGAGCTTATCAATTGGTAATTGAGAAGATTAAAAAGAAACGGGAGTCGTGGGGGTCAGATGGTTCACTACCATGAGACAAATAGTCCTTATTAAAACAATTTTGTCAATTATCCCTCTCTACCGATTTTCAACCTTGCTTGCTCCTCAACCCATCGTGTAAGCTCTTGGAAGATTATTCGCAAATTTCTCTAGGAAGGGAGTAAAAACACATCCATAAAGTTTCATTTAATAAACTGGACCACAATTTGTGCCCCTAACGATCATGGTACCTTGGGGATCAAAGACCCAACTCTAATGAGCTAGGCTATGGACGCAAAGCTAGCTTGGAAAATTAGAACAAATAGGGAAGCTTGGTGGGTCAAAGGCCTTTCCAGCAAGTATGAGCAACTGATCACAGAAGGACAAGGCATTCCTCCTCGCCTTTACTCTCCAAATTGGAAATTGATTGTAGCGTCGCCATAACTAATTTGAAATCATCTAAGTTGGAACCCCGAAAATGGATCCTCACTTTGTCTTTGGTCGGATTCGATCCTAATTTGTCCCCCTTCTAAGTTTTGAATATCTACGGCCTCTTCATCACTTCACAATAAAAGAACACTTGTTGGCACCTCAAAATGGTTGGGTAATGAATCATGGGAAGATTCACATTTTGAGAATGTCCCTCCAAATCTCAAGTACGTAGTGGGTCTCCTTAAAACCATACTATCAAGTTGTGCACCAATAAACTAATTGTAGAATTACAAGCTGGGATTGAAATCCCACTCATATACTGTAAAGGCTAGATATTAAGAGTTACTCTTCTCATGCCAGTTTCTGTCAAGATCCTTCATGTGGAAAAAAATTTGGGCCAGCAATTCCATCCCTAAGGTAAATACATTTTGTTGGATCCTCCTTTATAAAAAGATTCTAACTGCAAAATATCTTAGGAAAGGAAGGATAAGTGGACCCTCGCTACGCTCTCTCTGCAAACTTCATGAAGATACTATTCCCCATGTATTCCTTTTTTGTCCTTTTTTATTCTCAAGTAAGGAGGTTGGCCTTGCATCCCTCGTTTCCCCGGCTAAAAAGGCCCTCTGCAATTCAGGACTACACCAAGGGATGGCACAAGAAATACTATGGGTCCTTTCAAGGGAAGCCTAGTCTGAAGTGGATATGGACCTCACTCCCAGAATTTATATGTTGGCAAATATGGTTATCAATAAATAATGTAATTTTTAAAGATGTTTGCATCTCTTCCCAAACCGCAACAGGAAAAGCACTCATTATGTTGATAATTCAACAACCTGTAACTTAAGGATCAATAATCACACCTAGATGCTACATAAAATCAATGGATGGATCTCCTTTCAACCACTTAAGTTGTTCCTTCAAATAGCCTGAGAGAATTCACAACTTCTAGAAATTGGAAACTTAGCCTCTCATATTAGGAATTTTCAACTTGGTTATCCCAACAAAAGTCGTGGACATTATTTTTTAATGAATATTTAAAAAGGAACCCATGGGTGGCAAGAGGAGGATGGATTATTCTTAATCCTAAAGGAAAAATAGAATTCAAGTATGCTTGGTGACTTGGTCAAATATCAAACAACCTTTCATAAATGTATGTGATGTATTATGGCTTCCAGATAGCGAAGAACTTGAGGATTTCCTTAATAATAATTATTGGCAACTCTTTCATCACTATCCGCAAAGGCTCTAACCAGGAGAACAACCAAATTTCACTTATCCTTTGCAGAATTCGAGCCTTGTTGAAAGACTTCTCTTCCAAATCTTATTTCCATATTTTGAGAGGACAAAATAAGGAGCCAGACTCGCACGCTAATAGGAGATGCCAATTGTAACAACCCTGGTTTAAAACCCATGTAAAAAAATATAAGACCAAGGTCATGGAACACATATTCCAAGCTGAATGGTGGTAAAAACATCTTATTGGGTGTCACCTTGGTTTATTATCGCTAAAGGAAATTGGAAAAGGCAATGGCAAAGTCTTTGGAAAGGCAAAGAGGCATTATTGACATTTTATTTATGAAAATAAAGGAAAATAGCAGAAAAGGGAGGTGAAAGGTCAGAAGTTGCATGTGAGGAGGAAAATGAAGGAAAATAATGGAAAATGAAGAAAACAGAGACCTCATTGATCAAAATTCTTCTGAGGAACAATTGGTAACCTTTTGTCAATTATGTGGTGGAGCTCTCTTCTATCTCTCTCATACTCTTAGACACTTAGAGTTGTATTGGAGCACTCTTGGAGGGGTGTGGTGCACTTGGGATTTGGAATAAGAAGGCAAAGGAAAGGCAAGAATGCGCAAGAGGACATCGGGATCAACGACTACAGTTGGATTGCTTGTAGGTATCGATTTGCATGTATGGTTTCCTTGCTAGTTTTGGCATGCATGTGGTTTATTGGTTATGATTTGTCATTGGCATGGAGGATTGCCTGGATTGATAGTGGTTTTACCTAGCTTTTCCATTTCCTGGATAACCATGGTATTGTGGGTTTTACTTTTGTTTTCTTGTTGGTTTTCATGTGACTTTGGTTGTGGGTTGAGTTATTAGTTCTTGGAAGTCTTGGTTGAACAAACACTCTAGAATCCCTGTAACAACTTGGGTTGAGTTACTATTCCTGGAAGTCTTGGTTGGATAAGCGCTCTAGAAGCCCTTTGTGGGTTGAGTTACTAGTCCTAGAAGCCCTAATTGGACAAACGCTCTAGAAGCCCGACGACAACTCTGGGTTGAATTACTAGTCCCGGAAGCCTTGGTTAGAACAAACTCCATGGAGCCCTGGACATTTTGGGTAGAGACCAATCTGGTGATGATTAGTGATGTCTGATCGTGACGAGGAATCACTGGTCTAGGGTTGAGGTAGTTTGGCCTATGGAAGCCCTAGTTCGGTTTTGATTGATTTGTTTTATGAGATCCCACATTCGTGCTTGGAATATGGCACAGGGGTGATTGGATGAAAGAAAATTTATGTTCATCCTAATCTATGGTCAGGTGGTAGGTGGAAGTCCCAAACCTTGTTGCACTTTGCATATGTTAATAAGAGCTTCTTTCCTCTTGTATTGACGGGTAAATATACTTGTTTATATGTGGTTTTTACGGTTGTTACTATTTCTGTTGCCTATGTGTTGGTTATGAGCATGTTTTATGACAATGATGATGTATGGATCTCGTCATGTTTTGATCTATAAATGAATGAACAATGAATATATGTCCTAATAGGTAATAATGCAACTAATGTGATAAGGCTCAGATCTTTTATTATGACTTGTAGAATGTATATTTGTGACATGTTTGAAAAAATGAATGTCATCATTGGGCTTGGTTAGGTCGATTCCTTGATCAAATATTGTGTTAGAGTATGTGTCTTGGTGTCATTCATTGTCTCGGAAAGTCCCATAAAGTTTCGGGCAATGGTTGGAGACTAACCCTAAAAAAGTGGCTTAAATCTCATAGTCTCTAGCACAAAACTGACTGAAAAAAGCTGCAGTCTCTCCCTTGCAAGCATTGTGGTAGTGATTGTAGTGTTCCAGTCACATGCATGCCTTGTTCTGGGAGTGAATGGGGGTTTTTCCAATGAAAAGGAAGTTTGACTTAGGGCTTGGGAACCTGGAGTAGAAGATTAGCTCATGAGGGTCCTGTAGCGCCAAAGGGAGGTCTGTAAAGTGATGGTTCATCGATTTCACTTCCTTAACTGCACATAGGGATTTGAACCATATCATAGCAACTCTTCATCACATGTTTACCTCGGTTGGCTTGTTACTTGGGTAGATGTGGAAGGAGGGTGTTATAGAGTGGTATCATAGCATGGTTCAACACTTGGACTGGATGAGCGGAATGTGTTTGTCATGCATGCTTGTAGGTTGTATATGTGCTTGTTGTGTATGCATGGTCGTGGTCATTGTTGCAGTTGTGTTTCCATGTGGAAGTTGATGGTGTTGTTGATGGATGTGATCGTCATGAGTGCATGTCAGTTATGCATTTGTTAAGCATGTTTGTGCCTATATGTTGTTATGCATGCATTTTCATGGTTAAGGTTGTTTTCAATGATGTCATTATAGGAATTTTAGGTCATCATGATGTTGTTGATATGTTATGATGCTTATGTGTTGGTTGAGACAGAGAAAGAGATGCAGATCATCAAAGTGAGGTTGTAGCACTAGAATTTGTGGTAAGAGCAGATCGCCATACATGTATTGTATGTTTGGCATGCAAGTATGTTAGTTAATGGATTGTTATAAGAATTAGGGTTACTTGTATACATGTTTGTTATTTTAGTGTATTTGTGGTTACATGCATGTTATATGCTAGTGAATCAGTGCGGCCATAAATACACGTGTTGAATAGTCATGAATGATAGTAATGTGTTGGTATATGTATTGTTGTTATCATTTTACATTAGTTAACTTGATGATTATGCTATATGTTGTTGATAAGTATGTTATATGCTAGCTTGTTGATTGTTATATGATAGTTAACTTGATGATTATGTTATATGTTGGTGATAAGCATGTTATATGTTAACTTGTTGTTGTTATATGCTAGTTAACTTGATGATTAGGGTTATTGCATTAAGATATTAATGTTACATATATCATGTTAATTTAGATTGACCTATGCAAATGGTTATGGTTATGATATTCAAGTATGAGCCGACATATTTGTGATATTGTGTCATACTATTTTTGACTGACTGTGCAGATGTGCTTGTTATGCATGAATGACAATAGTTTATGAACTTATGAGGTGAACATGCTAGATAGTTACTCTTATGGATATCATGACCTTATTTATGTTTGAGTTGATGTGTTGTGAAGTTATATTGTGCTAATCTATATTGACTATGCAAACAAGATAGCCTCCCTTGAGATGCATTAAGGCATGAGTTTGATTTTGTCGTCTATTTGGTGTTTGAATATGTCGTTTATTTGGTGTTCGAGTGTTTGGTGTCTATTATGTCATTTAGTTTATTTATCTAACATGGTACGTTTATAGTTTGTTTTAATGCTTGATTAATTGCTTGATATGAGTATGTGTCTATAAGATTGCTTGAAGAAATGATCTTGTTTTAAGATGATTGTACTAACACATACGTGTTGAGACAATTTATATGTATTTGAGTGTAAGGGTGTGCTAGTTGTAGTAGTATGATTAATGAATGTTAGTTGATTATGACATGGTTGTTAGTCTTCGAAAAGGTTGTTTTGATTTAATGGACATGATGTCTTGATCTTTGGAACATGTGGCTAACATGTGTGACTAGTTGCAGGGCAACACAGTTGGCATTAGTGTGACAAGGTAATAGTTGATTTGTTTATATAACTAGTAATTGGGTGATGTGACAGTGCATAGTAAGACTCAATTGTAGTAAGGAAGATGTAAAAGAAAGGAATTGGATAAGAATTCCTTTGGCTATGTTTGGAAACCCTAATTCCAAACAAAAGAGTGCTTTGCGTACAAGAATTCCTCTTAACCTTGATTTTGTTTGACATTATGTGGATATGTGTTATATTTCTGAACATGTATTTGACAGGTATAACAACTAGTTTCTAGTTATGGTTGGATTCTTCAAGAAAACCAGAGTCCCTTGAGATATGGCATGGATGTGTTCAATTAAAAGGAAACATGCTTGGCACAACAAGGTAAGGTAACTAGTATATTTTATATTTATTTATACACTGATATTTGTGTGTTTATGGTAGTATGATGCAGGGGATTACATGGCAAGAGACTCCCATGAAATCTTGAAAAAGGATCGGGTTGAGCTTTCCCTTGGAATTATTGGGAATCATGGGGATTGAGTCACGGTGTTTTGATCCAGGTGGCTCAAGACACCCTCAGGAGACCAAGAGGGCTTAGAAATGGTCAAAATTCAAAGTGGTCATATTTCTCTCGAACTAGGTTCAAATTGAAGTGCTAGTTGCCCTGATTCCAACTGTGCGAACAGATCTCCAATCCGAGCCTGTATGGAGAAGTTAGAGCGAGTCAAAGTTGGGCAATGGGCCACGTTCAAATGTCCTACAATTTCACCATCAACCGGCATGGAACCCAGCACCCGAGAAATGGGCAAATTTGTTGGGTACTTAATTTGCCCAATAACCTCTGGTTTCGAGAATTTTAAAAAATATGATATTTTTTTAAGAAAAAAGAAAAAATATATAAAAATGGGTGGTGAGCCACCAACCCCGCCACCCCCTCAACTATATATATATATATATATATATATATATATATATATATATATATTTAAACCATAAACAAATTTGTTGGGGGGCGGGTTGTCAACCCTGCCACCCCCGGTCATAACACCTATCCACCATAAATAGTGGTGGGCAGGCCACCTTTGGTGGACCCCTAGCCAATAAAGGAGAGGTCAGCGGGTATTGAACCCTCGTTGGCCACGTGCGTTAGGGGAGGGATTTGATCCCCCAACCCCTCTCCGACCTCTCCACCTCAATTTTTTGCCATGACCAGTAGACCATCGGTGGCAACTTTGTAAAGTCCGCCACCCAGTCTCTATATGCACTCGACTTTTCAGTGTTGCGAGGGCAAACCGACGTGTTCTTCAAGGAATACTATTTTTTGTTGTTGCAAGAGCGCGGAACCATGAGCAGCCAGAGGGGTGGAACCTTGCCCAGATAATAATGAGGGGTATCAGAAAGATTCTCTGGAGTGCATAACTTGCCAGTGTCAGAATTTGACAAATTTTATGTTGATTTTACACCTCTCCGCGAGAGGAACTCAATGGAAATGTTTGTTTTAGTAGCAGATCTTCCCATATTCCAGCCATTTTTCAGATTGGAGTGACGGTCCCAGATTCCCAAGTGTGGACGATCGATTTTATGCCTCTCAACACCACGAATTCGATGGTGCAACCAGATTCAACAATTGAGCATCCACTCCTTCAGCCAACTTCAAGCGTTGAGGTATATGCATTATTGATGTCGTGTGCTTCTTTTATCATTTGTTGTGATATGTAATATGTTGTTTAGATCCCTGATTGATGTATGTTGTGGGTTCTATGTCTCTACTTCATGTGAGATGTATTCACCATGGATTGTTATGTTTGATTGAGATCCATATGTAAACTTGATGAAGGGATCCTCGTCATCACCATGTGTAAGATTATGTCATGTTGATAGGAGGCCGATTGTGAGTGAGAGTTCCTGTAGCGGAAAGTCTCTTGGAGAGACAAGCCACTCATGTTGAGGGCATATATCTTTGGATGATAGAAAACATAGTCCATGTACATCATCACCATTTCCAGCACTATATGAAGCGGCCTACCCCATCTTGACACCGAGCCCGGAGACGTAGCCCACACTGGGTGAACTCCATTATCAACATCTTGTGTTTTGATGTTGTTGATTGTTGTCTTGTTTCCTCTTGCTTAAAGCTTGCATATGTGTTCTTTTAATGCTCTTTTCAGTGCAATTCTAACCAAATCACAAAAGTAAAATATTATGGGTAAATCCGGTAGTTGACAGACCCAGATCAATAGGGTATCAGAGCGGTCTTCTCGCTGATGTGAATTGCGAGCGTGAACAACGATTGAACGTGCAACAATGGAGGATGACAAAGACATGTACGAGGCCATGCTTAGGATTTCCAAATCGTGGGACATAATGTATGACGCTTGTGAGAATAGAATAGAGGAGGACGAGAAAGAAAGATCAAAGAACGCTGCTTCATCCACATCTTCCAGTGCTTATGCATCTTCTTCGTCGCCTTCATCGTCTTCTCATCATTCTAATGAGGAGATCAACCAGAGTCTTCAAGAAGATAATGTTGAATTAAGGAGGCTACTACGAGAAGAGAAAGAGGAGAAGTAGAGATTGCAGCTTTAGTTGTGAGCCGCATAAGAGGCCTTGGAGAAGTTGAAGTGCAACGAAGGCTTAAATAAGCCATCATCACCTGTGTCTGAATCAACAATTGAGGTAAACAATGATGATTGATCTTCAGTTTAATCTTCACATGCTATTATTTATATTGGAAATGTGGAGATACCCATTACAATAAATGGCATGAGACTCCTTACCAAAATGGGGTACAAAGGAGGAGGAATTGGTGTTAATGGCCAAGGCATGGCTCAGCCGTTGATCCAGGTGGATATTGGTGGCCACCCGCCTATTCCACTTGGGCCCCCACCATTGTCTCTTTCAGTTTTTCCGTTCTGGCATAACTTACTATTTTTAGCAGTTTTTCGGGTCCTGAACTTCCGGAGCCGTTTTGAGGCCCTAAACGACGTTTTTTGGGTACGACGTTTTTTGGGTACGAAAGCGCCAGCGAATTTTCTGATAAAATTCGTCCCGACAGCTGTAGTCCTCGGATAGAGCTTTCTAATGATGTATCATATGCGTCAAACGGAGATAGTATGCCAAAGTTACATCCCTGGGAAGTTGAAACACCAATTTACCCAAACGGGGCCCATAGTTTTGGCGCTTCATCTCCTAGGGTTAGGTTTTGGGATGTTTAGGGTTCTCCATTGTTTCTCAATAATAAATAGGCCCTCGAGCCTCATTGTAATGTAGTTTAGAGGCTTGTAGCCGCCACATCTCTTCTCAGAGATAGCTACCAGTGCCCTAGCTAGTTTTATTTCCATTCTGTCTGTAAGCAAATTTCAGTTCTTTGCTATTAATGAAATGAAGTGTTATTTCCGCTGCATCTCTATCTTTATGGTTATGTGTTTATTATGTTGCGTTCCTGCATAAATCCGGATCAGTGGTATCAGAGCGGTCTGCTTTTTCTCGATCCTTCTTTGCATGTCCCCAACGAGGTCGGGGTATAAGGAGCTAGGGCTTGATCTGGTGGAACCTTTGCAAGATCAGCCTCGCAAACCTCGACGGACGCCCATGGGAGACGAAAAGAAAGATGAGGGAGCAGGAGATCCTATCAAAATATTGCTCGAGGAGGCCCTCGAAAAACAAAGGAACGCGATGATGGATAGCTTTGCTCGGATCCTTCAACGGCTGCCCACCGGCGGCGCATCTGCATCCAGTAGCCACTCTGGAGTTGCGACTCCCTTTAAGGTACAAGTAAATTTTGACATTCCCATATTTGAGGGTCAAATAGAAGCAGATGCCGTAGATAGATGGTTGAATCTATTAGAAGGATATTTCTCTGTTCATGACTTTTCAGACCGGGAGAAGATTATTTTTGCACTCCTCAAAGCTACCCCCATGTTAAGGACTGGTGGGAAACCTGCTGTGAGAACAAGGACCAAACAGAACCCTCTCTGTTCTCGGCCGTACCAACTTGGAATTCTTTCCGAGATGCCATCAAGGAACAGTACTATCCCGTGAGGAGCTATGAGGACAAGTACATACAATGGACCACGTTGCGACAACAAAGGGATCAAGATGTGCATGAGCTGACGAATCTGTTCCATACCCTGCGCACAAAGTTGGGTATCAAAGATTGAGAGAAACATTTGGTGCTAAAGTATCGCAGCTGTCTGCACAGATACATTCAGGAGGAAATGGAGTTCCTCGACATCTCCTCGCTTGGTACGGCATACCGGTATGCTGCCAAGATTGAGCAGAAATTCAAACAGAAGAAGCGAGACTTTGGATATGCGAATCAAAAGCAAGGAAAAGGTGCTTCCAAACCGCAGAACAAAGGACAGAGCCAAGGCATGGCGGCTAAAGACAACCCGTCAAAGCCACAAGAAAAGAACAACACCGTAAAGCCAAAGAAGGACACGGGAAAGTGGTGTGAGTTCCATAAGAGCTCCACTCACAACACAAGTGAGTGTCGGGCCAAGCGGTCGCTAGTGGCCGAGATGAGGGCTTCTGAGTCAGATGCATGCTCTGACTCCGAATCAGAACCTGAAAAGGGGAATGAAAAAGGGAAACAGATTATTGATGCGGAGCCCAACGCCACTGTTGCCACTACAAAGGTCCAGAAGGAGGAGCCGGAAGATCCAGAGGAGGAGGAACGTCTCTTCCACTCCCAGATGTGGGTAAAGGGCTCCCCTGTACAGTTCATTGTCGACAATGGGAGCCAAAAGAACCTCATTTCAGCAGACGCCGTGAAGCGGTTGGGCTTGCCGACCACAGCTCACCCGCATCCATACACCATCGGGTGGCTTCACCAAGGACGAGATCTCCGCGTCAGCCAGCAGTGCCGCCTTCCCTATAGCATCAAGCCCTTCACGGATGAGGTATTATGTGATGTTGCTCCTATTGAAGTTTCCGATGTATTATTAGGACAACCATACTTGTGGAAGGGTCATGTTGTGTATGAGTCTCGACCTCATGCTCTTATTATTACTTTGGGAGATAAGGTTTACAGGATACCAAAGGTACCACCTCCTATGACTATCTCTTTGGTTACTGCAAAACAATGTAGTAAGCTCATTTCCCAAACCAGGAAATTCATTTTCCTGATGATCCGCCCCCGGGGCAAGAAGAAGACTGTGGCCACGACCTCCAGACAGGGCCCCTCTGCACGACAACAACAAATGGATAAGGTCGTGGAGGAGTACGGGGACATCTTCACCTCACCCACAGGGGTTCCTCTGCACTGCCAGGTCAAGCACCCGATTGATCTGACCCCGGGTGCGCCACTACCCAATGGACCGATCTATCGACGCTCTGTTCTGGAAAATGATGAAATCAAGAGGCAGCTTCAGGAGCTGTTGCAGAAAGGTCACATCAGACCAAGTTCATCACCCTGTGGGAGCCCGATCGTGTTGGTACAGAAGAAGGATGGGACGTGGAGACTCTGCATTGACTATCGAGCGCTGAACAAGATCACTGTCCGGAATAGGTACCCAATCCCACGGATTGATGACCTTCTGGACCAACTCCAAGGTGCAAAATATTTCGGTAAGATCGACCTGAAGTCTGGGTATCACCAGGTACCAATTGAACCCTCTGATGTGTGGAAGACTGCCTTCAAAGCTAAGGAAGGCCTTTTTGAATGGCTGGTCATGCCTTTCGGATTGACGAATGCTCCCGCAACCTTCATGAGGATGATGGACGACATCTTGCGGCCATTCACCAACTCATTCGTAGTGGTGTACTTGGATGACATTCTGATCTTCAGCAAGACTTGGGAAGAGCACCTTCATCACATCCGACAAGTCCTCCAAACACTGCGGCAGCACAAGTTGTGTGCCAATTTGGAGAAGTGCACGTTTGGCATGACCCAGGTTCAATATCTGGGATACATTATTGATGAAAGGGGGGTGCATGTGGATCCGGCCAAGATCCAAGTCATTCGGGATTGGCCAGCCCCGACTACTATAACAGAGCTTCGCAGCTTTCTGGGTCTTGCTAATTTCTACCGTAGATTCGTGTTGGGATTCTCTCATATCACTTGGCCCTTGAGTCAAGTCACCAAAGGAGGAGCGAGAGCAAAATTCTTTTGGTCGGAACCTCAACAGAAGGCATTAAAAGAATTGAAAAATCGCCTCTGTTCTGCCCCAGTGCTCACCTTACCAGACTTGCAGCAGCCATTTGAGATCGAGACAGATGCCTCTGACTATGCTATTGGGGCAGTTCTTACTCAACAGGGACATCCAGTGGCATATCACAGTGAGACATTGTCTGAGACAGTTCGCAAGTATCCCACCTATGACAAAGAAATGTATTCCATTGTGGAAGCCTGTCGACAATGGAAGCATTACATTTTGGGGAAGGAAACAATCATCCACACAGACCACCGGCCCCTGCAGTTCATACAGACACAAGGGAAGTTGCAGAATGATCGCCATCAGAAGTGGTCCACATATCTGCAACAGTTTCATTTGAACATCAAGTACGAGAAGGGTAGCACCAATAATGTTGCAGACTGCCTCAGCCGACCACCGATCGTGGCGCTCACCACCGTGCTCAACTCTTGTGGGCACGAGACTTCTGATTGGCCGCTTCTCTATGAGAGTGACCCAGAATTCGGCCACACTTACAAGGCACTCTTGGGGAGCACGCAAGTTCCAAATTTTCACCTCCAAGATGCACTTTTATGTCACCTGGGACACCTTTGTGTTCCTTCAAGCGAGCGTGCCAAGATGATATGGGAAGCACACTACAGTCGAGTCGCTGGGCATTTCGGGGTCGAGAAAACAGTAGCAATACTACAGAAGTATTTCTATTGGCCAAACCTTCGAAAGCATGTCGAGAAGCACATCACATCCTACACTGCTTGTGCCATTGCCAAACAGACCATCAAGAAGCAAGGCCTATATACTCCACTACCTACCCCTAGTCGACCTTGGGAATCCATCTCCATGGATTACATGTCGGGCCTGCCCTCTACTAAGAATGGCAATGACTGTGTTTTCGTGGTCGTTGACAGATTCTCGAAGATGGCCATTATGGCGGCTTGTAAGAAGAATATCACAGCAGAAGCCACTGCTAAACTCTTCTTTGAACGAGTGTGGGTGCACTTTGGGATCCCACAGTCTATCATATCAGATCGAGATAGCAGGTTCCTCGGCACATTTTGGTCCAGCCTCTGGTCAATGTTGGACACAAAGCTCACCAAGTCCACAGCTTTCCATCCCCAAACAGATGGCCAGACAGAGGTAGTCAACAGAATGATTGTACACATTTTGCGCATGTACAACTCAAAGCATCCACGCACATGGGACGAGAGCCTCCCCTATGTACAACACAGTTATAACCGGGCTCTCCACAGTTCAATTGGCCATAGCCCCTTTCGGGTGGGCTTGGGATTCCAACCACTATGTCCCATTGACATAGCCATGCCGTTTGCAGCTGCTCAGGCCGATTCAGCTCATGTCCAGTCTGAAGTTGACAAAGCAAGTAGCTTCATCGAGCGCATTCAACACATCCGCCAACAGGTTCATGATATATTGGACAGAGCCAATGCGAAGTACAAGCAGCGCCATGATCAACACCGGGTTCCACACCACTTCCGGGTGGGCGACAAAGTATGGCTACATTTGCAGAAGGAGCGCCTCACTGGACCTCACCGCAAGCTTCGCCCACTCCGATACGGGCCGTACACCATCACCAAGGCTGTAGGTAACAATGCCTTCGAGCTTAGTATTCCACCATTCCTTGGTCTGCACCCAGTCTTCAATGTGGATCGCCTTCGTCCTTACTTTCCACCTCTGCTGGACACCTCGGACATTGCAGAACAACTCACACCAACAGAGTTAGACCCAGACTGCATGGAGCAGGCCACCACAGATTGTATCATGGACATGCAAATCAAGAACACTCGTCAACAGCAGATCCAACTGTATCGGGTTGTCAAAGCTGGCCAACTCCTGCACCAAGGAAAGTGGTTCACCGGGGACCAAGTTCAGCAGAAATTTCCTCATCTCATGGAGGAACTTAACGCAATGGGGACCATTGCTTCCTAAGGGGGGAGGAATGATCCAGGTGGATATTGGTGGCCACCTGCCTATTCCACTTGGGCCCCCACCATTGTCTCTTTCTGTTTTTTCGTTTTGGCATAACTTACTATTTTTAGCAGTTTTTCGGGTCCTGAACTTCCGGAGCCGTTTTGAGGCCCTAAACGACGTTTTTTGGGTATGAAAGCGCCAGCAAATTTTTTGATAAAATTTGTCCCAACAGCCGTAGTCCTCGGATAGAGCTTTCTAATGATGTATCATATACGTCAAACGGAGATAGTATGCCAAAGTTACGTCCCTGGGAAGTTGAAACACCAATTTACCCAAACGGGGCCCATAGTTTTGGCGCTTCATCTCCTAGAGTTAGGTTTTTGGGATGTTTAGGGTTCTCCATTGTTTCTCAATAATAAATAGGCCCTCGCGCCTCATTGTAAAGCAGTTCAGAGGTCTGTAGCCACCACATCTCTTCTCAGAGATAGCTACCAGTACCCTAGCTAGTTTTATTTCCATTGTCTGTAAGCAAATTTCAGTTCTTTGATATTAATGAAATGAAGTGCTATTTCCACTGCATCTCTGTATTTATGGTTATGTGTTTATTCTGTTGCGTTCCTGCATAAATCCGGATCAGCCGTTGGAGGTCATGAAAAGACCTTGATTCACAGGTTTGGGATACACTGAAGGATAGTGCTCAAAGGTGTCAGAAGCTTCCAATACATGGTTGAATCCATTGGGGAAATAAAATAATGGGAACACTTCACCATCATCCTATGACAATGCTCATTACAGAGAAAGAGTTGAGGCAAGCTCTTATCACCATGATTGCACTAGATACCAACAAGAAAAGTATAACAAGTCTTAGTATTCTAATGTTCATTTTGATTACAAGCATGTTGCTAACAATGAACATAAATCATGGCATCAGAAAACATGTATTTTTTGTGGATTACATAACCATGTGTTTGCTGAGTGCTGGAAAAGAATGGAAGCACAAAAGAGGATGAGGCGTGAAATTCCTTCTCCACAGCAGGGAAATAAGAAGGTGAAGCGGGTCTGGAGGAAAAAGACTCATTGTAGGCACTACAACAGAAGTGGTCATCAAAGAGCCATGTGTTGGAGGCTCCATCCAGAGCAACGTCTTGAGGACAAAGTATCAGTGCATGAATTGGTTGAAACAATGGTTCGACAAGCAGATGCACCATAGGGAGACAACCCATTCACTTTGATAAGTGAGATATGGTTTTTCTAGTTGTGGTAGTGTGTCATGGCCGTATTTTTGTAAATCAGTTGTTGCATGCTAAAATGTAAAAGTGATGATGTGTTTTCCATCACTTTTGAAGCAATAATGATGCTTTGGCCTTGTCTTGATAGCTGGGGTATTGATTCCATTTTGCTGTAAACTTGACCACAGAGTATTATAAACTCGTGGCAAGTATGGGATGCTTGGGTCATAGTTGGTCATGTAATTAAGCATGTAATTTGTAAGAAGCATGCACTATAGGTTTGTAGAGGATGCAGGTGTCGGCTCATCGCTTATGGCTCCAAAAAACAAAGGTGAAAGACAATGAAGGGTGACCTTTCAGGACACTTGTGGTGTAGACAAGGTACAAAGAAGCTGCAGATTATTTTCCTGCTTTTTGTGGACCAAAATCTCCTCAGTCGGGAGGATTGATTCAGGTGGCTCCAGACACCCTCAAGAGAACAAGAGGGCTCAAAAATGGTCAAAAAAGTGGTCGAATTGTTCTCAAATCAGGTTCAGATTGAAGTGCTCACCGCTCTGATTCCAACGGTGCAAACGGATGTCCAATACGAGCCTGTATGGTCAAAGTTGCGGTCAAATTTGGGCTGTGGGCCAGGTTTAAATATCCTACAATTTCACCGTCAACTGGTAGAGAACCAAGCACCTGAGAAACGAACGACTTTTTTGGGTGCTTAATTTGCCTAATAACCTCTGGTTTTGAGAAATTTAAAAAATATGATATTGTTTTAAGAAAGAAAAATAATATATATATATATATATATATATATATATATATAGATATATATACCAATCCCGCCACCCCCTCAACTATATGCCATATATATATTTAAACCAAAATAAAATTTGTTGGGGGGGCGGGCTGACAACCCTGCCACCCCCAGTCATAACACCTATCCACCATAAATATCGGTGGGAGGGCCACCTCTAGTGGACCTGGCCTAACCCCCGAGGTAATAAAGGAGAGGCCGACGGGTATCGAACCCGAGTCGGCCACATGGGACGGCCTGCCACCATGCGGTGGCCCATATATATATATATATATATATATATATATATATATATATATATATATATATATATATATATATATATATATATATATCTATATACATATATGTATCTATATATATACATATATATGTATACATATAGATATATATGTATGTATATACATATATATATATATGTATATATATAATATATATATATATATATATATATATATATATGTAGATATATATATATATGTAGATATATATATATATATGTAGATATATATATATATATATATATATATATATATACATATATATATATATATGTATGTATATATATATATATATATATATATATATATATATATGTATATAAATATATATATATATATATATATATATATACATATATATATATGTAGATATATATATATATATGTATAAATATGTATATGTATATGTATGTATATGTATATGTATATATATATATATATATATATATATATATATATATATATATATATATATATATATATATATATATATATAGCGGACAAAAAAATAATGCGAGGGGCGGGATTTGATCCCTTAACCCCTCTCCGCCTTAATTTTTCTGCCATAACCACTAGACCACCGGTGGCGACTTCGGCTTTGTAAATTCCACCACCCAGTCTCTATATGAACTCGACTTTTCAATGTTGCGGGGGCAGACCGGCGTGTTCTTCAGCGAATATATTTTATTTATTTATTGAAGGAGCGTGGAACCATTAGCGGCCAGAGAGGCGAAACCTTGCCCTGAGAATAATGAGGGGTATCAAAAAGATTCTCTAGAGTGCAGAACTTGCCAGTCTCAGAATTTGACAAATTTTATATCGATCTTACACCTGTAGGCGACAGGATCTCAATGGTGATGTTCGTTTTAGCAGCATAACTTCCTATTTTTCGACCATTTTCCATATTAGAGTGACGGTGTCAGATTCTCGAGTGTGGACAGTCAATTTTATCCCTCTCGACGCCACGAATTCAATGGTGCAACCAAATTCAACAGCTAAACATCCACTTCTTCAACCAAATTTAGGGGTTGAGGTATATGTAGTATTAATGTCATGTGCTTATTTTATCATTTGTTGTGAGATGTAATATGTTGTTTAGATCCCTGCTTGATGTATGTTGCAGGATCTATGTTTCTACTTCATGTGAGATGTATTCACCATCGATTGTTATGTTTGATTGAGATCCCTATGTAACCTTGATGAAGGGATCCTCATCATCACCTTGTGTAATATTATGTCATGCTGATAGGAGGCTTATTGTGAGTGAGATTTCCTGTAGCGGAACGTCTCATGGAGAGAAAAGCCACTCATGTTGAGGGCATATATCCTTATATGACATAAAACATAGTCCATGTACATTATCACCATTTATAGAACTACATGAAGTGGCCTACCCCATCTTGACACCGGGCCCGGAGACGTAGCCCACACTGGGCGAACTTCGTTATCAACGTCTCGTGTTCTTATGTTGTTGACTGTTGTATTGTTTCCTCTTGCTTAAAGAATGCATATGTGTTCTTTAATTGCTCTTTTTAGTGCAATTCTAACCACATCACAAAAGTAAAAGATCATGGGTAAATCCAATAGCTGACGGACCCAGATCATGTTTGTTGTCAAGTTTTGTGCTTTTGGTCTTTTTTATTTGTTTGCACATGATTTGTGGTCTTGATTGTGTCTAATGCATGATCATGCCACTTTGTTGCGGTGTCGTATTGCTTTTGGTTTTTCATGGTCTTCTTCTTGTTTGTTCTTGTTCCTGCCTTTTATGTTTTGAGAGCCTTGGGAATTGGTATGGGAAAGAGGAAAGGTAACGAAGCTCAGGAAGGGCTGAATGAAACCTGATAGGTGATGCAAGAATAAGATGAAGCTCGACATGTATAAGGGAAATTGAAGGTAAGAATATGATATTCGGTTAGACTGGTTGGGTCCACTATGGTAAATGGACGGTGGCAGTACAGACATGAGAAAGGTAACCGGAAAGGTAAATTAAATTGGTTTGAGGTGTTAGATGCCTTAACCATGTTGGGAACTCTTTTTCTCGGTGTTGTGCATGTTGTGCATGGATAAAGAGAGTTATCTTAACCTAGACCTTATGATATCTGGTAATTATGTTGTGATCATGATCATGTTGATGTTTATATATGTATACATGTATGTATGTATGTATGTTGTGTTTTACAGGGTTGTCATGGATCGCGATTGTTTAATGTTAATGTTTATATATGTGTGTGTGTGTGTGTGTGTGTGTGTCTTACAAGATCGTGATTGTTTTATACTAATGATTATATATATGTATGTATCTATGTATCTATGTCATTTTCTGACAGGGTTGTCAAGGATCATTCTTGCGGAGGAATGATTTCTTATGCAGGTGAATGGCATGAAGAGGTTCTTGGTCTTATGAGGAGTCAAGTGGGAAGAGTAGCATTGAAAATTTTACGAGGTCAATACCATGTGGATATGATTTGATATTACATGTTTATACTATGCTTATATTTTAGACATGTAATGCTGATAGATACATTAGCGAAATGAAAACAATGTGATCTTTGACATGCTAGGATAAGCATGGATGGCATAGATACATTCGAAGCAAGGTTGCTTGGTAGAGATAATGTGGTTTTGGATGTTCAGTAATATTGTAGGGAATATTGTACATTAAGTGATTGTACCTATGGTGTTGTGTGCCTGATGTATATATGGTGTTGTGTGCATATTGCATATGCAATGTTGGGTATAGATGGTAGTATGTACATGTTGGATATTCGGTGTTGTGTACATGGTGTATTGTGTGTATGATGGATATGCGGTGTTGTGTGCATATCGTGATATGCACATGTTGGATATGCGGTGTTGTGTAAATATGGTGCTTTGTACATGTTGTATATGTAGTGTTATGTACATATGGTGTTATGTGCATGTTGTACATGTGGTGCTATGTACATATGGTTTTGTGTGCATGAGTATACATGTGGTGTTTCATGCATGTGATGTTGTGTACATGTTGTACATGTGGCAGTGTGTACATGTGGTGGTGTGTACATGTGGGGCATATGGTGTTGTGTACATGTGGTATTGTGTACACGTTGTACAGATGGTGCGGTGTACATGTGGCACTATGTACATGTTGTGCAGGTGGTGTCGTGTACATGTGATGTTGTGTACATGTTGTGTAGGTGGTGTTATGTACATGTGGTATTGTGTACATGTTGTACATATGGTACTGGTGTACATTTGGTATTGTGTGCATGTTGTACATGTTGTGTTGTGTACATGCGGTACTAGGTATGTGCATTATATAGTCGTGGTGTCATGATATGTTTATTCACTGTGTTACACTCTGTGGATGTATACGTATTGTGTTGTGTTGAACACTGGGTGTAGGTATATGTGTTGCATGTCAGGTGTAGGTGCATGTGTTGTATGGTGTTGTATGTGTGTGATGTACACTATGTGTATGTGTATATGGTTGAAGAGAAGGCACCGGGTGCTTACCGAGTGTGGAAATTGATCTGGTGTGTGTACATAAAGGACAAAGTTAGAAGCTAAGGATCGATTAAAGGATAAGTATTGGTATTTTATTTTAGTTTTATTATGTATGTGACCTATGATTCTGACTTATGATGGTTAAATGTGATTTATGATTATAGTTTATGATGATTGCATGTGATTCATGATTTTAATTTATGATGGTTGTGTTTTGAGTTAACCGAATGTGATCTTTTTATACATGATGATTTGTTCAAACAACTAATTTGACTTTTTTGTGACAGGAAGTGAACAGAATTGTAGGTGTACCTTAATGACGAGCCATATGTGAGGTTTGATTTAAGGTTATTTCAATTTATTTTGAATCTAATGGAAATAATGTGCTTGGTACAAGAAAGGGATGGTTGGAACTGACTGCAAGAATTTGCAGCAACAACAAAAGGGATTGAAACAAGCAGCAGTATGTTGGTAAATCATTTAAGGAGTAGGGTCATTATGGGACATTAGTACCCACTAGTGTCCATTAATTTCCATGAGCATGTTGTGATCAGTATGATGGTTTTGAGGCAGGGATATGCCTTAGTTTTTGGACCTTTCGATGCAAGGAAGCCTTACCAAGGGAGGGGTCACCCGAGGGACTATGTAGCAGAGAAGGGGATGCCTACGGAACTTGGAAAGTGTGTGCCTACATGGAAGGGGGTGCCAAATTTCCCGAGGGACTGTGTAGTAGAGAAGGGAAGGTTGGGGATGTATTTGTTTTGGTCATTAGCATTTCCATATGGAATCATATGCACATTGAGAATGTGCCCTGGCACGGGATTGTAGCACTAGACATTGGATGCAGATTTTACTTTGGCTTTAGATTTTGGACTTCCTGGGAAGGAGATGAATCTCGGTATTACTTTGAGGGTAGAGGTGCGAGCCTCTCGATCCCCTTGTTGCTGATACGAACATCGTTTTATTTTATTTTATGGTTGAGCAAATGTGCATATTTGTATAGGTGTATATTATTGTAAATACTTTATCGAGTTGTGTTTATAAAGCTCCATAGACAATATGGTTATTTGTTGGTTAAAGAAAATGTGTATAATTATGTGTGGATTTTATTGTAAATACCATAATGAGCTGCGTTATAAACTCAAGTAAATGGTACATTGTTTGTTTTCAGCAGTGATCACTATAAATACTGCAACGAGATGTGTCATAAAGCCCCATAAGAAGTATGTTTTGTTTTCAGTGGTTTATTGGTTTATAGGCATCATTGAACACCAAGGACAGTGTTCCCCCAAGGGGGAGGGTTCTGTAACAACCCTGGTTAAAAATCCAAGTAAAAAAAAAATATAAGACCAAGGTTATGGGACATGTATTACAAGTTGAATGGTGGGAAAAACGTTCCAGTGGGTATCACTTTGGTTTATTATGGCTAAAGGAATTTGGTAAAGGCAATGGCAAAGACTTTGGAAAGGAAAAAAGGAATTATTGACATTTTATTTATGAAATTAAAGGAAAATAGGATAAAAGGAAGGTGAAAGGTAATGAGTTACACGTGAGGATGAAAATGAAGGAAAATAATGGAAAATAAAGAAACTAGAGGCCTCATTGATAAAAAGGCTTATGAGGATCATTTGGGAACATTTTTTCAGTTCTATGGTGGAGCTCTCTTCTATTCTCTCTCTCACACTCTTGAATGCTAAGTTTTCTTGGAGCACTCTTGGAGGAATGTGGTGCACTTGGGATTTGGAGCAACAAGGCAAAGGAAAGATAGGAATGCGCAAGAGGACATCTAGATCAACGACTACAACTGGATTTATTGCAAGTATCAAGTTGCATGTATGGTTTCCTTGATAGTTTTGGCATGCACGGTACATGCATGTGATTTATTGATTATGATCTATCATTGGCATGGAGGATTGGCTTGATTGACAATGGTTTTGCCTAGCCTTTCCATTTCTTGGATAGCCATGGTGTTGTGGGTTTTACTTTAATTTTATGGTTGGTTTTCATGTGCCTTTAGCTGTGGGTTGAGTTATTAGTTCCAAGAAGCCTTGGTTGGACAAACGCTCTGGGATCCTTCTAAATGCTTGGGTTGAGTTACTAGTCCTGGAAGCCTTGGTTATATAAACACTCTGGAAGCCCTTGGTGGGTTTAGTTACTAGTCTTGTAAGCCCTGGTTGGAAAAACACTATGGAAGACCGACGACAGTTGTGGGTTGAGTTACTAGCCCAGGAAGCCCTGGTTAGAACAAATGCTCTAAAGCCCTGGACAGCTTGGGTAGAGACCAATCTGGTGATGGTTAGTGATGTCCAACTGTGAGGTGGAATCACTGGTCGAGGGTTGAGGTAGTTTGGCCTTTGTAAGCCCAAGTTTGGTTTTGATTGATTTGTTTTATGAGATCCCACATTCGTTCCTGGAAAATGGTGCAAGAGTGACTAGCTTAAAGAAAGATTTGGTTTAGCCTAGTTTATGGTCGGGTGGTACGTGGAAGTCCCATACCTGGTTGCATTTTTCATATATTAATAAGAGCTTCTTTCCTCTTGTATTGACGAGTAAATATACTTGTTTTTATGTGGTTTTTATGGTCATTATATCCTTGTTATTTTTGTTGGTTATATGTTGGTTATGAACATGTTTTATGACAATGATGATGTATGTATCTCATCAGGATTTGATCTATAAATGAATGAAGAATTAATATATGACCTAATAGATGATAATGCAACTAATGTGATAAGACATCAATGCTTCTTAGTGATTTTCAGATAAGTATGAGACCCGTATGCTCAAATTTGTTATTATGACATGTCGAATATATATTTGTGACATGTTTGACAAAATAACTATCATGGTTGGGCTTGGTTATGTCACTTCCTTGATCAAGTTTTGTGTTATAGGCTTTGTCTTGGTGTCATTCATCAACTTATAAAGTCTCATCAAGTTCCAGGCAGTGGTTGGAGACTAGCCCTGAAAAAGTGGCTTAAATATCGTAGTCTCTAGCACAGAACTGGCTGAAAAAGGCTACAGTCTCTCCCTTGCAGGAATTGTCAGCGAAAATATAGGGTTCCAATCACATGCATGCCTTGTTATGGGAGAAACTGGGGTTTTTTTATAGTGAAAAGGCAGTTTGACTTAGGGCTTGGGCACTTGAAGTGGTGTATTAGCTCTTGAGGGTCTTGTAGCACCTCAAGGAGGTCTGTAAAGTGATGGTTCGTCGATTCCATTTCCTTAACTGCACTTAGGGAGTTGAATCATATCATAGTAACTCTTCATCAAATGTTTACCCCAGTTGGCCGATTACTCGAGTAGATGTGGGAGGAGGGTGTTATACCAATTAGATGTTGGGAAATGGGAGATGAACGAGTTAATTAGATGGCATGTTATCCCATGAAGAGTACAGTAATTCATTTTGGATTGATTTCTCCCAAAGGGAATTATGGAATCAATATTATTTTCCAAATTGGCAAAAAATATACAAGGTTTCCATTATCACCTTAAATTCCATGTATCTCTCTCCTAATCAAGAACACTTCAAGTCGATGGCATACAGGCTGCATCATGTTTTGTAGGTTGAAGAATGTTATAAGTGCGCCCCTTTGCACAATGATGTCATGTAGGATGCAAGGAAAAATATAGACCACTTATATCTCCCCCCATGCCTTGTTGAAAAGTCAACAAGAAATGCATGTCTAATTTAATTTCCCCTTAATTAAATTGGACAATAAATTAGAATCTTATCTCATAATCACTTGTAATGGTTAATTGAGTATGATAAACTCAGTTAGCTCACGAATTTCGAGTTGAGGGTGGTTGGTGAGGCATGCAGAGTGATTCTGTTTGTTTTTTACTCCAAGTTGCAGTTATTGCATTAGTTTAATGCATGAGAAATCAGTTAACTCAATTAATTGAGTTAAAATCAGTTTAACTAGTTGTAACTGATTGTTGCACTAGTGAGATTTCAAGTGAATTAAATCAAATTTAATTCACATGCAGTGATCTGTCAAGTAACTGATGATTTACTATTAAGAGCTACATGCATGTCAGTTCTAATGAAGACCCAGTTGAGACAAGGGTTAAAGGGATTGTTAGCCACCTGTAATTTTGATTATACCAAAGGTGGCTAAATTTGCTTTTAAGCCTTCAAGTAACAATTTTTCCCCTATCAAAAACTGTTGGCTCTTGAAGACTCTTGAAGGCCTCCTGCCTCTGTCCAGATCCCATACTACTGTTTGCATCCTAAAAACCTCTGAAATCCTGCAAGAATCCAAAATCAAATACTGCTGCAAACCCCATTTTTCCCTTTCCTTCTCCTCAAAACTAACCTCCTCATCTATCCCTCCATTCCCCATAAAAATCCCTCATTTCCACATATATGGTTTTTCCCCTCATCAAAACCCATTTTATAAGGTTAAAAACTCATTTTTTTACCGTAACCTTCTTTCCTTTTCAAAATCATTCAAAAAATCGTAGAAAAATACATATTTATATGTATAAGGCTTAAGCCCCCTCGGGCTAAGCCTCTAACCCGTTATCACCCATGCGCCCGAGCACCAGAACCAACTGCCAAGGCCGTCGGGCGCTATCCTTTCAATTTAATTTTCCCTGCCCAAAACCTTAAAAACCTTTGTAAATCGGTTTTTTTTTCCCCGCTTCGGTTTTAAATTTTATTTTGAAAATTTTCCGCCGTGTAAATTTTGGAGTGATCGTGACCGTTGATCTGCTTTGCAGATCAACGGAGCGGAGCGCGCCATCCATGTGGTCCCCGCCGTCCCAGCGTCGTTTTCTCAAACCCGACGGTATTTTTCGCACCGCCTATCGGGAAAAGGCGGTTTTAACCCAATGGCCAGTGATTCCATACACCGCCTGACACGCGTCCCATGTACTGTTTGAAAACCGCCGCGTATTTGTCATCCCCCGCGCGTTATAGTCCGGACCATGGACACCCAGCGAAATGAATATCCGCCGTCCGATCTGGGCCAACTGATCCCACGGTTGTTGATCACCCAAAGTATCCGATGTTTAACCGAAATGCCCGCACAATAACCTAGGTCTCCGTGCAGCGGAAATCGTATCTTCGGCGTCGATCTGATTTGCGGATCGACGGCCCATATTTCATCGCTCGATTCCATTGCCGAGTCAACGATTCCTCCGCTTGACTTTCAGACCTCCGCTCCTCACCGTTGATCACGCGCGATCGACGGCTTAAATTTGATCCTCTGCAACCTATTCTATAGTCTCCCCCGATCAATCCTGACCGCCGGATGATGCCATCCGACGGCCACGCTCCCTCCATATGCCTCTGCAGCAGTTAACCGATAAATGCATGGGTTTTATAACGTTTCGTTTGTATTTTGCAGGGATTAAATATTTTTTTCGTGGTTTCCAAAGAAGATTCAAGGAAGGAGGGTGACGACCCTCCCATCTTCAATTCATCCACGGAAATCATCGACATGTTTAAAATGCATGTCTCGTCAATGTTTTCTCAGGCATTGATGCCTTACAAACTCTGCATAGCCCTGCACGACAACGAGAACACTATGAAACAGGCACAGTTGAAGATTATCAGTGTCGAAGACCAGGATGAACCGGAGCAGGAGATTAATGGACAGATCAGCGGGGATTATGGCTAAGACAGTTATCAAACGCCTAATCCCTAATCAAAAACCCAGTTTAAAGGAAAACCTAAAGTGTTTTTTTCAGACAGAAAGTCTCCACCGCCACATTTGAGACAAATTGATTCCTCAACCACCACAGAGCCACCTGTTCCTCAAAAGTATTCAATCAGGGGCCGAAGTTATTGCTCAGAATCAAATATCTGCCTCACCTCATCACCAAAGGGTAGATTTTGTCAGGAATTAAATGACAGAATGTCGGCAGAGTAACCCTAGCATCGCACTGAGCCTAAAGGGTCAACAAAAGCTCTCACCGAGCTTAAATCATAAGTGTAAAATAGTTAATGCAGTGAAACACCTGTAAAGTTTCTTCATTGAGCCCCCCAAGCGCCGAGAAACGTTAATTCTGTATTAATTGTATTTGAGATCTTTATCAGATCTCACCTCCTCATCCTTCTATAAGTATTCCAATAGAAGATCAGTTAGGGGTTGGTTGTTAATGTAATTGCTGAAGCATTGTCTGTAACTGAGCTGAAGACTTCTGATTGTAAATAGTATTCACTGGCTCTTGGAGCTCTGCTTGTGACAGATAAGTTAGGTTGTAGGAGAAAGATGAACTAACACATTGGGGGTGAAGATTGTAATTGGTTTGGAGCATCAATACAAGCTGATTTATGGTATCCTGGTCTATGTTGACGGTGATGTTATTCTCATTGTAACTTGTTATTTTATTTCCATTTTCATTATGTTTCATATTCTTCTGTAAAGAACAGTTTGAACAGTGTTAGGACCTATTGTGTATCAGTAGCCTTCTCTGGCTGAGAAATCTTTATTATAATGTTTTCTTTCAACTATGTTATTTGGAAATGATTTAATTCAGTTTAAGCATAGGAATGCTGGCGTTTCCTCGTCTTATCGTCTTAGCTGAATATTATTCTTGAATGTTACTTTTAGTATATGCTGTGTGAAGATGAACTGAGGAAGATATGGTTAGCCCTGGTCCCAGTCTTGTTTGCATAACTGTTTGATTGTTTCTCTTAGTATGTGTCAAGAGCTGGATAGTTTCAAAGCATTTACCAGATCTTAGGCCATTCTGTGTTATCTCTGTGATTGTCTTGGAAGTAATTAAGTAAAGGAGAGCTAGGAGAGGATTTGTGGTGAGCCCGGCCCGCTAGTTTCTACTCCAAAGGTTGCGTTCAAGTTTCCCTTCGTTTTTATATGTTTTCTATTGAAAGTGTATCAAAGGCTGGCTAGTTTCAAAGTACTTACCAGATCCTAGTTTGCTTTCATGTTTTTCTCAAGTGCCTGGTCAAAGGCTGGCTAGTTTCAAAGTACTTACCAGATCCTGGGCTGCTCTTTGTTCTACATCTATCTATTTCCCCTTCTTATTGTATCGTTCCATTCCATAAATCAAACCTTAAAGAGATCCTTAGGCATAGATGACTTGCCCCATAGACCACTATTGAACCTGATTGTTTCAATTAAATCCTCTTCTGACTCCATAGCCCAATGGACTGAAAACCTGCCATCATCTTTCTCCTTGATCAAAGCTTCCTCTTTTGCTTGCAACTTCTCACCTTTGAGCCTTTGTGCAGTTGGGACTTTTCACCTCTAGCAGCCATTATGTTCAACCATCCAAAAACAAACAAAACCCTTGTCCTTCATAACTAGCCTAATATCATTAACCCAAACTTCAAAGACAAATCCATCTTTGTACCTATTGGAGAGATCCCTCTCCGGATTTAGGAGGGCTAGATCCTAGAATCCCAAAGTTGGTTGAAACGATGTTGTTTATGTAATTGGACTCTGCCAATCTTGCTAATAAATTACAGATTCCTAACATTTATTGCGACTCCACTGGGGAACTAAAACCCAAAATCTTCGTAAGACCTTGTGAGTAAAAAGCAGCCTTTTTTAAGCACTACCAAGTTATGGTAATCATGATAAAACTTGTTTGAATCAGTGACAATCTAGGTCAACCCTAGGATTCTCATAAGGCTTTATCTAACCTTGAAAAATCAGCTAGCCCAGCCATAAGGGTAGACTGCCTTTGTCTCACAACCGTAGCTAAGTTTTGAAGCAAAGTTAGGACATTCTTAGAAAACCACACAAATAAAAACTAACTTATAAAATACCAAAAATACTTTAGATTGGTGGTAAAACACTTAGTCCTACATTTCACTTACCTTTGTTGTGTTTTACCTTATACTCTTAGACATAGTCTGGAAAGGGCCGGGTAGCCTCCAGATCTCATCCTCTTTAGAGGTGAAATATCTGGTGAATGCCCTCCCAGTGAATCTCTGGTTAGAGTTTGTTATGTTTCCGGATATCCTTGAAAAAAGATATTTCTCAAGCACTGTGGTGGACAGTGTACCTCTTAGAAAACATTCTAAACTTTTCCACCTGGCGACTCCACAATCCTGAACAGACCTTAAGACTCCACTGGGAATAACCCTCATCATTATAATATCATTCAAATTCAATTAGAGGCTTGTTGGATTAAAATTGTGAAAACAGATTAATTAAACTTCTTAAAGACTGTCATACTTGGTTGAACTTTTCTTGTTATTTGGGTCTAAAAACACAACATAGTGGCTCCTAGAAAAATTCACACTAGAGCCCATCCTGACCCAGATCCACCTGAGATAGTTGATAACCCAGAAAGAATCCTTAGGAAGTCTCCTAAGATAGAATCTTCAACTATTTTTAGATCACCCCTAAGAGCTAATTCAGTCCCTGAAAATCTTTCAGCTCTACAACAATCACAAGCTGACCTATTAAATCCATTTAGAACTAGGTCCCTTGATGATTTAGATCAGTTATATTCTGAGTCTTCACATTCATCTCCTGAAACAAGTGAACATCTTGGGAGTAGAGAAACAACACCTCCTGATTTACATTTTCTTTATAATCTGGGTATCTCTCATCCAAGATCAGCTCAGCAATCTACTGCAGTCCCATCCACTTCTTTTCATCCTTCACCCACCACTCGGACCACTTCACTTCAGCCCACACCTCCTCTTGTCAATCCACCCCTTGTAAACCCACCCCCACCACATATCATCGCAACATGGTATGCTCCCTTAGTCCTTCCTGTACCATTAGTCAATCTTCCACATGACTATCAGTCCAAAATCCCATTATATGATGCTAGCAATGCTACGACAACATCACAACATGTGGACAAGATGAACGACTACTTTGACAGAAATGAAATTGATGATGACTCTCTCAAGCTCAGATTATTTGCTCAAAGTTTAGGAGGAGAAGTGAGGAAATGGTTTAAAGCTCTAGCCCCCCACAGTATCAACAATCTCCAAGGCTTCCATCAAACATTCTTGAACAAATGGGAAGTGAGGAAGAATCCTCTCCAGGTTCTTGCTGACTACAACAATCTCCATAGAAACCCCGGGGAAAGTGTACAAGCCTATTGCACTAGATTTAACAGTGTGTATAATGCACTTTCCCCAGAATTAAAACCGCCACAAGGCTCAGCCTTAAACAAATTCCTGAAGGGTTTGACGCTGACATGACCTATTCACTCAGAGAGAGAGATTTTACAACTCTTGAAGACATGCAAAGAGGTGCTCTTTCTGTGGAAGTCAACCTCATGGAGAAGAGAGCAAGGATGAAAGCTGAAAAGAGAGTATCTTTTAGAGAGGAATCCACACCTACTACCTCAAACGCAAAGATGGAAAGAATGATGGAAGAAATGATGAAGAAAATGAGCATCCTTGAGAGAGCACAAGCAAGTCAAAATCAAACTGCTCCTCAAAACAGAAACCAAAAACAGAACCAGAATGCTAGAAGGAACCAACCTCCTAACAGACATAGGGAAGATGATCAACAGATCACTCCTCCCTTTCATCAAAACTATGTACGTGAGGTTGAGGAAACGGATCAAATAACGGAGGTAGATGATATAAACCTATTTGGGGTAGATGATGATGAGTTCGAGGTTCATTATGATAGAAAAAAGGGTCTTTCCACACCTTATGATGACAAAAGAGATGATAATAAAAATTGCTATCAAGACATGCAAAATGCCATCACAGAACCTTCGAAAGGATACGAACTCAGAAGGAAATCTAGTCAACAAGCCCCCAACAACAATACCTCTGACCAATCTTCGCAAAACAGCACTACAACCAAGCCTAAAACAGTTAAACAAAAAGAAAAAACAGTGACTGTCGATTCTAGTAAAGGTAAAGAGAAAGGCACTCCAAATAATGAAAAAAAGAGTGCGGACATTAGTAGTACTAACACTTCAGCTAGTACTCCTGTCAAAACAATTTCATCAAATGTAAATAAAACAAAAAAGCAACCTGACATTGCTGATAAAGTGACAGCTAGTAAGGCTGAGACAAGTGCTCCAAAGAACCAAACTCCTTTCAGCCTGGAGCAAGAACTTTCAAAGATCAAAATTTCTATTCCCCTGACTAAGTTAGCTGCCTATCATGTATATAAAACCCAAATTTTGAAGGCTTTAAATATAGAAGAAAATGAGGACACTCTCAATCTAAATGATGACCAACCAGAGCTCATTTTTGGTCCAGAGATTGAAGGAAGATATCAAGAGGGACCGGTTCCCCCCTTCTATGTGAGTTTAAATGTCCATGACAAGATTTTGCACAACGCTATGCATGACTCAAGGGCTTCTCATAATTTAATGCCAAAGCTGTAATGGAGAGCCTGGGTCTAGAAATCACTAGATCTTACAAAGACCTATACTCCTTCGACTCAAGCAGAGTAAAGTGTTTAGGATTGATAAAAGACCTCTGTGTTAACTTAGCCCAGATTCTAGCTAAATGCTTAGTTATGGATATTGTTGTAGCTGATGTTCTCCCAAAGTATGGAATGTTATTATCAAGGTCTTGGGGGGCTAAGTTACAGGGGACTATGCAAATGGACATGACCTATGCAACTATCCCTGTTTTCAATCAGACTAGAAAACTTTATATGGAGTCCCATATGCAATACACAGTTACAAGTCAAGACAGGCCTCAAAACTCTCCTCTGTATTATGTAAGTACAAGCCTTGATTCTTTTATCATGTTTAATGATGAAACACTTACTGAACAAATCACTTCAACAGAATTAATGGCTGATACGGAGGAGGAGGAGCACAACGCTGAAGTGCCAAAACAGTTTGCTGCACTTGAAAATGTTGGCAAACAAAACACAGGTCTTGATTTACGATTCATTGGTCCATTACTGTTAAAGTCTGATCGCAAAGAAAACATTCCTCAACGGGTTGAAAAACTTGAGGAATCAGACCATACAGAGGACATTCACCAAACCGATAAAACTGAAAGGGATCCTCTCTGGAGTATGTATTTTGATGGGTCATGCACTAAAACTAATGCTGGTGCAGGGGTCTGGATTACTAACACTTCAAGTCAACACATAGAATGCATTTCCTGCAAATTAAACTTTCAATGTTCCAATAACATAGCGGAATATGAGTCCCTTCTCTGAGGCCTACATCTCTTGAAAAAGTTAGGAGCCAAGAAAATAAATGTGTATGGGGACTCTAAGTTAATCATTAGGCAAGTCAATGGGGAATATAATGCAAATCATCCCAGACTTAGGGCCTATCGGAATGATGTCATGGATCTTTTGAAAACATTTGAAGAGTCCAAACTAATTTTTGTTCCAAGAAAAAGAAATCTTATAGCCCACAATTTAGCCTTTGCAGCTAGGACATGTCTAATGCCATATGAGACCGAAGACTGCTCAACTCAGATAAAATTTAGACCAGCTGTGTCTGATAATAAAAAATATTGGCAGGTGTTTGATGGAGATAAACAAATAGAAGACTTCGTGCAATTCATAAATGAATTTGAACTGCATAGTTCGGATTCAGATTATGATACGGACTGCAGTGAAGAAAATTTTCTTGGTGAAGAAGAACCTTCTCCTGAACTTTCCAATATCAACCTTCAGACTAGCAAACATAGACACCAAACAGAATCGAGTGCAGAATCAGAAACAGAAGAATTAGAAACTCTGCATTTTAAAGATGAAAGTTTTCCAGGTGGTCTAGCACCTTTAGAAGAGTTGTTTGATCTTAATGATGTGGCCAAAAAACCTAAACTGGAACATATAGAGACTGAAGTGGAAGAGTGCAACATAGGTAGTGAAGAAAAACTGAAAATGATCAAACTGTCCAAAACTTTGCCAGCTCACATTAAACTCAGATACATAGAGCTGTTCAAAGAATTTTATGATGTTTTTGCGTGGAGTTATGAAGATCTTAAGTCTTATGAGACTGAAATAATACAACACAAAATCCCTCTTAAAGAAAACCAAAAACCATTCAAATAGAAACTATGCAGAATAAACCCTGTACAGTTGCCTTTGGTTAAGAAGGAAATCATGAAGATGTATGAAGTTGGTATTATTGTCCCTATTAGATATTCTGAGTGGGTATCTAATCTGGTGTCTGTTAGGAAGAAAACTGGAGAGATCAGGCTTTGTATTGATTTTAGAGATTTAAACAAAGCTTCATTGAAAGACAACTACCCTTTACCAAAAATGGATCATATTCTACAAAGGGTGGTAGGGTCCAAAAGAATTTCTTTGCTTGATGGCTATTCAGGGTATAATCAGGTCTTAGTTCACCCTGATGATCAATTAAAGACAACTTTTACCACACCATGGGGCACTTTCATGTATGTGAAAATGCCTTTTGGTCTGATGAACGCTGGAGAAACCTTTCAGAGAGCCATGGACATAGCATTCTCGGAAGAATTGGGGTTCTTCATCATTATCTATCTTGATGATGTCACTGTGTTTTAAAAAACAGATGAAGAACACTTAGAACATTTGAGAAATTTTTTTGAGAAATGCAGAAAGTTTGGAATATCCTTAAACCCTAAGAAGACACTATTCGGTCTCCAAGAAGGTAAACTTCTTGGGCACATTATTTCAGAGGAGGGTATTAAGATAGATCCAAAGAGGATTGAGGTCATATTGCAAATCTCTCATCCTCGAAACATAAAAGAGTTGCAGTCTTTCATTGGAAAGATTAACTTTTTGAGAAGGTTCATCCCTAACTTAGCTGAGCTCCTTAGGAATATCACAAATATGTTAAAGAAGGAGCAAGGGGTAAAATGGACCTTGGAAGCAAAGACATCCTTTGAGCTGGTGAAACAAGCGTTAACCAAAACACCGGTTCTGATAAGTCCTGATTTTTCAAAGGATTTTTATATCTTCTCATTTGCATCAGAACATACCATAGCTGCTGTCCTTTTACAGAAAAATCCACAAGGACAAGAGAAACCTATTGCATTCTTTAGCAAGGCATTGAGGCATGCCCCATTGAAGTATAACATTATGGAGAAGCAAGCTTTTGCTTTGGTTAAAGCTTTAAAAGACTTCAGGGTTTACATCCTTCACTCACACATCATTGCCTTTGTCCCAAATTCAGTTGTTAAAGACATTCTGACACAGGACCCAGATGGTAAGAGAGGTAAGTGGATTGCTGTTATTCTCGAATATGATTTAGAGATAAAACCCACTAAGCTCATCAAAGGCAAAGGTCTAGCTAGATTAATGGCTGAATCAAATTGTGAAGTTCTTGATATTCATATGATTAATGCTTTAGATGGTCAAGAAGAATTCTCAACTCCCATTGTTGAAGACCATTTTATGAATTCTCCTTGGTATACTGATATTGTATATGTTTTTATCAGTTTAAATACACCTCCTGGTTTGACAAAAACAAAGGCAAGGTTTTTGAAGCTGAAAGCAGTAGGCTATTGCATTATAGATAGGTGTCTTTATTGGAAAAATGCAAGTGGTATATTGCTTAAATGTGTGCCTGAGTTTGATGCAGAGAAGGTTAAGCAGGAATTCCATGAAGGAGAGTGTGGAGGTCATTTGTACTAGAAGTCAACAACCAACAAAATTTTGAGGGCTGGTTTCTATTGGCCTACTCTTTTTCCTGATATACACAAGATGATCATTGCCTGTCATAAGTGCCAACTATTTGAGGGAAAAAGAAAACTGTTACCCCTTCCTCTGCATCCAATTACTGTTGAAGCCCCTTTTCAACAGTGGGGACTTGACTTCATAGGAGAAATCCATCCACCATCTTCTGCCCAACATAGATGGATCCTTACTACCACAGACTATTTCACTAAGTGGATAGAAGCCGTTCCTTGCAGGCAAGCCAATGATTCAGTTATCATAAAATTTATGGAGACTAACATTCTCTCCAGATTTGGCTGTCCTACCAAGATCATCATAGATAATGCAGCAACATTTGGATCAAAGAGGATGGTTGAGTTCTGTCATAAATATCAAATAACATTGGGGCATTCCACAGCCTATTACCCTCAAGGTAATGGACTTGCAGAATCTTCCAACAAAAGCTTAGTGAACATAATCAAAAAACTGTTGGAGGACAACAAAAAGTCTTGGCACACAAAGCTGGTCCATGCACTTTGGGCTGACAGATTAACTTTGAAGAAATCTATCGGCATGTCACCCTTCCAGCTTGTGTATGGTACGAATGCAATTTTTCCTAACAGCCTTGGTGTACCAGTCATGAAGTTGATTCAAGAGTTGTAGACTGAAGAAAATGACATGACCAGAAGAATAAACCAGACCATTCATCTTCAGCAAACCCGGGAGGAAGTTATAATAAATCATTACAGAAACAGGACAACATCAAGAGGATTTTTGACCGAAGAACAAAGGCCAACAATTTCAAGATTGGGGACAAAGTTTTAAAGTGGGACTCAAGAAGGGAAGAGAAGGGCAAGCATGGAAAATTTGACAACCTATGGCTTGGCCCTTACTCTGTTCATTCAGTTGCTGGTAACAATGCATTCTTCTTACAGGAACTGGGTGGAACAGAATTGTTTGGGGGTCCTGTCAATGGCAGGATACTTAAGCATTACTTCTCTTGATCCATTTTATGTTCTGAAGCCTTTTTACCTTTTTCCATTATGAATAGTCCATCCACCATTGCTGTCAAAGTTATGAAAATTCAAAAATACAAAAACAAAGAAAAGAAAGAAAAGAGGGCAGATTGTAAATAACAAGAAAGGCAAAGCCCCATGCCAAAAAGAGAAACAAATCCGAAAGTGTGCAAGCTCAAATGCCACTCTTCAAAAAACGCACTTCTAGTTAGTCAAACTGTTTAATCTTGACTAATTAGCTTTAAATTTTTTTGCTGATAGGATAGTGAATTTGATTTGCCAAACTATTCAATCTTGGCTTATCAGTAGTTAAATTAGGAAAGAAATTGAAGGTTCAAACAAACTCAAAATCTGAACCAAAGTTTCCAAAATAAGATGACTCAAAACTGTCTTATCTTCTGAGTCAAAAAAGAGAAGAACTGGTTCTAAATTGCCCAAAATCTGAATCAGAAAACAAGGAAGAGATAGCTCAAACAAAAGCAAAAATAGAGCTGTGAAGAAAAGAGAAGGGCTATGATGAGAAACTTTCAAATCTTAAGCCTCCCATTTTATTTTTATTTTTTTGCAAATAATTATCTATGTGCAGCTTGTCTTTATGCCATAGATCACAACAAGTCAAACATCTTAAACTTGACTTGGCTGTTTTTGAATTTCTGTTGTAGAATTTAGAGAGTGAAGGTCTGTTGGACAGTTTAATCCCAACAGACAGTAGATTAGGTAGAGAAATATCTGAGCTCAACTATTTAATCTGAGTTCAGGGAGAAATAAGGAGTAGAGTTAGATTAGTTTTTATGCCTTCAAAAGAATAAAATGTGTGAAAAGAGTTTGCCAATCCAAGTGCACTCTGATGAAGAAAAAATGTTAGATCAGTAGGATTGGGTAGGTAGAAAGTTGTATTGATGAGATCCATTATTCTTTCATAACTGATACCTTTTTTTCAGAGCAAAGCAAGATCATCCAGCAAAATAAGAGCAATTCAAAGGTTCAGGCACAAGTCAGCCTCCTAGAAAAATCAAGCCTGAATTCTTGATGCCTTCAAGAAGGCACCATCCCCAAGTGGAGCCACTGTTAGCCGCCTGTAATTTTGATTATACCAAAGGTGGCTAAATTTTCTTTTAAGCCTTCAAGTAACAATTTTTCCCCTATCAAAAACTGTTGGCTCTTGAAGACTCTTGAAGGCCTCCTGCCTCTGTCCAGATCCCATACTGCTGTTTGCATCCTAAAAACCTCTGAAATCCTGCAAGAATCCAAAATCAAATACTGCTGCAAACCCCATTTTTCCCTTTCCTTCTCCTCAAAACTAACCTCCTCATCTATCCCTCCATTCCCCATAAAAATCCCTCATTTCCACATATATGTTTTTTCCCCTCATCAAAACCCATTTTATAAGGTTAAAAACTCATTTTTTTACCGTAACCTTCTTTCCTTTTCAAAATCACTCAAAAAACCGTAGAAAAATACATATTTCTATGTATAAGGCTTAAGCCCCCTCGGGCTAAGCCTCTAACCCGTTTTCACCCATGCGCCCGAGCACCAGAACCAACTGCCAAGGCCGTCGGGCGCTCTCCTTTCAATTTAATTTTCCCCGCCCAAAACCTTAAAAACCTTTGTAAATCGTTTTTTTTTTTTTTTTTTTTTTTTTTTTGGGTTCGGTTTTAAATTTTATTTCCAAAATTTTTCGCCGTGTAAATTTTGGAGCGATCACGACCGTTGATCGGAGCGGAGCGCGCCATCCATGTGGTCCCCGCCGTCCCATCGTTGTTTTCTCAAACCCGGCTGTATTTTTCGCACCGCCTATGGGGCAAAGGCAGTTTTAACCCAACGACCAACGATTCCATACACCGCCTGACACACGTCCCATGTACTGTTTGAAAAGCGCCGCGTATTTGTCATCCCCTGCGCATTATGGTCCGGACCATGGACGCCCAGCGAAATGAATATCTGCCGTCCGATCTGGGCCCACTGATCCCACGGTTGTTGATCGCCCAAAGTATCTGATGTTTAACCGAACTACCCGCATGATAACTCAGGTCTCCGTGCAGTGGAAATCGCATCTTCGCCGTCGATCTGATCTACGGATCGACGACCCATATTTCATCGCTCGATTCCGTTGCCGAGTCAACGATTCCTCCGCTCGACTTTCAGACCTCCGCTCCTAACCGTTGATCACGCGCGATCAAAGACTTAAATTTGATCCTCTGCAACCTATTCTATAATCTCCCCCGATCAATCCTGACCGCCAGATGATGCCATCCGACGGCCACGTTCCCTCCATATGCCTCTGCAGTAGTTAACCGATAAATGCATGGGTTTTATAACGTTTCGTTTGTATTTTGCAGGGATTAAATCTTTTGTTCGTGGTTTCCAAAGAAGATTCAAGGAAGGAGGGTGACGACCCTCCCATCTTCAATTCATCCACGGAAATCATCAACAGGGTTAAAATGCATGTATCGTCGATGTTTTCTCAGGCATTGATGCCTTACAAACTCTGCACAACCCTGCACGACAGCGAGAACACTATGAAACAGGCACAGTTGAATATTATCAGTGTCGAAGACCAGGATGAACCGGAGCAGGAGATTAATGGACAGATCAGCGGGGATTATGGCTAAGACAGTTATCAAACGCCTAATTCCCAATCAAAAACCCAGTTTAAAGGAAAACCTAAAGTGTTTTTGTCAGACAGAAAGTCTCCACCGCCACATTTGAGACAAATTGATTCCTCAACCACCACAGAGCCACCTGTTCCTCAAAAGTATTCAATCAGGGGCCGAAGTTATTGCTCAGAATCAAATATCTGCCTCACCTCATCACCAAAGGGTAGATTTTTCCAGGAATTTAATGACAGAATGTCGGCAGAGTAACCCTAGCATCACACTGAGCCTCAAAGGTCAACAAAAGCTCTCACCGAGCTTAAATCATAAGTGTAAAACAGTTAATGCAGTGAAACACTTGTACAGTTCCTTCATTGAGCCCCCCAAGGGCCGAGGAACGTTAATTTTGTATTAATTTTATTTGAGATCTTTATCGGATCTCACCTCCTCATCCTTCTATAAGTATTCCAATAGAAGATGAGTGAGGGGTTGGTTGTTAATGTAATTGCTGAAGCATTGTCTGTAACTGAGCTGAAGACTTCTGATTGTAAATAGTATTCACTAGCTCTTGGAGCTCTGCTTGTGACAGATAAGTTAGGTTGTAGGAGAAAGATGAACTAACACATTGGGAGTGAAGATTGTAATTGGTTTGGAGCATCAATACAAGCTGATTTATGGGATCCTGGTCTATGTTGACGGTGATGTTATTCTCATTGTAACTTGTTATTTTATTTCCGTTTTCATTATGTTTCATATTCTTCTGTAAAGAACAGTTTGAACAGTGTTAGGACCTATTGTGTATCAGTAGCCTTCTCTGGCTGAGAAATCTTTATTATAATGTTTTCTTTCAACTGTGTTATTTGGAAATGATTTAATTCAGTTTAAGCATAGGAATGCTGGCGTTCCCTCGTCTTATCGTCTTAGCTGAATATTATTCTTGAATGTTACTTTCAGTATATGTTGTGTGAAGATGAACCGAGGAAGATATGGTTAGCCCTGGTCCCAGTCTTGTTTGCATAACTGTTTGATTGTTTCCCTTAGAATGTGTCAAGAGCTGGATAGTTTCAAAGCATTTACCAGATCTTAGGCCATTCTGTGTTATCTCTGTGATTGTCTTGGAAGTAATTAAGTAAAGGAGAGCTAGGAGAGGATTTGTGGTGAGCCCGGCCCGCTAGTTTCTACTCCAAAGGTTGCGTTCAAGTTTCCCTTAGTTTTTATATGTTTTCTATTGAAAGTGTATCAAAGGCTGGCTAGTTTCAAAGTACTTACCAGATCCTAGTTTTCTTTCATGTTTTTCTCAAGTGCCTGGTCAAAGGCTGGCTAGTTTCAAAGTACTTACCAGATCCTGGGCTGCTCTTTGTTCTACATCTGTCTATTTCCCCTTCTTATTGTATCGTTCCATTCCATAAATCAAACCTTAAAGAGATCCTTAGGCATAGATGACTTGCCCCATAGACCACTCTTGAACCTGATTGTTTCAATTAAATCCTCTTATGACTCCATAGCCCAATGGACTGAAAACCTGCCATCATCTTTCTCCTTGATCAAAGCTTCCTCTTTTGCTTGCAACTTCTCACCTTTGAGCCTTTGTGCAGTTGGGACTTTTCACCTCTAACAGCCATTATTTTCAACCATCCAAAAACAAACAAACCCTTGTCCTTCATAACTAGCCTAATATCATTAACCCAAACTTCAAAGACAAATCCATCTTTGTACCTATTGGAGAGATCCCTCTCCGGATTCAGGATGGCTAGATCCTAGAATCCCAAAGTTGGTTGAAACGATGTTGTTTCTGTAATTGGACTCTGCCAATATTGCTAATAAATTACAGATTCCTAACAGGGATGTTAACTATCAATTATATTATTAGCAAACTGCCTACATGTAGTAATACACCCATATGATTGCCCATGAGCATTGCGCAATTTTGGAAGGCTGAAATTCCTAAAGAATAGGGATTTAATTCTACAGGAATTGCACAAGCAAGGCAAGCTGAGCAGAGGCAAGAAATTGGCTAAGTGTTGGTCGATTTTTTCCGGATCAGTGTGAGACAGTTGGTACAGTGCAGTAGACTCTTGTGAGAAGAGTGCATTGTATTGTTTCATGATTCCTTGGTTGAATATACAATATAAGATAGAGGGGTTTTTAGAAGCAAGCTTTCCCTAGGAAAAATATCTGTGTTGTGGAATGATTTGCCTCTTTATTTTACTTGTTGTGATTGTGCGATCGTGTTTATTTTCTGCAATTAATTTGTAGAAGGATTCAGTATCTTGCTCTAGCATATCGCATGATCAGATTAAATCCATTGGTATACATATTATTTTTATAATTTCTACATGGTATAAGAGCACAAGAAATCACTATAGTGAAGAATAAATTGAGTTTGTGTTAGACAACATTCAAATTTTCAAATATGTTATTTGGTGCGACCGACTAATCAAGATGAATTTCAATGGCTTAAGATTGGAATATGCACTTGAGGGAAGTTCTAATTATATTGCATGGAAAGAAATAATGGAGGCAATTATGGAGGACAACCGGTTGAAATAATTCATTGATAATGATATTCCCAAGCCCGCAGCACCAGGAGTCGCTCTTCTTGATGCTTGGCAAAAGAAGGTTGCAAATGCGAGGAGGATCTTATTAAATGTATTTCGAGATCACATTGTCTCGAGTCTCCATGGAAAAGTGACTCCATATGCAATGTGGAAGGTTTGACATATTTGTTTTAGAGTGGCAGTGACCACAAAAAATTGGCACTAAAGGAAAAGCTCAGGAAAATCAAAATGGATAAAGGCGAAACTATTCCCAAATATTCGACTAAGTTCATCCAATGTCGAGAGGAGCTTGGGAGTGTCGGGATTACTGTAGCAGATGATGAATTGGTGAGCCAATCACTTCTAGGCCTTCCCAAGAGTTGGCATAGTTATTAGGACTCTATTAATGGGAGGGAGAAGTTACTAGATTGGGAGTGACTTTGGTCGGATTTGGTACAAGAAGAATTTAGGCAGAATACCAGGGAGGGATCCTTGTCCAAGACAAATGATGAGGAAAATTGTGCCTTAGGTGGTAAGGCAAAGAAGGGGAAGGGAAAGAAATTATGTTCCAAATCTGAGACCAACAAAGGAGGCAAGAAGCGTGACATTTCTAGAGTGAAATGTTTTCATTGTCAAGAGCATGAACGTTATGCCACTAATTTTCCACAAAAGAATAAGAACAACAAGAAGGGTCCAGGATCTGTAGTGGGTGAAGCTTTGGCTTCACAGTTCGAGTTGGAATTATCATTCATCGCATGCATGGTGTCTAGTGCGATGGGATCAGTGTGGTACTTGGACAGTGGTGCATCTTTCCACATGATGGGAGACACATAACTCTTTAGTAGCTTGGACAAGAAGGATCTTCATATGCATATCGAAATGGGTGATGACGAGAGGTATAACGCTACTAGGATTGGCACAGTTACTTTCCAAAGACAGTCAGGTAAACCTTTATTATTAAAAGATGTCATGCATGTACTAGGCTTGAAAAAGAATTTATTTTTAGTTGCTATGTTGGAGGATAGAGGATATGATGTGGTTTTCAGTGAAGAGAAAGCATTCCTTCGTCACAAAGCCACAGGACAAGTTAAGAATATTGGGATTCGAGTGAAGAATCTCTACAAACTTTATGTATATGGTCGCATAACATTGATGGGTAAAGCAGAAAAAGTGGTGAGATAGGATGAGGGTGAGTTATGGCACAAGAGATTGGGCCATCTACACCACGATGCTTTGAAATTCATGTAGCAGATTTCTATGGGGTTTCTAGAGGGTACTCTTGTGCAAATATACACATGCAAGGTGTTAGAGTCGGTATAGTCATACCTCCGCCAGAGATCAAAAAATATTTGTTGCATTTCATTTTAGGTGTCTCGTTCATCCAATCAGTTGCATTCCATTAGAAGCATAGATTGTCTGACGGAAGGGTCTTGTCTCTCGTTTTCCCTCATGTCATGTATATGTTGGTTTGTGTCTGATCATTAAAGTTCATCAAAATTCATAAAAGTCAATTTTACAGTCATTCATAGTCATGGATGGTCTTTTGGTCAGCAAAGAGTCTTTTCAGTCATTAGGTCTAGGGTTTCGTCTTCAAAAATGTCCAATAATGCCAGCAGGCACACGAGGATGTTCCTAATAAGTTTTCATTTCAAAATTTTCGTCATCATTAATGCTTAAAAATTATTCTTCTTCAAAAATCCGTTTTGAAGAAGAAATCGTCAAATTTATTGTTTGTAATAAATATGTAATTTTTAAAGGTTTTTCAGTCATGAAGTGTTCAGGCGCAGCCCTGGTCATCCTTTGCCGAAATCCAATGCCAAGCATCCCTGCAAAAAATTGTCAAAGGAGCCATCATTTCAGCCAAAAATCAAAGTGGAAACAAGAATTAGAGTTTACATTAAAAATGTGAAAAGTGCCAATTTCAAAACATTACAAAAGTGGGTCTTTGCAAAGCAAAAATCAGATCCATGACTTTACAAAGATATTTCCATGTTTATCAAATCATTTGGATTCAAGAAGTATCAGAGAAGTCGAGCTCACTTGTGAGAAAGACGAAATTGTGAGTTTGAAGGCCGACTGTGTGTTGGAGTGCTGCGCGATGCATCGAGAGGAAGGCGCGGCGCACATAGACCGCGTGGCGCATTGGGCCAAGTTTCACCGTGTAATTTTCAACTGTCGCGGCGCACCCAGGAGGTGCTGCGCACTGGGTTTGTGCGCGGCGCATAGAGCCGACAGGCCAATTTTATATCACTGCTTCCCAAATTTTCAAAATAACTTCAACACTTTTGCTCCAAGTAAGTTATGCACCCTTGCCACTGCTATTTATTCATGTTTGATGTTGTTTGGGGGGCAAGGATATAAGAGTTTGACTAGTGAAATTATGAAACCTCTCATGTGGTCGAAAACTACTCCAAAGGTTTGAATCTGAGTATGAAAAGTTGAGTTTGGTGCCAAACACTCCCAGTCCATTTTTCACTTGTATTTCCCATCACTGTCATATTATCATAAGGCCCCTCTCCTATTTCCCTATATCCCATCCCTAAACCCTACCATTTCTTACCACTTTCCCTCCTTCATATCACTTATAAATTCCCAATTCCCAAAACAGTCAAGTGACTGTCTTCACATCCTTAATTTCACTTGACTCAAATATATTTTCTTCACTTATATAACTTGTTCTCATTTGTCCCTATCTCTAAAACTACATTTCCCCATCACCAACCCTCTCCCATATCCTTTGCAAATATTCCTAGAATCCTAAATCCCCATACAGTCAAGTGACTGTTAACACATTTCAAATCTCACTTGACAAACTCCACAGTCCACTTTTCTCATTGTCCCTTTTTTCTCACAGTCCCTCATTCCCTTTGGCACATTTGGCATTGAAAACAAAACACTAATTTCACATTTTCAAACCAATCAAACATACACTTGTCATACACATTGCAAACACCATGACAGAGACAGATTCATCATATGAGCAAGACAGTGACTCTACCGCAGAGCTTAATGTACCAAGGAGGCCTCGTAAAGGGGGCAGACACGTCAGAGAAGAGCCCACCTCTTTGACTCAGTTGCAGGCCTGTCCACTCGCAATGGCTTGCTTTCAGCAACAGTCATGCTTTCAGTACTGTGAGATGATTGCTCGAACTCATCATCATCAGGAGTTGGTTCGCTTATTTGTTTTACATTTGCGTGACGGTCATTTAACTCTGGCTGGTGTAAATTTCACCTTGACACCAGAAACCATTTCTCAGGCAACGGGGATACCGAATGTAGGTGAGCAGTGGAACAAGAGATAGCAGCTAGACAAAGTGTATTATGAGCCATACATCAGGCCTTTCTATATGAGGCAGCTCAGCAGGGTGTTCCCTGTCAGATTCTTGAAGGAGTCCTATGCGCCATTGATGAAACTCATCATCAGGTACTTCGGCTGTGAGGGCCGGTTCTCGTGCCTTTATGCTTACCATATTCGATTATTGATGCATTTCACGGGAGTGAGGATGATGAGCATTCCATAATTCATGTGTCCAAACATAGAGCGGATGACTACTCTTGTGCAGAAGAAGACTCCCGAGCGGCAGCATAACAACATTTATCATTATGCGCTCATCAAGATCATTGTGGTACATCAGCTTGGATCGCAGGGCATTGCATGGGAGGAGTTCATTTCCCGTGACTTCTTTACAGCCCCTCAGCCTCCTCTAGAGATTGTTCATGATGCGGTGAGCCTTCACATCAGTTTGAGGGTCCTGAGACAGACCCTATCAGTGTTCCAGTATGTGTTACCTGTCAGAGAGGTACCAGAGCCTTATTTGTAGCAGCACGACGAGTACTATCTCCGCCTGAGGTGGAAGGGGTCTTGTTACCTTCATCAGCAGCGCGAGTAATATCTCCACTTGGGGTGGAAGGGGTCTCGCCTTTGACATCAGCACAAGTACAGGACAAAGGCAAGAGGCCTATACAGGATGAAGACCCTTCAAGAGGCCAGGACACTGATTATACACTCATTGATGTTGATTTGAGTTCTCTGAGCTCAAATCTGAAAGAAACCATTCAGAAGCAGAAAGCTAAGATCGACACATTGAATGTGAAGTTGCAGAGAGCTCAGTGGGTTATAAATTACTTGGAGCAGCGGAATAAACAATTATAGGATCAGCATACACTCATGGAGTTGCAGAAAATCCGTGAAGACCGGGAATTGGCCCGAAAAAGACCAAGTGACATGACACCGTTTGAGCGGGAGATTTGGCTTACGAGAGTCAACATTCATCTCGAGAAATTATTGGCAAAGGAAAACAAGGACAAGGACATGCTCAGACATATGAAGAACCACTATTGGGCCCGCACACATGTTTGCAAAGCGAGGACTAAGATCCTGAAGGCGAGGCTGAGGAGAGCACTGAAACGTCGGAAAAGGCCTGATCCACTCCAAATATTGGTCGAAGCTTCTTTGGCTGAGCATGGCACTTTATGGGGGACCTTCACTCCAAATTTCAGCAAATTTGGAGAAAATTTTGTCATTTTTGTTTTTTTGGTCACAAAACAGATTTTCCTGCCCAACGCGTAGCGCCACCTTGCGCGTGCTTACGTTTGAGAGATCTTCTGGAGGAAAATTTTACATTTTTGGATTTGTTATGAAAATTTATGCATGCTCAGGAATGGCCTAAGGATTTCATCAAGTTTTGGCTGGCCTAAAAGGTCAAAAACATCATAAAAATGGCCTTTCTGCGACTTTTTGCACCCACAGGAAGCAGTGATGGGAGATTGAACTTTTGGAGGGGAAAATGACATCCAAATCCATAAATTCCACTTGGGTTGGATAGTAGACAGGTAGGGCTTTCCAACGAGCTATCATGAGCTCAATTTGGACTTCGGGAAGTGCCTCAAAATCAGCTCCAAAGTTGTGTTACGCATAGAGATTTTAGGCGCGGCACATAGAGGATTTTGGCCTATTTTTCACTCTTCAGCTCAGAATTTCGCCCAGTTTTGGCTAGTTTCACTTTTTGATGTAACTCTTGATATATCTTGGTGTAATTTCATGACCATGATGTAAATTTGGCACATTTTTACTTGTTCTAGAGGATTCATTCACTAAAAAGTGAAAATTAAATGAATGAATAAGTTTCCTACCATATAGAGGCAAGTTGTTTGATTGCCTAGATTTCAGTTCCTAGTTTAGAATTGGTTGAAACAGCTCCTAGGAGGATGAGCTCGACCCCTAGAGGCATGGGGAGGGGTTAGAATTGTCTATATATTGTATTTTCTGAGACATTTTCAGGGTTGGACTCTTGGGAATAGTTTGGCACCTCATTGTATATTCATTTCAGTATTTTTGGCAAAGGAAAGACTAGGGTTTTACAGCACTTGTTGGGATCCTTGTGGCTCTGAGTTTTGATGGTGTTTTTATCCATGTAATTGTAAGTTCATTAATGTTTTATGTATTCCATTTCCCTTCTATTTGCTTCTGAAATTAAACAAATGAGTGACTAAGGTAGAATTCATTAGTTTGTTGGTGCTCTGCCTTAAAATTTTGTTTAGTTTTATATGTTTTCATCTGTTTGAAGAGGATCCTTGCAGCCTATTGCCCTCTTCAGCTCCTCAAAAGTCTTTCCTATCCATTCATTCAATCTAAGACATCAAAGCCATTTCCTTCCTTGCCCCAACTTGAACTCTGCAAGAATTTGGCCGCATCCCGAAGCCCAAAACTACCTTTCCCTTTTTCCAACAAAAACCCCCAAAATCATTTCAAACTCCTTGATTTATATACCTAGCCTAAAATTAGCATTCATTTCAGTCATCTCAAGACCTATTGATACATTTTTCCTGAGATTGACCCGGAGAGAGCCCTCTTGTGTTCTGGTAGGGCTAGCTACCAGACTGAGTGTGGTTTGGTGTTACCCTGAATCCTGCCTTCCTTCAGCCTGAGGTGGATTTAGGCAATAACACAAGGGATGTACCATGGGGAAGTATGCAAAGGCCACTTTTCACAAGAAGGAGAACTGAGCAGCAAAAATCCTTGAGAGAGTTCACTCAGATGTGTGTGGACCATTCTCTACAGCTTCTACAACAAAGCATTGGTATTATGTGATTTTTGTTGATTATTTTCTAGAAAGTGTTGGATCTACTTCATGCAGAAGAAATATAAAACGTTCTCAAAATTTTGTGAGTTCAAAGCACTGGTTGAGAAAGAAACAGAGAAGCATGTGAAGGCTCTAAGGAGTGACAATGGTGGTGAGTACATCTCTAATGAATTCAAGAACTTATGTGCCAAAGAAGGAGTTGAGAGAGAGTTGATTGCACCTCATTACCCACAACAGAATGGGGTTGCAGAAAGAAAGAATAGAACAATTGTGGGTGCGGCACAAGCAATGTTACATGATCAGAGCCTACCGTTGCATCTATGGGAAGAGGCATGCAACACATCGGTATTTGTTCAGAACCATAGTCCTCATCAGATACTTGGCATGAGTACACCAAAGGAGGATTTTTCTAGTAAGAAACCTGATATTTCATATTTTAAATTTTTTGGCTCATATGTCTATTGCCATGTGACCAAAGATTCCAGACATAAGCTAGAACCAGGAGCTGCGATTAAGATATTTATGGGGTACATTGATACTCCCCACAACTATCGGGTGTATTTTCCAAACAACAAGATGATTGTTGTAAGATAGGATGTAAAATTTGATGAGGAGAAATCCATGCAATTGTCCCTTGAGAGGGAGATTGATTTGCATGCAGATGAGGAACTCTTGGTTCCAAAGGATGAACCTCAAGATGTGGAACAGCCACATGCGGAGGATCATGGAGTGGCAGAAACCACTCATGAAGAACCATCCACTAGACATGGTAGAAGGCCCACCACAAAAGCTGACAGATTGATACTTGATGCGACAAAACATATAAGAGCACTTACATCACTGCGCAGACAGAGACAGTCACTAGAAAGGTTTACTGGATACATGGCTCTTATGAGCAAGTGTATTGTGAAAGAACCATCCTCTTTTGAGGAAGAAGTGCTGGAACCAACTTGGTTGATGCCATGGTTGAGGAGTATGAGTCCATCGTAAGGAACAGTGCATGGGAATTTGTCCCAAGACCAGTCGAAAAATCAGTGGTTAGATCTAGATGGATATATAAGGTGAAGCAGGGAGCATAAGGGAGTGTGGAGAAGTACAAGGCTAGATTTGTAACCCAGGGATTATCACAAGTCGAGGGGATTGACTATGAGGATACTTTTGCATCAGTTGCGAGGTACTCATCAATTAGATCTATCCTTACACTCTCATCACAGATGGGGTGGTAGATACATCAGATGGATGTGAAGACCGTGTTTCTCAATGGAGTTATTGAGGAAGAAGTTTACATTGAGCAACCAAAATGTTTTAAGACTTTTGACACTGAGTCGCATGTGTGTAGACTCAAGAGAGCATTGTATGGGCTGAAGCAAGCACCTCGTGCTTGGTACACCAGGATTGACAGTTATTTCACCGGGTTGGGCTTCACGAAGAGTGAAGAGGATGCGGACCTGTACCAGATTGTGGTTGATGGTAAGCTTTTGATTATCGTAATTTATGTTGATGATATTATTTTGACAGGTGATGAACAACTCATAACTTCTTGCAAAGAGGATCTTGCAAGAGAGTTTGAGATGAAGGACATGGGTATCCTTCACTATTTCCTTGGTTTGGAGATATGGCAGCGAGATGGGGAGCTATTTGTTTCTCAAGGAAAGTATGCCAAAGAGATTATGAGGAAGTTCCACATGGAGAGCTGTAAACCCATGGACACTCCTCTTGTAGGAAACTGGAGGAAGGAGGATGCCACTTCAGGTGAGGTAATGGACACTACTGTTTACAAAAATCTTGTGGGTTCACTCATGTACTTGGTGAACACACGACTAGACATATGCTACACAGTTAACCAGCTTAGTCAAGCTATGGTTTAGCCGACCAAGCTCTTTTGGAAGGCGGGGAAGAAGGTCTTGAGATATATTAGGGGCACTACGGAGTATGGATTATGGTACAAACGGATAGAGGGAGTGAAGCTTCAAGGCTTCACCGATGCAAATTGGGTAGGAAATCCATTAGACAAGAATAGCACATCAGGAGGGATATTTAGCATAGGATTGACAATAGTTTCTTGGTACAACAGGAAGCAGAGATCAGTTGCACTCAGTTCAGCTGAGGCAGAGTACATGGTAGCTAGTCAGGCTGCATGTGAGGCCATCTAGACGAGGAAGATAATTGTTGGTTTGTTTGGTCATCAGATGGATCCGATGGCGATACATTGTGATAACCAGAGTTGCATAAAACTCTCGGTTAATCCAGTATTCCATGACAGGTCCAAGCATATTGACATCCGGTACCACCATATCAGAGATTGTGTTCAGAGACACATTATGTTACTTCAATACATTCCCACGGAGGATCAGGATGTAGATATTCTGATGAAGGCGCTCACCAAGCACAAATTCAAATACCATAGAGGTAGGATCAGGGTAGCTGATAATCTGTTTCTTGTTGAGAGGGGGTGTTGAAAAGTCAACAAGAAATGTATGTCTAATTTAATTTTCCCTTAATTAAATAGGACAATAAATTGTAATCTTATCTCATAATCACTTGTAATAGTTAACTGAGTGTGATAAACTAATTTAGCTCATGAATTTCGAGTTGAGAGAGGTTGGTGAGGCATGCAGAGTGATTCTACTTTTTTTTTTGAGTCCAAGTTGCAGTTATTGCATTAGTTTAATGCATGAGAAATCAATTAGCTCAATTAATTGAGTTAAAATCATTTTAACTAGTTGTAACTGATTGTTGCACTAGTGAGAGGTCAAGCGAATTAAATCAAATTTAATTCACATGCAGTGATCTGTCAAGTAACAGATGATTTACTATTAATAGCTGCATGCGTGTCAGTTCTGATGAAGACCCAATTGAGACAGAGGTTAAAGGGATGTTAACTATCAATTGTATTATTAGCAAACTGCCTGTATGCAGTAATACACCCATAGGATTTCCCATGAGCATTGCACTGTTTAGGAAGGTTGAAATTCCTAAAGAATAGGGATTTAATTGTATAGGAATTGCGCAAGCAAGGCAGGCTGAGCAGAGGCAGGAAATTGGTTATGTGTTGGTCGATTTTGTCCAGATTAGTGCGAGACAGTTGGTAGAGTGCAACAGACTCCTGTGAGAAGAGTGCATTGTATTGTTTCATGTTCCTTGGTTGAATATATAATAGAAGATATAGGGGTTTTGAGAAGCAACCTTTCCCCAGAAAAAATATCTATGTTGTCGATTGATTTTCTTCTTTCTTTTACTTGATGTGATTGTGCGATCGTGTTTATTTTCCGGAAATAATTTGTAGAACGATTCAGTATCTTGCTTTAGAATATCGTATGATCGGATTGAATCCATTGGTATACACATTGTTTGTGTAATTTCTACATGGTATCAGAGAGTAGGAAATCACTATAGTGAAGAAGAAATTGAGTTTGTTCTGAACATCATTCGAATTTGCAAAAATGTTCTTTGGTGCGATAGGCAGATCAAGATGGCTTTCAATGGCTTAAGATTGGAATATGCACTTGAGGGAAGTTCTAATTATATTGCTTGGAAATACATAATGGAGGCAATTTCGGAGGACAACGGGTTGAAATAATTCATTGATAATGATATTCCCAAGCCCGCAGCAGCAGACACCGCTCTTCTTGATGCTTGGAAAAGGAAGGTTGCAAAGGTGAGGATGATATTATTAGAGGGAGTTAGATATCACAATGTCTCAATTCTCCATGGAAAAGCGACTCCAATGGAATGTGGAAGGCTTTGATAGATCTATTTTAGAGTAGCTGTGACCACATAAAATTGGCACTGAAGGACAAGCTAAGGAAAATAAAAATGGAGAAAGGCGACACTATTCCGAAATGTTTGACCAAGTTCATCCAATGTCAAGATGAGCTTGGGAGTGTCGGGATTACTATAGAAAATGATGACTTGGTGAGCCTAGCACTTCTAGGCCTTCCCAAGAGTTGGCATAGTTATCAGGACTCTATCAATGGGAGGGAGAAGTTACCAGACTGGGAGCGACTTTGGTTGGATTTGGTACAAGAAGAATTCATGCGGAATACCAGGGATGGATCCTCATCCAAGATAGATGATGAGGAGAATTGCACCTTGGATGGTAAGGTAAAGAAGGGGAAGGGAAAGAAATCCTATTCCAATTTTGAGACCAACAAAGGAGGAAAGAAGCGTGACATGTCTAGAGTGAAATGTTTTCACTATCACGAGCATGGAAATTATGTGATTAATTGTCCACAAAAGAAGAAGAACAACAAGAAGACTTCAAGATCTACAGCTGTTACACAGTAATTTGTCACCGTCCCTGCAATCCCCCGTCCCGCACATTGGAGGGCTTATTCCGTGACCTGTGAGCAGTGACATGACCTGAAACCACTTTCATGGCATCCCCCTTGACAAGGACAATCATTCCTCTGAAGACAATTTCCTGAGAAAAGCCCTAAAAATAGACCTTTTAGCCTTGGCGCGACCAACCAGTTCAGCCCTTGTGCCAATGGGGGAAATCCACCAAAGAGGGCGCGCCAACTGGCGCTCTGTCCCAATGTATTACTCGCGCCAAGCTTAATAAGGATTGTTTTTAAAAAATAAATGGCGGAAGTTTGATTCCAACCAACTCCTGAACGAGTCTCTAAAATGATTTGGGAGGTTTGGCTCCGGATCTCCATGTAGGGGAAGTGGTTTTCCAACTATCATGGAAGCTTCCTTAAGGATAGGGCCAATCCCACCATTGTAGGGATCTCAACTCCCCTTCCACCATATATATAAGCTTGTCATTTTCTCTTTGCAAGCTAGCCTGAATAGAGTTGAATCAGTAGTAAGGAGATTATCGTCAGACAAACGAAGAGAGAGACTTGTCCCATTCCCGACGAGCTTTACCGAGACGTACTCTGTTGTCGACCCGCCGAAGGAAGATCCAGCATTAGAGCTCAGGTTGTATCTTTCTTTGTTCTGATTAATAATAAATGACTTCGATTATGGTTCCACTCGTATGTTCATGTTTTATGTTATGAGTTGTATCTTCTCTGACTGATACATAATTGCATGTATTAGGTTTTACGCTTGTGTGTTTGTTGTTTCTTCTTGTACATGCAGGTATTCGATCATGCCGAGCGGGAGAATTGTGATCTGCCAAAGCGAGGGATGGAAGCGCCATCTTCTCTGCAAACGACAACAACGTAGGAGTTAAGGTAGGCTTCTTGTCACATCTTGGTCTTTTGCAATTAGAAACTAGCGTCTTAGCGTGACTCGGTTGTTGCTAGACCCGATCTGGGCTAGTATGGATCGCCTTTATCTGCATAGGGGATTTACCTCTCCAACAGCAGTGGGTGAAGCTTTGGCTTTACAATTCGAGTTGGACTTCTCACTCGTTGCATGCATGGTGTCTAGTGCGATGGGATCAATGTGGAGCTTGGATTGTGGTGCATCTTTCCAAATGAAAGGAGACAAAGAACTTTTTCGTAGCTTGGAGGAGAAGTATCTTCAGATGCATATTGAAATGGGTGATGACGGGAGGTATAGTGCTACCGGGATTGGCACAGTTACTTTCCAAAGACAATAAGGTAAACCTTTCTTATTAAAATATGTCATGCATGTAATAGGCTTGAAAAAGAATTTAGTTTCAGTTGCTATGTTGGAGGATAGAGGATATGATGTGGTTTTCAGTGAAGGGGAAGCATTCCTTCATTAGAAAGCCACATGAAAAGTTAGGAAGATTGGGATTCGAGTGAAGGATCTCTACAAAATTGATGTAGATGGCTGCACAACATTGATGGGTAAAGCAGACAAAGTGGTGAGTTAGGACAAGGATGAGTTATGGCGCAGGATATTAGGCCATCTACACCACGGTGCTTTGAAGGTCATGAAGCAGATTTATACGGGGCTTCCAAAGGGTACTCTTGCACATAAGGACACATGCAAGGGATGTACCATGGGGAAGTATTCAAAGGCCACTTTTCATGAGAATGAGAACCAAGTAGTGGAAATCCTTGAGGGAGTTCACTCAGATGTGTGTGGACCATTCTCTACAGATTCTACAACAAAGCACAGGTATTATGTGATTTTTGTTGATGATTTTTCTAGAAAGTGTTGGACCTACTTCATGCAGAAGAAAGAGCAGACGTTCTCAAAATTTTGTCAGTTCAAAGCACTAGTTGAGAAAGACATAGGGAAGCATGTGAAGGCTCTAAGGAGCGATAATGGCGGTGAGTACATCTCCAATGAATTCAATAACTTATGTGCCCAAGAAGGATTTCAGAGAGAGTTAATTTCACCTCATAACCCACAACAAAATAGGGTCGTAGAAAGAAAGAATAGAACAATTGTGGGTGTGGCACGAGGGATGTTACATGATCAGGGCCTACCGTTGCATCTGCGGGACGAGGCATGCAACACAACGGTATTTGTGTAGAACCGTAGTCCTCATCGGATACTTGGCATGAGTACACTAGAGGAGGCCTTTTCTGGTAAGAAACATAATGTTTCATATTTTAAAATTTTTGGCTCATTTGTGTATTGCCACGTGACCAAAGATTCCATAAAGAAGCTAAAACCAACAACTGAGATTGGAATATTTGTGGGGTACACTGATACTCCCCATAAATATCGGGTGTATTTGTCGAACAACAGGATGCCTATTGTAAGACAAGATGTAAAATTTGATGAGGAGAAAGCAATGCAATTGTCCCTCGAGAGGGAGATTGATTTTCATGTATATGGGGAAATCTTGGTTCCAAAGGATGAACCTCAAGATGTGGAGCAACCACATGCGAAGGATCATGGAGTGGCATAAACCACTCATGCAGAGCCATCCACCAGACATGGTAGAAGGCACACCACATAAGCTGACAGATTGAGACTTGATGCAGTAGAACGTGTAGGAGAACCTACATCACTACGCAAACAGAGACAGTCACCAGACAGGTTTATTGGATACATGGCTCTTATGAGCAAGTGTATTGTGACATATCCATGCCCTTTTAAGGAAGCAGTGCAACAACCAACTTGGGTTGACGCCATGGTTTGGGAGTATGACTCCATCGTTGGGAACAGTGCATGGGAAGTTGTCCCAAGACCAGTCGAAAAAATTAGTGGTTGGATCTACATGGATATTTAAGGTGAAGCAGGTAGCAGATGGTAGTGTAGAGAAGTACAAAGCCATATTTTTAGCCCGGGGATTCTCACAAGTTGAGGGGATTTACTATGAGGAGACTTTTGCACCGGTTGTGAGGTACTCATCGATTAAATCTATCCTTGCACTCTAAGTGCAGATGGGGTGGAAGATACATCAGATGGATGTGAAGACTACATTTCTTAATGTATTTATTGAGGAAGAAGTGTAAATTGAGAAACTAAAAGGTTTTGAGACCTTTGACAATAAGTCGCTTGTGTGTAGACTCAAGAGAGCACTGTATGGGCTGAAGCAAGCACCTCGTGCTTGGTACACCAAGATTGACAACTATTTCACCGGGTTGGGCTTCATGAAGAGTGACGCATATGTGAACCCGTACCAGATTGTGGTTGATGGTAAGCTTTTGATTATCATACTTTGTGTTGATGATCTTATTTTGACAAGTGATGAGCACCTCATAACTTCTTGCAAAGAGGATCTTGCAAGAGAGTTTGAGATGAAGGACATGGGACTCCTTCACTATTTCCTTGGTTTGGAGATATGGCAGTGGGATGGGGATCTATTTGTTTCTCAAGGCAAGCATGCCAAAGATATTTTGAGGAAGTTCCACATGGATATATGTATACCCATGGAGACTCCTCTTACAAGAAACTGGAGGAAGGAGGATGCTACTTCCGGTGAGGTAGTGGACGCTACTATTTACAGGCAGCTTGTGGGTTCACTCATGTACTTGGTGAACAATCAACTAGACATATGCTACGTAGTTAACCAACTTATTCAAGATATGGTTAAGCAAACCAAGATATTCTGGAAGGCATGGAAGCATGTCTTGAGATATTGCAGGGGGAATACAGAGTATGGATTATGGTACATACGAACAGAGGGGGTGAAGCTTCAATGCTTCACCGATGCAGATTGGGCAAGCAGTCCATCAGACAGGAAGAGCACATCAAGAGGGATCTTTAGCATAGGATTGACAACAGTTTCTTGGTATAGCAGGAAGCAGAGATCAGTTGCACTCAGTTCAACCGAGGCAGAGTACATGGCAGCCAGTCAGGCTGCATGTGAGGCCATCAGGATGAGGAAGATACTTGTTGGTTTGTTTGGTCATTAGATGGAGCCGACAATGATATATTGTAATAACCAGAGTTGCATAAAATTCTTGGTTAATCCAGTATTCCATGACAAGTCCAAGCATATTGACATCCGGTACCACCATCTCAAAGATTATGTTCAGAGACACATTATGTTACTTCATTACATTCCCACGGAGGATCAGGATGTAGATATTCTGATGAAGGCGATCGCCAAGAAAAAATTCGAATACCATAGAGGCAGGATCGGGGTAGATGATAATCCCTTTCTTGTAGAGAGGGAGTGTTGAAAAGTCAACAATAAATGTATGTCTAATTTAATTTTCCCTTAATTAAATTTGACAATAAATTGTAATCTTATCTCATAATCACTTGTAATAGTTAACTGAGTGTGATAAAATAAGTTAGCTCATGAATTTCGAGTTGAGGGTGGTTGGTGAGGCATGCAGAGTGATTCTATATTTTTTTGAGTCCGGTTGCAGTTAGTGCATTAGTTTAATGCATGAGAAATCAGTTAACTCAATTAATTGAGTTAAAATTAGTTTAACTAGTTGTAACTGATTATTGCACTAGTGAGAGATCAAGTGAATTAAATAAAATTTAATTCACATGCAGTGATCTGTCAAGTAACTGATGATTTACTATTAATAGTTGCATGCATGTCAGTTCTGATGAAGACCCATTTGAGACAGAGGTTAAAGGGATGTTAACTATCAATTGTATTCATAGCAAACTGCCCACATGCAGCAATACACCCATAGGATTTCCCATGAGCATTGCACAATTTTGGAAGGCTAAAATTCCTAAATAATAGGGATTTAATTCTACAGGAATTGTGCAAGCAAGGTAGGCTGAGCAGAGGCAGAAAATTGGCTAAGTGTTGGTCAATTTTTTCCGGATCAGTGTGAGACAGTTGGTAGAGTGCAGTAGACTCTTGTGAGAAGAGTGCATTGTATCGTTTAATGATTCCATGGTTGAATATACAATAAAATATAGAGGGGTTTTTAGCAACAAGCTTTCCCTAGGAAAAATATATGTGATGTGGATTGATTTGCTTCTTTCTTTTACTTGGTGTGATTGTGCGATCGTCTTTATTTTCTGCAATTAATTTGTAGAAGGATTCAATATCTTGCTTTAGCATATCACATGATCAGATTGAATCCATTGGCATACATATTGTTTGTATAATTTCTACATGCCTTAACCCCTACTCGGATGCAGTCCGGATCGATTATATTCAAAGCAAGGTGGAATGATGAATATCTGTAGCACGGGATTCGATTTGCATGGCGAAGACATTTATGGCTAGAATGGAAGATTAGCATTGGATTTGCTCTAACCGGAATTTCGAGAAGGAGAGAAATCGAGATAAATTAATGGGTATTGTGAACATACGCCATAATGGTCCATGAATTTGTGTAAGATCTTCATGGGTTGCTTCCCTTTTATTTCCAGGTTGGCGAGTATGGGCAAGACAGATGAAACCCATCCCCTCTGAGTTATATGGTGCAAATATTCCCCTCTTATTCATTTAGGCGAGGGATGAAAAAAAAACTATTTGGAGGTGGGCATGCTTGCACAAGCTATAAGAGAAGCGATTAATAGTTTATAAAACCAACGTGGAGTGATTACGATTTATTCTCTCTTCATGGCTAAAGCAGGTTTGAACTAGTAGGGATTTCCATCCTCATCAAAATTTTACATTCACTAGACTTCTCTTTAAAAGGATAAAGATAAGCCTATGGAATATTTGGGTTGAGCTAGGCTCTCCTCCAAGCGGGTCACTCTTGCGATCTTGAGAAAACCCTCCTATGCTTTAATTCACCCGCTTGAGGACATTTTGTAGTGTGATCGGTCTAATGCTTGTTGGGAAGAAATGGCGAATTGAGACGCTCCATCTTCAATATTTGGGGGTCCATATCGATTCCCACTATGTCCTCACTCCCCAATTGAAGGGAATTCAAATATAAGTGAAATCAAGCTTCAAATGAACTAGCAGTCAAAACATATCCTCTTCTCCACGAAGAACTCCAAAAGCAAAAAGCTCATATAGCTCAGTTGTTAGATGAATTGGATTGGTTATTTCACCATTATGCAAACTTACAAGCTCAGAGAAATTCAGAAGAGTATGAAAGTATAGCCAACAGTGCATCAGATGGACCCTCTGACAAAATGTCCACTTTTCGCTAAGTTGATCCATGACAATGTCATTCAAATGTGTTTTGGTTGGTGGTAAATTTTACAGAATATATAGTTGCAACAAATTTTGTTTCATGTATGTTCACAATAGGCATGTAGAAAAAAAAATTGAATCTCCATTAAAGATGTACTCAACATAGATAACAACTTTGTACTGCATGTAAACTTCTTCCAGTTTTTTAGCTACATGTTAGGGACAAATTTTATAAAAAACCTACTTGTCTTTGATAGAACAAAAAAACAAAAAACAAAAAAACTTATTTGACCTTGTGAGGAATTTATTATCAACATTGCAATTTCTTCAATAATAAATTACAAAACACATCACACTTATCTATACAATAACATTAAACAAAAACAAAAGGACCTTGTGGTTCCTTATTAAGGATTTTGATATGCCTTTAATCATGCATTTATTTATTTTCCCAAATTCATTTTATGATGTACTTTGTAATGAGTTACATGTCTTGTTGCCTTACATTGCTAAGGGGGTAAATGAAGAGGTTACTATTTTTATGCATAAATATACAAGAACACTTTAAAACATTTGCAAAACTTGGTTCATTGTACAAAAAGGCCCTCTTAAATTGTTTAATTATTGATAAACGTTGATTTATTAATCGACTATGGTTTTTTTAATTAACGGGTCATTTAATTAATTAATAATAATAATAACTCCAATAATTTAGTTATAGTAAACAAGGTGATGATGCATTTTTTACATTTAAAATTTGGTTTTGATATCATTGAGAAAATCACATTGTGGTCTCCTCACAACTATTTACAAATAGTACTTATGGGGTCCCTTTCTCCATCAAAGAGCATCTATTTTCTTGTTTGTCCATTGTTGTATCAATTTCATACTAACATGAGGTAGACTTGAAAACTCATAGTTGTTAAGTAAATGTCTGTATTTCTCATAAAGGTGCCACAACTATGAATTCCTTGTCGCTTTTTTCCCTCACAAAAGGGAGATAGCTAACATCGAGTCACCTATGTAGGTTATAAGATGTTGAGTGGTCTTGTGGACAATTTCGAGACCCATCAACACACTTGCAGCCTCCACATCGTTATTTAAGAATGACCCCATATTACATAACTACAAAAGAGAGGATAACTTAGTCTATAGTGGCCTGGCATGTGTTCCTTTTAGAAACCCCATCAGATAAAAAGAGAAAGGATCCCTCTTCTCTATCCAGTCATCCAAGTTATCAATGAGTTGCGATTTAAGGGAACCTTTTGATGGATTATTAAATAAAGTCTCACAATTGGAGGGATTTTGGATCTTCTCCCATGGTGTTAAATAAATTTAAGACCTTTATTTCCACTTCTCCTATATGCGTGGTGCTCATGTCTCTTCTATAATTGCTAGTTAACACTTCACTTTGCAACGAAGTTTTTGCTACTATTGATTTTTGATGTAAGAGCACCATGGCTACAAATACGAGTGATTATGTGCCCATATCAAACAGAGTTAATGATGCGCATATGAACATAATTGTGAAGATGCAAGTGAATATGAGTGTTGTGCAAGTTCCAAACAAGGGACACAAACAATAAACAAAGCACATGTGGGTTCATAAAAGGTGCATGTGATAAGAGTTTGAGAATTAAACAAGTGGTGAATTGGAAGTTGCAATATATGCAACAGATGGTATGGTGTGTAAAAGTGTGAATAGAAGTTGGATAGGGTGTATGAAAAGAATGTATGTGTAAGGAATTAGAGCAATGAGTTATAAAATCATTGGGAAACAATCATTATAATCAGCCTGCATACATGTCACTTACGTATCGGTGGCAAGGATGACTACTAAAGGTGATCAAGTGGCCATTAGATAATTGATCATTGGAGGTTCGGTTATTATAGAAGAGCGTGAATTTGGAAGGTTCAAAGAGTATGAGAAGGGAGGATCAATGTAAAGAAAAAGCAAAGGGCAATGTTGCAAGGGTGAAGAGTGAAAATTATGTGATATTTGAAGCTATTAAGGAGTGCGTTATGATATTTTTAAGAATATCAATGACAATGCATGAAGAAACTTCTTATGATCTTCATGCCATGAATTTTTTTATCAAGTGTTTCCTATTTCTTGCAATATGCAATATTTCTTTGTAGGATTTATTATTATTTGTATTGTAGGAAATCCAATTTTATAGAGTACATAGGCTCTGCATGTGCATATTGGTGTGGAAGAAGCCTAATATGCATCACTTACAACATTTTGGCATGAGAAAGTGGTTAAAATTTAGTACACTTCAAAGTGTGGTGAAGCTTAAACTTTATCATGTGAAGTGGACCCAGATTGCATGAATGCAAGTAAAGAACTGTAGGAGTTGAAAAGGAAGACAAAAGATCTTGAATTTGATTAGAGTGGTGAAGCATAAGAAAGTGCATTGAAAGAAGGTTGAAAGGAAAATGGATAGTACCATTATTTATTAGGAATTGAGTAAATATGAGAATTGAAGTCACTATCTTTTATTGCGGATTAAGGGTTGAATCCATGGTATATTGATTGGGTGATATGGATCATTATTTTGAAAACGAGGATATTAAGGATCCATATAGGACAAGGTTTGCAAGCATGATGTTGAAATGGAATGTTTTTCTATGAAGGTAGGTTTTGTAAAATGGATGTATGCATGAGGATAAGATAAATATTAAAACATGGATTGAGATGGCTTGTAAAATGTGTGAGAAATCCATGCTAGCAGACTACAAGAAAAAATTGTTTAGGAAAATTCTCTAAGGTGGAAGGAGATACACATGCATGAGTATACAAAAAAGTTTTATATAGAATCTATACATGATAAAAATTAAGAGGGTGAAACTCAACAAGTTATGAGATATATAAATGGTCTCATTCTTTTCATTTAAGATGACATTAAATTGCACAATATGCACTATGTAGAAGAATATTTTCAACTTGGGCATTGACAGTTAAGGAGAAGTTGTCATGCAATGTGAGGAGAAGTGGGTACATGACATGAGTGGTAAAATTCTACAAGAGCATAGAAGGTCATGGCATAAATGATGTAGAAGATTATGCATTTGGATAGAAGGTTGATAATGTTCATGAAGTTGAAACTTTTGGATGTGTACATATAGAGGTAAAGAAGAGTACAAAAATTATGAACATGGAAATAAAATTAAAATGATATATCATTATGCTTTCAAAAATTAAAGGAATAAAACCTTTGAATGTCCACAAAGAAACAACAAAAGGATAAATGAACAAAGAGCTCGAGCAGCAAGGATAGAAGGGTCTGAGGATAAATAGACTATTGTTATAGTCACACCTAAGCGAGGAGAGAACTTCATGTTTCATAGAGGTGCAATTGCATGAGAATAAAAGACACCATAATAAGTTTAAATATGGAAAGGAAAATGTGTCATTAATATAAAATGTGAGTATGGAGTGGTGTAGGGTAGTTTGATTTTGGTAGTTCCAATAACATGGTAGCAATATAGATTGATGGGAAGTTGGGATCAGAATGACATAAGCACCCTAGACCATATAAATTTGATTAATTCCATAAAGGTTATGAAGTGATTATGATAAATAAATCCCAAAAGTATCTTTCCATGTAGAAAAAATATAGACACGAGTTTTTGTGTGGTGTCATTATGATATATGTTTGTCACTTGTTATGAAACAATAAAAATTTGTATATGCACAATGAATGATGGAAGAAAAGGCACCTACATTATCACGAAATATGGTATAAGAACTTAGTTGTTACCATTGAAAGATGAGGTTTGGAGTGACGTGTTTTATACAACAATCAAGGAATTCACAAGTACAATCAAGAAGATAAATTAATTATGCGTGGTCACACAAGGGAAAATTGTTGGATGCATAATGCATGAAGATGAAGTTTGGTTTTCGTGAAAGCATATTGAAGGTCCCAATGAAATGAAGAACTTGCTTAAGGAATATGCAAATGTGACGTGTGACCATGAAAAAAGTGGTAATTATGCATGACATTTACTTTATTTGTCCTATGATTTATTGTTCTTCTTCAAAACAATAGTTACTTGCAATACAAAATTCACCATGTCCACACAACTTCCATTGCATTTAGCAAAATAGTTATATCAAGATTTCGAAGAAACCAACAGTGAATCTTCCAAACTATTGTGCATGCAAAGCCAAGTTTTAACTACTAAAAATATCATGTATGTGTTCTTATATTTTGGTTTGAAAGAAATATATTTTGTCAAAACATAAAATAAAATAAAATAATTGTATCTTAAAGTTTTGAGTAGGGAATGTCAATTTATTCAGATGAGTCACTTTTGGAAGGTTAATTTAAGAGCATTTGAGATGGTCAAGAGGGGGTTCAAGATCAACATGGTATTAGATACACAATATAAAGTTGGTAAGAGAGACCATAGAGTTGTTAATATCCATGAATTTCATCCACACAATAAATAAGGTAAAATGGAATTCACGTTTCCTATTTGAAAGCACAAGGAGATCCTTGTCCTTTTCTAAAATTAATAGATCCTCGGTCTAGTTGGCTTATGATTTATATTCTTAAACCAAGTCTTCCATCTTTTTCATGTTGAATCTAAGTAGGGTATATTGCCATCAATCTTTTCAATGTATTCCTCAAAATGTCAAAGTCACCTCCTCCTCCTTGAAATTTCCCCAATTATGCAACAACAACAATGGACCATGGTAAGGGGTTTTACCAAAGAAACATTGTCTATGTTTTATGGTGAAGACAAGAAACCCTAGATTCAATAGGAGAGTCCAAATATCCCAAAGCCAAAACAATTCCTAAAGAACCTATAGGCACCCATAGAGACCATAGACCTGATATGTGGAGAATTCACGTTCCCTATTTGAAATCACAAGGAGATCCTTGTCATTTTCTAAAATGAATAGATCCTCAGTCTAGTTGGCTTATGATTTATACTCTTAAACCAAGTCTTCCATCTTTTTCAGGTTGAATCTAAGTAGGGTATATTGCCATCAATCTTTTCAATGTATTCCTCAAAATGTCAAAGTCACCTCCTCCTCCTTGAAATTTCCCCAATTATGCAACAACAACAATGGACCATGGTAAGGGGTTTTACCAAAGAAAAATTGTCTATGTTTTATGGTGAAGACAAGAAACCCTAGAGTCAATAGGAGAGTCCAAATATCCCAAAGCCAAAACAAGTCCTAAAGAACCTATAGGCACCCATAGAGACCATAGACCTGATATGTGGAGAAATGATATAGATTAAAAAATGACAAGGATCAGTAACACATCTATCCACCATTATTTGGGTGTAGGAAATCTAACAGATCAATATTGTTTATAATGCGCCATTATATTAGCATGATTTGACGTCATATTTGGCGCCATCTCCTTGTGGTTTTTTTTGTTTTTGTTTTTGTTTTTTAATATATATTTATGGGGGGGGGGGGGGGAGATAAAGTTAGGATGATATAATACATGATTCTACAAGGGGTGTCATGATTTATGTTATCAATATGTTAATAAATTATCATTTTTTTCGATGTACCTTTATAAAGAATAATTTTTAAATTGAAAAAAAATTATGTAGGAAATTCATTTGCAGGTCATGTTAAGTAGAAGGAGATAAGCGTGAATCAAAACACACCAGATTTTTATATAGAATCAATAAGTGTTAAATTTCAAGAGGAGGAAGTTCGCTAAGTTTTGAGACATGTGAATGGTCTCAATTTTATCATTTAAGATGACATAAGATGCTCTATATGCACATTGTACAAGAAGTTGTTCAACTTGGGTATTGAAAGTCGAGGAGAAGTTGGCACATGACGTTAGTGGAAAAAAATTGCAAGAAAACAAGTGATGGGATAAAGCACATTGAAGGTTATGCATATGGAGAAAAGGTTTATAATGTTGATGATAATGAGACTTTTGGATATGCACGTGGTACAGGTGAATAATAGTACAAAAAGCATGAAAATGACATAGAATAACATATCATTACACTTTCAAAGATCAAAGGAATCAATTCTTTGAATGTCCATAGAGAAATAATAAAAAGGAGAAATGAAGTGAGAGCTCAAATAGCACGAATAAAGGAGTTTGTGGATGTTGGAGAGGTAAATCCCCTCTGCAGACAGAGGTGATCCCTACTAGCCCAGATCAGGTCTAGCAACAATCAGACACGCAGTGATGCAGGTCTCTAGTTACAAAAACAAAAAAACATAACGAGTTGCCTACCTTAGGTCCTACACAATGGTCGTCGAAGAAAGAATGACGCTTCCTGTCCTTCTCTTTGGCATATCACGATCCTTCCGCTTAACACTTCCGAACACCTGCACACATGCGAAGAAACACAACGATACACAACATAGAATCTAAATCTTGTAACCATACATTAGTTAGAGAGGATGTAATTCATTGCATCAAAGACAAATACACATGAATGAAACCATAATCAAAGTCGCTTATCATTCATAATAACAAAGGAAAGATACAACCCAAAGCTCTGACGCTGGATCTTCCTTTGGCGGGGTTGACAACGGAGCATGTCTCAATGAAGCTCGTCGGAAATGGGACAAAGCTCTCTCTCTTCGACTTGGCTCTCAAAGGCTGTCTGGCGATAGTCTCCTTGCTACAGATTTCGCTCTTGCTTCTAGCTTGCTAAGGGAAAATGGAAAGCTTATATAGATGGTGGAAGGGGAGTTGGGATCCCTACAATTGTGGGATTGGCCCTATCCTTAAAGAAGCTTCCATGATAGGTGGAAAACCACCTCCCATACATGGAGATTCGGAGCCAAACCTCCCAAATCATTTTAAAGACTCGTTCAGGAGTTTGTTGAAATCAAACTTCCGCCATTTGTTTTTAAAAAACAATCCTTATTAAGCTTGGTACGACCAATACACTGGGATAGAGCACCAGTTGGTGCGCCCTCTTTGATGTATTTTCCCCATTGGTGCGAGGGCTGAACTGGCTAGTCGCGCCAAGGCCAAAAGATCAGTTTTTAGGGTTTTCAAAGGAAACTTTCTTCAGAGGAATGATTGTCCTTGTCAAGGGGGATGCCATGAAAGTGGTTTCAGGTTATGTCACTGCTCACAGGTCACGAAATATGCCCTCCAATGTGCGGGACGGGGGATTGCAGAGACAGTGACAAATTACTGTGTAACAGATGCCCCCAAAAGCATGAGGCCCGAAAGAGAGAGAGGGGTGAAATGCTTTATGAGAACGTGCCCAACTGAAAACACTGCCATCGGAAAACCTGTGTAGCCAAATACAACTGATATCTCAAATACATGATATGTGGTATGGGCGAATCCATCCATAACAGAGTATATAATAATCAAGATCCAAGGTATGGACGCAACCATCCAGAAAGGATCAATAAGCAGACTCAGGTATGGTCGCAGCCATCCAATCAACGAGTCATGTAACCAATCATGATAATCCACAAATCCACAGCCTGGATTCCATCAGACAAAACCCAGGGTCTTGCGCTCCATCTCGACCCGCACAGAGTACAAGTCCTAGCATGTGAATATGTGAGTTGAAGTCGAACATGCAAGAACATCGTCTAATTACCAGTCAATGATGAAAGTCGTTAACAGACGCGAGAGGAACCACGAATAATGATGATGGCCCTCAAGGTACTATAGGTACAATCCACGAAATGTGAACAGTGAGCTGGCATCGAACACCCACAGAATCATTTGATCAAAGGCCAATAATGAAAAACTTGCGTCGAATGCGAAGAACCTGCCATTGAGGCATGTAGGCTCCAAGGTACCAGAAGGGACTCTCTATATCATCTTCCTGGATAATGAGCTGAAGTCGACAGGAAGTGACCTTGATCGAAGGTGGGCCACAGTGTTTCCCACATTATCGCAGCAAGACAAAGGAACATAATGTTTGTGAATCAGGATCAGTAGAGAATCATAGGAGGGTTGAGAACTGCAGAGGTCAACTTCTCTTGAACATATCAGCGGCACGACACTGGATTTGGCAGTATTTGACATCGAAATATCTGAGGTCATGATGACGAGGCAAAGAGTAGCTGAGTGGTCAAAAAGGATAACCCAAACCCATGGAGGCAGAAAACGAGATGAGATGTCCCCAACTCGACAAGGATGCAGACAAGTGCCATGCTCAAGAGCGACATACTACCGACACGACGATGATACTGGTTTCATTTTTCCCCACTATTTCTGGCGAGTACCCCAATTATTTTTTAGAACAATCTTGAAGGGGATAGCATATGCTTGTGATATAAGTTTGTCCTTCGGACAAATCCAACATAGTACATTTAACGAGCCCTAGGAAGGAGGAACTTGAGTATCGTCATTACGACAGAATCCGATGTCATCAGGTTTTAACGAGCCTGACAAAGGAAGAACTCGACGTATTTTCATGTTTAGAGAGTTTATAAAGACAGCGGAAAATTAAACTCCGACAGTCCCTTTTCGTAGATAGTTTCTCAGATCCGAAAAGGTAGAAAACTATGTTTGAGAAAACCTCCTAGTCGCGATAGGCTAGGGTATTCCTTTTTCGTAAATAATCCATCCTAGCCTGAAAATGGGGTAAACGTATACTGGGTAGATGTCGTTTCGCAACCAATTTAACGAGACCAAAATGACAAGCGACTCGGCAATGTTTTCATGTTTAGAGAGTCAAAAAAGAGCTGAAAGATGACTTTAGTAGTGACTTTTTCGTGTTTTTACCAAGTCTGAAAAAGTATAAAATACAACTCGTATTGTCGTCCTAGTCGTGTGAAAACCTGTTGCTACACAAGGAAGCAAGAATAAAACCCATTTTTCGACAAAATATAATAAAATAATGGAAAAATAAGCTTCAAAACCTAATTTGATCTTGAAAAGTTATAAATATGCCAAAAACAGTAAAAACATATTTACTTTTAATTTTTTACCTCTTGTGGAGAGCAACAGTGAGTTTTTCCTGTGTGAACTTGTGGCGACGATTGTGGACGATCCAGTACATCATTTCAGTTCTCGGTTTTTCTAGGTAAGAGGCGCTTCCCTTAGCCATGTTTAATCCATTTTTTTTTATGGAATTCCACTATGATTTTTGATCCCTGAGGGGATATTTGCAAATTTAGGGCTCGCCCAATTGGCGCAGGTATCGGGCACATACTCGCGCCAATTGGGTTCTTGACTATCAGCAAAACAGTCGCGCTAATGGCGCAACCTAAATTTTCGATCAATTTTTAGAAAAAATGAACCAATCAACTGGATTTTTGAGAGTTCAAGGGATCTAATGAAGTGTTTGTGACCATTTTGGTGCAGATACACAGTCACAATGGTGATCGAATGGAAAGAAAGGGAGCATAGTGAAGAAGATGAAATGGCCATGGAGAACGAGGCATGTATGAACGCTCTCTGGGATTGCGGCTTAAAAAAGTTCTTCTTAACACCATGTCTCAGGGCACAACCTGAATTGTTGCAGTACTTAATCAATATTTGGGACGAGAACGAAGAGAAGTTTAGGCTTTGAGACCAAGTATTGGAGCTCGAAGTATCCGATGTTTACTTCATAACTGGATTGTCTCGGAGAGGTCCAGTCCTGATCATGATAGGTACTAGGCCCTCGAGGGAGAAAATGTCAATGGTGATGGAAAGAGTGTGCCCAGGGGCACAAATAGGATCAGGAAGCAGGAAATTTGATATCCATATAGTTCCCGATCTAGCACTCGGGGTGGTGCTCCATACCATTACGCGGGCTGCGGGATCGCAAGTGTCGCATGAGGCTACTAAAACACAACTCCTCTTAGCATCAGAATGCATGAACCTGACACTATTTGATTGGGCCATTGCCATAACAATGAACATCAAATGGCAGTTTACGAAGTGTAAGAAGGCCAAACTGAAGAATTTTGGGTACGGATCTATCTTGGTATCGTTCATCCTCGAACGGTTACCAATCTTCTAGGGCCAGGGGGCGATAGTCGCTGAGCCACCGTTGAGGGAGCCACGGATGGCTCGATGGGCAACACTCATGCCCAGATTAGGAGGTGGCCAACAAATTTCATGGAGGCCCAAGTTCTTTGTATGGATTTGACGACAACTAATCGTCGTAGAAGACTGACCCTATGTCGGTACCGACTTCACGAGAGACCTAGATCTTCCACTTCCGGAGGGAGAAGACTCGGATGAGGAGCTGGGTAAGACTCTTTTTGATTTTATGCACTTTATGATTTTTTTTGGTATACATGCATGTTCTAACAAACAATCCTATGTGTATGCAGATGTTGGCCCAGAGAGGCCCGCTGGGATGTCGCCGATCGCACGGAGGACCCCGCTTTCCTATGACCCTCAAGGCGAGGCTGGCGAGGGAGTGAGCTATTCCAGAAATTAGAGTGAATCGCCTGTGGGATCCTAGATTATGCTCGCCTAGCAGACGTCCCACTGGCTTATCAGAGGCACACTATGGGGGTGCCTGGTCGCCTTCATCGTTTACTGAGGCGATTGGTGCGGGCAGTGACATGCTACCATGAGCACCACGCTGATTAGTCATCTAGGCTTTTCATTCGCACATTTTTGAGAGACATGTTGTCTTCGGCTATTATTAAAACATACATGTATATTTTTGAATTTTATGTGATGCACACAAACTACAAACATTTCGACATATATGTATATGTATATATATATATAGATATATAGATATATGTATATATGTATATGTATATATATGTATATGTATATATATACATATATATACATATACATATACATATGTATATATATGTATATGTATATATATATATATATATATACATATATATATATATATATATATGTATATATATGTATATGTATATCTATGTATATGTATATGTATATATATATATATATATATATATATATATATATGTATATGTATATGTATATGTATATGTATATGTATATGTATATATATGTATATATGTATATGTATATGTATGTATATATATATATATATATATGTATATGTATATATATATATATACATACATATATATATATATACATATACATATATATATATATATATATATATATATATATATATCTATATGTATATGTATATGTATATATATATGTATATATATATGTATATGTATATGTATATACATATACATATACATATACATATACATATACATATACATATACATATATATACATATATACATATATATATATATATATATACATATATATATATATACATATACATATATATATATATATGTATATATATATATATATACATACATATATATATATATATATATATATATACATATATACATATATATATATATATATATATATTTATTTATGGATGGATCTTTTTACATGTGATGATGTTTTTTTTTACAAGTTGCGTAAATGTCTATCTAAAACCATGTTAGCTACTGCATTTGTTAACGCATTCATGTGTTTGGGTATATGTTGATATGTAATGTAATCAAAATTCCTTTCCAGTAAACGAATACGTAGATACAGTCGTAAAATGGATGGATTCCTAACTAAATAATGACCATTGAGTTGTAACATTACAAGCTGCGAGTCCAGATACACAAGTAATGCACAAATACCGAGGTTAACAGCCTCATTTAATAATTTCAAAATGACACTATATTCCGCGACATTATTTGTAGTAGACCCTAGACAAACACCTTGTAAGTTGACTAACTCACCAGCATGATTGTAGATTACCCAGGATGCCGAGGACAGATTCCTGGTATTACGGGAGGCACCATCCGCGAAACCGACAAAAGGAGTAATAGACATCTGCATAATCAGGAAGACCCAATCAGCAGAAAGATGCTTACAAAGCATACCACACCACACATGCACAAAAATGAAATCACTCACTTATGTACACACACCACACCAGAATAATTCAAGCGTAGTACTTCTTGAGGTACAACCCATTTCTAGGCTGCGTGAGAGGAATACCTTCATATTCGATTAGCTCATAGGCCCCATTTTGTAATACTCGTTTGATGATATACTGGTTGTTGAAGGTAATAACCAGAACCTTGGGGCGGGTTGTAAACCGGTTGAGACTAACCTTAAAGGTAATAACCGCCTTAGGGTAGCGCGGGCTGTTGGTAAGTGGGACCCTGCTGAGCCTGATAAGTTGGGTGCACAGGCGAATTCGGCTATGACATAGAATAAATCGGCTGTTGTGCAGGGTTGACTGGATGTGCAGGTTGGCCTGGTTGAACAGGTTGACCTGGCTGAGCGGGCTGCCCTGGTTGAACAGGTTGACCAGGGTGAACAGGTTGTCCTGGTTGAACAAGCTGACTTGGCTATTAAAGGACACTGGGTTGGCCTAGCTGAGCTGGTTGGCCTGATGGCGGGATGGGGCCAGGTTGTGCCTGATAACCAGGTTGACCTGTGGTAGGACCATAAGATGGTCCCGACTGTGCAACATTCGGACCGATGGGAAACTGAGGTTGCTGAGGTTGCACCATAGGTTGGGAAGGGTGGATTTGCCCCCTAGGACCGTACAACGGTCCAGGTTGATACCCCGATTGGCCTATGGGTCCTTGAGGTTGCCCTGGTTGGACCACAGGGTGAGGCTGTAAAGGTTGACCTTGAGGGTTGTAGGATTGTCCTTGCGGACCATACAACAACCCCTGCTGGCCCGAAGGTTGGCCCTGTAAGGGTTGTCCTTGCGGGTCATATAGATAACCAAGCTGGCCCGAAGGTTGGCTCTGGAAGGGTTGTCCTTGCGAGTTAGAAGGTTGCCCAGCCTGGGCAAATAGAAAACCTTGGACATACTGGTAAGCCTCTGGAGCAGGAAAACGTAGAGGGCTTCCCTGCTCATCGTACTAATATGGAAAAACATAAATAGGGGTACCATCCGGTCCATAATGGGAAAAATAAGGATGGTTGGGATATTGGGAGGAGTGACCAACCTCGGAGTTCGACGGCTGTAAAGACAACTGATACTCCTCGGGAGAGATATTCTCGGGTGTACATGCGGCTATGCAGATGGTAGGCCTAACAGGGACTAATATGACCTGAGGATATGACGTGAGAGGTGTCGATGGCGACATCCCTAATGAAGGTATAACTGACCTCGTGGACAGATTCGATACTCCCATGGAAGGCACAGCGGCCACGATCTGACTTAAGGACCTATATCCCGCTGGAAGCGAAGGACCATGTGAAGACATGACAGAAGACTCGGGGTTGTTATCTGGAAAAAGCTGGTAATATTCACCAGATGTAGAAATTTGCTCACTAGGAGAAGGACTGGGTGAGTCCATATCTGACCCTGCTGTAAGATCTTCCAAAAGGCGGCGAGGAATAGGAGGTATAACAACAGCTAAGAAAGGCGATCCCGAGGTAAGAGGAGGGAAATATTCCCCTACTCCAAATCCAAACAAAGCATTGGATAAGGGCCAATTGAACTCAACTGGTCCACCAAAGGGAAGCTCAGATAGAACTGGTCCCCCGTCAGGAAACTCGGATAAAATAGGCTGCTAAGGTTCAATAAAGGACTGAGAGACCTCTGACGAATCATCTATGTAAGGACTACCAGTAGATGAAACTGAGGGTTCCGCCACTGTGACAGTAACGAAAAGAGGAAGAGATCAAAACAAAAGCACACGGGCAAAAACCAAGGCAAACAATCAAATGGCCAACAAACAATATCTAAAATGGCGTGTGATCGTAGGTGATTAATTTTACCACATTGAAACTCATAAATTTTTTCATTTCATGTTTTAAGAGTCGAGAAATGAGTAAAAAGTGACTCTATCTCTTTCAATTTGGAAACAAGCGTGAAAGGACAAGCACTTGATGATCCTTTCAAATTTAATGAGTCAGAAAAGATCGAAATGAATACTCTGGAATTCTAGGCAAAAGGGTGTACCAAATAACTGTGAACTGCAATATACACCTTGGTTAAAAAATGAAAGAGAAATCAACCAAGGACTTGACGTACGTTCAGGCAAGCTCCCCGAATGTTGTGTCCGGTGTATCACGGGTATAAGGTGGTAGACTTGGCTTCCTACGGATAAAGGATAGCAACCTAGTGGTGTTTCCCTTTATATACATGACGGTATGGGGAGCATAAGTCCGTACTAGCGCTGTCTAAAGCCAAGAGGCGAGCGACAGCTACTAGGTTTAACGACGTCGGAACACGTCACTAGCCTAGACTTCTAGATATTTCGTTAATGTTTCAATGCTGCCTTAAGGTAAATTGAATAAATTTTAGAGTTGATCTTCAATTATGTTTCAATTTCAGGCCCTATCGAATGTTATGTCTCAAAAATCCTCTAAATGCACACTACATGCCACTACAAATCACTTTGTTCAATGAATAACTAACTACGGGAAGGTTGAGAGCTTTTTAAACAATAACAAAGTGATCACAAAAAAACCACTCCTGTCTCTAATGCACACTAATGAAACTAAAAGCTTTTCCTTTGGAGTTATATAACACTAATAATGCAGAAAAGTTTTCAGTTTTCACTAACTAATCAAAAGCAAAAAGAATTGCTTTTTGTATTTTCAATGTTTTAGAGCTAAATGCACCAAACTAAATGAAAACTAATAAGAGACAAATTTGAGAAATGATAATGAAAGAGTAAAAGCAAGTTCACTCAACACACAATCAGACCTCAAACTGATGGAGAAATCCTTCAAATCAAAGAGGAATCCCAACAAAAGTCATACGAACCGTGTGATCTAGGCTCGAAATGAGACAAAGTGAAACTTGAATGAGAAAGAGAGCAATCACTCAAATAACGCAATGATACAGTAAAAACCAACCAAACAAATGCAAGGAGGCAAAAACGAAGTTGATTGAATAAGCGAAAACCAAAAACTCCTATGGGAGGCTCAACACACAATAACACCTAGATGCCCTAGGGCTAGAATGTAAAACTGAAGGTAGAGGGCAAACAACCGGAAGATGGGGGTCAAACATAGTCAACAAGGACTTCAAGGCACTCATCCAGTTGGAAAAACAACACCAAAACAAAAAATCAGACTTAGTGGGCTAAAAAACAAGTAAACCCTAGCACCAAACAGGGTTGGCGCAGGCGCCTAACTAGCAACAAGCGCCAGCTGGCGCGATTGTTAGGATAAAAAACGCACCAATCAAGTTTACTAATGACAAAAATGAAAAAGAGCAAGCAAAGAGTAGATCAGGTATGGTGGGAGCTGAACAGAGGTTCTACACCAAAAAGAGACAGACCAGAAGAGCAAATCAAGCGGACAGAAGCCAAAAGTAATAGAAAGAGACAAGACAAACTCCAATCACATCCCCAGTGGAGTCGCCAGTTTTTTAGAGAGTTAAATCCCCTCTGCGGACAAAGGCGATCCCTACTAGCCTATATTAGGTCTAGCAACAATCAGACACAAAGTGACGCAGGTTTCTAGTTACAAAAGCGACAAAACATAACGAGTTGCCTACCTCAGGTCATACGCAATGGTCGTCGAAGAAAGAATGACGCTTCCCATCCTCCGCTCTGGCAGATCATGGTCCTTCCGCTTAACATGTCCGAACACCTGTACACATGCAAAGAAACACATCGATACACAACCTAGAATCTAAATCTTGTAACCATACATAAGTTAGAGAGGATGTAATTCATTGCATCAAAGACAAAGACACATGAATGAAAATATAATCAAAGTCGCTTATCATTCATAATAACAAAGGAAAGATACAACCCAAAGCTCTGACGCTAGATCTTCCTTCGATGGGGTCGACAGTGGAGCACGTCTCAATGAAGCTTGTCGGAAATGGGGCAAAGCTCTCTCTCTTCGGCTTGGCTCTCAAAGGCTGTCTGGCGATAGTCTCCTTGCTACAGATTTAGCTCTCGCTTCTAGCTTGCTAAGGGAAAATGGCAAGCTTATATAGATGGTGGAAGGGGATTTGGGATCCCTACAATTGTGGGATTGGCCCTATCCTCAAGGAAGCTTCCATGATAGGTGGAAAACCACCTCCCATACATGGAGATCCAGAGCCAAACCTCCCAACTCATTTTAGAGACTCGTTCAGGAGTTTGTTGAAATCAAATTTCGGCCATTTATTTTTAAAAAAACAATCCTTATCAAGATTGGCGCGAGCAATACACTGGGACAAAGCACCAGTTGGCGCGCCCTCTTTGGTGGATTTTCCCCATTGGCGCGAGGGCTGAACTGGCTAGTCGCGCCAAGGCCAAATGATCAATTTTTAGGGTTTTCAAAGGAAAATTTCTTCAGAGGAATGATTTTCCTTGTCAAGGGGGATGCCATGAAAGTGGTTTCAGTTTATGTCATTGCTCATAGGTCACGAAAGAGGCCCTCCAATGTGCAGGACGGGGGATTGCAGGGACAATGAAAAATTACTATGTAACAGTGGATAAATAGATGATTGCAATAGTAGCACCCAAGTGGTGAGATAAATTGATGTTTCATAGAGTTACGATTGAAAAAGAACAAAAGATACCATATAAATCAAAATATGGTAAAGGAAAAGCATCATTAAAATAAAATGCGGGTTTGAAATAAGTTGTGTAAGGTAATAACTAATGTTTTGTAGTTCGGAGAACATTGTTAGGGTATAAATTGTTGAGAAGTTGGGGTTAGCATGACAAAAGCACCCTTGACAATATAGCTTCAATTGGTTCCATATAGGTTGTGAAGTGATGATCATAAGTAAATGCAAAAAGAGTCTTTTCATGCAGGAGAATACAGACACAAGATTTTGTGGGATGTCATTCTAATGGATGCTTGTAAATTGTTAGGAATACCACAATAGTTTTATATGTGCACAACACGTGATGGAAGAAAGAGCACCTATCCTATCACAAAGGATTGTAAAATAGTTTAATTTTCACCCTTGAAGACGGGGGTTGGAGTGACTCATGTCACCAATGGTAATCAAAGAATTCATGAATGCAAAAAAAAATACATATTAACTATTCATGGTATGGAAAAGGAAAATTATTGAAGGCATAACACATGGAGATGAAGTTGAGTGCTTCTGGAAGAATATTAATGTGACAACCCTCGTGGATTCCCTCTTATTTGAAATATTATCTCTATTTTTGTTAAAATTAAAATGACTGAGAAATTGGGACACATATTCTAGAGTTTGGGGAAAGAGATTTGCTTGAGGAGTCTAGGTTGATATTAATGCCAGATTTTGTGCTTTAATGAACTGGTGGCACAATAAATTCATCTGGAAAAGTAATGGTTGAGAACCATACCATCTTCCTGGAAAAATATACAATAGAGAGAATGGAAATTAAATGAAAGTTTGGTTGAATCTATAGACTGACAAGTGCAACGAATATGTTATCCCACATAACAAGAAATGGTGGCGATAGCCTTTAGCCAGAGACATTATTGAAAAAGATAATTACCTCTGCGCACAACAGAAAAGGAAAGAACCTCTACGTATGACGAAAGATGCCATCATTTCTAGGCACCACGAAAGTGAAAACATCAGAATTGGCGGGAGGAGAGAATTATTTAAGAGATAGATCATGGGAGTAGGGGATTGTGGGCGGTGCTACTCGGTTCGGTTCTATTTTGGAGTTGTTCTTCCTAGACTTGAAAAATGTTCATTCTAATAGATAGAGTTTTCTCAGTGGCACTGCAGATGATGAAACCACTATGTGTAACTTGTTGGATTAGATGAAATAATTTACAAAACAATGGCTAGACTTGAGCCCGATGAATCCATTGTGAGTGGATTGCCAAGGTCCAAAGAACCCTATGGGAAATTTGCAGCTTGATGAAACTACTAGCTAGGAGTTGGAGAAACTTAGGTACCTATGACGCTGATGAACCATCAGGTGTTTCCTTTGCGCTGAAGCACTGGTACTTGCCTTCACTGAAGAACTACCTAGAAGGGTGATTCCCACACTCCCATGGTAGCTCGTTTTCTGATGAACCTTCCCAAAATTTGAAAGAAATCTCTGCTTGATATTGAATTGTAAGCCCTTATTCTATAGAGAATATCGAATTCTAGGTTGACTAAGTTAGCAATCTATATTATGTAATAGCTTGGAGTTGTTGATAAAACCTAGTGGAAGTGAATTCCTGCTCCCTGTGTTAAATTCTAAATGGTTGGCGGGTAAATGTGTTGTGACCTATATGTTCTCCAAAAATTGTTGATTTGTATAGGATTTTAGTCTAGAAGCTAAAGATAAAAAATCAAATGTCAAGGCGAAACCTTGGATAAATGTAGAGGACCTAGAAAAAAGAGAATGTGATAAAAGAAAAATGCATTGGGCCCCACCTTCACATCGTGTACATAAAATTTAACCTATGAACAAATATGGGGTGGATTATCATCTTTCCTAAAGTCTCTTTGTCCTGGAAGCATTTTGGCATGGTAACTTACACAACAGATAAGCTGAAACTAGCCCCCGTAATGGTCAAAGTCAAAGGGGTGGGTTCTGCCAATCAACAACAAGGATCGACTTCAGGGGGTTGAGCCCCGCTTCTGACCCCATTAAATCACCCCATTGAAGTGTGGGGACCACACCAGCCACCAAGCATGCCAATATATCATTAACGTTAGCAGGCGAGTGTGATCTTTATAGGTCCCCTCCCTGTCACTTCTTGTCCAACTTGGTAGCACCACGTGTCTTCCCTTGTCTCTCCCCACACATCACTCCACCATGTTCCTCGCCTATAAAACTAGGACATGTTGGCCATTGGAGTTCAAGTTTGTTTCATTCAAACCATGTTCCCTCATCTCCCCACTTGTTTGCAACCACATTCGATCTTTAGCCAGTGTTGAGCTCTTCTGACACCACTACGTCCAATTGCTTCCAGCCACTAAGTAACCTACAATATTCCATTGCTTAATAATTCTTTGTTATGATTAAAATGAAAAATCCAAAGCCCAGAACCCCCAAACCTGGAGAGGCAAAACCCTATGTTCATACTAAGCCTCTCTATAATAGTCCTGGTGAATATTCCATGTAATAAAAGTTAATAAAGGAAAAATAATAACCACGGTTATGGGACACTTATTCCAAGTTGAATGTTGGGAAAAAACATCCTAGTGTGGTGTTAATTTTGGTTATTATGTCTAAGGAAATTGGAAAATGCAACAACAAAGGCTTTGGAAAGGGAAAATTTCATTTTTGGAAATTTATTTACGAAAATAATGGAAATTAGGAGAAAAGGAAGGTGTAAGGTCACATGTTTCATGTGAGGAGGAAAATGAAGGAAAATAATGGAAAATTAAGAAAATGGAGGCCTAATTGATAAAAAGGATTTTGAGGATCAGTTGGCACCTTTTTTCAGTTTAGTTTTGGAGCTTGTTGTGTGGGTAATCCTTTCTGTGGATAGAAACGATCCCTCTAGTCCTATGGGAGGATCTGGAAACTATAGAAGAAAACTACATGCAACCTTTTCGAATTCATATTAGAAAATGTGAAGTAGGATATATCTCCTACCTCTCTCTGATGCTAATACCCTTGTTGGCGACCTTGACTCTTTGGTTTCCAAGCTCACTATCTCCTCTTCGCTGATGTAGATGAGTGTGTGCGAGAAATATTAGGTGGAGACAACAAACACATACAAATCATAATACATTCTAATACAAATCATGTAACAGATCAAGGAGCATTGCAATAAATGGACAATAATTGATACATTTATGGAAAGAAAATCCATATTATATTATTAATAGGATGAAAAGGGAGAATTACAACCAATGAAGCCTTGATGTTGGAAGCGTCCTTAGAGTGAGATTCCAAGGCCAAGCCTTAGCCTTCAAACACCTTTTATCCTTTGAAAATGGGTAGCATTTGGGCACAATTTAGCACTAAGATGGAAACCAACCAAGAGTGGATGGTATGGATTTAATTTATAGGGAAGGAGAAGGAGTTGAGGATCCATAAAAAGGGGAAGGAGTTCCACGTATCAAGGGAGATATCCATGGAAGGAGGATCTAGGACCAGTAATGGGAGGTCTCGTTCCAATCATCAACCACCTGAAACCATGTTGTTGTTCTCAAGCCTTCTAGCAAGAGAAGTTTCTCCTCCATTTTGAGAAAAATTGCGTGAAGAGGAGGAACGTGGATTTTCCTGATAAAATTCGCACTAACAACGCTAGACATGTGTAAATTCAAAGGTTACTAGCGCGAGCCATCATTTATAGGAAACACGTTGGGCTTGCAAAACAAGGTTTTTGACAATATTTTCATAATATTTTCAAGGAAAGTCTTCTTCTTTTCTGTAGGGATGCTCTAAATATGTTTCATGGTGAATACATTGTTCATGACAAATTTTCTTACTTTGTGTCATTTGTGGCATTGAGGACACAAAAGGAGACACTCTAGAATACAAGACTGGGAGTGTGACAAAATAATGTATAACATAACTCTCTCTCTATTCTGTCTCTCTCACACTCTTGGACACTTAGAGTTTTCTTGGAGCATTTAAAATTTGGATTAATGAAGGCAAATAAGACAAATATAAAGAAAATATCAAGCAAGGAAGAGCAGGATCGATCAACTACAATGGGTTTTCTTGAAGGTATCGATTTGTATGTGTGATTTCCTTGTTAGATTTGGCGTGCATGGTTATGCATATGTGTTATTCGTTCTCTTGTTTTCATTGGAATGGGTTTTTCCAGGTGTGACAATGTTCTTAAGCCTTGCCTTTCCATTTCTAGATAACCATGGTATGATGGGGTTCTCATGTTTTGGTTTAGCTAGATTGCTAAATGGATTTGAAGCTAAGTGAGGTGGATCTCTGAATGAAGGAACACATGGCATAGTGATCCCTAAAATAGATTTTGGATTGTGGTAAAGCCACTAGCCTAGTGACCCCTGAACCAGACTGTGAGTAGTGGTAAAGCTAGGATTTTGTGCCTCGGCGGGCCTAGGAATCCTGGATCGGTGAATGGAAGGATATATGGTAAATCCTAGGGGTGGCTGCCCTTGATCAATCCTAGGAATCCTTGTCCGTGAAAGGCACGATATACGATAAAGACTCGAGGGTGGGTTCTTAGTTATGGCCTAGTGATCCCTTGATGATACTGTGGATTGTGGTAAAGCCTAGAGATTAGGAGACGTGAAAATTCCTCACTGTGTAGGTGGAGAAATCTGGTGGAATCCATGCTTTTATTCGTTGAGGATTGCGGTAAAGCCGATTTTTATTGATGAGGGTGAGGTGGTTTAGCATTGGGAAAACCTGGTTGGTTATTTTTTTTTAAGTTCCACATTCATGCATGGAATATTGCATGGGGGTTATTGGTTGAAGAGAGATTTTTCTCAGCCAATCTATGGTCGGGTTTAACGTGGTAGTCCCATACATGGTTGGCTTTTACATTCATGAATAAGAGTTGCTTTCCTTGGTATCTTATGTGTAAATGTAATGGATTCTATGTTGCATTTATGGTTTTTGGATGCTAAGTATTTCTGTTGTATATATGTTGGTTATGGATGTGTTTTATGACAGTGAAAATGTATGGCTCTCATCATGTTTTATTTGGAAATGAATGAGCAATGAATATATGACCTAATAGATAATAATGCAGTTAATGATATAAGGCATCAATGGTTCTTAGCTATTTTCATATAAATATGAGACCCCTATGTTTAGTTTTGTTATTTAAACCTGTAAAATGCGTATTTGTCACATGTTTGACGAAATACCTGTCATGGCTAGTAGGGGTCTAGTCAAGTTTATATTCAATAATTTGCATTGGCACCATTGTCTCTTTGTTTCATTTCATTTCTGTAAATTCCATGAAGTTCTGGAAGTCCTAGCCTTTAAATTTAGCCTTAAATCCCACAGTTGTTGGCACAACACTGACAAAAAAAGGTGTAGTAGCACTCACACAAGCTCATGGGAGCGACTGGGGCTTTAAGTCACTTGGAGGGCTTGGCAATGGAGCGAATGGGGCTCTAATTCCTTGAATTGTTGAGTTCCCTCAGGGGTTGGTCTCTTGGAAAGGTTGGGTATCTCCTAAAGGTTCTATTGTAGGTATAGAATTTTAGTGTCATTGAGCTTTGTCGGTTCCACTTCCTTAAGGTGACCTAGGAGGTTGAATTAGATCATAGTAGCCTTTCGTCATATGTTTACCCCAATGGACCTATATGATTGGGTAAATGTAGGAGGAGGGTGTTACATAGTGGTATTATAGCATGGTTCACCCCTTGGAATAGATGGTCAGTGTGTTGGTTGTGCTTTCATGTCGATCACATATATGTTATTATGTTTGTGGAATATGTGTTTGTGGTGTTGGTCATGGTTGCAGTAGTGTCACCATAAGAAAGTTGATGGTGTCATTGATTGGATGTGGCCATCATGGGTGTATGTCGATTACACAATGGATATGCATGTAAATGTTTGTATGTAATGGTTACACGTGCGTGTCACACACATGTTATTATGCATGCATTATTTCTAGTTGGTGTTATGGTTGTAGTTTCTATGCATGAGGGAATGATGTGTGGTGGGTATGGTCATGCATCGACAACTGGATAATGGTTGAGATAATGATTAAGTGTTGATACGATTATGTTTATATCTATGTGTTGTGCTAATCTAGTCAACCTTGCAAACGATATATCCTCCCTGAATTATACTGAGTTCCGTTGGTTTGTTTATGATTTCGTTTAGCTGACATAGTATGTCTTGCCGGAAGAGATCAAGATGACTAGAGAGAAGGTAAACTACAAAGATTCTCATGTGAATCAGATAAGCAGTGTGGTGTTGGGCACTCTTTTGACTTAGCAGACACATTGAGGAGCTTGAAGGAAAAAATAAGGAGCTGCAAAGTATATAATGAAAAAATCATGCAGGTAGAGGAAAAACAAGTAGAAGTCAATGCGGTAATTCTTCAGAGTTTGTCAAAATTGTAGAGACAAGGACCACTCCATATCAAATATGGACAGGAGGATGGGACTAATGGGGCATATGGAAGTAGGTCTCATGGTGGTCCCAAGTCAGATAGATATGACACGACCAGGGATGGTAGATTCCTGGATACTCTGGATAGGAGAGGTGATGAACACATGTACTATTCTAGTTTTGGTTCTGACAGGAACTATGATCTCAATCGTTATCTAACAAGCACTATCATCGTCATCGTTATCTGGTGAATAGGGTGTTGATTGGACGAGACATGTTAGAAAATATGGAACAAGAAATGCTGGTGATCAAGAATAATCTAAAGGAATCACAAGAAAGGCATAAAATTTATGCATATCAGAACAATTTGTTTAAGGATTTTTAGGTTGGGGAACATGTTTATTTGGGCGTCAAGCCCAAGAAGAGCTCCTTGCGGATTGGATCATGTGCCAAGCTGACACCTCAATTTTTTGGACCTTTCAAGAATCTTGAAAGGATTGGCCTAGTATCCTATCAACTTGCACTGCCTCCTACAATGAAAGTGAATGATGTTTTATGTGTCCTTGCTTACGAATTATGTTAAAAATGTTGATCATGTGATTTACTTGTCTGTATTGAAAGTGGAGCCAAATGGATAATTCCAACTGAAACCTTAGTGTGTATTGCAGAGAAAGGTGCTCATGCTCCAGAACCAATAAATCAAGTAGGTTAAAGTGCAGTGGAAGCACTTTGGGCCCGATGAAGCTACATGGGAGATGGTGGATCAGATGTGGGCTATGTATCCTTCTTTATTCGTTGGTTGAGTGAATGTCCCTCATAGATGTTTTGGTATATGCCTTGGTATTATTTTTTGGTGTATGTACATATGTATATGGATGTAAATATCTCCATGAGTTGTGTTATAAATGTCCAATAAGTGGTATGGTGGCATCTCATTATGGATGTCAGGTTGTTATGTTGTCATGTTGGTTTGCTTCTCAGCAGTTTGTTCATTGTAAATACTACAATGAGATAATTTATAAAGCTCCATGGCAAGTATGTTTTGCTTGAATAGTCTTGTTGGTTATAGGTGTCATTGAACACTGAGGACGGTGTTTCCCCAAGGGGGATGGTTCTATAACAACCTTGGTGAAAATTCCATGTAATAAAAGTTAATAAAGGAAAAATAATAACCACGGTTATGGGAAAATTATTCCAAGTTGAATGCTGGGCAAAAATATCCTAGTGTGGGTGTTCATTTCAGTTACTATGGCTAAGGAAATTGACAAATGCAATGGCGAAGGATTTGGAAAGACAAAATGGATTTTTTGGCAATTTATTTATGAAAATATTAGAAATTAGGAGAAAAGGAAGGTGAAAGGTCACAGGTTGCATGTGAGGAGGATAATGAAGAAAATGGAGGCCTAATTGATAAAAATCATCTGAGGATCAGTTAACACCTTTTGTCAGTTCAGTTTTGGAACTCTCTCTCTCACACTCTTGGACACTTAGAATTTTCTTGGAGCATTTCATATTTGGATCAATGGAGGCAAAGAAGGAAAAGAGGAAGAAAATATCAAGCAAGGAAGAGCAGGATCAAGCAACTATTACTTGCAGGTATCGATTTCTGCACATTTTTGAGAGACATGTTGTCTCATGATGTAACCGAAATAGACATATATTATTTTTGTGGGTTTTATGATGCACATGGCTTGTAAACAAATGACCCATTATAAAAACATCATCATATGTACATAGACCCATGTAGAAAATAGATGTGTATTCTATATGCACATCTATTTTCTACATGAGTCTATGTACATATGATGATGTTTTTATAAATTGCCCAAATGTCTATCCAACACCATGTTAGCTATTGCATCTGTTAATGTATTCATTCGTCTTGGTATATGTTGATATGTAATGAAATCAAAATTTCGTTCAAGTAAATGAATACGCAAATACAATCTCAAAATGCATGGGTTTCGAACCGAATAATGACCATTCAGTTGAAGAACAACAAGTTGCGAATCAAACTTAACAAGCAATGCGCGTATGCCGAGGTTAACTGCCTCGGTTAAGAGTTCCAAAACTGCTCTGTATTCAACGACATTGTTCGTAGCTAGTCCTAGACAAATATCTTGTAAGTTAATCAACTCACCATCAGGATCATAAATTACCCAGGCTGCCGAAGACAAGTTCCTAGTACTGCGGGAGGCACCATCCATGAAACCGACATAAGGGGAAATAGACATCTGCATAGAAAACAAGACCCAAATAAGCAGAAAAAGCTCACAAAGCACATCACACCAAAACATGTACACAAAATTAAAACAATCACCTATCTACACATATCACACATGAATAATTCAGGCATAATATTTTTTCAGATACAACCCATTTCTGGGCTGCGATAAAGGACACCCTTCATAGTCAACGAGCTCATAAGCCCCATTCTCCAACACCCGTTTAATGATGTAGGGCCCATGCCACATGGGTTGGAATTTTCCTGCCCCAGCTTATCATGGTATAGAAGAACGAGATCACCTTCAATGAAAGAACGAGGAGAAACCGATTGGTCAAAATGGGCTTTGACTCGCTTCTTCTGTGCTTCGATGACCAAGGCATCTAAGCGACGAGTTTCATCCAATCTCTCTAAATAGAGGAGACGTTCTTCTTCAGGCGAAGTATTAGGCAGTAATTCCACAGCTAACTTAAGATAAGGGATTTCACTTTCAATTGGAAGCGTGGCTTCCAAACCGTATACCAATTGAAATGGGGTAAAACTGGTTGCATGTTTTTATCGATGTTCGGTAAGCCCAGAGAGCTGAGAACAACATGAGATGCTAGTCTGATTTGTGGATCCCAATTTTTCATTGAAGCATGGTAACAAGGACCTTGTTCACAGCTTCAATTGGCCATTATCTTGGGGATAGTAAGGCATTGAGCTGTCGTGACGTAGACCCAACTTAGATGTCAGCTCTGCCATCATATGATCCTGAAAATGCGAACCATGATCAGTGACGATGGCTTGAGGGACACCGAACTGAGAAATAACGTGATTGAATATGAACAGTGCTGCTGTCTTACCGTCTGCAGCCAGTGTAGGCATTACTTCGGCCCATTTCGTAAAGTAATCGACGACAACGATGATATAGGCATGCCTCCCAGCCGAACGAGGGTTACACGTCATAAAATCTATGCCCCATTTTGCAAGAGGGCCAACGGTAATGACAGGATGTAGTGGAATAGGCGGCACACGCATCTTGCATTGATAAATCTGGCATGCATGGCATTTACGTACTGCAACAATGCAATCTTTGAAAATAAACGGCTAGAAGTATCCAGCACGAAGGATCTTCTGTGTAGTGGCATAACCACACATGTGACCACCACAAGCGCCACTATGGCAGTCATTTAAAACCTTCTCTGCTTCCTCGAGGGTCAGGCATCGACGGAGTATAGAATCGAATCCGACATGATAGAGGGTATCTCCAAAAATGCGATAAGGTTGCGATTGATGCTGAATGTGGCGTTAGGCATCTTTTGTTAGCTCAAACCTGAAAGTAGACGTTTGGAGTTACACGATGATATCAATGTACCACGGGTCGAGGGTGATGATTAGGAAGAGAGTTTCGTCCGGTATATGATCTTCAGAGGAAGAAGGAGCAGAGTCGGTAGGGAGAGAACAAATCAAATCCGCAAACACAAGTGATTTCTTTGATTTGGTCGTAGTGAACTCCAAATCAAACTGTTGGAGGATGAAAATCCACTTCGCTTATTCCCCCCCTAGCAACTACCGTGACATGATATAAGTCATGGGGTTACAGTCAGAAATCACGGTCACCGTGCGTAAAAGAACGTAATGACGAAAACGTTGGACAACCTGGAGTGCAACCAATGCCAACTTCTCGACATGTGTGTAACGCGTTTAAGGATCGAGAATGTTCCGAGACAGTTAGTAAATGACATGTTCATTACCGTCATCATCATCTTGGACTAATACCATAGTGATCGTACTGAAGGCAGCAGCTAAGTAGAGGATGAAATCACGATGGTAATTCGAAGGACGCAATAGCGGAGCGTTGACAAGCAACGTCTTAAGTCTATCAAAACGCTACTGGGAAATATCATCCCAATAGAAAGGGACGTCCTACTTTAAAAGTCGTGTAAATCCTTTGGCTACTTTAGCGTAGTTCGGGATGAAACGACGTAGGAAATTGGATTTCCCTTAGAGACTATGAAGTTGAAGTAATGAGGACGAGGAGGGGAGATTGACAATAGCCTCAACCTTAAGAGGGTCAAGGCGAATTCCATCTTTAGATATGATAAACCCTAAGAGTCTACTGGAGACGACGCAAAAGACACATTTATGCTAGTTGACCCTAATGTTGTAGCATCTACAACGAAGAAAGATTTGACGAAGATGTTCCAGGTGGTCTTTCCATGCAGTTGAATGAGTCGGAAGGTCATCCAGGTATGGTTGAACAATATGCCGAATATCATGAAAAGCATAGGACACAGCGCGCTGGAACATAGCCCCAACATTCTTCAATCCGAATGGGAGTTTCCTATATGCGAACATTCCCCATGGGCAAATAAAAGAGGTCTTGTGTTGATTTGACGGGAGAATGTTAATATGGTTATAGCCAGAGAAACCATCCATAAGGGAGAAAATTTCACTTCCCGCACAATCGTCAATGATTTGATCGATAAACGGAGTGGGATAGTTATCCTTAGGACAGGCCCGATTGATATCGCGATAATCAACACAAACACGAATGGCGCCCTATTTCTTATCCACATGACCTATATTAGAAACCCATTCAGTCAGGGGAATCAGATAAATGAAACCCGCTTTAAGAAGTTTCTCAACTTCAGCCTTGATAGCGGCAGCTTTCCGAGGATGCATAGGACGAAGACACTGGCGGACAGGCTTCACACCTAGATAGGTGGGAATCTCGTGCACCACGATACTAGGGTCGATTCCCTGCATTTCTTCGTAAGATCACGCAAAAACATCGCGAAATTCACAAAAGAGACTAGTGTACACTTGGACTTCCTCTTCTAGGTGCGAATCTCGTGCATCACGATACTAGGGTCGATTCCATGCATTTCTTCATAAGATGACGCAAAAACATCGCGGAATTCATGAAGGAGACTAGTGTACACTTGGACTTCCTCGGAAGAGCAAGGGACTCCCACATGGATGTTCTCGATGATCCCCGGTTTAACAGAGATGTCGATAGGAATCGTTTGAGTAATGTTCCCCAAGTTACCTTCCGAAAAGATTTCATGAGTCAAAATGGGCATTTGAAGTGGCGGAGAAGGAACTTGGGACACGAAGCGCTCAAGATAGTTAGACATGGCCTTGAGGCAAGGCATATACGAGGAACGATGATGCCCATCGCTCCACGGTAGATCCTCGAGAGACATGGTTTCCATGATAGCCTCGTCGGATGGAAACAGTTCTTTCAAATGATCCCGCGAATAAGCATCACCGAGCCAAGGGGATTGAGAACACACATCGAGGGACATGCTCAAAGGAGCATCTTCAAGAGGGGGAAAATCATATGCAACTATTAGCTCACAATAATTGATCTCGATGGGACTAAGCAGCATCGAATCTCCAAACGAATTAACCTGTTCAGGTGAAGGGATGATCCAAGGGTCATCTGACCGAGAGATCATATTAACTTGAACAATATTTGGTGGTGGAAATCAAAAAATACCCATGAGAGCAGGATATTTAAAAAGACCTTGCCCTATGCTGTCAGGGGGATTAGGAATTTGATGCATGTATGGCACATTGTTCTCGGAAGACGAGGTAAATAATGACAACTGATCAATAGTAATAATTTTTCCCTCATGTGGAAACTTCAGAAGTCGAAAGATGGTGGACAGAACGCACAACATAGCGTGAGTCCAACTGCGACCGAGTAGAAGATTGTAGTTTATTTTGGCATCAATGGCTTCTACTTCAACGTTGACAGTCTTTCCTTGCAATGTGATCGGTAAGCTAGCGAGAACACCCAAGGGTTTTGATTCCCTTCCATCGAATGCCTCAAGGGAATTGGGTGATGAATTAAGGGCTGGAGAGCCAATAGCCTTCCAACAAGCAGAGGACATGATGTAGGTAGATGCACCTTCGTCCACTATGGCACTATGGATATTGAGACCGTTAATACCGACTTGTATAACAAGCACAATCTGGTGTGGAATTCAGGGGAAAAATTTCTCTAAATTGAAAGTGAGAAGAATAGAATTGGCAAGATCGATACCACTGATCGCAGATAATGACGCTTTCCATTGAGACAGACAACTCTAGAGGACTTCCAACGCGGACATCGCGGACGGAGCCTGCGCTAAATCCTCAACAATACTGTAATGTTGAGCAACATAGCCATTAGGATTATAGGAAGACTTCCAGAGAACACCTTTAGAAGGTGGCCGTGTAATGGGTTCAGTACTGGGCTTCTCAATCTCAAGGGGACCAGAGGCAGGTGGGGGAGGAGGACCATCAACGACTTCTTTCCCAGCTTCTTGACGTGATCCGGCGTAATCTTTCGACCGAGTGGCGATGGAAACTGGTGCATAACCGTTCATCATGAAAACTTGAGAGGCAAACGACGTAGATGGTGCCGATGGATCGACCATCTAGGTCCGCTGAGATGGGAAAGGTTCTTTAAGGACCGCCAGAGTTACCTTAACACCTTTGAGTAGTTGACTAACCTCGGATCGTCGGGGACAATCCTTAGTGTAGTGATCCTCTTCACAAATCAGGTAGGGATACTTCGGTTTTCGCTATGAACCATCATCAGCACGAGGTTTAGACGATTCCGGTTTTGGGGCATCAAATTTAGCTTTGCCTTTGCCCCTCTTTTTCCCTTTGGAAGTCTTGTCCACAGGATTGGCCTGAACGGCGTTGACCTCTGCAGTTTTACCAGAATCTGGGGAAGCCTGAGGAGCAGAATTATTGGAAGAATTCGATTTATGCTTCCCATTTGAAGACTTACGTGAAGTCTGAGATACAGAACCAATAATGTTGTCGAACGATGGGGTAGCCAGTGCTTTAGAGGTCGCAGGCCGTGGAGCTTCACTCAAGATATCATACAAAGTGCCTGATTGAGAGTGCACTAAATCAAGGTACTGGGCACGAGCGATGGCTTGTTCCTCGGTTACACATGCCCCCATGGCGATATCTTTCGCAATCTGGTTGAAAAAAGAGGTAGTGAACCAATGAGTAAGAATTTGATCAGGAATTTCGAACTTGATCAGGTGACGACGCCGTCTCCATTCATGAATATGGTCTGAGATATGGGTAGCCCGGTCCAGTTTCAAGGATGTTAGGATATGTGTCTCGGCTTCATAACGAACCGGCAACTGGAAATGAGTCAGGAATGCCATAGCAAGAGTGTTGAAATCTTGAAAGATGCCACGAGGCAATTCGATGTACCACTTAACAGAAGCTCCGGTGAGCGTGCGCTGGAAAAGATGAAGTCAGATAGAGTCATCGACCCAAGAATTAGAAGAACACCATAAATGGTATGTCATGACATGTGCTTGGGGGTCTTCTCCAGACTTTCCCTCAAACTTGGGACAATCACCAAGAACCTTCGTTGGGACCGGAGGCCAATAAGGATTATGAAGAATCAGATCATTTGTCAATTTGGACACATCTGGCAACTCCAACGTGGCAAGGAATGGTAATTAAGGGTTAAAAGGCATGATAGGTCCTCGATAAGGACACGTACCCATAGTCCACCTTGGTTGAGTTTAACTCTTCCCCCATGGGTTCTGTCCTTGAGGATTCTGACCATAAGGGGTATAAACCTGATAATCTGGTTGATATGGTGGCTGAGAACCAGGATACGGGGGTTGATAAAAAGGATACTGATTATGAGTATATGTGGGTCCCGATTGAGCAGCATGGGGATTTTGCTGTGGAGTATAAGTATAGCCTAGCTGTTGAGGGTAATACGCAGAACCTTAAGGCGGGTTGTAAACCGGTCGATATTGACCTTGAGGGTGATAACCGCCTTGGGGTCAAATGGGTTGCTGGTAAGTGGGGCCCTGCTGAGCCAGATAAGTCGGGCGCACAGGTGGATTCGGCTGTGGTACAGAATAAAGCGGCGGCTGAGCAGGGTTGACAGGTTGCGCAGGTTGTCCTTGTTGAACATGTTGACCTGGCTGATGAGGGTCACCAGGTTGCCCCCGCTGAGCAGGTTGGCCTGATGGTTGGGGTGGGCCAGGCTGCGTCTGATAACCAGGTTGACCTGTGGCAGGACCATAAGATGGCCCTGACTGTGCAACTTTTTGACCAACCGGAAGATATGGCTGCTGATGTTGCACCAATGGTTGAGATGGATGGATTTTTCCCCTAGGACCGTATGAAGATCCAGGCTGATATACCAGTTGCCCGGTTGGTCCTTGAGGTTTTCTTGGTTGGACCAGAGGCTGAGGCTGTAAAGGTTGACCTTGAGGATTGTGAGGCTGCCCTTGCGGGCCATAAAACAATCCCTGCTAGATCGTAGGTTGTACCTATAAGGGTTGTCCTTGTGGATCGTACTCATACCCTTGCTGGGCCGAAGGTTTTCCCTGAAAGGGTTGTCCTTATGGGTCGAAAGCATACCTTTGATAAGCCGAAGGTTGTCCTTGAAAGGGTTGTCCTTGTTGGTTAGAGGGTTGCACATGAAAGGTAGGTATAAAACCAGGGAGGAACTGATAAGCCTCGGGAGCAGGCAAGTAGATGGGGTTCCCGTGCTCATCATGTTGGAACGGAAGTGAATAAATCAGGGTACCATCTACCCCATAATGAGAAAAATAGGACTGATAAGGGTCCTGAGGGGACTGATAAATCTGGGAGTTTTGTTGTTGAACAGACAACCGATACTCCTCCAGCGAAAGGCCATGAGGGATTGCCATGGCAATCGAAGTCTCTACCGAAGTTGAAACTCCTGATGGTTGAACAGTGAGAGTTAGTGTCGATGAAGCCACACAGACAGTAGGCCTAGTGGGGACAGATGTAACCAAGGGTGCCGACGAGACAGGTGTCGTTGGCAACATCCCTAATGATGGAAGAACCAGCCCCCTTGATGGAGTTGATGTTGTCGTTGAGGCAATACCGGCTATGATCTGACCTAAAGACCTATATCCAGCTAGAAGCGAGATCGATGGTGAAGATTGAGTAGGATCAGTTTGGACATCTTCTGGGAAAAGTTGGTATCCTTCATCAGAAACTGGTATGCCCTCACTGCCGTTAGGACCAGACGAGTCCATGTCTAGATTCGCCGTAAGATCTTGCAAAAGAGTACGGGGGCTAGGAGGTATGACAACAGCCAAAAACGGTGATCCCGATGTAAGAGGGGAAAAATGTTCCCTGACCCCAAACCCAAACCAAGCGTTGGAAAGAGGCCAATGAAACTCAACTGGTTCCCCGAAGGGATACTCAAACAGGATGATAGGCTGCTCAAGCTCGACAGAGACAGAGACCTGAGAAGTTTCAGATGAATCGTCCGTGTAAGAACTACCAGTAGACGAAACTCACGGTTCCGCTACTGTTGGAGAGGTAAATCCACTCTACGGACAGAGGCGATCCCTACTAGCCAAAATCGATTCTAGCAACAATCAGACATGCAGTGATGCAGGTCTCTAGTTACAAAAACGACAAAACATAACAAGTTGCCTACCTCAGGTCCTACGCAATGGTCGTTGAAGAAAGGATGACGCTTCCCATCCTCCGCTTTGGCAGATCACGATCCTTCCGCTTAACACGTCCGAACACCTACACACATGCGAAGAAACAAAATGATACACAACATATAATCTAAATCTTGTAACCATACATCAGTCAGAGAGGATGTAATTCATTGCATTAAAAACAAAGACACATGAATGAAACCATAATCAAAGTCGTTTATCATTAATAATAACAAAGAAAGATACAACCCAAGTCTCTGACGCTGGATCTTCCTTGGGCAGGTCGAAAACGAAGCACGTCTCGATGAAGCTCGTCGGGAATGAGACAAAGCTCTCTCTCTTCGGCTTGGCTCTCAAAGGCTGTCTGGTCATAGTCTCCTTGCTATAGATTCAACTCTTGCTTCTATCTTGCTAAGGGAAAATGGCAAGCTTATATAGATGGTGAAAGGGGAGTTGGGATCCCTACAATTGTGGGATTGGCCCTATCCTCAAGGAAGCTTCCATGATAGGTGGAAAACCACCTCGCATACATGGAGATCTGGAGCCAAACCTCCCAACTCATTTTAGAGACTCGTTCAAGAGTTGGTTGGAATCAAACTTCCACCATTTATTAAAAAAAAACAATCCTTATTAAGCTTGGCGCGGGAAATACACTAGGACAAAGCGTCAGTTGGCGTGCTCTCTTTGGTGGAATTTTCCCCATTGGCGCGAGGGCTGAACTGGCTAGTCACGCCAAGGCCAAAAGATCAGTTTTTAGGGTTTTTCCAAGGAAAATTTCTTCAGAGGAATGATTGTCCTTGTCAAGGGGGATGCCATGAAAGTGGTTTCAGGTTATGTCACTGCTCACAGGTCACGGAAAAGGCCCTCCAATGTGCGGGACGGGGGATTGTAGGGACGGTGACAAATTACTATGTAACAGATGCTCCGTAAAGCATGAGGCCCGAAAGAGAGAGAGGGGTGAAATGCTTTACGAGAATGTGCGCAACTGAAAACACGACGTTGGAAAACCTGCATAGTCAAATACAACTGATATCTCAAATACATGATACGTTGTATGGGAACAACCATCCATAACAGAGAATACAACAATCAGGATCCAAGGTATGGACGCAACCATCCAGAAAGGATTAATAACCAGACTCAGGTATGGTCGCAACCATCCAATCAATGAGTCACGTAATCAATCATGATAATCCACAAAATCCGTAGCCTGGATTCCATCAGACAAAACCCAAGGTCTTGCGCTCCATCTCGACCCGTACAGAGTAAAAGTCCTAGCATGTGAATATGTGAGCTGAAGTCGAACATGCAAGAACATCATCTAATTACCAGCCAATAATGAAAGCCGTTAACAGATGCGAGAGGAACCGCCAATAATGACGATGGCCCTCAAGGTACTATAGGTAAAATCCACGGAATGTGAATAGTGAGCTGGCGTCGAACACCCGCAGAATCATTCGGTCGAAGGCCAATGATGAAAACCTTGCGTCGAATGCGAAGAACCTGCCATTGAGGCATGCAGGCTCCAAGATACCAGAAGGGAGTCTCTAGATCAACTTCCTAGATAATGAGCTGAAGTGGACAGGAAGTGACCTTGATCGAAGGTGGGCCATAGTGTTTCCCACATCATCGATGCCAGACAGAGGAACATAATGTTTGTGAACCAGGATAAGTAGAGAATCAGAGGAGGGTTGAAAATGCAGAGGTCAACTTCTCTTGAACATATCGGCGACACGACACTAGATTTGGCAGTATTTGTCATCCAAAGATCTGAGGTCATGATGACGAGGCAAAGAGCAGATGAGAGGTCAAAAAGGATAACCCAAACCCATGGAGGCAAGCAAATAGCGAGATGAGATGTCCCTAACCCGACACGAATGCAAACAAGTGCCATGTTCAAGAGCGACATACTGTCGACACGACAATGATACTGGTTTCATTTTTCCCCACCATTTCTGGCGAGTACCCCAATTATTTTTGAGAACAAGCTTGAAGGGGATAACATATGCTTGTGATATAAGTTTTTCCTTCAGACAAATCCAACCTAGTACATTTAACGAGCCCTAGGAAGGAGGAATTCGAGTATCTTCATTTCGACGGAATCCGATGTCATCAAGTTTTAATGAGTCTGACAAGGGAAGAACTTGGCGTCTTTTCATGTTTAGAGAGTTTGAAAAGACAGCGGAAAAGTAAACTCCAACAGTCCCTTTTCGTAGATAGTTCCTTAGATGCAAAAAGGTAGAAAACTACGTATGAGAAAACCTCTTAGTCGCGATAGGCTAGGGTATTCATTTTTCGTAAATAATCTATCCCAGCCCGAAAAAGGAGTAAACGTATACTGGGTAGATGTCGTTTCGCAACCAGTTTAACAAGATCAAAACAACAAGTGACTCAGAAATATTTTCATGTTTAGATAGTCAGAAAAGAGCTGAAAGATGACTCCAGTAGTGACTTTTTCGTGTTTTTACCGAGTCCGAAAAAGTATAAAATGCAACTCGTATCGTCGTCCTAGTCGTGTGAAAACTTGTTGCTGCACAAGAAAGCAAGCGTAAAACCCATTTTTTGACAAAATAATAGAAAAATAAGCTTCAAAACCTGATTTGATCTTGAAAAGTTATAAATATGCCAAAAATAGTAAAAACATATTCACTTTTACTTTTTACCTCTTGTGGAGAGCAACAGTGAGTTTTTCCTGTGCGAACTTGTGGCAACGATTATGGACGATCCAATGCATCACTTCAGTTCTCGTCTTTCCCAGGTAAGAGGCACTCCCCTTAGCTTTTTTTTAATCCATTTTTTGTAGAATTCCTCTGTGATTTTGGATCCCTGAGGGGAAATTTGAAATTTTAGGGCTCACCCAATTGGCGCGGGTATCGGGCACGGACCTGCGCCAATGGGCTCCTTTTTGCAAAGGGGTTGCGCCAATTGGTGCGACTGTCAGCAAAACAGTCGCGCCAATGGCGCAACCTAAATTTCCACTTAAATTTTACAAAATATGAACCAATCAATTGGATTTTTGAGTGTTCAATGGATCTAATAATGTGTTTATGACCATTTTGGTGCAGATACATAGTCACAATGGTGATAGAATGGAAATAAAGGGAACATAGTGAAGAATATGAAATGACCATGGAGAACGAGGCATGTATGAACACTCTCTGGGATTGCGACTTGAAAAAATTCTTCATGACACCATGTCTCAGGGCACAACCTGAGTTGTTGCAGTACTTAATCAGTATTTGGGACGAAAACGAAGAGAAGTTTAGGCTTCAAGACCAAGTGTTGGAGCTCGAAGTATCCGACGTTTATTTCATAATTAGATTGTCTCGGAGAGGTCTAGTTCCGATTTTGACAGGTACTAGGCCATCTGGTGATAAAATGGAAATGGTGATGGAAAGAGTGTGCCCAGGGGCATTAATAGGATCAGGCAGTGGGAAGGTTGATATCCACACCTTCCCTGATCTAGCACTGAGAGTGGTGCTCCATACCATTACGCAGGCTACGGGGTCGCAAGCACTGCATGAGGCTACTAAAACACAACTCCTCTTAGCATCTGAATGCATGAACCTGACATTATTCGATTGGGCCACTGCCGTAAAAATGAACATCAAACAACAGTTGACAAAGTGTAAGAAGGCCAAACTGAAGTAGTTTGGGTATGGATCTATCCTGGTATCGTTCATCCTCAAATAGTTACCAATCTTCCAGGGCCAGGGGGCGATATTTGTCGAGCCACCATTGAGGGAGCCATGGATGGCTCGATGCGAAGCACTCATGCCCATATCAGGAGGGGGACAACAAATGTCATGGAGGTCCGAGTTCTTTGTATGGCTTCGGCGACAGCTGATCGTCATAGAGGACTGGCCCTGGGCCGGTACTGACTTCATGGGAGACCCAGATCTTCCACTCCCGTAGGGAGAAGACTGGGACAAGGAGCTGGGTAAGACTCTTTTTGATTTTTAGTATATTATGATTTTTTGTTTTGTTTGGATATACATGTATGTCTTAACAAACAATCATATGTGTATGCAGATGTTGGCCCAGAGAGGCCTGCTGGGATGTCGCCCATCGCACGGAGGACCCTGCTTGCCTATGACCCTGAAGGTGAGGGTGGCGAGGGGAGTGAGCTAGTCTAGAACTTGGAGGGAATCGCCCGTGGGATCCTAGATTATGCTCGACTAGCAGATGTCCCATTGGCTTATCAGAGGCACACCGTGGGGGTGCCTAGTCGCCTTCATCGTTTACTGAGGCGATTGGTGCGGGCAGTGACATGCTACCATGAGCACCATGCTGATTAGTCATCTAGGCTCTTTATTTTCACATTTTTGAGTGACATGTTGTGTCCGGCTATTATTAAAATAGACATGTATATTTTTTGAATTTTATGCGTTGTACACAAACTGCAAACATTTCCACACACACACACACACACACACACATATATATTTCTGGATGGATTTTTTTACATATGATGATGTTTTTTACAAGTTGCGTAAATGTCTATCTAAAACCATATTAGCTACTGCATCTGTTAATGCATTCATGTGTCTAGGTATATGTTGATATGTAATGTAATCAAAATTTCTTTCCAGTAAACGAATACGTAGATATAGTCGTAAAATGGATGAGTTTCTAACTGAATAATGACCATTGAGTTGTAACACTACAAGCTGTGAGTCCAGATACACAAGTAATGCACGAATACCAAGGTTAATAGCCTCGCTTAATAATTCCAAAATGACACTATATTCCACGACATTATTTATGGTAGGCCCTATACAAACACCTTGTAATTTGATTAACTCACCAGCAGGATCATAGATTACCCAGGCTGCCGAGGACAGATTCCTGGTACTGCGGGAGGCACCATCCGCGAAACTGACAAAAGGAGTAATAGACATCTGCACAATCAGGAAGACCCAATCAGCAGAAAGACGCTTACAAAGCACACCACACCACACATGCACAAAAAATGAAATCAGTCACTTTATGTACACACACCACACAAGAGTAATTCAAGCATAGTACTTCTAGAGGTACAACCCATTTCTAGGCTGTGCCAGAGGAATACCTTCATAGTTTATTAGCTCATAGGCCCCATTTTTTAATACTTGTTTGACGATATAGGGTCCATGCCACATGGGATAGAATTTTCCCGCTCCAAGTTTATCGTGTGCTTGGTTGTATAAGAGGAAGAGGTCCCCTTCAATGAAAGAACATGGAGAAACCGATTGATCAAAATGGGCTTTAACCCGCTTTTTCTGTGCCTCAATGACTAAAGCAGCTAAGCGGCGTGTTTTGTCCACTCATTCCAGATATAGGAGACGTTCTTCCTCCGGGGAAGTGTCGGGAAATAATTCCACAACTAACATCAGCGAAGGGATCTTGCATTCAACTGGGAGAGTCGCTTCCAGACCATACACCAGCTGGAAAGGTGTAAATCTGGTTGCGCTCTTTACAGACGTTCGGTAGGCCCAGAGAGCTGAGAACAATTGGAGATTCCAATTGGATTTGTGAATACCAATCATTCGTTGAAGCATCGTGACAAGTACCTTGTTCACAGCCTCAACTTGGCCATTCGCCTGAGGGTAGTATGGCGCTGAGCTGTCATGACGTAAGCCCAACTTCGATGTCAGCTCTACCATCATGTAATCCCGAAAATGAGTGCCATGATCGATGACAATGGCTTGAGGAACTACAAAACACGTAATTACATGGTTGAAAATGAATTTAGCGGCTATCTTACCGTCGGCAGCTAATGTAGGCATCGCCTTGGCCCACTTAGTGAAGTAGTCCACCACAACGATTATATAAGCATTCCCCCAGCGGAGTGAGGGTTACATGTCATAAAATATATGCCCCATTTAGTGAAAGGGCCTACGGTAATGACAGGATGCAAAGGTAGGGGTGGTGCACGCATCTTGCGCTGAAAGACCTGGCACGCATGACATTTTCGAACTGCAACAATACAGTCCTTGAATATAGACGGCAAGAAGTAACCCACACGTAGAATCTTCTGGGTGGTAGCATAACCGGACATGTGACCGCCACAGGCGTCACTGTGACAGTCATTCAGGACTTTCTCAGCCTCTTCCAGCGTCAAGCATGAACGGAGCACAGAATCAACTCCAACATGATACAAGGTATCTATGACAATGCGATATGGTTGAGATTGATGTCGAACGTGATGATAGTCGGGAGGATGTATTAATGGAGCGTTGACAAGCAACGTTTTAAGTTTATCGAAGGATTCTTGAGCATTCTCGTCCCAATGGAAAGGAACGTCCTGTTTCAAAAGTCACGTAAACCCCTTCGCTACTTCTGCATATTTTGGAATAAAGCGACGTAAGAAGTTGGCTTTCCCCTGAAGACTCTGCAGTTGATGCAATGAGGATGGGGATGGGAGGTTAACGATGGCCTCGACCTTGAGGGGGTTAAGGCGAATTTCATATTTGGAGATGATGAATCCCAAAAGATGACCAGAATCTACCCAGAAGATGCACTTGTGAGGGTTGAGCCTTATATTGTAACGTCTGCAGCGGAGAAAAATCTGGCGGAGGTGTTCAGGATGGTCCTCATGCCGAGCCGAATGGACCGGAAAATCGTCCAGATACAGCTGAACAATGTGACGTATGTCATGAAAATCATAGGACATAGCGTGCTGGAAGGTGGCTCCAACGTTTTTTAAGCTGAACAGGAGCTTCTTGTAAGCAAAAGTACCCCACGGACAGATAAAGGCAGTCTTATGTTGATCAGCGGGTAAAATATTAATTTTATTGTAACTCGAGAAGCCGTCCATGAGGGAGTAAATTTCACTCCCCGCGTAGTCATCGATGATCTGGTCCATAAACGGAGTGGGATAATTGTCCTTAGGATAGTCTCGATTGATGTATCGGTAGTCAACACAGACCCGTATAGTGCCCTGCTTCTTATCTACAGGGACAATATTAGAAACCCATTCTGTGAGTGGAATTGGGTATATGAAGCCCGCGTTAAGAAGTTTTTCAACTTCTGCCTTTATAGCTACAGCTTTTCGGGGATGCACTGGGTGGAGACGCTGACGCACGGGTTTCGCACCTGGATAGGTGGGAATTTCATGCACGACTATACTGGGATCAATCCCAGGCATATCTTCATAAGACCATGAGAAAACATCTCTGAATTCATGAAAAAGGTTCATGTATACTTGAATCTCTTCGGGCAAACAAGTAACTCCCATGTGAATTTTCTCGACTATCCCCAGTTTGACGAAGATTTCGATGGTCATGGTTTGCATGATGTTACTCAGATTTCCCTTCGAAAGAACCTCATGAGTCAATATCGGTGTTTGAAGAGGCAGAGTGGGAACCTAAGATGCGAAGCGCTCTAGACAAATAGACATTTCCCCCAGGCGGGGCATGAACGAGGAACGATGATGGCCATCGCTCCATGGTAGATCTTCAAGAGACATCGTTTCAACGATAGCTTCATCAGAGGGGAAGACTTCTCTTAAAGGATCGGGCGAATCTGTATCGCCGAGCCAAGGGGATTGAGAATATACATCTAGAGCCATGCTCGGACGAGCATGTTCAGAAGGAGGAGGATCTGATGCAGTGATGACCTCGCAGTAATTGATATCAACTGGAGTTAAAGGCATCGATTCTCCAAAAAAGGTCACCTGTTCAGGCGAAGGGATGATCCAAGGGTCATATGACCTAGAGATCATGTTAACTTGAATGGTGTGCAGTGGTGGCGCAGGAAAAATACCCATGAGGATGGGATCCTTGAAAAGACCGGGTCCTACACTGTTGGGGGGATTGGGGATCTGATCCACATAAGGTACGTTGTTTTCAGAGGATGAGGTGAAGAAAGACAACTGATCGATAGTGATAATTTTTCCCTCATGAGGAAACTTCAGAAGCTGGAAGAGGGTGGATGAAACGCATAGCATGACCAAGAAGAAGATTGTACTTGAGCTTGGCATCAAACACTTTACTTCTACGTTGACTATCTTACCTTGTAACGTAATCGGTAAACTCTCGAGAACACCCAGGGGTTTTGATTCCCGACCATCAAATGCCTCTAGGGCATTGGGAGATGAAGTAAGAGTTGGAGAGATAATGGCCTTCCAACACGTAGATGACATAACACAGGTGGAAGCACCTTCATCCACAATAACTCTATGGATGTTGAGGCCGTTGATACCGACTTGTATAATGAGAGTAATTTGATGCGGAAGTCGGGGGACAAAATTTTCCAGGTCGTAGGTGAGAAGACTAGAATCGACAGGATCAATACCACCGATTGTGGATAACAGAGCTTTCCGTTTCGATGGGCAACTTTGAAGCACTTCCAACGCAGACATTGTGGAAGGTGCCTGTGCCAAATCCTCAACAATGATGTAGTGCTGAGCAGCACGGGCGTTTGGATTATAGGAATATTTTCGTAGAACACCTTTAGAAGGTGGCCTTACAACGGGTTCAGTGCTGGGTTTCTCAATTTCTAAAGGACCAGAGACAGGTGGGGGAGGTGGGCCATCAATGACTTCCTTCCCAGCTCCCTGGCGTGATCCAGCATCATCCTTCAAGCACGTAGCAATCGAAACAGGTGCAACACCATGCATCATAAAAACTTGGGACCCAAATGGTGCATATGGTGATGGATGCTCAACCATCTGGGTCTACTGAGACGATAATGGTTCTTTGAGAACTACCAGAGTCCCTTTGGAGCCTTTCAGAAGTTGACCAACCTCAGATCGTTGGGGACAATCTTTGGTATAATGATCTCCTTCATAGATAAGGCAGGGGTACTTCAATTCGCGTTGGGAACCATCGTCAGCACGAGGTTTAGAAGACTCTGGTTTCGGGGCATCGGGTTTGGATTTTCCTTTGCCCTTCTTCTTCCCTTTGGAGGCCTTTTCCGCTGGATTGGCCTAAACGACATTGACCTCCGCAGTCTTACCAGAATCTGGAGGGGCGGGGAGAGCAGAATTATTGGAAGAATTCAACTTCTGCTTCCCATTAGAGGACTTCCGAGAAGTTTGAGAAACAGAACTAATAACACCGTCCATCAATGGGGTAGCTGGTGCTTTAGAGGTCCCTGGCCACGGGGCATCAGTCAAGATATCATATAGCGTGCCAGATTGAGAGTACTCCAAATCAAGGTACTGGGCAGGAGCGATGGCTTGTTCTTCAGTCACACATGCCCCCATAGAAATATCTTGAGCGATCTTGTTAATGAAGGAGGTAGTGAACCAATGAGTTAGCAGTGGATCAGGTATATCAAACTTGATCAGTCTACGATGATGTCGCCACTCATGAATATGGTCAAATATGTGGGTGGCTTTATCCTGCTTAAGAGAAGTCAGGAGATGCATCCTGGCTTCGTAACAAACCGGTAACTGGAAATATGTCAGAAAAGCCATAACTAATGTATTGAAGTCTTGAAAGATACCGTGGGGTAGTTCTATATACCACTTAGCGGCAGCATCGGTAAGAGTGTGCTGGAAAATACGCAGACGAATTGAATCATCCACCCAAGGGTTCGAAGAACACCACAGATGGTAGGTCATGACATGAGCTTGGGGTTCCTCTCCAGCTTTACCTTCAAATTTAGGATAGTCACCAGGCACCTTGGTGGGAACCAGAGGCCAATAAGGATTGTGAAGAATCGGATCATTGGTCAATTTAGATACGTCCGAAAATTCCAACGTGGTAAGGAAAGGTAAATAAGGATTGAAAGGCATACCAGGCCCTCGATAAGGACTTGTACCCATACTTTACCCTGGTTGAGCATAAATTTTCCCCCATTGATTCTGTCCTAGAGGATTCTGACCATAGGGGGTATAAGCCATATAATTGGGCTGATACGGCTGCTGATAAACAGTGTAAGGGGGTTGATAACCAAGGTACTAGCCCTGATTATATGTAGGCCCTGTTTGAGCAGTGTATGGATTTGACTGCTGAGTATAGGTATAGCCTGGTTGTTGAAGGTAATAACCAGAACCTTGGGGCGGGTTGTAAACTGGTTGAGATTGACCTTGAACGTAATAACCGCCTTGGGGTCGAGTGAGCTGTTGGTAAGTGGGGCCCTGCTGAGCGTGATGAGTTGGGCACACAAGAGGATTCAGCTGCGGCATGGAATAAATGGGCTGTTGAGCAGGGTTGACTGGATGTGCAGGTTGGCCTGGTTGAACAGATTAACCTGGCTGAGCAGGCTGCCCTGGTTGAACAGGTTGACCCGGGTGAACAGGTTGTCCTGGTTGAACAGGTTGACCTGGCTGATAAAGGACACCAGGTTGGCCCGGCTGAGCCGGTTGGCCTGATGGTGGGATGGGGCCAGGTTGTGCCTGATAACCAGGTTGACCTGTGGCAGGACCATAAGATGGTATCGGTTGTGCAACATTCAGACTGATGGGAAACTAAGGTTGCTAAGGTTGCACCATAGGTTGGGAAGGGTGGATTTACCCCCCAGGCCCGTACAACAGTCCAGGTTGAAACCCTGGTTGGCCTGTGGGTTCTTGATGTTGCCTTGGTTGGACCACAGAGTGAGGCTATAAAGGTTGACCTTGAGGGTTGTAGGACTGCCCTTGAAGACCATACAACAACCCCTGCTGGCCCGAAGGTTGGCCCTGTAAGGGTTGTCCTTGCGGGTCATACAGATAACCAGGCTTGCCTGAAGGTTGGCCCTGGAAGGGTTGTGCCTGCGGGTTAGGAGGTTGCCCAGCCTGGGCAGACATAAAACCTTGAACATACTGATAAGCCTTTGAAGAAGGAAAACATAGAGGGTTTCCCTGCTCGTCGTATTGATATGGAAAAACGTAAATATGGGTGCCATCCGGTCCATAATGGGAAAAATAAGGACGGTTGGGATCTTAGGAGGACTGACCAACCTCAGAGTTCGATGGCTGTAAAGACAACCAATACTCCTCAGGAGACATATTCTCCGAAATCGCAGATGCGATGTAGACGTATTCAGGAAGTGATGCGATCCTGATGGACTGAGTAGTAGCAACGGGTGTAGATGCAGCTATGCAGACGGTAGGCCTAACAGGTACTGATGTGACCTGAGGAGATGATGTAAGAGGTGTCGATCGGGACATCCCTAACGAAGGAATAACTAGCCTCATGGACAGAATCGATACTCCCATGGAAGCCACAACGGCCACTATCTGACTTAAGGATCTATATCTTGCTGGAAGCGAAGGACCAGGCGAAGACATAACATAAGACTCGGGATTTTTATCTGGAAAAAGCTAGTAACATTCACCAGATGTAGGAATTTCCTCACTAGGAGAAGGACTGGGTGAGTCCATATTTGACCCTGCCACAAGATCTTCCAAAAGATGGCGACTACTAGGAGGTATAACAACAGCTAAAAAAGGCGAACCCGATGTAAGACGAGGAAAATATTCCCCTACTCCAAATCCAAACCAAGCGTTGGCTAAGAGCCAATTGAACTCAACTGGTCCTCCAAAGGGAAGCTCAGATAGAACCGGTCCCCCGTTGGGAAACTCAGAGACAGTAGGCTACTGAGGTTCAGCAGAGGACTGAGAGACCTCTGACGAATCATCTGTTTAAGGACTACCAATAGACGAAACTGAGGGTTCCGCCACTGTGGCAGTAACTAAAAGAGGAAGAGATCAAAACAAAAGCACACGGGCTAAATCCAAGGCAAACAATCAAACGACCAACAAACAATCTCTAAAAGGGCATGTGATTGTAGGTGATTAATTTTACCACATTGAAACTTGAAATTTTTACCATTTCATGTTTTAAGAGTCGAGAAACGAGTAAAAGGTGACTCTATCTCTTTCAATTTGAAAACAAGTGTGAAAGGACAAGTGCTTGATGATCCTTTCAAATTTAATGAGTCAGAAAAGATCGAAATGACTACTCTAAAACTCTAGGCAAAAGGGTGTACCAGATATTCGTGAACTACAATATACACCTTGGTTAAAAAATGAAAGAGAAATCAACCAAGGACTTTACGTACGTTCAGGAAATCTCCCCGAATGTTGTGTTCGGTGTATCACGGGTATAAGGCAGCAGACTCAGCTTCCTACGGATAAAGGATAGCAACCTACTGGGGTCTCCCTTTATATACGCGACGGTACGGGGAGCACAAGTCCGTACTAGTGCTGTCTAAAGCCAAGAGGCGAACAACAGAGACTAGGTTTAACGACGCCGGAACACGTCACTAGTTTAGACCTCTAAATATTTCGTTAATGTTTCAATGTTGCCTTAAGGTAAATTGAATAAATTTTAGAGTTGATCTTCAATTATGTTTCAATTTCAGGCCCTACCAAATGTTATGTCTCAAAAATCGTCTAAATGCACACTACATGCCACTACAAATCACTTTGTTCAATGAATAGCTAACTACGGGAAGGTTGAGACCTTTTCAAACAATAACAAAATGATCAAAAGACAACTGCAACTGTCTCTAATGCATGCTAATGAAACTAAAAGCTTTTCCTTTAGAGTTATATAACACTAATAATGCAGAAAAGTTTTCAATTTTCACTAACTTATCAAAAACAAAAAGAATTGTTGTTGTTGTTTTTTTTAATATGTTTTAGAGCAAAATGCACCAAATGAAATGAAAAATAATAAGAGACCAATTTGAGAAATGGTAATGCAAGCAAGTTCACTCAACACACAATCAGACCTCAAACTGATGGAGAAATCCTTCAAATCAAAGAGGAATCCCAACAAAAACTCATAGAACCGTGTGATCTAGGCTCGAAATGAGACAAAGTGAAACTTGAATGAGAAAAAGAGAAATCACTCAAATAACAAAATGATATGACAAAAACCAACCAAACGAATGCAAGGAAGAAAAAACGAAGTTGACTGAACAAGCGAAAACCAAAAAATCCTACGGGAGGCTCAGGACACAATAGCACCTAGATGCCCTAGGGCTAGAATGTAAAACTGAAGGTAGAGGGCAAACAACCGGAGGATGAAAGTCAAACACAGTCAACAAGGACTTCAAGGCACTCAGACAGTCGGGAAAACAACACCAAAACCAAAATCAAACTCAAGAGGCTCAGAAACAAGTAAACCCTAGCACCAAATAGGGTTTGCGTGACTGTTTGGCTACATCTAGCGCCAAAACAGGGTTGGCACGGGCGCCTAACTAGCAACAAGCGCCAACTGGTGCAACTGTCAGGCTAAAAAGCGCGCCAATCGAGTTTACTAATGATAGAAATGAAAAAGAGGAAGCAAAGAGTAGATCAGGCATGGTGGGAGCTGAACAGAGGTTCTACACCAGAAAGAGATAGACCAGAAGAGCAAATCAAGCAGACAAAAGCCAAAAGCAACCGAAAGAGACAAGACAAACTCCAATCAAATCCTCAGCAAAGTCGTCAGTTTGTTGGAGAGGTATATCCCCTCTGCAGATAGAGGCGATCCCTACTAGCCCAGATCGGGTCTAGCAGCAATCAGACACGCAGTGACACATGTCTCTAGTTACAAAAACGACAAAACATAACAAGTTGCCTACCTCAGGTCTTACACAATGGTCGTTGAAGAAAGGATGACGCTTCCCGTCCTCCGCTTTGGAAAATCATGATCCTTCCACTTAACACATCCAAACACCTACACACATGCGAAGAAACACAACGATACACAGCATAGAATCTAAATCTTGTAACCATACATCAGTCAAAGAGGATGTAATTCATTGCATAAAAAAAAAAGACACATGAATGAAACCATAATCAAAGTCGTTTATCATTAATAATAACAAAGAAAGATACAACCTAAGGCTCTGACGCTGGATCTTCCTTCAGCAGGTCGACAGCGGAGCACGTCTCGATGAAGCTCATTGGGAATGAGACAAAGCTCTCTCTCTTTGGCTTGGCTCTCAAAGGCTGTCTGGCGATAGTCTCCTTGCTACAGATTCAGCTCTTGCTTCTAGCTTGCTAAGGGAAAATGGCAAGCTTATATAGATTGTGGAAGGGGAGTTGGGATCCCTACAATTGTGGGATTTGCCCTATCCTCAAGGAAGCTTCCATGATAGGTGGAAAACCACCTCCCATACATGGAGATCCGGAGCCAAACCTCCAAATTCATTTTAGAGACTCGTTTAGGAGTTGGTTGGAATCAAACTTCCGCCATTTATTTTTAAAAAACAATCCTTATTAAGCTTTGCATGAGCAATACACTGGGACAGAGCACCAATTGGCGCGCCCTCTTTGGTGGATTTTCCCCATTAGCGCGAGGGCTGAACTAGCTAGTCGCGCCAAGGTCAAAAGATTTAGGGTTTTTCCAAGGAAACTATCTTCATAGAAATGATTGTCCTTGTCAAGGGGGATGCCATGAAAGTGGTTTCAGGTTATGTCACTGCTCACAGGTCACGGAAAAGGCCCTCCAATGTGCGGGATGGGGGATTGCAGGGACGGTGACAAATTAATCTGTAATAGCCACTGTGACTGTAGCACACAAAAAGAAGGGGGAAAGAGGATAAAAAAGAGGACTCTTGGATCAAAACCAAGGCAAACAAAAACATGCCAGGTAATCAAAACTTTAAAGGGCATGTAATCGTGGACAATTTATTTTACCAAATTGAAACCAAACATTTGCTGTTTCATGTTTTAAGAGTCGAGAAATAGTCAAAGATGACTCTAGTATCTTTTAGTTTGAAACGAACGCGAAAGGACAAGTGCTCGATAATATTTTCAAATTTATGGAGTCAGTAAAGATCGAAAATTACTGCTCAGGTAGTCTAGGAAGAAGGGTGTACCAGGTTTCCGTGATCTGCCATATACACCTTGGTTATTAAATGAAAGAGAAATCAACCAAGGACTTGACATACGTGCAGGTAGTCTCCCCGAATGCTGTGTCCGGTGTATCACGGTTACAAGGCGGCAGACTCGGCTTCCTATGAATAAAAGGATTGCAAACTAGAGGGGTCTCCCTTTATATACTCGACGGTACATGGAGCACAAGTCCGAACTAGAGCTGTTTGAAGCCAGATGGCGAGTGACAGCTGCTAGGTTTAAAGATGCCGGAACACGTCTCTAACTTAGACCACTAAATATTGCATTAAGTTTCAATGTTGCCTTAGGTTAATTGAGACAGATGTTAAAGTTGATCTTCGATTTCTGTTTCAATTCCAAGGTCCTAACGAATGTTGAATCTCACGAATCCCTAAATGCAACCTACATGCCATAAAATACCATTTCGTTCAATGAAAAGCTATCTACAAGAGAGTTAAGAGCTTCCAAGTGATAGCAACCATATGAACATACAAAAACATCCACTACTGAATCTGATGCAAGCTAATGAAACTGAAAACTCTTTCCTAAAATTATATAATGCTATAAATGTGAAATATTTTCAAATTTTCACTATGCTAATCAAGAATGCAAAAGTTTTTTTTTTTTTGGGTGTATTTTTCAATATATCAGAGCAAGTGCACCAAATGATATGAAAAATGAATCAAAACACCAGTTTGAGAATGAGAGCTAAAACAAAAGAATTTCACTCAACTCAAAACAAGTCCAGCAAGACTCAAACCAATGACGAAATCCCTCAAATCAAAGAAAGATCTTAAAAGCGACCCAAACAAGCCATGTAATCTAGGGTTGGAGTGACGAGAGAAAAACTGAATGAAGGAGAGGACAATAACTCAATTAACGCAATCACTCAAATGGATCTAAGAAGTTGAATGCAGAGAAGCAGAAATTAAGTTGACTGGGAAACCAAGGACCCAAGACTCCCACGGGAGGTTCAGTAGGCCGAAGCACCTAGAAAAGCTAGGGCTGAAAAGAAAAACTGAGAGAAGAGGGCAAACAACCGAAGGATAAGGGATATTCTCAGTAAAAAACAAACCCAAAGCATTGAAATCAAGTTAAGAAAACACCCAGAGATACCAAGATAGACCAAAAAATCCAAAACAGAATAAGCCCTAGCACCTACATGAGTTGGCGTGACTGTCTGGCTGTAATCCGCGCCAGGTAGGGGATGGCGCGAATGATAAACTGGCAACTAGTGCCAGCTGGCGCGACTGTCAAGATGGAACCCGCGCCAATCAAGCCAACCTTTGAAAGATGTAAATTTTGGAAAAACAGAGGTCAAATTGATCCTCTGGGGCTGAACAGGGGTCTTAGACTCAGCAAAAATAATCAGAAAAGCAAGCTAAGAAATCACAAACTAGGAAGATGACCTAAAGGATGAAATACAAACTCACACTGATCCCTAGTGGAGTCGCCAATTTTTTGGAGAGGTAAATCCCCTCTGCAGACAGAGGTGATCCCACTAGTCCAAGAGTGGGTCTAGCAACAAACAAAACACGCTATGATATCGAATCTTAGTTACAAAAGATAAAGCTACAATGGATAGCCTACCTCAAGTCCTACACTATTGTTGTCAAAGGAGAAGTGCCACTTCCCATCCCTAGCTTGACAGATCACAATAATTTCGCTCACTGCATCTGGACACCTGTACATGTGCAGAGAAAGACGACAACATACAAGGTAATAATTCAAACATGTAACTATCAATCAGTCGGAAAAGATCGAATCAAATTGCATTACACAAATAAGCAATACAACAATAGAACCAATAACGTAGTCGAGCATATATTAAAATACGGAAGATTACAACCGAGTTCCGACGTCGCATTCTTCCTTCGGCAGGGCTTCCAACGGAGCGTGTCTCACAAAGCTTGTCAATAATTTAGACAAGGCTCTCTCTCTTACAGGGTTCTCCTTAGCTCTGCTCTCAATAGTCGCTCAGCTATAGTTTTATTCCCAAATGTTCAGCTAGGGTTCAAATAGAGAGGGTAGGATTTTATAGAGGGAGAAGGAGAGGTTAGGCTCCCTATAATCATAGGGGAGAGTCCTATCTCTTAGGAAGGTTCTATGAGAGGTGGAAAATATCTTCCTAAATAGGGAGATCCGGAGCCAGACAACCCAACCTCTTTTTGATGATCCATTCCCGAGGTGGTTAAAGGAAACTTCTGCCTCCAATTTGTTAAAAACATTCCAAAACAGGCTGGCACGGGTACCACACAGGGACAGAGCGCCAACTGGCATGCCCCCTAGTGTATATTTTCCCCCTTGGCGCAAGGGATGAACTGGCCACTCGCGCCAATGCCAAAACATGGGATTTTGGGGCTTTCTTGAGGAAATATTATCAAGGAGAATTCTTGCCCTTATGCAGAAGGATGCCATCAAGGTGTTTTCAGGACATTTTACTATTCACAGGTGACGGGAATAGTCCTCCAATGTACAAGATGAGGGATTGCAGGGACGGTGACAAAATGCTATGTAACACATGGATGATTGGCTAAAGATAGATTTGGCTCAGCCAATCTATGGCCAGGTGGAACGTGCTAGTCCCATACTAGTTTCACTTTTGCATTTATGAATAAGAGTTCATTTCCTTGGTATATTATGTGTAAATGTATTGGATTCTATGTATAATTTATGGTTGTTGTATCCTTAATATTTATGCTATATATATGTTGGTTATGGATGTGTTTTATAGCAGTGAAAATGCATGGTTCTCATCATGTTTGATTTTTAAATGAATGAACAACGAATATATGACCTAATAGGTTATAATGCAACTAATGATATAGGAATCAATTCTTCTTAGCGATTCTCAGATAAGTACGAGACCCCTGTGATTAGCTTTGTTGTTTAAACCCGTAGAATTCATATTTGTGACATGTTTGATGAGATGCTTGTCATGACTTGTAGGGGTATAATCAAGTTTCTGTTCAATAATTTTCATTGGCATCATTTTCTTTGCGTTTCATTTCATTTATTTAAATTCCATGAAGTTTTGGGCAGTGAGTGGGTCCTAGGCCTAACTTTTAGCCTTAAATGCCATAATCACTGCCATAGTACTGGCAGAAAAATATAGCAGTCACACTCATGTAAGCTCATGGGAGCGACTAGGGCTCTTAGTCGCTTGGAGGGATTGGCAAGGGAGTGACTGGGGCTCTAAGTCCTTGAATTTCCTAGTTCCCTTAGGGGTTGGTCACCTAGAAAGGTAGGGTAACTCCTGAAGGTTCTGTTGCAGGTGTAGAAGGTCTTTGTGTTGATTTTTGTGGGTTCCACTTCCTTAATGTGACCTAGGAGGTTAAATCAGATCAATATAGCAGCTTCTCGTCACATGTTTACCCCAGTGGACATATATGTTTTGGTAAATGTGGGGGGAGGGTATTAGAGAGTGGTATTGGAGCATGGTTCACCCCTTGGACTGGATGGGTGGTGTGTTGGTCGTGCATTCATGTTGGTTGCGTGTGTTCTTATGTTTGTGGACAATGTGTTTGTGGTGTTGGTCATGGTTGCAATAATGTCGCCATGTGAAAGTTGATGGCGTCATTGATTGTATGTGGTCATCATGGGTGTATGTCAGTTATGCACTAGATATGCATGTCAATGTTTTTATGTAATGGTTATGCATGTGTGTCACACATATGTTCTTATGCATGCATTGTGTCTAGTTGGTGTTATGGTTGTAGTTTCTGTGAATGAGGTAATGATGTGTGGCGTGTATATTCATGCATCGACAACTTGTAGAAATTACAGCAATGCATTCAATTCGATCATGGAATGTACTAAAATAAGACACTGAATCCTTCTACAATATTTGCAGAATATAAATCATGATCGCTCAATCACATGCAAGTAAGAGAAAGAAGTAAATCAATCGCACAATAAAAGGTTTTCATGGGGAAAGCAACTGCTCAAAACCCCTCTATCTCTATTGTATAATAAGGCAAGGAATCATGAAACAATACAATGCATTATTACTCACAAGAACCTCATGCACTCTACCAATCGTCTCACACTGATCTAGGAAAAATTGGACAAATACATACCCAATTTCCTGCCCAACTTCAGCCTACCTTGCTCACGCAATCCCTAGGAAGATAAATCCATATTAAATAGGAATTCCAACCTTCCTTGACTTCACAATCCATCATGGGCATCCTGTGGCTTTATAAATGCACCTGGGCAGTTCGTTAATAATGCAATTGATAGTTATCTTCCCTTTAACCTTTGTCTCAACTGGGTCTTCATCAGATTTGACATGCATGCAGCTAATAATAGAAAATTATTAGTTATATGATAGATCAATTATTGTGAATTAAATCTAATTTAATTCACTTGACCTCTCACTAGCTCATCACTAGCTAGAACTAGTTAAACGGATTTTAACTCAATAATTTTAAGTTAACTGATTAAACTCACACTACACTAGTGCATTAACTGCAACTGGACCCCTAAAATAATTGAATCACTCTACATGCCTCACCTTTTCCCCTCAACTCGAAATTCTTGAGCTAACTCGGTCTTTCTAACTTAGTTAACTAATACAAGTTGTTATGAGATAAGATTACAATTTATTGTCTAATTTATTTAAGGGAAAAATAAATTAGACACACATTTTCTTGTTGATTTTCAACACTCCCTCTCACCAAGAAAGGGATTATCAGCTACCCTGATCCTACCTTTGTGGTATTCGAATCTTCTCTTTGCCAGTGCCTTCGTTAATATGTCTGCATCCTGATCCTCCGTGGGAATGTACTTCAACAACATAATGTGCCTCTTAACACAATCTCTCAGATGGTGGCACATGATGTTAATAAGCTTGGACCTGTCATGGAATACCAGATTAACCAAGAGTTTTATGCAAGTCTGGTTATCACAATGTATCACCTTCAAATCCATCTGATGACCAAACAATCCAACAAGTATTTTCCTCATCCAGATGTCCTCGCATGCAATCTGACTAGCTGCCATGTACTCTGCCTCAGCTGAACTAAGTGCAACTGACCTTTGCTTCCCGTTGAACCAAGAAATTGCTGCTGATCCTATGCTAAAGATGCCCCTTGATGTGTTATTCCCGTCCGATGGACTTCCTACCCAATATTCATCGGTGAATATTTGAAGCTTCACTCCCTCTTCCCATATGTACCATAATCCATACTCTATAGTGCCCTTGAGATATCTCAAAACATGCTTCCCCACCTTCCAAAAGATTTTGGTAGGCTTAACCGTAACTTGACGACTAAGCTAGTTAATTTCATAGCATATTTCTGGTTGTGTGTTCACCAAATACATAAGTGAACCCATAAGATGCGTGTAAACAGTATCATCCACTACCTCACTTGAAGTAGCATCCTCCTTCCTCCAATTTCCTGCAAGAGGAGTCTCCATGGGTTTGTTGCCCTCCATGTGGAACTTCCTCAGAATATCCTTGGCATACTTGCTGTGAGATGCAAATAGCTCCCCATCTCTTTGCCATATTTCCAGGCCAAGGAAATAGTGCAAGAGCCCCATGTCCTTCATCTCAAACTCTCTTGCAAGATCCTCTTTGCAAGAAGTTATGAGTTGCTCATCACCTGTCAATATTATCTCATCAACATAAAGTACAACAATAAAAAACTTACCATCAACCACAATATGATATAGGTTCACATCCGCTTCACTCTTTATGAAGCCCAACCCGGTGAAATCGCTGTCGATCCTGGTGTACCAAGCATGAGGTGCTTGCTTCAACCCATACAATTCTCTCTTGAGTCTACACACATGCAACTCCCTGTCAAAGGTCTCAAAACATTCTGGCTGCTCAATGTACACTTCTTCTTGAATAAATCCATTGAGAAAGGTTGTCTTTACATCCATCTGATGTATCTACTACCCCATCTGCACTAAGAGTGCAAGGATGGATCTAATAGACGAGTACCTTGCAACCGGTGTAAAAGTCTCCTCAAAGTCAATCCCCTCCACCTGTGAGAATCATCTGGCCACAAATCTAGCCTTGTATTTATCCACACTCCCATGTGCTACTTGATTCACCTTGTAGATCCACATGGAACCAACCACTGATTTCCCCACTGGTCTTGGGACCACTTCCCATGCACTGTCATACTTCTCAACCATGGAATCACCCATGTCGGCTGTTGCACTGCTTCCTCAAAAGAGGATGGTTCTGTCACAATACACTCACTCGTAAGAGCCATGTATCTAGTATGCCTATTTGGGGACCTTCTCTGCCTGTGCTGTGATGTAGGTGCACCTACATTATCTGTTGCATATAGTGTCAATATGTCAGCCTGTCTAGTGTGCTTCCTACCATTTCTGGTGGATAGATCTACATGAATGGTTTCTGCCACTCCATGATCCTCTGCTTGTGGCTGCTCCACATGCTGAGGTTCATCCTTTGGAACTAAGATTTCCTCTTCTGCATGAAATTCAAGCTCCCTCTCAAGGGAAAATCACATGGATTTCTCCTCATCAAATTTAAAATCTCTCCCGACAACTGTCATCTTGTTAGCCGAAAAATGTTAGATCCCTATATTACTAGTATAGTCCCTTATTGTTGTTAGTGTAAGCCCATTATTGTTATTATTGTACCCTTTTAACCCCCATATTGTTATTATTGTGCCCTTAAATTATTATTTTTAGGTCGGCTAGGATTACATTGTGGCCCCACTAGGATTACATTGTGGCCCTAGAGACTCCTATATATAGAAAGGAGGTTTTGTAATTTGAATCATCCGAGAATTTTTCATTCATGTAATGTATTGGAGGTTTCCCACTCGAAGTGGCTTATTTATAAGGCGTTTATATCTCTTTTCTTCTCTTTTTGGAGCTGGTTTCACAACATTTGGTATCAGAGCTTTAAGATTCTAGGGTTTCGCTGCTCCAAACAGGTCAGTGTGTCATTTTCGCTATAACTTTTTTTTCTACGAAGGTTTAGAATCTGAAATTTTTAGAGTGAGAAGCCAAAATCCTAATGAACATCGTCGCAAAATTTTAGATCTTGGTTCACAATATTTTAGGAGATATGATCTGTGCAATTTAGATCATTTTGCAGGCTCCTGAATTTAACCTAAACAAGTCATCGTGGTATTTTCGTAATAATTTTTTTTCTACGAAGGTTCAGAAGCTGAAATTTTTAGAGTGTGAAGCCACAATCCTAAGGAACATCTTCAAATTTTTTTTGATATTGGTTCGCAATATTTTCGGAGATATGATCTGTGGAAGTTAGAGCTTTTTGGGGCTTCTGAATTTCATCTCAAAGAGGTGATCGTGGGAAAATCTTCATAGCTCTCTCTCTGAGCATCGGATTGGAATGCTGTAAAAAGTGGCCACAAGTAAACAAACTGTAGTTTTCTTTCTATCAATTTTAGAGCCAAAAGAGGAAACAGTGACACATGGCAAGTCGTACCAGTTCACTCTACTGAACCAGTCCAAAATTGGGTCATTGTGGGAGATTGGACATAACTTTGCCTTGAAGAATCCAAATTAGATCAGACCTGTGGCATTTGAAAAAAGCTTCAGAGGGCTACTACAAGGCTGAATTTTAGATATTGAGGATCCACAATTATAGAGATAATTCAATTTCAATATCGAGCTCCTTAGAATAAAGTAAAAGGTGCATTAAGGGAATTTTTAGGTCTAAAATGGGCCTCCTATGGAAAATGTACAATCAAAATTCACTTTATGAGAACCAATCATATTTTAGGCGATGACATCATCCCTAATGGTTGAGGTAGCATTGCTTGAGTTAAAGGTGCTTACTCAATGGTGGATAAAAACTCATGGTTAACCATGGTAGTGCCTTAAGTACTTTTAAAGTCAAAGTAAAGTACTCATAATAAATGTCATTTCACATTTTTTGAATATAAATATATTATTGTCATTTAATATTTCTTGAAAGAAACAATGCATCCCTATACATTTATTATATTATATTATATTATATTGTTTTTATATAGTATATTAATTACATGTTATTATACAATTTAAATAATATAATTTTTAATTAATAGCATATACTCTAATAAAGAATTTATAAATTTATATTTATATTTTATTTTAAGTTATTTAAGTACAAAGTACAAATGCATTAGTTGTTCAATGATAATGATTTTTTCTTGAAAAACTCATTTTTATTTATAGTCACATCAATACAATTTTTTTATTAATTTTATTCTGGTACAAATTTTGAATTGAATTTAACTATGGTTACATGGATTGTGGTGCAAAAAGTGAATTGAAAATTCATAAATATTATTTTATTGGTTTAACTATTATTTTATTATTTCCTTAGGAGGCCCATTTTAGACCTCAAAATTCCCCTAATGTGTATTTTTTTTTAATTTTTTTTTTAATTTTTTTTTAATTTTTTTTAATTTTATTTAATTTTTTAAATTTTTTTCTCCAAATTGCATAAGTCTTGTTTGAAGAATCAAGTTGAATTGATTCCAAGGGCATATTGTAGAATTAATATCAGTATTGGGTTCTAAAATGGCCCCTAAAAAGAATTCAACACCCATTAAGCCTTTAGAAAGCTCTACTATGACTCATGGAGATGAAGAATGACAACATGACATATCAAAATTACAAGAGCAAGTGCAACAAATTTCGCTCTCGCAAAGAGCAAAAAAAAATGACATGGAAGTTTTGAAGAAGGACGTGGAAACTAAGATGGATGGTTTGAAGAAAGGCGTGGAATCTAAGATGGATGGTTTTAATAATGGCATGGAATCTAATATAGATGGCATGTAATATAAGATAGATGGCATGGAAGCTGGCATGGAATTTAAGATGGATGGCATGGAATCTAAGATGGATGACATGGAAGCTAAGATCAATGAGAAAATGGAAAACATGAAGAATGATAAAGCAGACATGGAAGGTTTGACAAAGTTGATACAACAAGTATTTCCTAATGGTGAAAAGATAGTAGAGGAAACTCATGATGAGAACAAAATAAATGTTAATCGTGATTTCATAAAATCTAATGTTGGCGGGAAGAACCACCATATTCCAAAAATGGATATGAGGAAGTTTGATGGAAAGGATCCTGTAACATGGATACTACAGATGGAGCAATATTTTGATCTCCATAACGTGCGAAACACACAAAAGGTACGCATTGCAACTTTACATTTAGAACAAAATACATTTGTATGGTATCGATGGCTTTGCTCCCGTAAAAAAATTGTCACTTGGTCGATTTTTACGGAAGAAATGATAGCACATTATGAGGATACAAAGAGCAACACCTTCTTTAGCCAATTGATAAATCTCAAACAAAAGGGTTTAGTGGGGGAGCACATTGAGGACTTCCAAAAATTGAATATAAGAGTAACTGATATTCCAGAGGAACACAGGATTGATCTCTTCATAGGTACTTTAAAGGATAACATCCAACATGAAGTTCGCGTTTTGGAACCTGATTCATTGGAGAAGGCATTCAGGTTGGCAAGAAAAATTGAATGTAAAATTATGGCGACAAGGAAGCCTACCACTCACTTCTATAGAGAGGGAAGTGTTGCTACTCCTATATTTCCACAACCTACAAGGTTGACACCACAACAGTTGGAAGAAAAAAGAGCAAAAGGGCTTTGCTATAGTTGTGATAGCAAATACACTAAAGGTCATAAGTGTGCTGAGAAGAAATTATTTTACATAGATTGTGAAGAGGAAGAAGAAAATGAACAAGAAGAGGATATACACCGGGAACCAACCCTAGAAGAGGAAGAAATGAATCCGACCATATCGTGTAATGCACTGGCAGGAATTACCACTCCTCAAACTCTCAAGATAGAAGGACATATCAAGAAGAAAAGGGTAATAGTGTTGATTGATTCAGGTAGCACCCATAATTTTATTCATTATAGGGTAGCCAAGGAATTAAATTGTTTCCTATACCCAGCACCAGAATGTCAAGTGATGGTTGCAAATGGAGGAACTATAAATTGCTCTGGAAAATGCCATAATATCAAGCTAACCATAGGGGAATATGTATTGAATAGTCCAATGCTTTCCATTCCTATGGGAGGTGTTGATGTTGTACTAGGAGTACAATGGTTACAATCTTTGGGGATGGTAGCTTTTAATTTTCAAGAACTTTTCTTGAAATTTTTTTCAGAAGGAAAGGAAGTCGAATTACGGGGTATTGCGGGGAAGCCGGGAAAGATAATAAGCTCTAATGTCATGACAAAGCTTCTAAAGAAAGAACAACGAGGTGTAATTGCACAATTATGCTCACTAGAAGTTCCAACATTAAAATCATCTATTTCTGCAGATCTCCAACAAGTCTTGGACAATCATTCCAAGGTGTTTGAAACTCCCAAAGGACTCCCACCTATTCATGATCATGATCATCCTATTCATTTGATTCCAGGAAGTGTTCCTCCAAACATCAGGCCTTATAGATATCCTTACTTCCAAAAGAGCGAAATTGAACGTATGATTGCAGAAATGTTAGAGGCAGGTATAATTCAACCTAGTCAAAGTTCTTTCTCTGCTCCTATAGTATTGGTACACAAGAAGGATGGATCATGGCGCACGTGTTCGTATTATAGGGAGCTCAATAAGCTCAACATTAAAGATAAATTTCCCATTCCTGTGATTGATGAATTATTGGATGAATTACATGGAGCAATTTACTTTACCAAATTGGATCTTCGTTCAGGGTATCATCAAATTAGAATGAAGAATGAAGATATTCCGAAAACAACATTTCGAACTCATGAGGGTCATTATGAATTTTTGGTCATGCATATTGGCCTTACCAATGCACCTTCTACATTTCAAGGATCGATGAATTCCATTTTCAAACCCTTAGAAAATTTGTGCTAGTATTTTTTGATGATATATTAATCTACAATAGGTCTTGGAAGGATCATGTTCAACATGTTGACAGGGTGCTCAAACTATTGCAGGAGAAACAATTATATGCAAAAACATCCAAATGTTTCTTTGGAGTACAAGAGGTGGAATATCTGGGTCCTATTGTATCTCACGAGGGTGTTAAGGTAGACCCTAACAAAATTAAATCCATTAAGAAATGGAAATTTTCCACAACCATAAAGCAGTTGCAAGGATTTCTCGGGTTAACAGGGTATTATCAGAAGTTTGTTAAGAATTATGGGAGAATAGCAGCACCTTTAACAACATTATTGAAGAAAGATGCATTTTCATGGACTCCTGAAGAAACTAAGGCCTTTGACCATCTTAAAGAGGCAATGTGCCTAACACCAGTCTTAGCTACACCAGACTTCACAAAAACCTTTATTGTGGAATGTGATGCCTCAGGGAATGGAATTGGTGTTATTTTAATGCAAGAAGGAAGACCCATTGCTTTTGAAAGTCATCCAATCAAAGGAAAGTATTTACAGAAACCTATTTATGAGAAGGAAATGTTAGCAACACTACATGCACTAAAGAAATGGAGAACTTACCTAATGGGAAGACACTTCAAGGTAAACATTGATCATGATAGTATTAAACACTTTTTGGAACAAAGACTATCTTCAGAAGAACAACAAAAATGGGTCACAAAGATTTTGGGTTATGACTTTGAAATAATATACAAAAAAGGGAAGCTAAATGTTGTTGCAGATGCACTCTCAAGAAATAATGAAGAGGTGGAAGCATTGCTTTGTGCCATTTCTATTATTCAACCAGATTGGATAACTAAAGCAAGAGATGAATGGAAGAAGGACGAAGATGTGTGGACACTCATTCAAAAGTTGCAACAAGATCCTAGTACATCTGATACATTTAGTTGGAAAAATGATTCCTTATGGTACAAAGATCGCTTATATCTTTGTAAGAATTCCCAACTAAAACAAAAAATTCTTCTGGAATTGCACACTTCTCCTTTAGGAGGACACTCGGGATTTTTAAAAACTTACCAAAGGGTGAAGAAAGAATTTTTTTGGGATGGCCTTAAATCTGATATTCAAAAGTTTGTGACGGAATGTTTGGTTTGCCAGCAGAATAAAGTTGAGACAATTAAGACCCCGGGACTTCTACAACCTTTATCCATTCCAAGTCAATGTTGGGAGGAGATTTCAATGGAATTTATCACAGTTTTACCTAAGTCCGAAGGAAAGAGTGTCATCATGGTGGTAGTTGATAGACTTACCAAGTATGCACACTTTTGTGCATTATCTCATCCATTTAAAGCAAGTATAATTGCTACTACATTTATGGACAGAATTCAAAAGCTACATGGAAGCCCAAGGGTTATTGTGAGCGACAGAGATCCCATTTTTACTGGAAATTTTTGGACGGAGTTATTTTCTTGTTTGGGTACTCAGGTAGCTCATAGCTCATCTTATCATCCTCAATCTGATGGTCAAACTGAGATAGTAAATAAATGTTTGGAAGGATATCTTCGTTGTTTTGTATCTGATAAACAAACACAATGGGTCAAGTGGTTACCTCTTGCTGAAAGGTGGTATAACACTTCCTTCCATACTGCAGCAAAAATGACCCCATTTATGGCACTTTATGGATATCATCCACCATCCATCACATCATCTTTAAGAGAAAATTTTAAGGTTCAAGCAGTGGAAGATCACATCGAGCATCAGCAAGAAGTTCTCCAACTCTTAAAGGATAACCTGAATTTGGCACAAAATCGAATGAAACAACAGGCAGATCAACATCGCAGCGAGAGAAGTTTTGATGTAGGAGATTGGGTATTTTTACGGCTACAACCATACAAACAAATGTCCCTCAGGCAAGCTAAGAAGGATAATAAATTATTGCCAAAGTACTATGGTCCTTACAAGGTGTTGCAAAAGATTGGTACTATGGCATACAAATTGGAGCTTCTTGCTTCTTCACGAGTGCATCCAATTTTCTATGTTTCATGCTTAAAGAAGGTTATAGGTGAAAATCTTCTAGTTCAAACAATATTTCCAAAACTTGATGAGGAAGGAAAAATCATATTGGAAGCTGAAGCGGTCACAGAAACAAGAACTCGACAGCTACAGAATCGATCAATTTCAGAGTATCTTATCAAGTGGAAGAACTTACCCACTGAAGATTCTACATGTGAGGATGAGAAGTTTATACAGAAGCACCCATAGCTACTCAAGCGTTGAGGACAACACTTTTTTGAAGGAGAGGGGCATGTTAGGTCCCTATATTACTAGTATAGTCCCTTATTGTTGTTAGTGTAACCCCATTATTGGAGCTGGTTTCACAACAACAAATATACCCAACTGTTGTGGGGAGTATCAGTGTACCCCACAAATATCCAAACCTCTGTTGTTGGTTCCAGCTTCTTCCTGACATCTTTGGTCACATGGTAATAGACAGATGAGCCAAAAATTTTAAAATATGAAACATCCAGTTTCTTACCTGAAAAATACTACTCTGATGTACTCATGCCAAGTATCTAATGAGGACTACGATTCTACACAAATATCGCTATGTTGCGTGCCTATGCCCATAGATGAAATGTTAGGCCTTGATAATGTAACATAGCTTCTGCTGTTCCCACAATTGTTCTATTCTTTCTTTCTGCAACCCCATTTTGTTGTAGGTTATGATGTGCAATCAATTCTCTCTGAATTCCTTCTTTGGCGCAGAAGTTCTTGAATTCATTAGAGATATACTCCCCACCATTGTCACTCCATAGAGCCTTCACCTTCTTCCCTATATCTTTCTCTACCAGTGATTTGAACTCACAAAACTTGGAGAATGTCTAATATTTCTTCTGTAGAAAGAAGATCCAACAATTTTTATAATAATCATCAACAAAAATCACATAATACCTGTGATTTTCCGTGGAAGCTGTTGAGAATGGCCCACACACGTGTTAGTGAACTCTCTCAAGGATTTCCATTGCTCGGTTCTCCTTCTCATGAAAGGTGGCCTTTTTATACTTCCCCATGGTACATCCCTTGCATACATCTATCTGCGCAAGTGTACCCTTTGGAAGGCCTGTAGAAATCTGCTACATGATCCTCAAAGCACTGTGGTGTAGATGACCCAACCTCTTGTGCCATAACTCACTAGTATCCCATCTCACCACCTCATCTGCTTTACTACTCAATGTTGTGCAACCATCTACATCAAGTTTGTAGATTTTCTTCACACAAATCCAATATTCTTTACTTTTCTTGTGGCTTTGTGACAAAGTAACGCCTTTCCTTCACTGAAAAACACATCATAACCAAGATCCTCCAACATAGGAACTAAAACTAAATTCTTTTTCAAACCTGGTACATGCATGACATGTTTTAATATGAAAGGTTTACCTGAATCTCTTTGGAAAGTAACTATACCAATCCCGGTAGTGTTATACCTCCCGTCATCACCCATCTCTATGTGCATCTGAAGATCCTTCTCCTCCAAGCTAATAAATAGTTCTTTATTTCCAATCATGTGGAAAGATGCTCCATTATCCAAGTACCACACATATCCCATCACAGTTGACACCATGCATGCGATGAGAGAGAATTCCAAATCAAACTGTGAGGCCAAAGATTCACCCGCTACAGCTCCCAGAGCCTTCTTGTTCTTCTTCTTATTTTGTGGACAATTTGTGGCATAATGTCCATGATCATGACAGTTGAAACATTTCACCTTTGACATGTCTCACTTCTTGCCCTCTTTGCCAGTGTCGTATTTGGAATAGGACTTCTTTCCTTTCAATTTCTTTGCCTTACCATCCAAGGCACAATTTTCCTCTTTATCAATTTTGGATGAGGATCCATCCCTGGTATTCCCTCGAAACTCTTCTTGTACCAAATCGGACCACAAATACTCCTAGTCTGGTAACTTATCCCTCCCATTCACAGAGTCCCAATAACTATGCTAGCTCTTTCGAAGGCCTAGAAGTGCTAGGCTCACCAAGTCATCATCAGTTACAATAATCCCAACACTTCTAAGCTCATCTCAACATTGAGTGAACTTGGTCAAGTATTTCTAGATTGTGTCACCCTTATCCATTTTGACTTTCCTGAGCTTGTCCTTGAGTGCCAATTTTCTGTGGTCATTATTGCTTTGAATAAGACCTGTCAAGGCCTTCCACATAGTATATGGAGTTGCATTTCCATGGAGACTTGATAGAATATGATCTCGAACTCCCTCTAATAAGATACTCCTCGCATTTGTGACATTCTTCCTCCATGCTTCATGATGCACAACATATGCTTGATTGGGTTCAGGAATATCAGTGTCAATGAACTCCTTCAACCCATGATCCTCCAATATTGCCTCCATCCTATCCTTCCATGCAATATAGTTCGAATTTTCCTCGAGTGCATACTCGAGTCTCGAGCCAGTGAAAGACATCCTGGTCAGCTGCTAGCTCCAAAGAATGTATCTGCAAATTTGAATACTATTCAACACAAACTCAATTTATTCTCCACTATTATGATTCCCGGAGCTTTGATACCATGTATAAATTACACCAATGGATTCAATCCAATCATGCAATGTACTAAATCAAGATACTGAATCCTTCTACAATATTTGCGGAATATAAATCACGATAAATCAATCACATGCCAGTAAGAGAAAGAAGTGAATCAATCACATAACACAAGATTTTCTCAGGAAAGGAACTGCTCAAAACCCCTCTATCTCTATTGTATAATAAGCCAAGGAATCATGAAACAATACAATTCATTCTTGCTCACAGGAACCTCATGCACTCTACCAATATTCTCCCATTGATTTAGGAAAAATTGGACAAACACAACCAATTTCCTGCACACCTTCAGCCTGCCTTGCTCACGAAATCCCTAGGCAAATAAATCCCTATTAAATAGGAATTCCAACCTTCCTTGACTGCTCAATCCATCATGGGCATCTTGTGGCTTTATAACTTCATCGAGGCATTTCGCTAATAATACAACTGATAGTTATCTTCCCTTTAGCCTTTGTCTCAACTGGGTCTTCATCAGATTTGACATGAATGCAGCTAATAATAGCAAATCATCAGTTACATGATAGATCACTACTTTTGAATTAAATCTAATTTAATTCACTTGACCTCTCACTAGCTCATCACTCAGTTAGAACTAGTTAAAGTGATTTTAAGTCAATTAATTTGAGTTAATTGATTAAACTCACACTACACTAGTGCATTAATTGCAACCGGACCACTAAAATAATAGAATCACTATACATGTCTCACCTTTGACCCTCAACTCAAAATTCTTGGGCTAACTCAGTCTTTCCGACTTAGTTAACTAATACAAGTTGTTATGAGATAAGATTACAATTTATTTAAGGGAAAAAAAAATTAGACACACATTTTCTTACTGATTTTCAACCCAATTGGATAATGGCTAAGACAATGATTAAAGACTGATACCATTATGTTTATATATATATATTGTGCTAATCTATTTAGTGTTGCGGATGAGATATCCTCCTCAAATTATACTAAGGTACATTGGTTTGTTTATGATTTGGTTTATCTGACATAATATGCCTTGCACGAAGAGATGAAGATGACTAGTAAGATGGTAGACTACAAATATTCTCCCCGTGAATCAGATGAGAAGTGTGGTGTTGGGCACTCTTCTGGATTAGCAGACACATTGAGGAGTTTGATGGAAGAAATAAGGAGTTAAAAAGATGATAATGACAAAATCATGCAGGCATAGGAAAAGCAAGCAAAAGTCAATGTAGTAATTCTTCAGAGTTTGTCAAAATTGCAAAGACAAGGACCACTCCAAATCAGCTATGGATAGAAGGATGGGCCTAATGGCTCATATGGCAGTAGGTCTCGTGGTGGTCCTAGGTCAGATAGAGATGACACGATAAGGAATGGTATATTTCTGGATACTTCGGATAGGAGAGGTGATGGACACATGTACTATTCTAATTCTAGTTATGGCAGTCACTATGATCATCATCATTATTACCCTTACATGAGGAGTGATAGGGGGTACTTTCCGGATGAGTTAAAGAAAGTAAAGCCACCTACTTTTGATAGATAATTGAAGAATTCTGAGGATGCAGAGGCTTGGTTACTTGGTATGAATAAGTTCTTCGAGCTACATGAGTACACAAAGAATATGAAGGTAAAAATAGCTATCTTCAGACTCAAAGGTGTTATCATCAAAAAATTATCACCTAGCCATTTCTAACTAGGTGGATCGAAATACACTATGTGAGTTTAATATTACCATAGTAAAATCACTTTCGCTATAAGAAATAATTTAATAAACCACTTTTATTAAGGTTTTTTTGTTTTTGTTTTGTTGACAAAGTTGGTTGTTGATTATATTCCAAAAAAGGTGGGGAGCGAGAGCTCCATTACATCCGGGTTACATAGAGAGATACCAAGGGGGGGTGTTGAGACAAAAACCCAACCTCCTGGATAATGTATATTGCTACTACACTTAACTGATCTTTGTAGATTATGACAAACTGAAACAACATAACAGTAAATTTAAAAGACATAAAACCGTAAAATTCTAGCAGTCCATGAACATGCTACGGTGTTGAGGAGTTAGTTTCTGTTTTTTTGTTTCCTGTTGGATTTGTCTGGAGTACCGAGGTTGCTGTCTAGATTAGTGTTGTTAGCATTGCTGGAGATAGTGCTTGGGGTTGCTCTTTTTTCCATCATATAGCGAAGGATTTATAGAGCTTATTCTATGTGTGTGCAACGGTTGTTGACTCCTCTCAGCTGTTCTGTGAAGGATTGAGCCTGGTAGCGGAGGAAGTGGACCTCGAAAGTGTGGTTCTCTTGAGTGATCTTGAGCTGCGCCTTGATCAACTCCATTTCTGCTTACATATCAGAGCAGTGGAGGCAGTCTTCACTTCTCATGTTGGTTGGAAGGAAAGAGGAGAAAAATTAAGCAGAGGGAGTAAGGGGAGGGGAGGGACAGGGGAAAGACAGAGGAGAATTCAGATTAGAAAGGGTTCGCAAAAGCTGGGAGGGACGAGCTCTGCAATGCGGATAAAGAGCCGATTTTGCAAAGGACACAAGACCTTCGAGAAGGGAGGGGAGAGAACGCTGAAGGGAAGCTCGAAAGGTGGAGCAAGATGCTGCATCGAGGGGATATGGGAGAATGTGTGCAACAAAAGAGAGGGGAGGTAAATAAATAGAGGAGGGAGAGGTGGGAAGCACGCCGAGGGAGGGGAGAATATGAAGAGGGAAAAGAGACATGATCAAAAGATAGGAGAGGGAGGAGGTATGGGAATGGTAGAGGTGCAGGGATAAATTCGAGGAGGCACAAATGCAGAAGAAGACCATCATGTCAAGGAGATGCATGGGGAGGATCAAGGGATAGGGGTGAGGAGCGTGATTCCTTGGGAGAGCAGTTGAATAGTGGTTTTGGAGCAGGCTGAGCTGGCTAAAGAGTTTGATTTTTTATTATTTTCTCCAAGGGTGTGATAGAATCAAAGATCCTCGACGTCTTGAGCCAGGTTGCGATTCCTGATTATAAGCCTGTTGAGGTCGATGTTGGGGGACGTTGAGGAATTTAACATCAGTCGGATAACAATGGAGGAATATTTGAAGACCATAACATTTTTTTATTTTGAACTTCTTGATCAATTGTATCCCTTGCATCAGGGCACATGCTTATGCCTTGTTGTTTTCCATCTGCCCCAATCCCCATTCAAAGGAGGCAAAGTGATTGCTATGTTGGTCCATTATGAGACCACCTACTCCAACAACACCAGGGTTTGATTTTGAGGCGCCATTAAAGAATAAAATGGGTCGACATGATCCATCAAGCCATTCTAAAAATTCCTTCTCTTTTAATCTAACCTTCCACTGCTTGTTATGTATGGGTTGCCGTATAGTGGGTTTGTGATATATCGGAAGGTGATCAAGCACACATTTGAAAATTTGTCTTTCCTCAACTTGCATGTGATTTATGTTGAAATAGCTATTGTTCTTGGCCAGAATGGTCTCAACAGTTAGGATTCATGTATTACTCTGCACCTTTCTCACGCATGGATTTTGATCACAAAATATGACTTTGCTCCTCATGAGCCATATGTTCCAAAGGAGGACGTAAGGCAAAGTTTCCCAGATTCTTTTGACATTGTTCTTTCCATTTTTCGCACAAGGGTATTTATTTTTCCACTGTGTTATAGAATCTAAAATTGTGGCATTTGTGTAGATCTCCATCGAAAGAGGGGAAGAGAGATGGCTCCAGTGGTTTTGGTAAAAATAACAAGCAACAAAAAGGTGTTGAATAGATTCCTAAACAACATTACATAGAGGGCATATAGACTATAAAGGGTCGCTAAATGCCTTTATTTTTTAGATTATCAGCGGTTAGGCTCTTCCCCTATGCTAAGATCCAAGTGAAGATTTTTATTTTGGGAAGAGCCTCATATTTCCATACTTTCTTCCAGGCAACCCACGGAGGGGAGGGGTAGGTTTCACCATTTAGGGTCTCATATCCCACTTTGATGGAATAGGGGGATCCAATGGGATCCCATCTGAAGTTGTCTTCTTCACCCCTTGCTAAAGTGGAAACACTATTGAGCATGCTTGAAAGCATTATTCTATCATTTTGAATATGAGGAGGGAGGTTTGGGAATAGTCAACCATCCTAGTGGTTACTATTTTCTTCCCGACATGAGATTTGATTTAGTGAGTTAATGCCAAGTCCCCTGAGATGGAGTTGAATGCGAAGGAGTCTTGGATCAATTACAAAAGGCGGCTTAGCCATGATATTTTCTTTCCATATATCAGTGCTATAACCCCCGAGAGGAACTTTGGAGGTGTGATCACAGAGAAAGGGAATAGATTTCTTGGAAAGAGACCAATGCGAGAGCATGGCCTGTTGGGAATAGGTTGATCCAAGGCACACTTTCTTGGGGCTGAGCGGTATTTCCACTCCAAAGCTTGATTCCACCATGACTGTTGTCCTATAATGAGTCTCCAAACGATTTTTCCTCCAAAAGCCAAATTCAAAAGCTAAGGAATGCAAATGGCTTAACCTCCATTCTGATACTTATCAGTAACTTGTCTCCATTTTACCAAGTTGAACTTCCTTTTTTCTTTCTTGCCTCCTTTCCATAAAAAATCTCAAGGATTGTCTCCATTTTATTTTGAATGCTGATTCGAGCTTGTAAAAGGGATAATTTATATAAAGGTAGGGCAGAGAGAACAACTTTTATTAGGATAAAGCGCCTTGCCATATTGAGTTAAGTGGCTCGCCATTGATGAATTTTCCTCTTCATCGTATTGAGGGTAATATTCCATACCTCATTCTTTAGAGGACCATAACTAATAGGAATCCCGAGATAGTTGAAATGATTACAGTTCCATTTGTATGGGACCCCAAATATTAGGGCAATTCTGTGAATGGTGTTCTGTGTTGCATTCTAGCCGTATATGAAACTTTTTAGATAATTTATTTTTCCTCCTGAATACTACATAAATATGTCGAGCAAGGTTTTGAATATTTTGGCTACTATACTAGTTGCTCCTCCCATCAATAATGTATCATCAAAAAACTGGGAATGGTTCATGTTCTTAGTCCCATTGCACAATTTTATACCTGTGATTAATCCCGCTCTGCGATTGAAGTCCAAGGCTATGCTGAAGGATTACACCATGAGGATGAAAAGGAAATGGGATAGGGGGCATCCTTGCCTGAGGCCTCTAGAAGATTGGAAAAAAGGGCCTGGCCTCCCATTGACTAGGGGGGAGATCCAAGGGTGAGAAATGTAAGCCTGGATAAGAGAGATGAATTCTTCATTGAAACTCGTTTTCCTTAGGATAGAGTAGAGAAAAGAGTGCCTTACCCTATCAAAGGTATTGGCAAGGTACAAATTAAGAAAAAAACCCTTTTCCATTATATTCATACTGGAGTGAATAGCTTCTTGAACCAGTGGAATGGAGTCCAAGATTTGTCGGTTGGCTAAGAACCCTCCTTGATTTTTGGAGATAAGACTGGGGAGAAAGGTTTTGATGCAGGTGGCAAGGATTTTAGTAATGATTTTGTAGGAAGATTTGCATATGGATATTGGTTGGAATATGGAGAAGGTGGAAGGGCGAGCTTCTTTAGGGATTAGGGTAAGATAGGTCGATTTTGTGAATCTTCCTATATTTTTTTTCCTTTGGCTCCAATGGATCATTTTTATGAGGTATTTTTTGATTATCTGCGAGAAGGTCCAATAGAATCTGATGGGAAATCCATCAGGCCTTGGGTTTTGTCTGGATGAAGAGTCCATATTGATTTGATAATCTCATATTCACCAATTTCCTTGGATAAGGTAGCATTGATTGCTTCGGTGATCATGGTTGGGGTGTGGTGCAGAAGGTATTCATATTCCTCAATCCCCATGTTCTCTGTAAGGAGGCTTTTGTAATGTTGATGCATTGCCAATTTGATCTCAAATTGCTATTTTATTGTGTTTCCCTCATCATATTTTATGGCTGAAATGGTGTTTTTAGAAGTTTTGAATTTTGATTGCTTGTGGAAGAATGAGGTATTCTTTTCCCCAACTTGGAGCCAGAGGCTCCTGGATTTAATCCTCCATTTTCTTCCTCCTTTCTATTTGAATTATACATTTCTCAATACAATTCCTTTTCATGATCTTGCTTCTCCTTGGTAATACCATGCTCCTCTATGTCACTTTGGATTTCTTCTAGCCTCTGCTTCACATCCTGTTTGGCTAGTTACGGTTCTCTATAGTGATCTTTAGCCCAGTATTTGATAGTTGTGCGTACGAGTTTCAGTTTCATATCCCATCTGTACAGGGGATATCTAACTACCTGTGTTCACCATGTGCCTTCAACGATTGCTCTAGCATCATGGGAATCATACCAAAGCGAGTTGAAATGGAAAGGGAGGGGCCCAATGTTAGATTACTGGCCAAGGAACAAAGTGACGAGGTAGTGGTCCAAGGCTAAGCATGGTAGGATAGTGGAGGTGGCTACGTTCAAGAGGGATATGAGAGAGACTGCCACAATAAAGCGATCCAATATTTCCATGATGATACCTGGACCAAGTCTGCGGTTGTTCCATGTGAAGTTGCAGTTCCTCGGAGTGATGTCCAATAAATTGTGGTCTCTCATAATGCGCTCCAAATGATATCTTGAAGGATCGAGAGAGAAAATTCCCCCTCTTTTCTCCTTTAGTTGCATAACCAAATTCAAATCACCTCCAATGATAAAATTGCTACCGCCTTCGTCTTTCATGTCAGTTTGAAGGGATTTCTAGCACAATTCTTTGTCACGATAGTGGTTTGGACCATATATGTTATAAACTATTATCATGATGTCTCTTTGCACATTTTCCAGTTTGACCTTTATCTAGTGTTGGTTCTTTAAGCTTAATTGTTGATGCCATGTATTTTTATTCTAGCTTATAGCTATTCCTTTAGATGAACCTCTTGATCCTATCAATCTGCCTGTGTAGTTTTTGTGTCTGTTTATGATTGCTTCCATATTTTTTTTTTCCTATTTGGTTTCTTGAAGGAGAATATTGTATGGATGTTCTTGATTGATGAGATCTTTTAGAGCATTGGTTTTAGAGGAGTTTCGTAATCCACTACAATTCCATGTGAGAGATTTCATTACTTAAGGGTTGAGGGTAAGGACCCAGACTTCCCTCCTATGGCTTATTGACTAGGTTTGTTGTTATGTTCTCTAATAAAAGTCTCTATTGGTTGTTGCGTTCCTAGAGCTATATCCTTCTGAGTTGCCTATTCCTTGTGGTGTTTCGTGGATTTCCTGCTTGGTCCATATATTTTAGTTATTTCCAAGATAGGCCCCAGGTCCTTTGATGTATTTTTGGTGATGGCTCGAGCGAAGGAAGGTTCAGATGAAGATGGGAGTGGGTTAGATTTGTAAGGGGAAGATGGGGGTATGAAATCAGAAGGGGAAGGGGAGAAGGAGTGGATAGGGGGGTCTTCTACCAGAGAGGAAAATGTAGTGAAGGGGTTAGAGGAAATCAAATAAGGTTCAGGAGGAGGTTGAGAGGGGATCAATGGAGGATCAGGAGGGGAAGGGTTACTAGGACCAGCTGAGAAGGAAGAAGGATGGGATGTCGAAGGTGCAACGATGTTAAATTTAGAGGTGGATTTCATTTTTTTTTATAACTTTCCACTGGGGTTCAGAATTGTCAGAGTTCACAATCTCAATCGTTTTCGCACTTCTATTTTCAAAATGACCATATTCGTGGCATACCTTGCATTTGAAGGGTAGTTGTTCATAATCTAGCTGTTGGATATGCATCCAATTTTCCACCTTTAGCTTGATCACCTCTGGGAGTCCTTTTCCAAGATCTACCTCTATGTAGATACTAGCGCATGCTTGCATGTTTTCCTTCGGTTCGCTTCTGTCTATGAACTTTCCGACTGCATTCGTGATCTCTCTTACAGAATCGTCCCCCCAACAATGCAGTGCTAGATGGGGGAGCCGGACCCATACAGGGACCACATTTGGGACATCTAGCTCTAGGTCAAAATTTGACATCCATTTGTTCAGATAGAGCCCCCTGGTATCCATAAAGTATGGCCCATTCCTGAAGATCAGAAATTTATCTTCCTTTGTTTCAAAATGGAAGGTAAAGAAACCCCTTTACGCAAAATCTAATGGAGATTTTCCCTTGCGTTTTGTCCAACCAGTTGCGTTCAACCCATTTCTGTATAGTCTTGGGTGACGACCATAGGCCTGTGAATTGTCCTATAAGCCCTTTCTCTGAAAGGGAGAGAGTGGCCATTCAAGGAATCGTTGGGGCCAAAGAGACTTCCTAAATTTTGTTCGACTTCTTCACGAATTTCGAGATCGTAGGCCACTGTTGAGGGGGATCCATGGAAGCGATGAGGGCTGAGAAGGCCGAGGCATGATCAATGGGTGAGGCCTCCTCTGGGATGGACTCCGGAGGGGCCATAAGGCCAGAGGCGGGAGCAGCGAGCAGGAGCTAGGGGGGTGGCTGTGCGACTCTTCAGGCTAGGTCGCGGTTTTCATAAGTGCACCATGGCACCGATCCATAAGGAATTAATTATTAGTTAATGATATTAAGTTGTTTTTTATTAAATCCCATGAGAATAATTAAATAATTATTTAATTTTCTCTAGGAATATTTATTAAATAATTATTTAATAAATATTCCCCATTACATTTGACTAAATCACCTAGGAATAATTAAATAAATCATTATTTATTTATTATTTCTTATTTACATATTTGAAATAATTATTTAATAGTTATTTTTTTCACACCTTTCTTAACATTCACTAAATAATTAATAAATCATTTGTTTGTTAATTATTTCTAAATAAAGGTATTTAACCATCTTAATATCTTTTCCCTCTCCAAAAATATAATAAAGTATTTCGAGCGGGTTGATCTAGATTTTGGTCAATAATATTTTATTATTCTCCAATTTTGAGATCAACCCAATAATTTGCTATAAATAAGAGGGTTTTCTATCCATTTATCACCATGATCATTATCATCACCACCATTGTCGTCACATACCATTCGAGCTCCCATTTGTTAGTTCTACATTGTTTGGGTTTTACACATTTGAGAGAGAGGAAGATCCAAATTCTGAAGCGAGGAGGACATCAAAGGACCCATCCCATTGAGGGGGACTTATGACCCTTTGTAAATCTCCTTCACCAGGTGTATTAATATAATTATTTTATTTCAAAATATTTTCCAAGATTGGGTTTTTACATCAGTTTTTATATCTGTTGTTTGTGCTTTTAGATTTGCATGCATCCATTGTTTTTGTAGGTTTCCTCACATATATGTTGCAGGTGTTAGTCGCCAATAAAATTTGTCATATAAAATGGTGGCTAAAACATTTTTGGAGCCTTCAAGGAATAAGTTTTATTGCAAAAAATGTTATCTCTTGAAGACTCATGAAGACATCATGCCCTCTTTCCAAATCTTCACTGCTGTTTCCATTTCAAACTCAAAAATTCTGCTAATTCCATAGAGAAAATACTGCTGCAAAAGCCATTTTTCCCTTCCCTCCATTTCAAAACTAACCTTCATTTTTACCCCTATCATTCCCATGGAATTCCTCTATTTTCCATTTTTCTCCATTTCCCCTTCATAAGATCCCCTTTACAAAGTTTAAAACTCACTTTTAAACTCTGCCGAAACCCCCAAATCCATCAGAAAACTCTGAAAAATCATAAAAATACACTTTTTGTATTACAGGCTTAAGCCCCCTTGGGCTAAGTCTTAACCCACTTCCCCACATGTGCCCTAGTGCTGGAACCAAGTGCTAAGCCCTTTCGGCGCTCATCGCATCGGAAAAAATCAGAGTGCACAAGTCTTTTGTTAAGTTGAGATCTTCGATGCGATTGGCCCTTTATTACATGAGCCCTAAGTCTTTCACCACTTCATATAACCCTTAGGCCCACATCCGGCGCTTAAAACTTGTGAATAAATCATTCCTGATGCTCATTTTCCTTTGTAAATAAAAAAACCTACTTTTTCCTAAGTTTTGGTCTAAAACCCACCGGAGCAATGTTTTTAATGTAAAATGGGTAGATTGAAAAGCCCCGCATCAAAATTCCGATGCGATTTAGCCCCATTTGTATAAATTCTCACCCTCTGCTTTACTCCATATAACTTGCGTCCGAGACCAAAAGTTAAAAGTCCCAAAGCGCTAATCGCATCGCAAAATTCTTAATGGGTAGATTGAAAGACCAAGCCCGACCTTCCGATGCGATTAACCCTCATATATATAAGCCCCGAGCCTATTATCTTTCATATAGACTAATGGCCCTGCAGATGGGTGCCTATCCACTTCATATATATAAACCCACCCAAGACAAAACCTTTGTTGTTATTAAATTTTGGATTTCATGTGTTATAAAGGGTTTTTTCCGCTAGTGCGTGATATAAAACAATACCCACCGTTGATCTTGAGCCAATCAAACGGCCCGCGCAGGATCACATCTCAAGTTTTTTTTCAAGCGCATTTGTTTCCCCTTCCGATTGGCATTCCCCGATGGATCATCCGCCGTTAGATCTATCCGCCATATCTTTGATCCGACAGCCCATATTTGCTCCGATCATTAACCTTTCCACCACTTTTGAACCCCTCTGATTTATTTCCCATCGTCGATCTGATCTGTAGATCGATGGCCAACGCTCAATCACATCGGCGCCATACGATTTCTTCCCCCCCGCCAATCGCATGCCTCCGATTACATCTGGAGCGACCACATGTCCAGATCGAACGGTCCAGATCGCATCTCCCGCTTTTGGTTAAAAACATATGCCCCGCTTCATAATGTTGTTTCGGCCAATTGCAGCCGTTGATCTCTGTAGATCAACGACCCTCATTAACCCTTTCTCTGCATTGTTATTATTTTTCATTTATCCCTAGATCACATCTCTACCATTGATCCTGCTCATCCAATGGCTCATACTAATCCTGACAGGCCTACCTCCTGTGGGTCCTGCATTCCTCAGTTTTAATCCTAGCCATCCAATCCTTGATTGGACGGTCCATAATAAAACCTCCCTTCCCGCTTCTGCTCGCACATCTATCCCATATCGCGTTCGCTTCCCCACCGTTGGATCTGAGGCCCCAGATATAATGGTCAGTATTCCATATCGCGTAGCTTTAAACACGGAGGATAATTTTCAAAAATCACACGATGAAAGTTGTTTTCTGATGCCACGTGTCGGGCAGGGACGCATATCGCGTTCGAAAAGGCAATACCGCCTACCCGCCTTTTTCTCATGCGAAAACAACTGTTTTACCTCCTGAAACTGCTTCCCCTCTTTTCCATTGTGATTCATCGCGCGCCTCCTCAACCGTTGATCCTTATGAGCCAATCTCATCTGAAGGCTCATATTCCTCCTGAAACCCATTTTGATTTTTAATTCATTTCTTCCTTCGCCAAAGGTTTTTAAACCTTATCTCTTTATATTTCCGCCATTTCTCCATAATATGACCTTTTGCATTATGTTTCCTCCCGAGTAATCATGACCATCGATCTTTGCAGATCGACGTATCTAACTTTTCTTCCCACTACTCCCTTTTAACCACTGCGTGCAGATCTCCACTGTTGGATGTTGTGATCCAACGGCCACACTCTTCCCCAGAACCTCTGAAGCGGTTTTCCCAAAAAACGCAGGATTTCTTAATTATTTTTGTATTTTGCAGGTGTTGAATGGTTTTTTCCATTACATCAAAGGAAAACCAAAGGTTGGGGATGACGATCCCTTATGCCTTTCTACATACGGAAAGATCATTCCATAGGGTTCGAATCCATGTTTCATCGATGCTTCATGGGCATTGATGCCATATGAACCCTGTGTGGCCTGCACATCAACAAGACACAGACAATTAAAATCAAGACAAAGAGTATCAATGTTGAAAAATTAAACAAGCCAGACTTGAAGATTGAAGATGAATTCCATAGTTTAAAGGAATACGGCTAAGATCGATTATCAAAAGCCTAATCCATTGGATTAAACATAATTAAAGGCAAATCAAAAGATTTATTAGACAGAGGACGCCTCCACCACCACATCAGAGGCAAATTGATTCCTCTCAGCTACCCAATGTCACCTGTAGCCTCAGAGCATTCAACAGAGGCCGAGTTAATATCAGAACATCAAATATTTGCCTCGACGCAACCGAATAGTTAATTCTGCCAAATAAACTTAATGCAAAAAATATTAGCAGAGTTATTACGACATGAAACAAAGCCTTAAAAGTCAAAAAAGCTCCCACCGAGCTTAAATATTAAATGTAAAACAATTAATACAGATAAACATCTGTAAACTTCTTCATCGAGCCCCTCAAAGGCCAATAAGTCTTAAAGTCTGTATTAATTGACCTTGGAGATCTTTTATCCCCTCCCACCTCCTCATTTCTTCTATAAATACTTCTGTAGAAGATGAGAAAATGTTGGTTGCAGAACTTTGAAATATACTTGTGCTCGAAACTTCTGATTGTAAATAGTGTTCAAAGGCTCTTGAAGCTCTGCTTGTGATAGAATAGTTAGGCCAAGAAGTGAAGATGATTGCTGACTCGAAACACTGGACTTAAAGCTGTAACTTGTTTGAAGTATCAATACAAGCTGATTTATGGGATCCTGGTGTATGTCGACGGTGATGTTTTCTTATTGTAAATCATTATTTTATTTTTGTTTTCACTTTGTTCATCTTCTATTATAAAGAAAAATAAGCATAGCGTTAGGATTTACTGTATATCAGTACCCTTCTCTGACTGATAAGCTTTATCTAAGTGTTTTATTCCAAATTGTGTTATTTAGGAATGATTTAATTCAGTTTGAGCAGTTAGGAATGCTGGCGTTCCCTCATCCTACTGTCTTAGCTAATTGTTATTCTTGAATGTTATTTTCAGTTTATGTTAAGTAGAGATGAACTGAGGAAATTATGGTGAGCCCTGTCCTTTAGTTTTATCCCCAAAGACTATCTGAAAGTTTCCCTAAGAATGTGTTGAAAGCTGGCTAGTTTCAAAGTACTTACCAGATCTTAGACCATTCTTCGTTATCATTTGTGTTTCCCTTTGTGTTTAAATGTTTTCTATTGAAAGTGTATCAAAAGCTAGCTAGTTTCAAAGTACTTACCAGATCTTGGATTACTTTTATGTCTTTCTTAAGTGTATGTCAAAAGCTGGCTAGTTTCAAAGTACTTACCAGATCTTGGGCTGCTCTTTGTTCTTCACCTGTTTGATTCCCCTTCTTATTGTATCATTTCATTCCATAAAATCAACTTTAAAGAGATCCTTAGACATAGATGACTTGCCCCATGGACCACTCTTGAACCTTGTTGTTTCAATTAAACCCTATTATGACTCCATAGCCCAATGGACTAAAACCAACGAAACATCCATATTTTTGGCCAAAGCTTGTTCTAATTGCTCGCAACTCCACACCTTTGAAACTCTTTCCATTTAGAACTTTCCACTCAAACAATAATCATGCTCAACCATCCAAAACAAACAAAAACCCTCAGACATCATAACTAGCCTAATATCATTACCCAAACCTTAAAGATAAATCCATCTTTGCACTTATTGGAGAGATCCCTCTCCAGATTCAGGAGGGCTAGATCCTAGAATCCCAAAGTGGTTGAAATAGTGTTTCTCCCTGCAGTCGGACTTTGCCAATCTTGCTGATTACAGGGAGCTAACAACAGGTATGAAGTATGAGCAACCACAAGTGTTGTCAGGGTCATGAGTCACTCGTGACTTAAGTGAGATTTTTTTTGTACGCCTTCCAAGAAGTCTCATCCTAACAAATGGTGACTCCAATGGTGTAACAACTTCAATTTCCTCAATGACTTTTGCTTCAGATTTTTCAGGGTTTTCTACAACTATTTCTAGCTTCTTTTTGTTATTTATAGCTTTCTATCCATTATTATATGAAATTTTCAGTTACTGGTTGATTTATGGTGTTTTCTGTAGGTCACAGGTACCAGCCGAGCAGGAGACGACAACATCTCACGAGACCTTCATCCCGAGATCCGCAGAGACAAAAACACACTTTTCTTCTGGTGTTTTTCGTAGGTCCCAAGTACTAGCCGAGCAGGAGACGACAACATCTTGTGAGACCTGCCGCCTGAGAGCCGTGGAGACCAAAATGCACTTTTCTGCCCCAGAAGTGCATTTTGAGGGGAAGAATTCCCTATTTGGCCCAAAAACTGCGTTTTCCTTCAAATACAGTTCAGAACTTGCGTTTTTAGATTTTTCTGGAATTTTTTTATTTTATTTATTTTATTTTATTTTATTTTATTTTTTGAATTTTTCATGGTTTGTCAAGAGTATTATTTTGAGTTTTTTGACCTCTATTTCAGTCCTACTTAGGCCTGTATTTTCTTAGTTTGTCTCTTTGAGGTAGAAACAAGCCCCCTAGGGTTTGTAGTACACTTCCACATTTCTAGGAAGAGATCAGCTGAGTAAGGATTCTAGGGTTTTCATTACTTTCAACCATTGTTTCAGGGTCTGATCCATTTTATTATAGCCCCTTTAAATAGTTTTTTTTCCATCGTAACTCCATTCTGAGTTTAGTTTTTCCTTCCCCCCTAGGATCCCCTTAAGTATCCTTGGTTTGTTGAGCTTCTTACCTATCCTTTGCAACAGATCTCACCTCTATTTTTTGTTGTTTGTCTGCAAAATTTTTAGCAACATAGAGCCTTAGATCCCAGTCCCATTGACATTAGATCTTGTAGGCCATTTTCATGTGTTTTTAGTAGCTTGTTTGCCTCTTTTTGCCTAGCTGTTTGAGAGCCTTCTTTGGGTGGGGTTTCTTCTTGATTTGCTGTTTATTTTTCTATCATATTTCAACATTATTTACATTATTTCAACATTTTATTTCAGCAGCATATGGCATCACAAAACATGATTAATTTACTCATCTACTAAACACATTTTTTCACACACATACACACCCTACAAGAAAGTGAATTCCGTTAACACCGCCAAGTCAAGACTTTAGACACCACACTGAATAATATAACACACATAGATTAATCCTATTTGGGAAATAGGGGCAAACTATCTGTGTAGTTAGGTGTAGGATTGGTGAGATAGGCTTCCAGTAATACCCATCGATCATTTACATTGAGACATAAAGTTGAGTTTTTAGGGAGCTTAAAAGCCTTCATCACCCCACGGTCAAAGCCAGAGTGTGTCAGAAACCCGATTCAGAGGGGGTTAGGCTAGGACATCATGCGAGCGGTTCTCCTCAGGGCTACGCAACCCGTGGTAGGGAATTTCGTGCATTGTCTAATTTACCAAGAAGCTCAAGACTCAATCACCCCCATGGGATGAAGGTAACCGTACTGACAAATCTTACGAAAACTCCTTATAGGGTTGGCTGTGGGAAGAATTTGGTTCTCTACCCTACTTTTCTCTTTGAAAGGCCATCTAAAATAGTATATTTAGGATTTTTTGAGGAATTAGATCACCTTTAGGGTAGAGGTCATTTTATTCGATAGGACGATTTTTCTTGTATTATAGTAGCATCATTAGAAAGTTTGTTTACACTTGGCACCACTTCACTAGGTGTTTGATTTCTCATTGTTACTCTAAGTTTTCCTATCATCCTTTAGTACTTTAGTGTCATCTTTGTCTTGAAATCATTGTGCTACCTAGGTGTTTATCACGACGAATTTGAGGTATTCATCCTCAATTCCCATTAGGACATATTACTCCTCCCCGTCGGATGCGAGTTAATCCTCCCAGTCCTCCATCGAGTCCTTCTGACTCTAAGTCTACTGATTCATTTTATTCAACGTATTCTCTACCTCATATCACGACCATGTTAGGCACCAATGCAGGTGTGGGAAACCATGGTGGTACCTCGGGTCCTACCCTGGGCAATACCACTAGTGGAACCTTAACCAGTACAGTCAATCCTACACTATTGTTTCCCTTTATGGTTGGTTTGAATCTCCAATATTTTAATAAGCTTAACAACAATCCCCTTCTCCATAACCCAAGTTGGCCAATTATGCCTACTAAATATCCTTTAAACATTCCCAAGTTTGAGGAAAATACTGGAGAAGACCCCACTAATCATGTTCGCTCATTTCACATTTGGTGTTCCTCTAATTCCATTACCAATGACTCCATTAGTCTTCATTTATTCCAATGCATGTTTACAGGAGCTGCGGCTAAGTGATATGCGACCAACCTCATGCCTCTCATTCCAATTTTGCAAATCTTGATAAATATTTCTTATCATATTTTCAGTTATCTCTCCATTACGACACCGAGACCAAAATCTTGACTTCATTTCGTCAGAATTCTGCCACCCGCATTTCTGACCATCTCCAAGAATGGCACAAAAGGAGGAGTACATGTAGGTCTCCTTCTTTTGAAGACCGTGTCTATATGGATTGGTTTCCTAGATTGTTGTTGGCCCCCATAGGTAAATATGTTGCGTCACACTTCCCTCAGATAGAGGAAGATGCGCTCCAAATATCCTTAAATTATGACTTGATCTATGCCCAATCTGGTTATATTTATATCATTTTACCTGACCTCCCTAGGCCCGATGGTGCCAATGCACCAGGGGCATTTCATGTCACTAAAGGTATCGTTGGATTTATTTCACACCCTTATCAAAAACCATATTCTCTCATTCATATGAGTTATGGTCAACCCTAAGTGGGACGAATACCTCCTACAATTATCCCCTTCCACCAAGCAACCATTATCCAGGTCAAAGCACGCCATATGCATATCCCCAATTGCATCAGCAGATGCCAAGGCCAGCTGTTGCTCGACATTTTTATACCAATGTTACCCCTCCTCCATATGTTCCTTATGCATCGTCTAACACTCCAGCCCCTCTGGCACAAGCGCCTCAACCTCCCATACCTCCTCGACCTCTGCCACAACAACCAAATCCTCCTCAAGGTGAGGTGTATGCTCAACAAAGTGCGACCAATCCCCCCAACACCAAGAATAAGAATAAGGGGAAAGTTAATAGGAATAAACCATCCCAAGGTAATGAGGGTAACCAGGGTCCTCCACCTAATCAACCCTAGGGAAATCATCCTAATATCGCGACCCAACAATAGGGAGGACAACCCAAGATGAACAAGGCCCTTCATACGAATAAGACTTGTGCATGTTTCAGGGTATATGGCCATTACACTCATGATTGTCCCATTTTGCCACAGATGCGTCAAGTATGGGAAACCCAAGCACAAAAACCCATGTATCAGCTTCCTCAGGCCCCTGCTTCATCTCAGCCGATAGTGCTTACCAACCCATTTCCTCACCAAGGATACATAGCTTCTAAACCCACAAAAGGTCAGGCAGTGCCTCAACCTCCATAATCTGGTCCCACTAATTTTTAGATTCTCATGATGAATTCTGAGGTCATCAACACTTAACATGTCAATCTTCAGACTCGTTCATGCCAGTATGAAAAGGCACCCGCTCAGCCTTTGACTAAGTCCCAAATAAAAGTTTCCACATAGTCCATTATGTCATCAAATGGTACCCTATAGATCCCTCAACCTAAGGCAGAGGTTATGACCAAGATCCCCAAAGAACCATTACGCCGTAATGTTGCTTTAGCCAAATTCACCCATACATACAACATAGTAGATGACTTGGCGCAGTCTCCTGCCGTCATGCCAACGCTAGAATTTCTCTAGTCATGCCCATCCCAACGAAAAGCTCTACTTAATGGCTTGGGCATTTTGGGTCCTTCAGATGATTGCATGATCGTCTTTGACATTGACCAATCATAACATCCCTCACTTCCTTCATCTGTGGATTTCCAAATACTAGTCTCAATAATAAATGCCACAGTACAACGGTGTATGATTGACAAAGGCGCCTCCACCTGCGTGATGTCTGCTAGCATTTGGAAAAAACTTAACTCACCAAACCTATCCCCATATACCATCACTCTCCGTGCATGGGATGGTTATCCATCTCAAACCCTTGGCTTACTTTGCAGTTGTCCTATCACTGTTGCCAGCAACATGGTCTCCATTGATATTGAAGTCATCGACTCCCCACTGGAATACAACATCCTTCTGGGTCATAGTTACACCTATGCCATGTCAGCTGTTGCATTTGCGGTTTTTCGTAAGATGTGGTTTTCCCACAAAGGAAAGATATTTACAATCAATCAACTGACTAACTATGATCCTAAGGCTCAAAATTCTCCTCAAACCAACATTTCATCCATGACTGATGATACAACTATCTCGTCCCTCACCAATGTATCACTATGAGTCTATAAAGATTCTTCTTTTCTTGGTGCCTACTATGGTCCACCAACTACCCCTTCTGAGCCCATCTCGTCTAATGTTTGCATGCTGCAAGCGTCACAGGCTGCTCACAAGGGGTCAGGTGCGCCCATCCAACATCCAATGCCTCTGCAACCTGTTGTCCCAAAATCAACCCAACATACAAATATAATTCCTCAAGGACCAACTCCTTCTGCTAGTGTCTCGCCTAATCCATTTCAACAAGGAATAGTTCCTCGGGGCCTTAACCATCCAGGAGCAGTTCCTTCAGGCCATTATCCTTCGAGTCATATACCTTTCTTATTCCCCCCACCAGGATTTTTCTCTATCCCTATCATGGCTACGTTGAGTTTACCTTAAATTACTTTGGGGATCCCAGTATAATACATCGATCCCCCTACAAACACTCCACCTGATCACCTTAAACCTTACATAGATTTGACCCTGATGCAACCAGTTTCACCTTCCCCTTCTTTTGCTTCAGTTCCATAACAACCTCAACAGACACCTACAACTGTTGTGAAAGCATCTAGTGAGGGGGGAAAATCCCTGAAAAAGGGAAATAAAGACAAAGCTCCCCAAACAACCCCAACTCCTCCTAAGCCTCCAAAGTCGATACCTTCGTTCGCTTTGTGTGATGTTGTTTGGAAGGCTACCAAAATTTTTCTCGAACCCCCTCATCTCAAACATGTGGTCGATGATACGTTTCCTAACTCTAACATCCCGAAGGTCCATGTTACCTTACCTGAGTTGGCCAAGAAAAGAAAATCGTTATGCAGAAATCACACTTGTGCTTTATGTGACAAATTTGGTCACTATTCCTGTCACTGTCCTCATTTGAAATAATTTCGTGATACCCGTGAGGCACTTAGTGAAATAAAGGCCACTCGTAATGAACTCACCACTTCTTTACCTGCATATTCTGGCACCATTATTGAACCATAACAAGAACCCCACATTATAATTCTTCCTCTTGATGTAGATATGATGGATGTCATTGCTACTATTCACTACCTCTCTTCATACATGAGATCCTCATTTGAAGACACTTTTGAAGTTCTTCATACTGATTCGGTCGAACCTTCTTCGTTAGATACCCAGGTCTCAACATTGGTAGATATACCATCTACTAGTCATTGGTCCCCTCCTATTGTCAATGCGCATGTGAAACTTGTCTCTCATGACGATGCTTCATGTAGCCCCTCCATATCAAGTGGTCTCTCTTCCTCCAATCCACCAATATGCCATTCAGATGAAGATATCATGGAAGCCATGACCACACCTGAGTAGCTTTGGGACGATATGCATCATCATGCGTATTTCCTTCTGGAACAGACCCAAGACCAATATGTTATGGAGTCAAAAGACTTCATCCATGGTGAATTCGATTGGTTTAGATATCCCATTCCTGCACCAGAGGCTTTTGAAGAAGGAAACATGGCCAATATCTCTCCTGCTATTAAGATTAACATTTCGAATAAACTAAGGATCAAAGAAAATATCACCTTGGAGGCACATTTTACCCAAGAAGAAATTGATGTTTACACAAAGTTATTCAAAGAATTCTGTGATGTTTTCACCTAGTCTTATCCCAAGATGCGTAGACTTTATCCTGCCATTGTTGAACACCATATCGACACATGGCCCGATGCCATTCTTATCCATAAAAAGTTGAGACCCATCAATCCTTCCAGACGTGAGGCCATTAAATTTGAAATCAATAAGTTCAAGCAGGCTGGCTTTATCTATCCCATTTAATACACCACATGGGTGTCAAACCTTGTTTCCATTCTCAAGAAATAAGGCACTATTCGTGTTTTCACTGACTTTCGTGACCTGAACAAACCTTGTCCCAAAGACAACTTCCCCACAAAGTTTATTAATCAAATAATTTATGAGTGTGTAGAGCATGATATTATTTCCTTTATGGATGGATTCTCCAGATATAACCAAATAACTATCCATCGTTTTGATCAACTTAAAACTGCATTTATTAGTTTGTGGGGAACTTTTGCCCATAGGGACATGCCTTTCGGTTTAAAGGATGTCGGGGCCACATTTAAGCAAGCCATGTTTTATTTCTTCCATGACTTGGCTCATATTATACTTGCATACCCTGACGATCTCACTTCTCAATCTAGGCTTTGGGAATAACACATTCATGATTTGCGTACCTTTTTTCTTCGATGTCACAAATACAATATCTGCCTTAACCCTCTCAAGTGTGTCTTTTGCATTCTTGTTGGCTGTCTATTGGGCTTCGTCATGTCCAAATATGGTATAAATCTTGACCCTCTCAATGTTCAAGCCATTCTCGAACTTCTACCTCCTCGTACTCTTCGCCAATTACAAATCTTTCAAGGTAAAGACGACATTCTTCGTCGGTTTGTTCCTGACTATGCCACCATTGCGCATGGGTTCCTTAGACTCATTCGATCTACCATTCCATTTTTTTGGGATGGCCAAGCTCAACAATATTTTGATACCCTTAAACATGCTCTTTCTTATGCTCTCTTGATCACTCCACCTGACTTTGAAATGGACTTCATTATATACATCTTAGCTTCCTCCTATTCATCATCGAGGTCGTCATATAGGAATATGTCAATGGAAACGAGCATGTCATATATTATGTTAGTAAACACCTCAACAGTCCCCCTATGTCCTATACGCACAAAGAAAATTTGGCTTTTATTGTTGTGTTCTCTGTTCAAAAGATTCGTAATTATATCCTTATGCATACCACTAGGTTCGTGACCAATGCCAACCCCATTTCCTTCTTGTTGATTCGACTAATCATCAATGGAAATTATATTTGTTGGATCGTCATTATTCAAGAATTTGATCTCAAATTCATCACACCTAAGAATAAGAAAGGTTTGGCCCTTGCCGAATTCATTTCTAAATTTCCTACTGGTGCGCCAGATCCGTCGGTCAAAAAGGATCTTCTAGATGAACAATTGTTTGTCGTCATCTCGGATGATCCTTAATATGGAAACATCCTCACTTACCTACGAACATAGAAATTTGACCTCATATTAGTCATGATGATCAATGACATATTTGATATCAAGCCCCTCGCTACCTCCTCATCGGTGATGATATCTATCGTCTCAGTTTCGACACTATCCTTCTTCGTTGTCTCACGAATGATGAAGTTGAGCAAGTGCTCAATGCCTATCATAGTGGTGCTTGTGGCGGTCATCTCTTCGAAATGGCCACTACCTAGAAGATCATGCGTGCTGGTTACTTTTTGCCTTCTCTCTTCAACAACTGTATTGAGGCAGTCAAACAGTGTCCCAATTTTTAGTTATATGCCCCTAAGGCGCAAGCTCCACCTGCTACCTTCCATCTCTTCATCGCAGTCGGTCCTTTCTGTAAATGGGCTATTGAATTTATGAAGTGTCGACCTCCATATGTTAATAACTACAAGTATATTATTGTGGTATTTAACTATTATATCGAATGGGGTGAGGCAATGCCAACGTTCAATAACACTGCAACTACTGCAACCTTATTCTTTTTCAACCATGTTATCGCTCGATTCAGGGTTCCAAAACAATTGGTTTTTTTACCATGGTTGACATTTCGAAGATGATATGGCATGATATATCCTCTTTGTTGGCCTTTGAGCACCAATATCCATCGTCTTATCATCCCCAAGGTAATGGCCAATTTGAAGCGGTCAATAAAATCCTTAAAACTATGTTTCAGCAGACGATGAATAAGTACAAGACCAAATGACACCTTATGCTCTTCCCTGCCTTGTGGGCCTATAGAACCTCTGTTAAAACTACCACTGGGTTTACTCCTTTCCACCTTATTTTTGGTGAGGAGGTAGTCTTACTGATCGAGTTTGAAAGCCCCTCCCTTCACCTTTCCATTGAACTCCTACCACACACCCAACCATTAGAACAACAACTTATCATGCTTGAGTACACCAATGAAGACCGTTATGTTGCATTTCAAACCATTGAAGCAGGCAAAAAGCACACCGAAACTCAATATGACCGGAAAGTCCACCCTCGTACCTTTCACGAAGGTGACCTTGTTCTTGTGTATGAGAAAACTCATGATGTCCTGGGTCATGGGAAGTTTGAATCATTATGGCTAGGACCTTACATCAACCATACGTGTTAGGGAAAGGGGGCATACATTTTGGAGGATTTCAAAGGTTAACTCCTTCCTAACCCTCGTAACACACTCTACCTGAAGAAATTTTGCCCATAACATTTCCCATCGATATGCGTGTATATGTTTATGTTATGAATTTAGGTAGCTTGCATCCCCTCCCATCATCTCATACGTTGTCTTATTGCATATTTCAGATGGATCCATCATCCACACCTCATATCGGTTATGACGATGGTGTGAGTCTCTTCTCCAGGAATATTTCCTCGACAACTTGGGCCATTTTCACCCCTCTAAATTCATTAGTTCATTCCAACGACGTATGCATTGGATCTACCACCAATAGCCAGGCCGAATATGATGTTGTGATAGGTTTGTTAGTAGATTCCCTTGATCATCGCATCCTTCATCTTCATGTTTGTCTAGATGCCCTACTACTTTTCATGCAATTGAATAGTGTTTATCATGTGCATAATCATGTCCTATTTAGAAAATACCTACGAGTGAAGCCTTTGGCAAGTCAATTTGAATTCATTACTTTCAGTCATGTTCCTAGAGCCTAAAATCAATATGTAGATTCCATTGCAAATAACATTCTAGATTGGAATTTATTACATACATGAACACAACCATATACATTAACAAATGGCGAACCACAATTGTCACAAAATATGCATAACCATATTATGTATCATCATATCACAACATATAAGTGTTTGGAGTCCACTACTCTAAATACATCTGACATGCCCATTGCATGTTACATAACCAAAAAATGGGAACCATATGTCCGGTGATCCAAGATATTGTACTAGTGATTCCCCGGTGTGTGTGAGATATTTCAGATCTCATGAGGGGGTGGCCCTTCTGGTAGCCCCCACATGCCCGGATGACCTCAAATTATGCTCTAGCCTTAGATGCAGTTCCACAGATTTGATGAGTTCGTTTCCAGCTGCTTGTAGTGCCCACAACATGCATGTCTCATTCAGATGATCCATTCAGATCTTCAGATCCATTTCCTGTTCAGCAGGGCTTCTTTGGCTGTGCCCCCTTCCCCATGTCAACTCTAGGGGAATTATGTATCATGTACCAAAATATCATTGTATTCAGCCTTGGCCTATGTTTTTCTAGGCGCGTTATGTATATGTGATTCATTGTATTATGCCCTAACCCATTGATGCTAGTGGATCATGTATTATGTACTTTGTAGCTCAGTCCCACATTGTTGGGCTAGTCATTATTTTTTGTACTTAGTTTTCTCGGCGAGTATGGGGGTGCCTCCCCAGCCTCATTTGAGGTCATTTACTCACACATAAAAGGAGACTTATATCATTTTAATAGGTCTCACCCCGTCCATTTTTTCCCTTCCTCACCTTGCTTCAGTCGTCTCTCTCTCTCTCTCTCTCTCTCTCTTTGACTCCCCTTTGGTGTCTTGTGGAAGTGTAACTTACAACATATTTCGGTCATACAATTTTCTCCTAACGATAGTGCGTTGGGGGGAAATCTGTTATCACCAAAAAATGACCACCTACCCAATTCTAACTCGGTGGATTGAAATATAGCATGTGAGTTTAATTTTACCATAGTGAAATCAATTTCAATAGAAGAAATAATCTAATAAACTTCTTTTATTAAGCTATTTTCGATTAAAACCCATGAGAATAATTAAATAAATCATTATTTGTTTATTATTCCATATTTCCATATTTTAAATAATTATTAAATCAATATTTAATAGTTATTTCATTTTCACATATTTCTTAACATTCGTGAAATAATTAATAAATCATTTGTTTGTTAATTATTTCTAAATAAAGGTATTTAACCATTTTAAATATCTTTTCCCTCTCTAAAAATATAGTAAAGTATTCCAAGCGGTTAGATCTAGATTTTGGTCAATAATATTTTGTTATTCTTCTTTTTTGAGATCAACCCAATACTTCACTAGAAATAAGAGGGGTTTCCATCCATTTCTCACCATGATCATTATCATCGTCGCATACCATTCAAGCTCCCATTTTTGAGTTCTACATTGTTCGAGTTTTACACATTTGAGAGAGAGGAAGATCCAAATTCTGAAGCGAGGAGGACATCAAAAGACCCATCCCATTGAGGGGTACTTACGACACTTTGTAAATATCCTTCTCCAAGTGTATTAATATAATTATTTTCTTTCAAAATATTTTCTAAGATTGGGTTTTTACATCGATTTTTATATTTTTTGTTTGTGCTTTTAGATTTCCATATATCCATTGGTTTTGCAGGTTTTCTCACATATTTTTTGCAGATATGAAGTATGAGCAGCCACAAGTGTTGTTATGTTCACTAGTCACTTGTGAATTAAGTGAGATATTCTTGGTACACCTTCGAAGAAATATCATACTAAAAAAAGGGAAAGCAGATTTCTGGTGGGAAGATATAAATTGGGTCAGAGATATCAGGACAAAGGAGTTGAGTTGGCATGAATTCAATAAAATCTTCAGAAATAAGTACGTATTAGAAAGGTACTACAACAACAAAGCCAAGGAATTCCATGAGCTTAAAATGGGATTGATGACATATGAGGAGTATAAAACCAAGTTTCTAGAAATAGGCAACAATATGCTGGTAATGCACTTAAGGAGCAGGGCCATTGTGGGACCCTGGTACCCAATAATGTCCATTGATTTCCATGAGCATGTTGTGACCGGCATGATGGTTGAGGCAGGTATATGCCTTGGTTTTTGTATCTTAAGATGCGAGGAATCCTTTCCAAGGGATGGACTGCTTGGGATGGGGGTGCCACCAGAGCTTGGAAGGGGGTGACCAGATTGCTTGAGGGACTATGTAGCAGAGAAGGGAAGGCCGAGGATGAATTTGTTTTGGTCATTAGCATTTATAGATGGAATCAGATGCACATTGGGAGTGCACCCTGGAATAATGATCCGATAACTGTTCACTGAGGGTACAATAGAGCAGAATTGTAGCATTGGACATTGGATGCAGCTTTAACCTTGACAGTGGATTTTGGATTCTTGGAAAGGAGGTGAATCTTGGTATTACTTTGAGGGTGGAGGTGTGAGACTCTAGATTCCCTTGTTGCTGATACGAGCATTGTATCCTTCTATTTTCTGGTTTAGCCATTGTGTATATTATTTTAAATACTGTATAGAGCTGGATTTATAAAGCTGCATATACAGTATGATTATTTTTTGGTTGAAGAAAATGTGGTTGTTATTGTAAATACTGTAATGAGCTGTGTTATAAAGCTCCAGTAAATGGTATGTTTGTTATGTTTCAACGATGGTAATTGTAAATACTACAATGAGTTGTGTTATAAATCTCCATGGGCAGTATGTTTTGCTTTTCAATATTATTGTTGGTTGTAGGTGTCATTGAACATCGAGGACAATGTTTTCCCAAGGGGGAGGGTTCTGTAACAACCATGGTAAAAATCCATGTAAAAAAATATATAAGACCACGGTTGATGAGACACATATTCCAAGTTGAATGGTGGGCAAAACATCCTAGTGGGTGTTCATTTTGGTTTATTATGGCTAAATGAAATTGAAAAAGGCAATGGAAAAGGCTTTGGAAAGGCATGAGCCATTAATTAGCATTTATTTATGAAAATAATGGAAATTAGGAGAAAAGGAAGGTGAAAGGTCATAGGTTACATGTGAGAAGTAAAATGAAAAAAATAGAGGCCTCATATATAAAAAAGCTTATGAGGGTCAGTTGGTAAGCTTTTTCCAGTTCAGGCTTTTGGTCAGTTCAGTTTTGGAGCTCTCATTTCTCTCTCTCTCTCTCATACTCTTGGATACTTAGAGTTTCATGGAGCACTCTTAGAGAGTGTGGATAATTTGTGATTTGGATAAATAAGGCAAAATAAGAGCAGGAAAGTGCAAGAGGACATCAAGATAAAAAAATACAACGAGATTTCATTGCAGGTACCGAGTTGCATGTATGTTTTCCTAACTAGTTTTGGCATGCATGGAGTATGAATGTGGATTTTCCTAGCATTGCCATTTCCTGGATAACCATGGTTTTGTGGGTTTATTACATTGATTGTTTATGATTGGTTCTCATGTTTCCTTTAGCTATTGGGTTGATTTATTAGTTCCTAGAGCCTTTTTTGGAAAAACACTCTGGATCCCGACAGATAGTTGTTGGGTTGAGTTACTAGTCCTAAAGCCTTGGTTGGAAAAAATCTCTAGATACCTAGGTGGGTTGAGTTACTAGTCCTGGAGCCTTGGTTGGACAAACGCTCTAGAACTGAGAAAAAAATGGGGTTGAATTACTAGTCTTGGAGCCTTGGTTGGAACAAACACTCTGGAGCCCTGGAGCAGCTTGGATAGATACCAATTCGTGATGGTTGTGATGCCCGACCATGGGGTGGAATCATCGATTAAGGGTTAAGGTAGTTTTGCCTCTGGATTCCCTGGATTGATTGTGATTGATGTGTTTCATGAGATCCCACATTAATGCTTGGAATATGACACACGGGTGATTGGCTGAAGTGAGACTTGGCTCATCCAATATATGGCTAGGTGGAAAGTGGAAGTCCCATCTTCGGTTGGTTTTTAGATTCAGTAATGAAGATATCATTCCTATGGTATTTGTATGCAAATGTACTATTTTATGTATGGATTTTATTACTTTTATATCCATTGTATTTATGTTGTTATTGTGTTGGTTATAAGCATGTATTCGATCAATGATGATGTATGGATCTATCCATGTTTTTACCTATAAATGAATACACAATGTATGGATGGTAAAATAGATTGTATTGTAGCTTATGATGTAGGGGAGAAATTATTCTTAGCGATTCTCAGATAAGTAAGAGACCCCTATGTTTAAATCTGCTATTTAAACTTGTAGATGAAATGTTTGTGACATGTTTGACGAAATTCCTGTCATTGATAGGAGGGGTATATATGAGTTCTTGATGATGTGATTGCTTTCGTATCATTGTTTCAATGTTATTTATCATCTCTTAAAGTTTGATGAAGTTTTGGGAAGTGACCTAGGCTCTGGGTTGAAAAGGTGGCACAAATCCCGTAGTTGTAGGCATAGAACTAACCAATAGGGGCCCTGGCCACATGCTTACTGTGCTGTGCCTGCGGCTATAGGCTCCCAGCCGCTACCTTTCCTTAGCATGCTTGCATATATGGCCTAAAAGGGTCAAAAAGTCAGTCTTCCTTGGGGATCAGGGGCCTGGAAGGTTGGGTTACCTCCTGAGGATGTTGTTGATGTTGTGTAAGGTGTGTTTGTCTTGTTTCCGTCGGTTCCACTTCCTTAAGGTCATCTAGGAGTTTGAATATCATATTAGTAGCTTCTCGTCGCAAGTTACCCCAATTGGACGGTTACTTGGGTAGATGTGGGAAGAGGGTGTTATAGATCATCCCTAGGAATCAATGCTAGTGAATGGAAAGATATACAGTAAAGCCTGGAGGGTGGTGTCTCAGTTGTGGCCTAGTGATCCCTGGATCAAATTGTGGATTGCGGTAAATCCTAGATACTAGGAGAAAGGAAAATTCCTCACGGTGTAGGTGGAGAAATCTGGTGGTATCCATGCTTGTTTATGGCCTAGTGATTTGGTGAGGAATGCGATAAATTTGATTTCTATTGATGAGGGTGAGGTGGTGATCTGAAAAGCACTGTATTAGTTTGTTGTGCTAAGTGTCTTTTCAGTTATAAAACATGTATAATTTGTCTCCATTTGTTTGCTTAAGGAATGAGTAATTTAACCATGAAACATAGATGAATGTGTGATTTTTAAGCATGTAAATAAGCCTAAATAACACTGAACAACAGTGTATAATAGAGGAATAACATCACACATAAGGTTTACACAACAGGCATGATGCAGCAGTTCACCCCTCCTGGGCTACATCTGCTAGTCCAGCTCCTAATGGCATGTCCCTCTTTGTCATTATGCTCAAAATTGCAAATAAACATGTTTACAAGCCTCCAATGGCTGTTTTCTCTGCACCAGTGGCTCTAGAATGCTCAAATTAGTTTAGGTAGACTCTTGTTTCACCCAAATTGGTCAAAAATTGACCTCCCTAGCCATTTTCCCAATGGAAGCTACAAATGCTATACTAAATGTGGAGAACTGTAGTTTAACTATAGTTAAAATAACAAAATCTGCCTAATTTGAAGGGCACGCTAAAATCCCGCCAGTTACTAAACGTTGAAATTAACATTTATGGTTAGGGGCGGGGGTGGCCACATGCCGACCCCCTTAAACCCCGCGGTTAGAGTTAAAACTCTACAACATAAGTGGAGCAGAACCCGAAGTGCATTGGAGTTTCAAATGGTCGAAATAATCGTTGGTTCGTGGAGGCGTTTTCATGTGATAACCATGTTTTAAATGCCGCAGGTTTTATGATTGTCGGAGTTAATACATAATGTCACGGTTTTCTATTCCCCATGTGACCATAATGAATGGGGCCGCAGAGGGTCCCCCCCCCCTCCCCCCACAAAATCCAAACCATTACTCTTAAAATAGAACTACCACCCTACATATGGTAAGTAACATATGACAACAGAGTTGGTCAAGACTTGTGTAGGCGCACCAGAGGTCACGGTGTCGAACCCCCCAGACCCCATCTATAATTTTACACTACAGTCCAGGGGACACGTGGCAGCCTCCGAGTTGGCCATGTGTCACCCATCCAATGAGCCACAAAAATTCATACATTCCAAATCAACGACCCAGAATATGACACTTGGCGAAACTTGGTTGGATTAGGAAAACATAATATTCTCAGAAATATTCCATATTTTGCTGACTGTACCTGCATGCTGACTAGGCATCCCAGTCACTCCTGTCACAAAGTTTTAGCTTTTTTAGAAATCGATCAAAACACAATATCTCCCTCATATGACGTCAGTTTTTCAAACCGTTCACGGTGCCAGAATCAGAATGACGAGATCTACCTGGTCGCTCATGTTCTGTACAGTTTCGAGCACTTTCAATTTTGAGAAAAAATCATGATCTCCTGATCAGGTGGTTTAGCTTCTCGAAGCCTTGGTTGGTTCTTTTGGTTTGAGTCCCACATTCATGCTTGGAATATGACATGAGGGTGATTGGATGAAGAGAGATGTTTCTTAGCGAATTTATGGTCGGGTGGAATGTGATAGTCCCATACTAGGTTGGATTTTTAATTCATAAATAAGAGTTCCTTTACTTGGTATCTTATGTGTAAATGTATTGGATTCTATGTAAAATTTATGGTTGTTGTATCATCAATATTTCTGTTGTATATATGTTGTTTATGGATTTATTTTATGACCGTGAAAATGTATGGTTATCATCATGTTTGATTTGTAGATGAATGAGCAATAAACAAATGACCTAATATATGATAATGAAACTAATGATATAAGGCTTAAATGCTTCTTAGTGTAGAAATTTTAATACAATTATGTATTGTTGGATTCTCCTGATCTAACAATTATATGCCACTGTTAAATGTAGGATCCTTCTACTTAAATCTTTGTGGAAATTTAATCGCCAATTGCAAACACATGAAGAAATATCAATCGCACATAACACATATGTTTTTACCAGGAAAGCATAAAGCTAAAAACCCCACTATCATATATTATGTATATATCATGGATCATGAAACAATCTCATACAAAAATCTACTCCAAGAGCTCTCAATACAATATACAATTGTCTCACACTGTCATACAAAAATTGGCATAAACATGCACCAATTTACTGCCTCCTAACAACCTGCCTCCATTGCACAATCCCTACTGATCACAATCCCAGAATGAATTAGATCTTGCCTTTCCTTGACTGCGCAATCCTCGTTGGCATCTCCAATGTGTGTTTGGTTGCACTTGTGCACCCACTATAGTCACATATGACAGTCAAACTGTCCCTTTCACCTATCTCTCAACTAGGTCTCCACTGGATCTAACATGCATTTAGTTAACGTTAGTAAATCTTCAGTTGCATGTGAGATCACTGCATGTGAATTAATTTACTATTTAATTCACTGATCTCTCAGTTACAACTAGTTACAACTAGCACAACTGAATTTAACTCACTTAACTGAGTTAAACTACTTTACAACTCACATAACTACACATCCAACTCTGTTACAACTTTTTATCACTCAGTTACAACGAATTCCACTATCATGTCCCACCAACCAACCTTAGAACTCGAAATTCCTTCAATCAACTGGTTTGCCACATCAGTTAACTGAATCAAGTGCTCCATGAGAATAGATTATTATTTATTTTCTAATTATTGTTAAGGTCTAACAATAATCGACATGCATTCTATTTTTAGACATGCATTTCACAAAACAACTTCGCACATGCATTCCAAAAATAAACGCCCATCCATCCATATAATTTGCTCAACCATCTATAAATAGATTACTGATAAAAATAGACTTTGACCCAAATTCTAAAAATAGACATATCACCTAAAAATAACATGCGTGCCCCACCTAGTGTAGGTGCTTAGTTTTCACTAGGATCATCATCTTGTTGAATATCAACACTTAGTGATTCTCAAATAAGTATGAGAACCCTATGGTCAGAAATGGAACTTGAAACACTTGCTTCAAAGGAAAAGACTCAAAAGAGTAGCGTGGATGAAGCTGGAGACACAAAAATGGAGGAGGCATCATCTAGAAAGAAAGCTAAGATCCAGGATCAAACCGATGAATAAATTGGGACTAGGTTGAACGAGAGAAATTTGGACCAAGCAGGCTTCCAGACACTCCTAGAAGACTCTTAGCAAGCTACCACTTCTACCTCCATAGAGGTATCAATCAAGGTATCTTTGGGAAGTGCATCAACAACAAACGTTAAATAGGAATAAGGGAAAAGAACATAGGAGAGAAACAAAAGAGTCAAAGATGAAACATTTTAATACCTGGCATCACATTCGGTTCCTTATCAGACCGGGCTCCTAGATTCCATGGACCTAGAGAGAAACCAGATGAAGTTCTCTTTGTATCATCATTCTACACAGTCCTTCCATCAGGATCACAATTAAGGACTATTGACCTGTCACTAGATATGGCTAGTATTCCCCTGTAGGAAAAAATAAATTGGCACAGACACGCTGGAGAAACACTCTATAGTGAGTTGAGTAAAATTGTGTTGACTATCAGTAAGGTTGATAAGGTATTAGAAAAAATTTCCACTAGAGTAAAGGAAGAAAAATCTAACTCTAGAGACCTCCATTTGCAGAATGAAAGATTCAAAGAATTAATTTTCAAATTGATAAATCTGTTGTAGAAGACATCATTAAGGGCTCGCAAGCAGAAATCCAAGAGTTGAGGCACAATATGAAAATTCCTACATATGAACATGTACAGTCCAAAGAGTTGGCCCATGTAGAAAGTGAAAAAGAAATCCTGGACAAGGAGCTAATAAACAAAATCTGTGTGGTGGTGTTCCTCAAACAACATATATAAAAACTCCAACAGAGGATATATTCCCACATCTGTGCAATAATTGTGCCAGAAAACCGACACAATCCCATTTAATTGTTAACCAAGGCTCTATCTGAATTGCAGTTTTCATAGGGCGAGCTCAAAAAGGTTCAAATTGATTTGGAGAACTCCAAGCATGCACTCACACAAAAGGAGAAGTAACTTCATGCAACTGGGAAAAATGTGGAGAAAATTAAAGAGACTCCAAATGAGGAGATCAAAGAACTGAAAAATAAGCTGAAAGGTAATATGTCTCTTATCCAATTCGGGAATATAATTTGGGATTAAATTATTTATGAGTAAAGAACATCTTGGAGCATATGACCCTATTAGTAGAGAAAAAAATTGCAATTAAGGAGATTGAGCTATTTATCCTCTCACCTAAAGAAAAATATGGTAAAAATTCCAATATAATAGAGAAATTCATTTAATCCTCTGTTTGTTACTAGAATCAGTCATTTAATATAGGGAGATTGCTTCTGTCCGCATTAGAAATTAGTCTGCCATAAAAAATTGATTACCGTATTGGGGAACTTATCATTCTTCATCATATCCTTGTTTTTAATTTTGAATATTTTCTTATAGCCTTATCTAAGCATCTGCAAGCTAGTAAAAGTATGGATTTTGTGGATTGTTCGGTTATATATATATATATATATTTTTCTAAAAATATCTTGGACTGCGCATTTTATTTTTAGCAACAGACTTCTGGGTACTTAGCTCTTAGGACCAGCGCATATGTGCACTGGATCATACTCCTTGCCTGCGCACATACCTGAAATTTTTGAAAATTTGAGTTTTCCTTTCACTAAAGTTTGGAAATTTTGTTTTATATGCTTGATTACACTTTCTTGCATAGTCAAAAAATATTTTTCAGTTCAATTGAATGTTGTGAAAGATTCTTCTTGAAAATTTGTTGTTTTCATGAATCAGGGTAACAAATTCGTATAATTTTTTGTAGATCTATGAAAAGATGGATTGGTTTTTCTTGATTTTCAATCTACCTGTTTTTCGTCTCTCAAACAAATAAGATCTGGTTTTTATTTTACCTCTTTGTGAAATATCATTTCATTAATAAAGGTATTGTTTTTTCAAGAATAAGCATTTTTGATGAAAAGTGCTTCTTTTACCGAACTTGAAACGGAAAGTTATTCTTCTTTTAGTGCTGAAGTTTTTCAAAATTGTACTTTAGACTACATTAATCTCATAACATTAATTTTGAGAAATTCATTTTAAGGTTTCATGATTTTTTGAGTTATTGGGTGAATTGAAATATTAAAGATCAATTTTTGCATTTGGGTTATTCAAAGTGAATATTTGCATTGATGAAAAGGGATATGGAAAATTTAGGAGTTTTTGCATTATATTTAAAAAATTGAAAAGAATCTCTCCTTCCTATAATTATAAAGTCATCAAAATGAAAAATCGCAATATCATGTTTGATTACATTGAATTTTTGGGTCAAGTCATAACAAAATAAATTTCACATCCATTTACCCATCGAGTAAGTAACAACTTTAAAAAATAACACTAATAAAATCAACTAGATTTTTTGTTATTTTAGGGTTCTTTCCACCTACATCAGATCTGGTCGTAGGGATTTGGAATAAGGAAGTGATTTAACTTTCCAAAGCCGCAAACAGACACTAGAATCTTGCAATAGGGAGTAAATCCATTTATTACAGTTTGGCTCTGGGAAGATTCTCTTACAAGGGAGTTAAGCACGAGATCATATTGGAACTAGTGGAGTGATCGACCCCACAAATTTGGTTACGGTAGCGTGATTTTCACACATTACAAATAATGTTTAAAGGTACTTGGGGCTCACTTGAATTAAACCGCAGATTAACCATGTTGAGTAACTTTCAAGGGAATTGAGATTTGTTACTTTGCCCTTGCGTGTACGTCCGATCTGCGATTGTCGCCCCAGGTTTAATTATCGTAAGTGGTAACCTTAGAGACCATAATCTTAGGGATATTATCCAAGGCGATGACGCAGGGGAAGTCTCTGCTGTACCTGGAACAAACGTTGGCTAGAATCACTTGGAAATTTTTGGAGGGTATTATTCACTCGAGATGGCATAAGTGAAGTTACTTGCACCAGATCGTGTTCATTACGAAGGTTGTAAGAGTAACTAGTTCCACCCACTTAATCTTTATTTCACTTTTCACATTGATCTCTGTGACATTGAATTTAATCACTAACTAGTGATTTGGTCGTGAAAAGTTTTTTTACATGGTTTGAATCCTTAGATTCATTAGCGCATGTTATTTGCTTATTTTTACTTTTTGCAGAACTTAGGTCTGGATGGTGAATTTGGGTTGTTAACAATGTTTAAATTTTTAATTACGTTTAAATCTAATGGAAAAAGTGCCAGAATTTTCCGATCAAGGAACCCATTTTAACGAGAACCCTAGTTATTTTCCTGGCTTTGGAAATGTCAATCATCCTTATATGGATATGTTGTCACTTCCCGGATTCACAATAGATTTACCGATGTGGTTATTTTTAACTTCTTTAATACCAAACACCCAAACTATTCCACCTCAACCAGGTTCTCCATCTCAATAATACTAGCCATTTGTTGACCCTTTACCTTCTTCACCCAAAATGTCTTCTTCCCTTTCTCCTCCTTCATTTGGTAAAAGTTTTGATGTAACTAAGAAGATGAAGAAAGTGAAGAAGATGAAAAAGAAGCGAGATAGGAAAGAAGTCTACCAACCAACCATTTTTCCGAGTATGGAAAAAATTGAGAAGCATCCCAAAATATGCCAGAAGCCCAAATTCCCTTGCAAGCTTTGTAAGGATGACCACCTTATTATTAATTGTACTGGCATTCCAAAGGTATTAGAGGAGCGGTCTGAAAATTCTTATCAACCTTTTATTGGTCCATTAACTAGTGATTGTTAGGTTTCAGGGAAAAATGGTAAAGTTAGGTATTCCTGTAGGTTATGCGAAGTGAGTCATCAAACTCACCTTTTCCCTTACATGGATGACACCTCAAAATTGTTGGAAAACTTTAGTGTTTCTCAACAACAACTTCCAACTGATTACCACATGATTTCTCCCAACCCATCGTCAGTTGAGAAAGTGATTGATATAGTTCCAAGTGTATTCCATCCCACTATTCCATTAGAAAATGAATTACATGTCACTATTGTTTATGAACCATTAGTTGATCAAGTGGTATGTTGTAACATTATCTAGTTTTGATAAGTTATCATAATTAGCCAAATAATTTTGAAAATATTAAGGTAGGATATAGATGCAAAAGAATGAAAAAGTTAAAAAATGTTAGGAAAATTTGATGTTTTATAGGCATCCATCTCAATAAAATGATAGGTGTTAGTTTCCATAAATAAAGAAGGAAAAAAAAATAAAAAGTTAGGGAAGCAAAAGAAAAGGAAAGCTTCATTTTAAATTTTAAAAAATGCACAGGTTGCTAGTCTAAATTCGCCATAAAAAGAAGAAAGGTTTATATTGTTATTCCAAATATTAACAATATCCTAAGTTTTAAAACCATATAACATTCCTCGCCATTCATCCCTTTTCATTTTCATTTCCTAAGTCATACCCATTTATATCATTCCTGATATTTTAGTAAACCAACTCTGGACCCCACCATTCCACCTCATCACATCCGATGGTCCTCCCATATCTCCACACATCTGACGGCTCTCATAGTCTTTCGCCCCCCCTTCGCGAACAGAGCTTTACCATTGGGGGGTCCAAACTCAGGGGTAAGTCAAATAATCCCGCCAATATGTGGCAACATCTCAGCCTTTTGGACCCCCCATGAGCGAAACCGGAAACCACTTAACCCCCCCTCCGAAAGGCTGATACCTGATACCGTTACCACTCACCTGATCGTTGAGCATATACCATTAAGCTGCTGCCACCTTATCTGCCACCTCATCTTCCACCTCATCCGCTCGTTAACCTCATTCACCCATTTAACTTGAAAAATTCACATTAATTCCCTCCATAATTAATCCGTTAAGCATTCAATTGGCTTAACCGTTAACCTGCGCCACCAACGGGAAACCTACATTTCTAAATCTTCTTTTATCTGTTTATGGGTTACAATATTGTTTAATTGCAGGTTGCTTGCTAGAAACCCAACATTGTCAAACTTCTAGCGCCTGCTCATTTCAATTATTCCTTTTGTTCCTTGTCCAGAATGCACTGTCTATTCGAGAAATTGCCTGTATTCCTAGAGAATTGCACTCTCAGCCTTAGCCATCATTCCTCCCAAGGACAAGGGATCAGAGGAAAGAATCAATCCTCTGATCTTTCCTCCTGTAGATCTTCACCATATTCCTATGGCTGATAGATACTACAGAATCCATGAAACACTTTGTGAGCTCGACCTTTTTCAGATGTATTGTTGGCTCGAAGATAAATGGATTGATAAATCAGATGAAATCCAGCTTTGGGAGTCAAACCTACCACGTTATATTTTTCCTCCTACCCACAACACTCCTGATTTGATTAGAAAATTCCATGCCTCATATTTTCCAAGCCAAAGGGCCATAACCAATTCCCATGGACAAGTTTTATTCACCATAACCCCTCAGGCTATTTATGAAATGACGCAAGCCCCAAAAGTCAACACTGGCACCCCATTTTCTCATGAAGCTCTGGTTGAAATATACCAGAAATTAGACTTTGCTAAGAGAGCCCAAAATCTAGAATTATTTCTAGCACAAGATGCTTCATTATCAATGAAAAATCCTCCTTATCCTTCATCCCTATTCCCTGAGAGAAACAAGAAGATAACCACTGTTATATCTTATCTTCTTGGATACTACTCTGACCAATATGTAGTTGAAGCCATTATAGGATTTTTTCAATCTTTTCTAAAAATGCTAAGCCCTCAATTTTGTTCAATTTCAATCATTTCATTACGGAGTCTATTCATCAACAGTTGGTCAATTTTCACGCAGAGGAGGTATTTAAATATACCTCTGTCTTAGTCTACATGTTCCTATACTTTCAGGGGGACAACATGAACTTATCATTGCAGAAGCTGGATGAAAAAGGAAACTAGCAATGGGTCATTTTTTGGACCACCTTGGTTATGAAAGATCATAATGAATTCACATATAAACAATTCACTGAGATGTTTTTTCACCCAGCCATACGCCTTCTAAGCAGTAGAAAAGAACCAAGGATTAGTGACGAAATAAAAAATATTTTGCAGCTGTCAGAACAGGTACAAACATGAGATTGGTATTTATATGAAAATTACACAAAGATAAGGATTTTTGGATGTGAGTTGCAACCATATAAGTTGCCAAAATTCCTCAAAATGAGGATTTTTTCCTTAGAATATATCAGGCAGATGATCAACATGGATCAGGTCCATTTTGTTGCTGCCAAGAAAAATTCTTAGTTTAAGATAAAAACACAGGTTGGCCCATTCATTTGTAACAACAGGAAAGCAGTAGCAGAGGCATACCAATTATTGAAGAAAATTTAGTTTGATCTTAGCTTCACTTCATCATATGATCCATTAGGGATAGTTTCTAAATTAAGGGTAGAAGCCAAATCTACTCCTTATTTTCACACACCAAGGCCAAAAATTGAAAAGTATAAGAACTAGCCAGAGTGGATAGAGAATACATTACACGAGGCAGAAGAACAACAAGTCTCTTCATCAACAGTACAGACTCCTAGAAGGAAAGATAAGACAACCAAAAGGAACAGAGAAGAAGGCTCCCCTTTAGAGACAAATATCTTCAGCAAGGGATTTAAAATCATGTACAGAAAGAAGGCTAAGCTTAGTTCCATATCAAGCCTTAGAAAATATTTAGAGCAGCAAAATCCTATCAATACTGATGAGGCTCTTGTATCTTCACTAGCAGGTGATCAATCTACACAATCTCCTACCACCTCCATGACTACAAAAGATCAAAAACAGATTATACACATAGGTACATCTACTTCAAGTGAGCCAAAGAAAAGTACCATTGATATCTTCAAGGAAATAAAACTAAAAAAATGAAGCCTTGAAGATAAACACATACAATCAATTTTGGAAACAAACCTCAGGTGCCCAAAGCAGGCTATTGTCAGCCTTTGACTCAAAGAAGGGGAAAATGCTAATGGCATTTCTTCAGGCACAAGTTCCTCAACCCAAAGGATAATTAGATTATAAGAAGACATCTCTTGAGTTTGATGTTAAGGAAATACATCCCATTGATCAAATGGAGATGCATAAACAGACCGGGGAGATGATTTTCTCGTCTGTAACTAACACTGCTATGCCATTGTCCAAATTGCAGGTCACATTAGCAAATGTCCGCTCATGGCTCGACATGGAAAAAGTTTCAGCCTTTTCCAAAGACACCAGGATTAAAACCTTGGAATATTTTGTGATCAAACTGGGTTATGATCGTGAAAATATCAATGCTACAGAAGAGCTAATTAAGAAAAAGAATTTAGATATTGCAGCATTAAGGAAGCAATTAAAACTACCAGCAACATAAGACCCTTTAGCTAAGGAGATTGAAGTGACAGAGACACAAAGGACAGACATGATGAAACTCATCATAGAACATAATACACAGTTGAAGAAAATGGAAACAAATATGGAAAAGTTGATTAAAGAAAGCAAAAAGTCAGCTAAACAAACTTCTCCTTTAATAGGACTTCTTATTACAACTATTCCTTCTGCTATATATACTACCACGAGTAAAGGAGATGCTACAGAAAAATTGGCCAATACACTTTAGAATATGATGTTATAGACTGAAGAAATTAAGAAGTTGCAGGAACAAGTAAAACTTCTGGAAAATCAACAAAATAAATATGACACTTTCCATGCAGTAGAGCTTCAGAGTGCTAAAAATCAAGTAGAAATATGGAAGAAATCAACAACTGAAGCTTCTATTGGCTACACTCTTGGTAATGTCAAGGAAATTATTTGGAACAACATCATTGAGGAAATGAGTGAAATCTATCCATGTGTCCAGATCATCTTCGAGCAAAAGGAATTTGTGGAAAAGGCAAACCAGACAATTACTAATATAAATACTCAACTGGGAGAAATTCCTAATACAACCAACAACATTATAAAGTTTCTATATTCTAAAGACATCCATGAACTGGATGATTTAGAGTTAGATGATAGGACTGAGACCATTCTTGAGGTGAAGAAAGTTCTGATAAAAAGGAACTTAGTAACACAGTTGGCAGAGAAGTGTCACACTCTTGAAGTTGCTATCAACAGATTTATCTCAAGAATTTATGCATTGAACGAAAAAGGTTTGCCCTCACTATTTTTAATAAATGATAAATTAATGCCTAAGGAAGATTACATGAAGAATCTTAAAGAAATAGTAAAGGATGCATCCATGTCCTCTATTAAAGGTTCAATGATAGGCAGGGCGTTTTATGAAGGTATTGAAAATATCCGTTTTATCTAGCATGAGATAAAACATATTTTTACTGTAAAACCCACTTTTGCTAAGTATACTGAGGCAAATGAAATCTACCATAGAGTAATTAAAGTTTGAATTCCAGAGAAAGAACGGTGGGAAAATCTATGCGAATATCAAGAATAGAAGACATAGCAATTTTACCATCACAACACCAGAATAGTGGCCACTCAACAACAATTTTCCATCAAAACAGGGCCAAACATGCAGATTCATTCCTTTGGATCGAATTCCTTTCCTTTCTGTTGGTTTTTAGAAATTATATCTTGCCTTGTCATTCAGGCAATTATTGTAATTTTTATATTTTTTTTAAATACTTCATTCCATGGAAATATTCGGGGTTGTACCCTTGAGCTAGTTATAAAAAACATTTGTAATAAATTGGATCATTTTTGATATAATAAAGGATTTTAGATTTACTTCATATGGCTTGTATTCCTGTGAGTTGTTTTCATTGTGTTTTTCATTATGTATTCTTCATATAATTTAATTCATTAATAGTTATTCGATTGAAAATTTAATTGAATCTCAGTTTCATTTTCGATCGGTTGTGAAGTTTTAGTTTGATTAAGAGATTAATTTACAAGGCTATCTGTTATTGTAAATTCCTCTTGAAATTAAATTACACAAAGGTTCCTATTATGACTTGATTATATTTTTTTGATTATGAAAACATATTTTTCATAATTTCTGCTTATAAATGGCGAAATAATCTATTTGAATATTAAATCATTTATAATTCTCTATATTCTTCTTATCCATCCCACTTAAAATAAAATTAACCATATGTATTTAAGTACAACCTTTTATTTTATAAAGGATCTTTCTAAGTTTAAATCACCTGTTCAGAAAATTGTTAACTAGTCATCCAACTATTCAAAAATAACAAATATTTTAGATGCTTTGGCATAACTTATTGACCTTAGGTTATTTCAAAGGACAACATCAGATTGGCGCCGTTGCTGGGGAGATGAAGAATTGAAAGCTACATTTTCCCTGGGGCAACGATTTTCCCTTTCCTTTAACATGAATAAAGGATAAGGATATAGGTCAAAATAATTCACCTGGTGATTCCACTGGTTCAAGCTGGCTCCCTTTAAGCACACTAGATCTCATTCTGAGTCTGAGATTGTTAACCGTTTACCAGATCAAGAAAGAATGATTAGGGAAGCCTCTTTAAGAAGAAAACATAAAACTCCCTCTTCTTCCTCTTCAGCTTTACACCCTGAATATTTTTCATTTGTAAATCCCTTTTCATCAGTATCATGTCGTCCTGATTGGACTCAAGTACCTCCTAGATTTTCTGAACTTTATTCAAGAGGAGTAGATATTCAATCAGCCTTGTTAACAGAATCACTTAAGTCATATCAAGTTCCATCCTTCCCTTTAAACTCACCTACAGCTAAAACAAAATTGGGCTTACACTTACCTGAATTTAAGCCTACATATTTCATTACTCCAATTTCTTATTCTATTCCATCAACCTCCACTAAACATGAATAAACATTTTCTGTCTATTTTAATCCTTTGTTTGAGTATAAGGAAGAAGATGTAACACTAGCAGTTCAAAGGTTGGTTGCTAAAATCCCTTTGAAACCCTCACACACTTCTCCTCCTTCAGTCTCTACTCCATCTTCTAATACTCATTTGCCTACCCATTCATCATCATCTTCACCACCACTCAGACACCCCATACTCCTCCTGCTGTTATGGCTTTTCGACCCATTGTGCAAGCAAGGTATGCTGCTCTTGTTCTTCCTAAAAACTTGGAAAATTTTCCCGATGGATATCTAAAACATCTACTAAGATTTAATGGAGAAACAGGTCCCTCAGCAGAGGATCATATATCAGCCATCCTAGATTTCACTGATAATACGAACATCGAGCATGAATATGTCTACATTAGATTATTTGTACGATATTTAGAAGAAAATGTTAGGATCTAGTTTAGGCAGCTCATAATTGGCTCTATTCAAACATGGAATGAGCTTATAACTATCTTTAAAAACCAATGGGGGGTAAAGAAAGATGATTTTTATTTTCTCACTGAATTTGAAGAACTAAAGAGAAATCTTGGTGAACCAGTTGTTGAATTTATTAAAATATTTAACAAACTCTACCACAAAATGCCTGTTGATTGTAAACCACTAGTAGTAGCTGGAAAGGTTAGATTTTCTAAAGCAATTGATGATGACTTTGTATTTATGATAAGGAAAAGAGTTTATAACACATTACAAGACATGCAGACTAATACTATTGAGGTAGAAGCCAATAGGTCAGCTTCTGGTAAAATTAAAGCTAAAGAGGAGAAAGAATAAAGAAAATTAAAAGCTAATCTTGACGAATCATCCTCTTCAAAATCTAAACTTGATGATATAAAATTGACGAAATCACATCTTTATTTAGAAACCTTTCCAAGAGGATCTCTAAAATTGAATCACAACCTAGAAATTCTCAGCAAATTTCTCTCAGACCTCAAAATCAAAATAAAAACCTATCATGGATGCTGGCTCGGGGGTTCCTGACCCAGGTTTGGAGGTTAAGGTTTGCCAAAAAACCCCTATACTACTGGCCCTTTCGGCAGTGACTTGCTTGCGTAGGCCAAAGTCTCACCTGAAGCTGTATGGGAGGGTGCTGGAACCAGGTTTCTGCACCCTGAGAGAGAGCAAGTAAGTCAAGCAGGTTTGCGTTCCCATCTTATCGAGTTCATATTTAACAGATCTATTCACAGGCTTATATAACAGAGCTACGATCGGGCACAGATCTAGTAATTATCTTTGCATCTAGGTGCGTAATACCAATATATCAGCACAACAAACTATAATCGCAACAATTAACAGATCACAGATTCATATAACAGAAACATAGATACTTTCGCAGCTATCAAACAGATACTTTCGCAACCCAATCATTCACATCAATCATAACAAAATAGATCCTAATAACATCAGATGTCCAACAATACTTCGCATATATATTAATACCAAAATCCTCTTACAATCCCAAAATACTGCCTGCGCACACAACCAACAGGGTCCGTACATAACATGAATGAGGATATTTGTGCACACAACCAGTAGGAGTCCTTACCCAAACAACCCGACTACAGATCTAAAAATTCGTACTTTGCATCAATATTTATTCTTTCCTACCATAAGACTAAAAAAGGTTCATATATTTATACCGATTTAGCCTACGCATCCAATGGTCCGCAAACCATGGTTTGTAGACTCTTGGTTTACCCTTGACCCACATACAATGCGTTAGGGGCTTTGACCCACCCCAAAACCCCTGCGTTAGACTAAATAATACAAAAATATAGAAAAATGGAAAAATTCGCAGTCTTTAGGAGACCCTGCTCCAACAGTCCCCTAACACAATCTCGTGACTCGTCTCGAGTCACTATGATGGTGGGGTCTCCATCTGTGCCTGCAAAAATCTGATCACCTCGACCAAAGGGGATAGCAGGCCTTCACTCTGAGCAGCATCATTTTGCATAATGTAGACCAAATTCTGCGAAACCAGACCTTCCATCACGACGGTGACACTCTCCAGAGTCTGGTTTAGCTGCTTAACAGCAACATCCACATCCTGCGAAAACTTGAGGGCTTCGACAGCCCAAGGCTTCAGGCGGTCACCAAGGACCTTATTCTTATGTCAGAGCTCATCAATATCAGCTTGGAGGGCATGGCTGGTTCATAGCTATGTCAAGCATTGAGCAGGAACCAAAGTGGGCAGGGTGGCTTCTAACTGCTCGAATGCTTCTTCCTTCTGCCGCAGGTCCTAGTTTATTCCTTGCAGGATCGGGTCGCACTGGACCTTGGTCCATAGCTGCATGGCTGTTTCTAGTAGTTGGGTACCATGTGTGATCTGCCTTGTAATGAAATTTGTAGCCGTGGTGACCAGCATAGCTCTTTGGGCCTGTACCTCCAAAGGTGTTTCTGGTTGCAACTTAGCCTACAGGTCTGCGATCCGCTACTCCATTTGTGTCTTGACCACCTGAACTTCCATCTTGGAGGCCTTCAGTGTTGCGAACAACCTTTCAACCTTAGCATGGGGGGTTTTTGTAGCTGCGATTAGCTCCGTTTGCTGCGCGGTGGCGAGGGACACTTTAGCGTTCTTTTCTGCGATCGCCTATTCAGCCAGACCGAGTTGCTGGCGAACTTGCACGTAACGATGCTGAATTTCCTGAAATAATGAGGTGTGGAGACCTTGCAATGCCCTATGTGGAAGTTTGGCTACATTTAGCTATATGTCTGTGTCGACCTGGACTTGCATTCCTAGGTCAGGTGGGCTGATCACAAGGGTTGCGCCAGGTAATGAAGAGAGATGAATTTCTTTTGTAACTAGTGTTGTACTACTGGTGGCCGAGGGCATTTGTACCTGAGTCGCACTGATCTAAAACATGTCAGTCTTCAACTGAAGAGTGCAGAGCTCATCTTGAATGGTGTCGATCGCAACTTTTGTTGTTCTTCTAAGGCTAACCATCTGTTCTTCATAGCCAAAGTGACCGCATCAGCAATTTGTTCGAGGTCTCCTTTGGTTAGCGTGACTGTCTCATCTCATTCCGTCCGCTGAGAGCACTGCTTGTTCGCTTTGTGCCGTGGGGGGAGGCAGGTCCTCCTACATCCAATCCTTCTATACCCAAGTCTTGCTTTGAATCCAGCTCGGTCTCTGCCTCGGCGTCCTTCTTGGTGGTTTGCTTCTGCTGCGCATCCTTTTGTGCTGTTGCACCCGTGTCCTTCCCTGTATTATTGCTTGGTCCTTCGGTATCCTTGATGATGACAGGTGAGATTGCTTGTGTCGTGTTGGTTCCTTAGGTGCCCTTCGCGCCGATTTTGAAGTCGATCTTCCAGTTAGGAGGCTAGAGCGCAATTACGTTGTCAATTTCTTCATCTGCTACCATATAAGGGAGCGAGGTCCAGGATTTATCCTTGGGGCCTTGAATTTGGACGTTGTGCATAGTTACCTGGAAGGTCGCAATGCTCTTGTAGCTGTCATATACTGTGGGCGACAAGCGCGGTCAAGAATTGATGGTTGCTACCCAGCTGCTATGGAAGAGGACCCAGAAAACTTGTCTATCCTCTATGCGCTACGCATCATTGGAGTCCCAGAAGTGCACATAACGAGCCCCTTCGCACATATCTGGGGTAAGCTCAGGGAGGACTGACTCTGCATTGGCTTCCCAGGCAACCAACGCTACGAGGAACAACAACCAGGAATAGCAAAAGGCTCATCTCCGCTGCTGGGATTCTCGAACATTAGCCAGAAACTCATCGCACAAGTACTAGGCCCAATTGAATCATACCCCTTTCCCACATTGGCCCGCCAACTGAATTACGTAGGCAGGGACAGAGGTGACCTGAAATTTTCTCATCATCTTGCATGCCAACAACATGGTGCCCAACTGCGTGCCTTGGTCGCTGATGGATTTTATTATGCAGCCTCGAGTATTTCGCTCCACATGGTAGGTCTTGCGTATGTACTCAGCAGTCTCCCACTCATACTTCTTGCCCACGCACTCCAAAGGGTTCAGTCCGTTCATGGGAAGACCAGTAATTCTATGAACCAGCGTAGCATCGATGGGGATTCTGTTCTAGATCCACAGGCAGCCATCATGAATCAGGGCGAGCAACTGTCGGGCCAACTGGTCCGTGATGTTGTAGTGACTGAAGTGTGGCATCCTTAGCAGGTTCAGGAGCCCGAACCTGGCCAATCCATGCACCCAGCGTTGGGGAAAATTTTTGATCCCATTGTCTTTCTGAATCGTGTCAAGGTATAACTCAGGTGCCAACTTAGGGAAGACCTCCAAACTGGCCAAGTTGTGATCGTCAAATTTGATCTCATGGAGCCTTCCAAACAGTTCACCAATAACGACGACCTCTCCTGGGGTCAGTGGCATCTATAGATAAGTGATTAGGCCATCGAGGTTCTTCAGCGTGCGCATCGAGGGCCTGCGTGGCCGAATGAAGGGAGGTAACCAGTTGATCATGTCGGCGGGCTGGGCCTCCCCCTGAGGAACACACGTCTGGGGCGTCGCCCGTGGGGATTTTACGTTTCTCGGGGAAGTACGAGGCTTCCCTCCAGCCCATTTCGTTGGTTCTAGGGATTTCCTTAAGCCTTCTGCCTTTTCCTTTCCCTTATTTGTGACTGCCATGGAGAAAAATTCTTCAGCTTCAGACTCAATCTCCACCACTTACTCAGTACCTTGTTCCACCGAGGTCACTCGTTTTGAAGTTTCAACAGGATTCGTGGCTGTCATCCTGGCACGAAAGAAAAACTCGGGATTACTACTATAAGAGGGAGTAGGTTTCTTAGACATGAAAGGGACGCTATAGGCACATAAATTCTTACATCACAGATTCGTCGAGGACAAACATGCCAAGTACAAGCAATTCAAGCGATACGGAACCCTTGTCTGATCTATCCTGCCATTTTTATAGCTTTTGTGATCGCCCAATGGTAGGGTAAACTTCTCTTGGAACTTACCATCAAGAAAACGGTAAAAAATCTCTAGAAATCGCCTCATTAAATGCCGACCACCCGCTCCTTCAAACGATAATTTTTTCATTTTACCTGATTTGACTATTCCAACGGCTAGTTTTCGCACCCCTGGTGCGGTCAGCGCACCCTTGCGTTCCCAACACATTCTTACACTTTGAGCATACCTTCTGTGCTCCCAATGTTCCTGTTGCGTTCTGAGTTTATTCGCGTGCCTCCGGCGCACCCCCCCCCGAGTTTCCAAAATTGTGGCTGCTTCTTACGCGTATCATGGTACCTGCGGCGCTTACCTTCCTTGGTGGGTCTGCCCTCCTTTATACAACTACTCTGGCCATATAGTCATTTGATCTGATATGGTTTGAGACGACTTCCATTGATATAGCCGGGTAGCATATCGCCGTGCAGGTTAGCTAACCGAACAACTCTGTGATCCGTGATTTCCTTAACTATGTAGGGTCCAAGCCAGCGGTGTCGAAAATTTCCTGGGTGTTTCGCAAACTGAATATCGTAAAGGAGCACTAAGTCACCCTCTGTAAAGGACTTTTTTTGGATATGTTGGTCATGCCATGCCTTATCCCATGCCTTCTGAACCTGCTGATGGAAGTTAGCAATAAAACGGTCTTCCTCCAGAGCCACAAGCTGCGCTAAACGCTCCTCCATGATATCAGGCTTCGCCATATTAATAAAGGCTATGATGCGCAGGCTAGGAACAATATATTCCATGGGAATAATGGCCTCCTTGCCATAAACCATCCTAAATGGTGTTTTCCATGTCAAATTTTTACAGGTGGTTCGATAGGCCCAAAGAATAGACGGGACGCACACGTCCCAGTCGCTGCGATCGGCGTTACAGACCTTAGTTAGTGCGTTCTCCAAGACTTTATTGAACGCTTCAACTACTCCGTTTGCCTGAGGATGATATGGAGTGATTTTCACATGATGGATCCGGAATTCCTCTGTTAAGGCATGTATTGTCTCATTAACAAAGTGCGTACCTATATCGCTCATCAATATTTTTGGACACCCAAATCTATTCAGAATTTGCTGAAAGATGAAGTGTGCAGCGTTATCTGCAGAGAAATCCTTCAACACTTGTGCTTCGGCCCACCTAGTTACGTAGTCAGTGGAAGTTATGATGTAGCGCGCACCCGTCTTCTTTCTGGGTGGGTTAATAGTTCCCACAAAATCGATGGCCCATTTGTTAAAGGCTTGCAGGGCCATTTGCAGTTGAAGGGGAATTTCAACTCTTTGTGATGGCCTTCCTATCCGTTGGCATGTATCACAGGCTTTGCAATAGTTGTGAGAGTCAGTATGCAGGGTAGGCCACCATAGGCTAGCTCTTAAGATCTTCTGTGCCATTTCTTTCCTAGCTTGGTGACCTCCTGCTACCTCATCATGGGCTTCTACCAAGATATCATGCCGTTCGTGCTCTAGGACGTACCTGCGCAACACTTCATCTGCAACCATCTTATATAGATGTCCTGCGATGATGGTAAAATTAGCAGTGCGAGCTACCAACTCTTTCTTTTGTGGCACTGAATACTCCACAGGTGCCTTGCCTGTAGTCAGGAACTGGTTAATGTCGGCGAAGTGTGCATCAACTATCTTAATAGTAAACAACTGTGCATCAGGCTATCCTTCCTCCAGGTTGGTCGGTTCCTCTCCACTCTCAATTTGGGAAAAGTGATCTGGTCCAACATTCAACCTCCCTGGCTTGACAATGATCTCAAAGTCGTATTCCTGGAACAACAGAAGCCATCTGCAGATTCCCCCCCCAACATAGGCTTATTCACCAGGTACTTCAAAGCTGAATGATCTGTGAACCTTTTGAAGTGACCCCCTAACAGATAGTGCTGATACTTTTGCAATGCATAAACCATGGCCAATCCTTCCCGCTCCGTGGTGGCATAGTTGTGCTCTACATTAGAGATTTTTCGACTAGAAAATGTAACCGGGTGATAAATGTCGCCGTCCCGAGGCTGCGTCAGGACTGCTCCCAGGGCGATTCCTGAAGCATCAACGTGAACATGAAATACCTTCGCCCAATCAAGAAAAATAAGGATGGGCGCAAATACCATCTTTTCCTTGAGTAGCTCAAAGCTCTTCTGACACTTGTCATCCCAAAAAAATGAAATGTCCTTCTTAAGTAGCTTTTTGAGAGGTGCTGTGATCAGTGCGTATCCCTGAATGAACTTTAGGTAGTAACCTGTATGTCCAAGGATCGAACACAACTGTTTCTCGGTTGTAGGTATTGCTAGATTGATGATGACTACAACTTTCGTAGGGTCAACCATTAGCCCCTATCGGTAAAATATATGTCTAAGTAAGATTCTGAAAGGTACGCAAAAGATACATTTCTTGATATTCAGGGAGATTTGGTGCTTTATACATGCATCCAAAATCATTTACAAGTTCGAAATGTGTGTCTTTACTAAGCCGAAGACAGTCTAGTCATCAAAGTACACCTTCATAAATTTGTGGATGAACTCTTTGAACACTGCGACAACCACGCATGAGAAGATAACAGGGGTATTCTTGAGTCCAAATGGTATGACTGTATACTGGAATGATCCCCATTCAGTGGCAAACATGGTTTTGCTACAATCTTCTGGTGCGATTCTGATCTGATGGTATCTTGAGAACTCGTCAGTGAACGAGTATGCTTCTTGGCCTCCTACACTATCCAGGATCTCATCTGAAAATGGTGTCGGAAAGGGATCATGTACGCAGGCATCATTAAACTTGCGTAAGTCCACACAAATATGGATTTTCCCCTTCGTCTTCTTTTCCTGAACCACCATCGGACTTACCTAATCTGACTGCTCGACTGGCTCGATAATACCTGCGACGAGAATTTTATCGATTTCTTCCTTAAACTTCTGCTTATACTTCAGGTTCAGCCGATAAGGCCACTGCTTTATAGGGCGTGCATCTGGTTTTAGCATGATGCGCATAACCCCTAGGTCTGCTGTGACCCCCTTGAGCTCCGAAAACTTGGTTGGGAATAAGTCTTGATATTCTATAAGCAATTCAACAATTTTTCTTATGGTGTCATCATCCCAATAGTCCCCAATTTCAGCCAACTTAGGTTGCTATGCCGTGCCAATGTTGACTTCCCGCAGTTTCATAGGCTTCGTCACATCCACAGTTTGTAGTGGAGGTCCCGCAACTGTGCGCTCTCCCTCTAATTCTGGGATAGAGACATTGCTCAGATCCTCATCGCACTCTTCTATAGTTATATTGTGACAATTGACAGTATCTTGCATCTGCGATTCCCACGTTGGTGCTGCAAATGCTACATAGGGGCTGGATTCACCAAAAACAAATGTGTCTATATCCTGCAGAGCTTTTTCAAGCGCCTCCGAGCCCCCTGTCAATTCGAATGTTTCTATGAATTCATCCTTCAAATTTTCCCAGTGGCAGGTGCGTTGATGTAGATCCACATCCAAGTACCATGCAGTGGGGATTGGTCCCAACACATGAATAAACAGGTGAATCCATTCCTCTGTAGTCCAGTTGTACCACTTTTCCATCTAAGCGAACAAGTGTTCACGCGGATCCCTTGGGCCAAGGAACGTCTTGACGCGCACCTCAACCGGAGGCTCAAATCACAGGATCATCATGTCCTAACATTCCTCCCAGTCCTGGAATGCCTCCTTATGCATGTCCCACCACCTTGCAGGTGTTGCGCGCATGGCTAGATTAAGGGCCCATAAACTTCATTCTCTCAGAACCTCAGCTTCAAATGTTCGCAAAAAATATTTTATACTATCGGAACCATCAAAGTAGGGTAGTTCTCTTACCTCTGAGCATATGCAGTGGAAGTCCCTTGTGATTCGTAGGCAGCGCAGCACAGAGACATCATGTAGACGGTTTTTCGAATTTTATATTTCTCCGTCAGAGTCATAGAAGCATTCGCTATCCTTTTCCCAGCAAAGCACACCATCAGCTATAGGATTGATCCAGTCTTCATCCTACGTGGTCAACTTATAGATGTGGTCCACCTCCTCTTCCTCCCGCACTGGCTCTGTATACCTTTCTCCTTCTGTAGGGTCTAGTGGTACTATCACCCGTGTTCCTTCACTTTCAAATACCATGCTTATCTTCTTCAAATTGATAATGCCACCCATATCTATGGCCCAGTCCAATCCCCAGAGTGCATGATAGGTGTCTGCATCTTCTACAATCTGAATGACTTCAAAGTCATCCCGGACCTTAACCTCTGCGATATCTACCACAATCTTAGATAACCTTCCCAACGATATGATCTTATGTTGATTGGCCATGCACTGCTGGATAGTGGACCATTCCAACTTAGGTTCTCCCATTCGCTGCCAAGTCTATTTGGGTAGTACATTCGCATATGATCCTAGGTCTAGAATAACCTGATCCATTTTGTAATCACCAATCTGCGCGGTTAACTGCATCTCCTGACCAATGCATCTCTTATGCTTATATAGTTTGTGCAAATCCTTAACTTCCATGGCTGGATTAGTTCTTTCTGAGCAGCTGTCTATTAGTGCTTGGAGGTTTTATACGACCCGCTGGTTGTGTAGCAGCTTCATGCATGCCTGCAGAAATGGTTTCACTTCCTCATCTGCTTTGAGGTTCGCGGAGGCTTGAGGGTCAGATGCCACAGTCTTAGTGAAGTCTTGACGAGTTGTGACAAAGGTTTCCTTCTCCTTTTGTAAGTCCAAACCTTCCTGTTTAATGGCTACTCTACGGATAAGAGGCTCCACCTCAGCCTTCTCCGCAGGCCCTTCGATGGCCATGCCACTGCGCGTTATCACATTAACGCTTGGCCCCTCATCTCGAGGTTCTACCTTAACCCTTTGTACATTCTGCGTAGGTGTCTGCTGCTTTTCTTGCATCTTGGCTATCAGAGTGGGGTAGTCTTCGATCAAATGGTCCACTTGTATGCAGTATCTGCATGATTTCTTTGTTGGGTTTGTGCAGTCCCTTGAAAAGTGGTCTACCTCCCTGCAGTTATAGCAGATCAGTTGGCCTCTACCCCTACTCGCGCTTCCAGCTCGGCTCCCTCCCCTGTCCCTAGCTGGGGGGCCTGCTATACCTGCGGGGGATCTTGGTGACAAAGGATTCGACTGTACCCTATATAGGTTTCCTCGGTCTATCATCAGATCATAAGTTTGACAATTCTTCTCATCATGTCCTATAGAACTGCAAAAATTTCACCATTGTTGCTTTATTTTAGGGATATATGCGGAAAGGTGGGGGCAGTGGTTGGTATCATGTAGCCCAGCAATGCAACAATCATCGCACCACAACACCAGCGCACTTGGTCCCACGGCTTCCCTAGGACGCAGTGGGCTGGGTCCCCCGACATGCATGTAGTCTGCTAGTAGCGGACAATTATCCTTGGTGTGGCCATTCACCCAACATCGTATGCACCATCTTTCAAGGCTAGCCTCTGTTCCTCGTTCCTTTCACAGATTCTGGATCTCCATGTGGATTGCCTCTAGCTGGCCTTGTATTTTTTGTACTCCTAATTGGGTATCATCTTTGGCCACAAATTCCAACTTCATAGCAATCTCCAAAGCGTTTTCCTGCGATTCAATGACTTGATGACCCATTGGTACACGTAGGTGGGGCAACAACATAGCAACGAACCACTCCGTGTGCTTCCTGTCATCATAATGAAATCCTCCTTCTCTAATTACCTTCTTTAACTATTGATTAGCTTCCCATACAGACTCATATGGTTCTTGCTTGAAATATTTCAAGTCGTTCACTATCTGAGAGTAAGACTTAGGCTTCTTGAACTGTTGTTGCAAAACATTCTTGATCTCTTCAATGGTCGCGTTCACATGCTGAGCTATGTATCCCATATACCAGTCCAAGGCTCTTCCTTCAAGGGCTAGGGATAGCTACACCCTCTTTATAGCATCACTAGCCACGTTCTGCACAGTCCATACTGAACCTACGACAAACCAAAATTGATCGATGTCTTCATCCCCTACGGCCTTGAAGGTAGGTAGCTTCATGTGGAAGGCCATCTCGTCCTCTGGTGGCGGTGGGGGTACGGGTGAGTTCTTACCCCTGTGTTGGCTCGACGGTGGTGTGGTTGGAGGTCCTTGCGTAGCCGAACTCCTTACTAGAATATAGACAGATCTATGTCCTTCCTGGTTAGTTCTGTAATACTTACCATAGCCTGTTGTACCCTTTCTCTGATCGGAGCTCATTCACTCTATATGGCTACACAAAATGCTTTTTTCTCACAATAAGATCTTAATCAGTAATGGAAAATTTTTCAGAAACTTACCCTAGAAAACCTTGAAGAATCTCCGCTCTGCCTCTGAATAGGACACAAATTGGTTGATTTCAAATTCCGTCACAAATCCTCCTATCACACTGTCCACCCAGTAATCTACCATGCGAGTGATGGTGTTATTAGTATTCTCTAATTGCTAGATCATCTCTGGGGTCCACTGCGTGATCCGCTCATCTTTCCAACACTTCTGAAAATCAACAAGTCTTGCGAGCCACTCCCATAGCTCGATCGCAAATGTCACAAAGAAAATCTCGTAGATCTCTGTGAAAATGTACTTATTCTTCCACTCCTCTACGGTCAAATTCGCACTACGATTTTCTTTTACTATGAATTCTTGAACTTTCTTTTCAAACCACTCGTCGATTTCTTTCTTCTCAGGTTTCCAATATGCTCTTGGCATTACCCAATCTCTCTCTCAAAATTCTCCCGGTCCCGACAATGGAACCATTTTTTTGCTCAAGGGGTCCTGACCCAGATTTGGACGTTAGGGTTTGCCAACAAACCCCTATACTACTGGCCCTTTCAGTAGTGACCTGCTTGCACAAGCCAAAGTCTCACTCGAAGTAGTATGGGAGGGTGCTGGAGCCATGTTTTTGCACCCTAAGAGAGAGAAAGTAAGTCAAGCAGGTCTACGTTTTCAACTTATCTAGTTCGTATTTAACATATCTATTCACAGGCTTATATAACAGAGCTATGACCAGGCATAGATCTAGTAATTATCTTCGCATCCATGTGCGTAATACCAATCTATCAGCAAAAAAAACTATAATAGCAACAATTAACAGATCACAGATTCATATAACAAAAACATAGATACTTTCGCAACTATCAAACATATACTTTCGCAAACCAATCATTCACATCAATCATAGCAAAACAGATCCATATAACATCAGATGTCCAACAATACTTCACATATATATTAATACCAAAATCCTGTTACAATCCCAAAATACCACATGCGCACACAACCAACAGGGTTCGCACACAATAGGACTGAGGATCTCTGCGCACACAGCCAGCAGGAGTCCTTACCCAAAAAACTCGACTACAGATCTAAAAATTCATACTTCGCATCAATCTCTATTCTTTGCTACCTTAAGACTAAAAAATGTTCATCTATTTATACCGATTTAGCCTACGCATCCAATGGTTCGCAAAACGTGGTTTGCGGACTCTTGGTCTACCCTTGACCGACTTACAATGCATTAGGGGCTTTGAACCACCCCAAAACCCCCGCGTTAGATGAAATAATAAAAAAATATACAAAAATGGACAATATTCGCAGTCTTTAGGAGACCCTGCTCCAACAACAGAGAACCCCTCAACTTTAGATTATTCAAAGACCAGATCAAAAAATTAAACCTCCCTTGTTGATTGATGATCAACAGCCACAGGATATAGGCCCTGTAATCAATGAAGATATCAATAATTTTGAATCTTCAGTAGAGAAAATGGCCATAGTCCCTTCATATTCATCACAGTCTTTGGAGAGCAAGAAGATACTCAACTTTCAAAATACCAAACATTTTCTGAATTCCTCATTGTAGAGTTAATAAAAGTTATTATCTAAGACCAAGATCAGGTCCAGGTAGACCTCCAAAATTTACTACAACCATGGAACCTTCAACAAAATCCATTCAAACACAAACTCCAACACCTCATACTGCATAGTCATCAACTGAAACCATTTCATCCGAAAAAATTATTTTGAAAAATTTTAATATTGGAAAGGAATTGGAGAGGGTAAAGATTCCTAGGGCCTTTAGCTGAACTTTGCAAAAACCCTGGTTATTAAAATCAAGTGTCTAAATGGATACAATCCTCTAGTGTAGATGCTGAGGGAGATGTTACCAATTTTCAAGATGAAAATCCCTCAGTAGTGTTTGGCCCTAGTTTTTATATGATTGATGAAATTGTTCCACCATTTTATGTGACCTTAAAGACTCATAAATTTTTATTGTATAATTGTATGCTTGATTCTGGTGCTTCACACAAACTTATGCCAAAGGTAATTATGGACCAGATTCAGTTACAAGTTACTCGTTCCTATCATGATATTTACACCTTTGATTCAAAGAAAGTACCATGTTTAGGATTGATCAAAGATCTAGTTGTTACCTTAGCCCAAATAGATGTCAAGAATATAGTTTTAGACATTTTTGTCACCGATATTCCACCCAAACTTGGCATGCTTCTATCTACATCATGATGTGCGAAACTTGGGGGATCTCTTCAGATGGACATGTCTTTTGCTACTATTCCAGTTTATGGAGGTGAGAATTTGAGGTTATATAGAGAAGTCATATTCCTTCACACTGTTTGTAGAGTTGATCAAGCAAAAAACCACCGTATCTATGCATTAGATCAGGATTTCAGTTTCTTTCAATTATCTTCCCAAAAATCATCAAACACTCAATCTGCCATTGAAAATATAGTTTCTAAACCAAATATTGTAGAATCACATATTTGGAAACTTTATTTTTGATGGTTCTTGCTCAAAGGAAGGAGCAGGAGTAGGAATTGTTTTAATTTCACCAAATAAAGAAAACATTACTTAGTCATGTAAACTTGAATTTGAGGTTACCAATAATGTGGCTGAGTATGAGGCTTTTCTTCTTGGTCTTGAGCTGGCTAAAATTTTAAAGGTTAAAATCTTGAGTGTTTTCTCTGATTCTGAGCTTATAGTGAAGCAGTTTAGAAACCTATGTCAAACTAAACACCCAAGGCTCAAGCCCTATAGAAACGAAGTTTGGGATACAATTGAAAAATATTTTCTTGGATTTAACATAACTGCTATTCCCAGAGATGAAAATATGCATGCTGATTCACTTGCTATTTCAACAAGCTCTTTAAAAATCCCTCAGCCAGTATTGTTAGATTACCAAATTCAAGTTAAATACAGACCATGAATTGCTGATAACGTTAAAAATTGGTAGATTTTTGAAGATGACGAACAATTAAAGTATTTCCTTCAAGTTATTGATGAATTGTCAAATATGCAAATTGAAGAAGATCAAAGATATATTCAAGGATTAAATCACCAAAATCGAGAGAATTCATTTAATCCTAAAATTATTTATCATGATATCATTCAATTATCTAATAATTTTATTCCTAAAGGATTAGTTCCATTGGAAAATCTATTCGATGACAATGATGTATCAAAAAAACCTTTGCCTAATTCACCTAAAGAAGAAATTAAAGAATGCAATATTGGGACTTTAGATGATGTAAGAAATGTTAAGTTATCATCAACGTTGCCTTTGGATGTAAAACTAAAATACTTGAATCTTCTTAAAAATTACAAAGATGTTTTTTCCTGGTCCTATAACGAATTAAAAACTTATGATAAAACTTTAATAGAGCATAAGATTCAACAAAAATTAAGAAGGATTAATCCCATACTACTTCCAACCATTGAAAAATAACTTAAAAATTTGCTTGATGCTCATATCATTTTACCTTTAAGGTATTCTAATTGGGTAGCTAACCTAGTTCGAGTTAGGAAGAAAAATAGTGAGATTAGGCTATGTGTAGACTTCCAAAACTTGAACAAATCATCCTTAAAAGATAATTATCCATTTCCAAAAATGGATTATCTACTACAGAAAGTTTCAGGATCAAGTAGGATTTCTATGCTAGATGGATTTTCAGGTTACAACTAGATCATGGTAAGTCAAGCTGATTAAGAGAAAACTGCTTTCACCGCTCCTTGGGGTACATTTATGTATGCCAGGATGCCATTGGGTTAAATAATGTTGGAGCTAATTTTCAGAGAGCTATGGACCTAGAATTTGTAGGTAAAGCCTATGAATTTATTGTTATATATTTAGATGATTTAACTGTTTTCTTTGATTCTTATGAAAATCATCTAAAATACTTGAGCAAGGTTTTTGACAGGTGTAGGAAATTTGACATATCCATCAATCCGAAGAAATATTTATTTTCTGTAAAGGAAGGGAAATTACTAGGGCATATAATCTCCAAGAATGGAGTTATAATTGACCCAAAGAGAGTATCAGCCATTCAGACTCTATCTCTACCATGGAATAAGAAAGAGATTCAAACCTCCTTGGAAAGATTAATTCTCTCAGATGGTTCATCCCTAATTATGCAGAGATAGTAAAGGACATAATTTATATGCTAAAGGAAAACAATGAATTCAAATGGATGGTTCCTTCTAGGTATGATTTCGATCAAATAAAAAAGGCAATATTCGAAGCCCCTACATTAGCTAGTCCTGATTATTCTTTGCCTTTTAGCATATTTTCTTTTGCATCTGAGATAACCTTAGCTACTACAATTTTACAAAAGAACACCAATGGTGATGACCAACCTATAGCCTTATTTTCCAAATTTATGAGGAATACTGGACTTAGGTATGATATTATGGAAAAACAAGCTTATTCCTTAATTCCAGCCCTCAAATCCTTTAGAACCTATGTCCTGCATTCACACATAACTTCCTATGTTCCTAATCATGTTGCTAAAGTGTTTTAACCCAACCTGATACTAATGGAAAAAGAGGAAGATGGATTGCTAAAATCCTTGATTTGATCTCGAAATTAAAACCACAAAGCTAGTAAAAGGCTAAGGCTTGGCCAAATTGTTAGCTAAATCCGACTACAAAGTATTAGGGGTAAATATGGTTACTAAAATGTCATCAAGGAAAAATCCACAAGAACCTCCCTCTATATCAGAGGAGAATCCAAAAGAACCTCCCTCTATTAGAGAAGAATCCACAAGAACCTCCTTCTCTTATGGAAGGAGAGAACCCACAAGAACCTCTTCCTTCTGATCAATCCATTCTTTTTCACATAGATCATAAGTATCTAATCTTCAATTGGTATGCTGATATTGTGTAGTTTCTAAGATATTTTCAATGTCCAGCTGATCTTAACTTGAAGCAGTGCAAAGCTCTAAAGTTCAAATCAATAAAATACTGAATTATCAATGCTAGTCTATACTGGAAAGACCCTCTAAATATTCTTCTTCTTTGTTTAACTGAAAATGAAACAGAGGGAATTATATATCAATTCCATGTAGGATTTTGTGGTGGACACTATGCTTGGAGAGCAACGACCTACAAAATCTTGAAAGAAATTTTTTATTGGCTCTCACTTTTCAAAGAAGTTGGAGCAAGAGTAAGGAGTTGTGTACAATGCCAATTATTTGCAGGGAAAAAAAAACTGTCAGCACTTCCTTTGGATCCAATATCAGTTGATGCTCCTTTTCTACAATGGGGGCTGGTATTTATTGGGGAAATTCATCCATAATCAAGTAATCAACACAATTGGATTCTAACTGCTACTGATTATTTTACCAAATGGGTAGAGGCCATACATGTTAAAAATGAAACTGTTACTGTTGTGAATAAATTCCTTAAAGAAAATATCTTATCAATATTTGGATGTCCTAAAAAAATTGTAATAGATAATGCAACAACCTTCAACAGTGTTAGAATAATTGAGTTTTGTCAAAAATATTCAATCCTACTACATCATTCTACACCATATTATCCTCAGGGTAATGGAATTGCAAAATATTCCAACAAGAGCTTAGTTAAGGTCATTAATAAGACTCTTGAAGATCTTAAAAAGAGTTGGGACATCCACTTAATACATGGCATCTGGGAAAATAGAGTTTCTCCTAAGAGATCAACAGGCAAGTCTCCTTTCCAATTAGTTTATGGAAAGGAAGCAATTTTTCCTACTCATTTAGCTTTACCTGTTATGATATTTATCCAAGAATATTATGAAGAAAAAGATGATTTATAAAGAAGGATTAATCAAATTATTGAGTTGAATGAAGACAGGGATGAAATTTAGTACCAATTAAGAAAATGCCAGAACAAGATGAAAAGTTGTTTGACAGAAAAGCAAGAGAAAGAAATTTTAAGAAAGGTGACCTTGTGCTCAGATGGGATACAAGGAGAGAAAACAAAGGGAAACATGCAAAATTTTACAACCTCTGGTTTGGTCCATTCAACATTGCATAAGTCAAAGGGAACAACATATTTATCCTATAGAATTTGGAAGGAGAGTATTCCTCATTTCCAGTCAATGGGAAATACCAAAAACATTATATTCAATATTGATTCTTCATTCATTCAACATCTGTAAATATTCAGAGAGTTTATTTATTTCTGAAAATTGCAAGTGAGTATTTGTTTTAGCAAAGACTCCACAGCCCGAGGAGAAAGCTTTTGGATCTGCTTGTTCTCTGCATCCCACAGGGGGAGGAAGTCCCCAGATGGAGCCGATGTTGTAACATTATCTAGTTTTGATAAGTTAGCAAAATTAGTCAAATAATTTTGAAAATGTTAAGGTAGGATATGGATGCAAAAGAATGAAAAAGTTAAAAAATATTAGGAAAATTTGATGTTTTATAGGCATCCATATCAATAAAATGATAGGTGTTAGCTGCCCTAAATAAAGAAGGCAAAGAAAAATAAAATGTTAGGGAAGCAAAATAAAAGGAAAGATTCATTTTATTTTATTTATAATGCACAGGCTGCTAGTCTAAATGCACCATAAAAAGAAGAAAGGTTTAAATTGTATTTCCAAATATTAACACTATCCTAAGTTTTAAAACCATATAACATTCCCTGCCATTCATCCCTTTTCATTTTCATTTCCTAAGTCATAGCCTGTTATGTAATTCCCGACATTTTATTAAACCAAATTCCGACCCCACCATTCCACCTCAACACATCTAACAGTCCTCCCATATCTCTACACATATGATGGCTCTCATAGTCTTTTGGCCCCCCTTCGCGATCCGAGCTTTATCGTTGGGGGGGGGGAGGGGGGGTCTTAACTCAGTAGTAAGTCAAATCGCCCCGCCGATACATGGCAACATCTTAGCCTTTCGGACCCCCTATGAGAAAAATCGAAAACCACTCAACCCCCCCTCCGAAAGGCTAATTCCCGATACCGTTACCACTCACCTGACTGTTGAGAATTCGCCATTCCGTTGTTGCCACCTTATCTGCCACCTCATCCACCCATTAACCTCATTCACCCATTTAAATTCAACAAATCAGATCAATATTATCCATAATTAATCCATTAAGCATTCAATTGGCTTAACCATTAACCCGCGCCACCAACGGAAAACCTACATTTCTATATAAATCTTCTTTTATCTATTTACAGGTTACAATATTGTTTAACTGTAGGTTGCTCGCTAGAAAAACGACATTTTCAAACTTCCAACACCTTCTCATTTCAATTATTCCTTATGTTCCCTATCCAGAACACGCTGTCTATTCGAGAAATTGCCAATATTCCTAGAAAATTTCACTCTCAGCCTTAGCCATTATGCCTACCAAGGACAAGGGGTCAGAGGAAAACATAAATCCTCTGATCTTTCCTCCTGTAAATCTTCACCATATTCCTTTGGTTGATAGAGACTACAGAATCCATGAAACACTCTATGAGCTCGACCTTTTCGAGATGTATTATTGGCTTGAAGATAAATGGATTAATAAATTAGATGAAATACAGCTTTGGGAGTGAAACCTACCATGCTATATTTTTCCTCCTACACTCCCGATTTCATTAGAAAATTCCATGCCTCATATTTTCCAAGCCAAAGGGCCATAACCAATTCCCATGGACAAGTTTTATTCACTATAACCCCTCAGGCTATTGATAAAACGATGCAAGCTCCCACAGTCAACAATGGCACCCAATTTTCTCATGAATCTTTGGTTGAAATATACCAAAAATTATTCTTTGTTAAGAGAGCCCAAAATCTAGAATTATTCTTAGCATAAGATGCTTCATTACCAAAAAAAAAATCCTCCTTATCCTTCATCCCTATTTCCTGAGATAACCAAGCAGATAACTGCTCTTATATCTTACCTTCTTGGATACTACTCTGACCAATATGTAAATGAAGCCATTATAGGATTTTTGTCAATATTTTATAGTAATGCTAAGCGCTCAATTGTGTTAAATTTAAGTCATTTCCTTGCAGAGCCTATTCATCAATAGTTGGAAAATTTTCACACATATGAGGTATTTAAATATACCTTTGTATTAGTTTACATGTTCCTATACTTTTAGGGGGACAACATGAACTTATGATTGCAGAAGCTGGATGAAAAAGGAAATCAGCAGTCGGTCATTTTCTAGACCACCCTATTTATGAAAGATCAAAATGAATTCACATATAAACAATTCACTGAGATGTTTTTTCACCCAGGCATAGGCATTATAAGCAGTAGAAAAGAACCAAGGATTAGTGAAGAAATAAAAAATATTTTGCAGCTGTCAGAACAGGTACAAACAAGAGATTGGTATTTATATGAAAATTACACAGAGATAACGATTTTCGAATGTGAGCTGCAACCATATAAGTTTCCAAAATTCCTCCCAATGAGTATTTTTTCCTTAGAATATATCAAGCAGATGATCAACATGGATCAGGTCCATTTTGTTGTTGCCAAGAAACAGTCTTAGTTTAAGATAAGAACGCAGGTTGGCCCATTCATTTGCAACAACAGGAAAGTAGGATCAGATTGATCTAAAAGTGGGTTGGATAACTTTATATGCTTTTCAAGAACCTCCCACTTAGTTAAACAAATAAAATATCTAGCTTATACTTGACTTTTGTTGGAATTTTATACTTGAAACACGTGTAATATTTTTTACTGTTTAAGTGCTTTAAGAGAATTTGTTTTTGCTGATATTAAATATGTGCAACAACCATATAATGCAGCAAATAAATATCAGCACATAACAACAAATTTAATATAGGAGTTCACCCGAATATCGTGGGCTACGTCTCCTCGAGCTCTTGTCAACTGACTTGTCTCTTTGAGATTATGATGTGAAATTTATTTTACAAGTAAATAAATCAACTCCAATGGCTATCTAAACTGAACCATTGGGATTAGAACATCATCATACCCATGATCATGGCTGTCATCACTTTGAAAACAAATCTGGGTCCCCTTAGACTGGTCTCCTTGAGTAGGTGCTCTTGAGCTACCTTGAGCTTCTTTGTGGCATTAAATCCCTCAGAAATCATTTTCTATCCTTGAAACATAACCTATTGTCTCCAGCACATATCAAACCTCCAAAATGGACTGATCATTTTCTCAAAATGAGCACTTGCTCCCCAATTTAGGCCTCCATCCACTGATGGCCCTGGGATTCCCAAAACTTCCCTGTGGCCCTTCGAACTTCAAAAGTGTTCAAATGGATTTGAAAATAATTTCATTGGATTTAAAATGTCCAAAATAGTCAGAATACAATATTCACTTGCAGAAATTGGCCTCAGCTACTTCGGTTTCGCCTCCAACACCTGGTGGCAACCCCTGGCTTTGGGGTCAAAGAAAAACTCTATGTGGGTTCTAGATCTCTATAAGTCCTCAAAAACTTTTTCAAACTCCATCAATGGATTTATAAGTATAAAAACAATCATAAATGATTATTGGTTTGCTAAGAATGGATACTGGATGCTCTGGATAGGCCTCATTCTCCCGCTGGCACTTGCTGGCCCTAGTGGCCCCTGGAACTTCTTTGAAGCATTTAAGCTTCCAAAAGTCCTCTACAGGCTTTGAAAACCACACCATTAGTCCATAATGTATAAAACATCCAAAATTGACTATTGGATTACTGAGAAAGGCTTCTAGCTGCACTGGCTAAGCCTCTTTCTGTTGCTGGCCCCTGATGGCCCTTAGAACTTCTCTGAAGCAAAAACGTACTCAAAATTCCTCTGATGTCTCTATAAACCTCACCAATGAGTTTGGACTGTCTGAGATAGTCTAAATTGACTATTCACACTCTCAGAATGGTCGAATCTAGCTCAAGATAGAGCCTAAACTCAATTTGTCCAATGACCCCTAAAAAGCTCCACCAAATCTGGAGCACTGCAGTTAAACTCTAGTTAGAATAGGAATATTTTACATTTTTGGGGCACGCGCCATAAATTCCTCCAATTTTGCCACTAGCACTAAATGTGGGCAGTTAGTGGTTAGTGGTTGGATACATGTCCAAACCACACAGTCTTCAACCCTTAACTTTCGGCGGATTGCTGGCATAAATCCTTAACCATTTGCATGTGAACACATATCACAACCGTTAGCTGACATGGTTAAAAACTACGTGCTGGTTTTTGGAACGTGGTTTTGGGGCTATGGCCATATGGGGGGGCTGGCCCCCTTCGACCCCCAAAAGCGCAACCATTAAATGATAAATTGAACCTGAAACCCTTTATGGTTAAGACTTGTTGTGTGGCGAGATGGCATGCGGGTAGGATAGTAGGGCTGTAGTCTCACGTTCAATCCTTTGGAGTCCCAAACAAATTTTTCACCATGAAACCTGGGCCACTTGGTGGCCTCCGGGCCTGCCATGTGGCAGCCTCTAATTGGCCAAACCAAAAACAGTCAACCAACTGCCCAATGAAGCAATGCCACATGTCAGCATCTGACTGGCCCGAAGAAAATGTTTCAAGGAATATTCCCTGTAATATATATTTTTTGAATTTCCCAAAACCCAGTCAAAATTGGTCAAAAGCGAGAAATTGTAGTTTACTAGACTTTTCAAATCACGATAACTTCTTCATACGGTGTCAGTTTTTCGAACTGTTCACAGCGCCGGAATCAGGAAGATGAGATCTATCTGGTCACTTAGGTTTGACACACTTTCAAACACTTTTAAATTTGAGTTATCGCTTAGGTCCATGATCCAAATCTGATCATACCTCCCCATTGGGAATCTTTTGGACAACAAAAGACTTATTACCTGATCTGTTCAGTAGATGAGAGTACAACACCCTCACATTTTAGCCTCCATACATTTTTCCTTGCATGGATTAGTGCCTTTGAACCACAATTAGAAGGTAGTCAACAATTCCCCTCTTAGATGCGCTTGCCCTCCTGTCAATATTTGTCTTCCTTGAACTCACTCAAAAATTTCTAGCGAGAAATTTTCAGAAGGTAGCTAACATCATGTCCTTGATCATTGATCCAAGGTGGCTCAAACAAACATAAGTTTCCAACAAAAATACATGCATACTTCACTGAAATTTTCATATTTACAAATGAAAGTATGTCTTACTAAGTTAAGAAGTCAAACCACTTCTTACCAAGCCACTTCCACGACGACTTTTGCTGCTGAAAATCTTCTTCATGTGAAACATCTGTTCTCACATCAATGATGGAATCCTTGGTTCCATTTTCACCAATATTTCTATCCTCTTGCCTCGTGTGCTTGGGATGATTAGTTGGATGCAATGTCCAACATTGGGAAAAAAAATGTCCCTTTCTCTGGCAATGTGTGCAAGTCTTTTACACCTTCTTTGCAGGTTGCCTTTGCCTCAACTGCTTCCTGTATGCCTTCATCCTCTTCCAACATTTCAAAACAACATGGTTACACATACCACAATATGCACAACAACTCTTTATTCCTTTAAATCATGCACATTTTCCATGCTTATCATAAACATAATCAACTTGACTATGGGAAGAATTATACCTCAAATTCTACCTTGAATGTCCATGTTTTTTACCTTCATAAGGAGATGAACTTGTAGAGTTTCCAACTTTCTCTTGAAGACTAACATCAGTGTTCATGTCTTGATATCTATCCGAACTCTCATGCTCGCCATAAGTTGCATGTCTACAAACATCTTGCTGCAATATAGGCTTCAAAAAATGGCAATCAACTTGAAAACATACTGGACATGTTTGTGGTTTAGAACTTGGAAAAAAATTTATTTTTGAATTTGCCTATATGCCTTCATGGCTTTGGAGTTTTCGCCATTAGATTGAACATAACCTAGACCAAATTTCTTAGGTCTCTCCTCAACCAAAATAGGATCAATCATGCCTTATGAATGTTTTCCTAAACCCTTGCCTTCATAGCCCATTTTAAACATTAACTTGGACCCTATACCTCTACTGTGCTTTTCAAATGAACCAACATATCTATCTAAAGAGGAAATTGGAGAAAAATTAGAGTGAATTACCTCTGCTTCAAGCATGTTCTTGGTTAAGGCCTCTTGGGCTTGATGGAGCTTCATCTCCATCTCATGCATTCTTTGAATAATTTCTTCTTTCTCTTCCTTTATAGAAACCAATTGCTCATGAAGTCTAGTGCTTTCTCTTCTATCTTCAAACAAAATTTGCACCATATCCTTCATCCCGAAGAAGTCTCGCTTCATGTCTTCATTGAAGAATCTTGTGAAGGAGGAAGATTTTGAAACCTCACTTGAAGAATTTGTCATCTTATGAAAATGAAAAAAATAACTTCAATCAACAATTCCAAAGCTTTCAAAAATAATTGACAAAGCTTCAAAACATTATGGCTGTAGAGTCAAGCTCTTCTTCAAGCAAACTTTTTTCAAACACCCTCTTGTGCTTCAAGGGTTGCCTTGAGGTCCTTTGGGTAAGGAGAATGCTTTCAAAATATTCCTTATTTTCCTATACTGGATTTAGCTAATATTAGCTTTCCCTTCTCCTCTAGAAAACTCAAACTTGTAAGCAATAGTTAGTTTGCAAACAATCAATTCTTTAATAGTGCAAATACCTTTCAAGTAAACAAGAAAAATTGTGCTCTGTCAAGCAAGAAAGTGCGCTGATACCATCCTGATCTAAAAATGGGTTGGATAAATTTTTATGATTTTCAATAACCTCCCACTCAGTTAAAAAAATAAAAGATCTAGCTTATACTTGACATTTGCAGAATTTTATACTTGAACAGGTGTAATTTTTTTTTACTGTTTAAGTGATTTAAGACCATTTGTTTTGGATAATATTAAAAATGTGCAACAAACATATAATGAAGCAAATAAACATCAACACATAACGACAAATTTAATATAGGAGTTCACCCGAATATCATGGACTACGTCTCCTTGAGCTCTTTTAAAATGAATTGGCTCTTTGGGATTATGATGTGAAATTTATCTTACAAGTAAATAAATCAACTCCAATGGATATCTGAACTGAACCATTGGGATTATAACATCATCATATCCCTGATCATGGATATCATCAATCTGAAAACAGATCTAGGTCCCCTTAGACTAGTCTCCTTGAGTCAGTTCTCTTGAGCTACCCTGAGCTTCTCTGTGGCACTAACTCCCTCAGAAATCCTTTTCTATCCCTAAAACCTCACCTACTTTCTCTAGCACATATCAAACCTCCAAAATGGACTGATCATTTGCTCAAAATGAGCACTGGCTCCCCAATCTAGGCCTCCATCCACTGATGGCCCTAGGATTCCCAAAACTTCCCTGCGGCTCTTCGACCTTCAAAAGTCTTCAAATGGCTCTGAAAATCCTTTCATTGGATTAAAAATGTCCAAAAAAGTCAGAATAGACTATTCACTTGTAGAAATTGTCCTCTGGCTGCTCCGGTTTCGCCTCCAACACCTGGTGGCACCCCTTGGATCTGGGGTCAAAGAAAACTTTTCTGTGGGTTCTCGACCTCTATAATTCCTCAAAAGCTTCTAAAAAATCCATCAATGGATTCAAAAGTAATCAGAAATGACTATTTTTTTGCTGAGAATGGATACTGGATGCTCTGGATATGCCCCATTCTCCCATTGGCACTTGTTGGCCCTAGTGGCCCCTGGAACTTTGATGAAGAATATCGGCCTTAAAAATTCCTCTACAGGCTCTGAAAACCACACCATTAGTTCCATAATGTCTGAAACATCCAAAATTAACTATTGGATTACTGAGAAAGGCTTCTAGCTGCACTGGCTAAGCCTCTTTCTGTTGCTGGCCCCTGGTGGTCCTTAGAACTTCTCTGAAGCAAAAAATTGCTCAAAAGTCCTCTAATGGCTTTGCAACCCTCACCAATTAGTTTGGAAAATCTTATAAAGTCAGAATTGACTATTCACACTCTCAGAATGGTCGAATCTAGCTCAAGATAGAGCCTAAACTCAATTTGTCCAGTGACCCCTAAAAAGCTCCACCAAATCTGAAGCGCTACAGTTAAACTCTAGTTAGAATAGGCATCTCCGCCATTTTTGGGGCGCGCACCATAAATTCCACTAGTCTGGCTGCTAGCACTAAATGTGGGTGGTTAGTGGTTAGTGATTGGACACATGTCCAAACCACACAGTCTTCAACCCTTAACTTTCAGCGGATTGTTGGCATAAATCCTTAACCATTTGCATGTGAACACATATCACAACCGTTAGCTGACGGGGTTAAAAACTGCGCGCTGGTGTTTGTCCCGTGGTTCCAGGGCTACGACCATATGGGGGGGCTGGCCCCCTCCGAACCCCAAATGCGCAACCATTAAACGATAAATTTAACCCGAAACCCTTTATGGTTAAGACTTGTTGTGTGGCGCGATGGCACGTGGGCGGGCTAGCGGGGCTGTGGTCTCACATTTGATTCTTCAGAGTCCTAAACAAATTTTGCACCATGAAATCTTGGCCACATGGCAACCTTCGGGCCTGCCATGTGGCAACCTCTAATTGGTCGAACCAAAAATAGTCAACCAACTGCCCAATGAAACAATGCCACATGTCAACATTTGATTGGCCCAAAGGGAATATTCTAGGGAATATTTTGAGGAATATTCTAGGAATATTCCCTGGAATATTATTTTTTTGAATTTCCAAAAACCCAATCAAACTTGGTCAAAAGGGAGAAATTACAGTTTACTGGACTTTTCAAATCATGATAACTTCTTCATACGGTGTAAGTTTTTCGAACCGTTCACAACGCCAGAATCAGGAAGAAGAGATATATCTGGTTGGTCAGGTTCAACACATGTTCGAACACTTTGAAATTTGAGCTATTACTTAGGTCCATGATCCAAATCTGATCACAGAGGCAGACCAATTATTGAAGAAAATACAGTTTGATCTTAGCTTCACTTGGTCATATAATCCATTAGGGAAAGTTTCCAAATTAAGGGTAGAAACCAAATATATTCCTTATTTTCACACACCAAGGCCAGAAATAAAAAAGTATAAGAACCAGCCAGAGTGGATAGAGAATACATTACATGAGGCAGAAGAACAACAAGTCTCTTCATCAACAATACAGACTCCTACAAGGAAAGAGAAGACACCCATAAGGAACATAAAAGAAGGGTCCCCTTTAGAGACATATATCTTCAGCAAGGTATTAAAATCATGTATAGAAAGAAGGCTAAGATTAGTTCTAGATTAAGCCTTAGCCAAGATTTAGAGAAGCAGACTCCTATCAATACTGATGAGCCTCTTGTATCTTCACTAGTGTGATCAGTCTATACAGTCTCCTACCACCTCCATGACTACAAAAGAGTAGCAGCAAATTATACACACAGGTACATATACTTCAAGCGAGCCAGAGAAAATCACCGTGGATATCTTCAAGGAAATACAACTAAAAAATGAAGCCTTGAAGATAAACACATACAATCAATTTTGGAAACAAACCTCAAGTGCCCAAAGCAGGCTATTGTCAACGTTTGACTCAGTGAAGGGGAAAATGCTAATGGCATTTCTTCAGGCACAAGTTCCTCATCCCAAAGGATAATCAGATTAGAAGAAGACATCTCTTGAGTTTGATGTTAAGGGCATACATCCCATTGACCAAATGGAGATGCATAAGTAGACTGGGGAGATGATTTTCTCCACTGTAACTAACATTGCTATGACCTTGTCCAAATTGCAGGTCACATTAGCAAATTTCTGCTCATAGCTCAACATGGAAAAAGTTTCAACCTTTGCCAAAGATACCAGGATTAAAAACTTGTAATATTTGGTGATAAAACTGGGTTTTTATCTTGAAAATATCAATGTTACCGAAGAGCTAATTAAGAAAAAGAATTCAAATATTGCAGCATTAAGGAAGCAGTTAAAACTGCCAGCAAAAAAAGATCCTTTAGCTAAGGAGATGGAAGAGACAGAGACACAAATGATAGACATGATAAAACTCATCATAGAACAAAATACACAGCTGAAGCAAATGGAAACAAATATGGAGAAGTTGATTAAAGAAAGCAATAAGTCAGCTAAACAAACTGCTCTTTTAGAAGCACTTCCTATTACAACTATTCCTACTGCTATATCTGCTACCACCAGTAAAGGAGATGCTACAGACCAGTTGGATAATACACTTCACAATATGACCTTTAGATCGAAGAAACTAAGAAGTTGCAGGATCAAGTAAAACTTCTAGAAAACCATAAAAAGACATCTGACACTTTCCACGCAGTTGAGCTTCAGAGAGCTCAGAATCAAGTAGAAATATGGAAGAAATCAAAAACTAAAGCTTCTACTTGCTATACTCTTGGTAATGTCAAGGAAATTATTTGGAAAAAGATCATTGAGGAAATGAGTGAAATCTAGCCATGTGTCCAAATCATCTTCGAGCAAAAGGAATTAGTGGAAAAGGTAAACCAGATAATTACTAATATAAATACTCAGCTGGGAGAAATGCCTAATACAACCAACAACATTATAAAGTTTCTAAATTCTAAAGACAACCGTGAACTGGATGATTTAGGGGTAGATGATAGGACTGAGACCATTCTTGAGGTGAAGAAATTTATAATAAAAAAGAACTTAGTAGTGCAATTGATAGAGAAGTGTCACACTCTTGAAGTTTCTATCAACATATTTATCTCAAGAATTGATGCATTGAACAAAAAAGGTCTACCCTCACTATTTGTAATAAATGATAAATTAATGCCCAAGGAAGATTACATGAATAACCTTAAAGAAATAGTAAAGGCTGCATCCATGTCCTCTATTAAAGGTTCAATGACAGGCAGGGCATTTTATGAAGCTATTGGAAATATCAGTTTTATCCAGCATGAGATAAAACATATTTTTACTGTAAAATTTCTTTTGCTAAGTATACTAAAGTAGATGAATTATACCGCAGGATAATTAAATTTTCAATTCCAGATCAATATCAGTGGGAAAAGCTATGCAAATATAAGGAATAGAAGACAGAGCAGTTTTGCTAGCGCAACACCAGAATAGTGACCATTGAGCAACAATTTTCCATCAAAATAGGGCCAAACATGCATATTCATTCCTTTGGATCGAATTCATTTCCTTTCTGTTAATTTTGAGAAATTATATCTTGCCTTGTCATTGAGGCATTTATTGTAATATTTATATATTTTTTTAAATACTTCATTCCATGGAAGTATTCAGGGTTGCACCCTTGAGTTAGTTATCAAACAAATTTGTAATAACATGGAGCATTTTTGATATAATAAAGGATTCTAGATTTACTTCATATGGCTTGTATTCCCGTGAGTTGTTTTCATTATGTTTTTCATTATGTATTATTCATATAATTTAATTCATTAACAATTATCCGATTGAAAATTTAATTGAATCTCAGTTTCATTTTTGATCCGATGTGAAGTTGTAGTTTAATTAAGAGATTAATTTACAAGGCTATATGTTATTGTAAATTCCTCTTGAAATTAAATTACACAAAGGTTCATGTTATGACTTGATTATATTTTGTTGATTATGAGAACATAATTTTCATAATTTTTGCTTATAAATGGTGAAATAATCTATCTGAATATTAAATCATTTATACTTCCCTATATTCTTCTTATCCATCCCACTTAAAATAAAATTAACCTTATGTATTTAAAGAACAACCTTTTATTTTATTAAGGATCTTTCTAAGTTTAAATCACCTGTTCAGAAAACTATTCACTGGTCATCCAACTATTCAAAAACAACAAATATTTTAGATTCTTTGGCATAACTTATCGACCTTAGGTTATCTCAAAGGACAACATGGTCAACTCAATTTGACATTTAGTTGATCCCACTCTCTTTCTAGATAGTGACATTAATACCACTCAGATTCTTCTTGTTACTTCAGATTCTTCTACACAAGGGGGCATGCTACCTATCTTTACAGAACCCCCTCCGAGTACTAAGGTCGTTTCCTTCGATTGGAGTAGACCGAAATAGCATCATCTTCATTCTTCCACCACTTTCCAAACCATTTTGAAGGATTATGGTAAGAATGTGTGTCACCAAATGTAGATGAAGGTGCTTTTGTTATTATTTTATCCTCAACTTCTTGGCAAGCTTTAGGTTACCCTCAACTTGTTCCTATTACACAAAGTCTACTAGATTTTAACAGACCTATTAGTGAACCTTTAGGGATCCTTCATAAGTTACCTATTACTCTAGAAGGAAAAACTGTCTATATTGATATTATGGTAGTCGAAGGCCCCTTGGATTTCAATTTCTCCTTGGGAAAGACTATGTTGATGCCATGAAAGCTGTCGTGTCCACACTCTTTCGAGTGATGTATTTCCCTCATAATGGAAACATTATGACTATTGACTAATTTTCAGTTGTTGGAATTCATTTAACTACCAACCATCTAACATTGCTGAATGTTGCTTATATGTGAGTGGTATCTGTCGGTGAGGTAAATCCCCTTTGTGGACAGAGGCGATCCCACTAGCCCTAGAGTGGGTCTAGCCACAAACAAGACAAGCTATAATATTGATTCCTAGTTAACGAATGGGCGGAGATTCAATAGATGAATTATTGGAGATCATATGCTGTTGTTGTTGTCGAAAAGAGTGGCTCGCTCCTCGCTTCTGGTTTGATAGATCACGATCCGCTCGCTTTCACGCTCGAACACTTGCACATACATAAGAAAAAATGACGATATACAACATACTAATTCAAATTCGTAATTATCAGTCATTGAAAGAGGATGAAATCAATTTCATTACATAAAAAACATAACACAACGATGCAACCAACACCATAGTCGAGTATATTAATAAATGGAAGGAAGAGTACAACCAAGCTTCGATGTTGCGATCTCATCCAATAGGATTCTAGCAGAGCGGTCTCACAAAGGCTCATCGGGAATTTAGACGGGGCTCTCTCTATGAAATTCTCCTTGGTTCTACCTTCTCAATAGCAATTACTCAGCTATAGTTTCTCTTCTCCAAGTTCAGCTCCTTGGCTATATGTTTAGCTAGCTTTCATAAAGGGAGAAGGCCTATTTATATAGAGGGAGAGGGAGAGGTTAGGATCCCTATAATTATGGAAGGGAGACCTATCTTCAAGGAGTGTTCCATGGGAGGTGAAAACCACTACATAAAGAGGGAGATCCGTGGCTGAGCAACTTAACCACTTCCTGTGACTCATCCCTGAGGTGGTTAGAAGGAAACTTCTGCCTCTATTTGTTAAAAAACATTCCTAAAACAGCTGACACGAGCACTACACAGAGACAGGGCACCAGGTGGCGCGGGCTCTAGTGTAAAGTTATGACATTGGTGTGAGGGGTGAACTGGCTCCCCGCGCCAAGGCAAAAACATACGTTTTTGAGTGATTTTTGAGGAAATGTCCAATAGGAGAAATGATGTCCTTATGCAAAAGGATGTAAAGAAGGTGTTTGCAAAGTATGACACTTCTCATAGGTCACGGGAAAGACCCTCCAATATGCGGGGCGAGGGATTGCAGGGATGATGAAAAAATGTTGTGTAACAGATGCCCCCTAAAGCATGAGGTCCGAGAGAGAGGGAGGGGTGAAATGCTTTATGAGAACGAATTCGACCCAAACACTGCTGTCAGAAAACATGAAAGTAAAAATACAACTGATATCTCCAATACATGACATGTGGCATGGGCACAACCATCCATAATAGAGTACATAAACAGTGAGATCTGAGGTATGGTCACAACCATCCAACAATAAGGATAAAAAAATAGACTCAGGTATGGTCGTAGCCATCCAATCAGAAGAGTCATGTAATAAGTCATAGTAATCCACAAAGAACCCACAACTTGGATTTCATCAGACAAAACCCAGGGTCTTGCCCTCCATCTCGACCCAAACAAAGTACAAATTCGAGCATGCAAATATGTGAGATGAAGTCGAACATGCAAGAAAATTTTTTGATTACTAGTCGACAATGAAAGCCGTTAACAGACATGAGAGAAACTACCAATGATGAAAATGGCTCTCAAGGTACAAAAGGTACAATCTACGGGATGTGAACAGTGATCTGACGTCGAACACTCGCAGAGTCAGTCGATTGAAGGCCAATGATGTGGACCTTGCGGCGAAGGCGAAGAACCTGCCATTAAGGCATGTAGGCTCCAAGGTACCTAAAGGGAGTCTCTAGATCAGCTTCTTGGAAAATGAGTTGAAGTCGACAGGAAGCGACTCAGTCGAAGGAGGGCCAGGATGTTTCCCACATCATCGACACTAGATAGAGGAATATGATGATTTACGAATCAAAACCAACAGAGAATCAGAAGGAGGTTGAAAACTTCAGAGGCAAACTTCTCTTGAACATATCGGTGGCATGACACCGGATTTGGAAGTATTTGACATCAAGGGATGTAAGGTCATGGCGACGTGGCAAAGAGCAGATGAGAGGTCAAAATATATTACCCAAACCCATGGAGCCAAAAAAACAACGAAGTGAGATGTCCCCAACCCGACACGAATGCAGACAAGTGCCATGTTCAAGAGCGACATACTGCCAACACGACTATAATCTAGTTCCATTCCCCCCCACCATTTCTGGTGAGTACCCCAATTATTTTTGAAAACAAACTTGAAGGGGATAGCAAATTCTTGCAATGTAAGTTTTTCCTTTGGACAAAGCCAACCTAGTACATTTTACGAGCCTTAGGAAGGAGGAACTCGAGTAACGTCATAATGACGGAGTCTGATGTCATCAATTTTTAACGAGTTTGACAAAGGGAGAACTCAGAATCTTTTCATGTTTAGAGAGTTTGAAAAGAAAGCGAAAAAGAAAACTCCATCAAGGCCCTTTTCGTAAATAGTCTCTCGCATCCGAAAAGGTATAAAATAATATCCGAGAGAACCTCTTAGTCGCGATAGGCTAAGGTATTCCTTTTTCGTAAATAATCTATCCCAACCCAAAAAATGAGTAAACATATACTGAGTAGATATTGTTTCGCAACCATTTAATGAGTTCAAAAAGACAAGCATCTCATCAATGTTTTCAGTTTTAGAGAGTCAGAAAAGAGCTAAAAGATGACTCCTCCTGGAGGAACGAGTGGTATCAAGGGTAGCAGCTAGTTTCGGTGATGGTGAAACTGCTCAGAACAAGATAAAGGTCAAGAGAATGGCTACCAAGTTCCACTCATTACAGCGGTTCCTCAGGAATGGGTGAAACAACCAAGTGAAGACATATGATCGGCCAAGCAGATAGTGACGATGGAGTGAGAAAACCAAGGCTCAGCTGGAAAAAACAGGCTGATAAAATGGCAATCACAAGAGGTAAAATGAAAATGGTTTCATTTTTACGCAAGCTTGAAAACATGGAAAACTATGCTTGAAGTCGGTTTCATTTTTACACAAGCTTGAAACAAAGATAAACTATGCTTGAAACCCGTTTCATTTTTACACAAGATTGAAATGGAAACAAACTATGCTTGAAAAAAGTAAGCATGCCCCCAACATGGTGACTCAATTTGAGGTAAATTCCCCCCAAGCTTTAGTGCATTCACCAGAGTAGACTGCTAGTTACTGACAAGTGGATGGAATGAAGGTTCAATTACGAGATCAAGAGAAAGACTCGACTGGGATTTTACGAGATCTTATCAAAGACTCGAATTGAACAAGAACGTGTTTCATTGTTTTAATGAATTTGACACATTAAAAGAACTATCCTCGTGAGCTAATTCATTTTTTAACAAGGTTGACATAGAAGACGAACCATCCTCATGACACCTTATTTTATTTTTTAAGGAGCTTGACACAAGAAGATGAACTATGCTCCGCAGAGCTTGTTTCATTTTTTAAGGAGCTTGACACAAGAAAAATGAACTATGCTCTAGGGACCTCATCATGTTGAATAAGAAGTCATGGCTTCCAAGAGTTCCGCATTAGATGGGAGAACAACATCTTGAAAATTAGGACCCAATGTCCCCAGCACACGATGCACAATGGTGCTATCACTGAATGAGGGCACAGGACAGGTAGCCACATAATTAACCTGCGACGGGGAAGATAAAACCGGTGGATAAAGACCTGGAAGGGACGATGGTGGACCAGATGTCATGTTAGTACCAAAGAACGAAAGCTGATCAATGGTCACGATTCGACCTTTGTGTGGAAAATAAATCACACGAAAGAGGGAAGAGACAACCATTCCCATGACATAAATATAGTCACGGCCCAAGAGTAAATTAGAATCTAAGCAGCCTGGAAAAACCTCACATATATATAGACAATTTTCCTTCCCAAAGTAACAGGCAACTTCGGAAGGATTCCTAACGGTTGACTGGTTCCTCTGTTAAAATCCAACAGATTCTGAGTAACAGGCATAAGCGGTGGAGAACCAAACGCTTGCCAAGTAGTGGAAGGTAGAATACTAACAGACACACCTTCATCTATAATAGTGGTGGGTACGACCAGATCAAAGATTTGCATTGTTATCTCGAAAGGCACATAAGATAGAAGGCGGTATCCTGCAAATCGACTCCAATCAAAGGAAGCGACCAAACTACTTGGAGGGGATACCATCAAATTGAGATGGTTTTCCCCTGGTGTTACCAGAGCAATAGAAACACTCTCCTGGACTTCCATCATGGGAGTAGGAGGAGCAACTTCTTGAACTACAAGGACAGAAGAATCTTTCTCCAAGTTAGAAGAATCTGATGAAACAAGAAGTACGTGGGGGGGATGAGATCCACTCTCAACATAAAACACCTGATGAACCATAGGCGGGATCGAGTTGACCGATTCTACATCCAATGGTTGGTCGAGAATGGGCTCTTGAATTTTAATTTCCGGGGGAGTGGGATCGACCAAGGATGACTCTTGATCGATCGTGTAATCAACTAGAGGAGGACTCGAAGAAAGCTTCTGGTAACCAGCCGGAAGGCAGGGTGCAGAAACACTAGAGTTTTCCAACGCTCTCTTGGCTTCATCCATGTATGGACAAAGGTGAATGGGACGATGCCCTTCACACAACTTACAGGGATTGGTAATCTTACCCTGTTTCCTATGAGTCTTATCAATACTAGTCGAAGATGTACCACCAATATGACTTCCAGAAGCCAAAAGCAATGGTGGACGACCGTCGGCCCATACTTCAAGTACCTTGGGAATGCCAGGGCAGTCTCGAAGAATGTGGTCACCTTTTCAGAGCATGCAAGGGAATTTGAATTTCCATGAAAGTTTGGATGGTTTATTAATGGAATATTTCTTAGGAAAAATAGTTGCAGCATTAGCCTCTCGCTTATTTGACTTCTTCTTCTTTGTCTTCTTTTTCTTCTTATTAGCCACCTGGTTACTAGAATCTAGAATTTCACCAGGTGAAGTAGAAGAAGAGGATGAAGAAATAGGCGAATAAGGGGAGAGGTCCACCTTGGAATCAACATGATGTTGTTCAGGTGGAGGTGAAGGTCAAACATAGATCGGGGCATTCGGGACCACCGAGGTCGAAAAAAACCACACATGCAAACCAATAGTTAACCCTGGAAGAGAAAACGTTGCCATATAAGGAGCACCAACATTCCCAAAAGCAGGAAAATGGCCAGGATTCCCTTCGGAGGGGATTCCTTGGTTGGTAAAATCCAGAAAAGTTGCCATTAGAAACAATGGTAAAATAACACTAAGGAAGCTAACTTTAACTAGGAATATTTCGTGGGCAAGTAATATTTTAAGACACTGAAACAAAACTCCACCATTTCATATTTTAAGAGTCGAGAAATAGGAAAAAGGTGACTCTATCACTTTTAGGTTGAAATGAGCATGAAATGACAAGAGCTCGATGATCTTTTCAAATTTATGGAGTCAGTAAAGATCTAAAGTGACTGCTCAGGTAGTCTAGGTAAAAGGGTGTACCAGGTTTCCGTGAACTGCCATATACACCTTGGTAATCAAATGAAAGAAGAATCGACCAAGGACTTGACGTAGGTGCAGGTAGTCTCCTCGAATGCTGTGTTCAGTGTATCACGGTAACCAGGCGGTAGACTCGACTTCCTATGGATAAAAGGATTGCAACCTAGAGGGGTCTCCCTTTATGTACTCGACGGTACAGGGAGTGCAAGTCCGTAATAGTGCTGTCTGAAGCCAGATGGCGAGTGACAACTGCTAGGTTTAAAGACGCCGAAACACATCTCTAACTTAGACCACTAAATTTTTCGTTAGGTTTCAATGTTGCCTTAGGTTAATTGAGTAAATTTTAAGTTGATCTTGTATTTATATTTCAATTCCAAGGTCCTATCAAATGTTGGATCTCAAAAATCCCTAAATGCGAGCTACATGCCAAAAGATACCATTTCGTTCGATGAAAAGTTATCTACAAGAAAGTTAAGATTTTTCAAGCGATAACAAATAATGAGAACACGCGAGAACATCCACTACAGTATCCGATGAGAGATAATGAAAATGAACAATCTTTCCTAGAATTGTCCAATGCTAGATATGCGAAATACTTTCAATTTCACAATGCAAACAAGAATGCAAACAATATTTTTTTTTTTAATTTTTCAATGTAATAGAGAAAACAGTGCACTAAATGACATGAAAAACAAACCAACACACTAGTTAGAGAATGTCAATGAGAGAGATGAAACGAAATAATTTCAATCAACCCAAAACAAACATAACAAGACTCAAAACAATGTTGCAATCTCTCAAATTAAAGAAAGATTTCAAAATAGACCCATACAAGCAATGTGATCTATGCTTGGAGTGACAAGAAGCAAAACTGAATGAAAGAGTCAAGAATCATTCAACCAATGCAATCACTCAAACAGATCAAGGGGGCTGAATGCAATCAAACGAGGAATGAAGTTGACTGCTAAACAAAAGGGCTCCAACTCCTATAGGAGGCTCAAGATACCAAAGCACTTAAAAACCCTAAGGCTATGATGCTGATAGGAAAGGGACAAACAACTAAAGGAAAGAAGCCAATCACAATAAAAAACCATCCCAAAGCACTCAATGTATACCTAAAATAACCCAGAAGCACAAGCAATGACTAAAATCCTCCAAAACAAAGAAAACCCTAACAACTACAGGGATTGGCGTGACTGTTTGGCTGCAATCAGCGCCAAACAGGGAATGGCGTGGGTGAAACACTAGCAACATGTGCCAATCGGCGCGTCTGACTGAACATAAAATGCACCAAGCCAATTCACTTAGGCAAAAGGGAAAAAATCAAAGACAAAGGTCAGATCTGATCCTCTGGGGTAGAACAAGGCTCTTAGACTTAGGAGAATGATCAGAAAAGGTAAAACAAGCAAGCAAAGACCAAAAGAAGACCTAATGGGTGAAAGCAAAACTTGCACTGATCCCCAGCGGAGTCACCAATTTTTTGGTGAGGTAAATCCCCTCTACGGACAGAGGCGATCCCACTAGCCCTAGAGTGGGTCTAGCCATAAACAAGACAAGCTATAATATTGATTCCTAGTTAACGAATGGACGGAGATTCGATAGATGACTTACCAGAGATCCTATGTTGTTTTTCTTGTCGAAAAGAGTGGCTCGCTCCTCGCTCCTGGTTTGACAGATCATGATCCGCTCCCTTTCATGCTCAGATAGCTACACATACACAAGAAACAATGACGATATACAACATACTAATTCACATTCGTAATTATCAGTCAGTCGAAAAGGACGAAATCAATTGCATTACATAAACAACATAACACAACGATGGAACCAACACCATAGTCGAGTATATTAATAAATGGAAGGAAGAGTACAACCAAGCTTCGACGTTGCGGTCTCCTCCAACAAGGTTCCAGCGGAGCGCGTCTCACAAAGGCTCGTCGGGAATTCAGACGGGGCTCTCTCTATGGAATTCTCCTTTTTTCTACCTTCTCAATAGAAATTACTTAGCTATAGTATCTCTTCTCCAAGTTCAGCTCCTTGGCTATATGTTCAGCTAGCTTTCATAAATGGAGAAGGCCTGCTTATATAGAGGGAGAGGGAGAGGGAGAGGTTAGGATCCCTATAATTATGGAAGCGAGACCTATCTTCATGGAGTGTTCCATGGGACGTGAAAACCACTACCTAAAGAGGGAGATCTGTGGCTGATCAACTTAACCACTTCCTGTGACTCATCCCTGAGGTGGTTAGAAGGAAACTTCCGCCTCTATTTGTTAAAAAGAATTCCTAAAACAGCTGGCATGGGCACTACATAGAGACAGAGCACCAGGTGGTGCGGGCTCTAGTGTAAATTTACCACATTGGCGCGAGGAGTGAACTGTCTACCCGCGCCAAGGACAAAACATAGGTTTTTGTGTGATTTTTGAGGAAATGTCCAACAGGAGAAATGATGTCCTTATGTAAAAGGATGCCAAGAAGGTGTTTAGAAAGTATGAAACTACTCAAAGGTCACGGGAAAGACCCTCCAATATGCGGGGCAAGGGATTGCAGGGACGGTGACAAAATGTTGTGTAACAATATCTAACCTGCCACGAGTTAATTATGTGGCAACCTCTCCCATGTTTTCGGTTAGCGATGCAAGAGAGCCTCTGACTATTTGCTTGACTTCTTTTGACATAGATTCGGTAATTGACATGGTGTACCCTATGGGGGAATTCAAACCAATTTTTTTCCCCCCTTTTGATTATATTCACATGTGTTGTTTCCACAAGACGACTATTTCTTATGATGAAGACATCTTGGAAGCCATGATTGAGGTATGTCCCTTGACATGTGTTTCTTCCAGGTTGAAGCCATGATCAAATTTCCTATGAGGATGGTTCTTTTACTGTGTCAACCTCGTTAAAAATGAAACAAGTTACTATGAGGATGGTTCTTTTATTGTGTCAACCTCGCTAAAAAATGAAACAAGTTCCTGTGAGGATAGTTCTTTACTATGTCAACCTCACTAAAAAACGAAACAAAGTCTGAGCATAGATATTTTCATCTCAAGCTTGCATAAACATGAAACCAATCTATAAAATTCATGAGCAGAGTTTTGTCTCAAGCTCATTAAAAAATGAAACAAAACCCCCCCTAAATCGAAAATTTCATTTGATTTGATCAATGAACCTTCCTTTCATCTGCCTATTGGTAACTTGTTATTCACTTAAGCAGATCAAATAAATCTCAGGGGGCATGTGCCTCTGCATGGGTACTTTGTACATTATTGTATCATATTTTTGATGAGTGTGTGATAATTTTAGCATTTTTTTATGATTTTCTGCTACCTCTCCTGCTTATCTTGTATTATACTTGATTTTCATATGTCGACACTCCCTCAAACTTACATTGGCTTTGCCGATGGCACTAGTTGTAGTACTCGGAATTTGTCTTCCACAACTTAGGCTATTTATTCACCCACTGATGAGTTAATTAGTATTCAAAGAATATGCCTTGGTCGAATAATGAATAACATCACATAATATAGTGAATTTATTGAGCTATTATCTAATTCCATATCATTTGGAATTCATCAATTGATCATTAGGTTAGATTATCAACTCATAGTATTACATTTAAAAGGTTTCTATTCAATAAGAAGTTCCACAATGTTAAGAATGTTTTTGTGGGTTCATCTCTTGGAGATAGAGTTTGATTACATCAAATATCAACACAATCCAAGACATTTAAACACATTAACAGATGCATTGGCTAATTATGTGTTAAATCGACATTTGCAACATCTGTAAGAAATAAAAACAATATCCATCCACATATTTTACAAGATAATATAAGATAATATTAGTATTTTTCATTAAATGAAATGTTTGTAAAAATTTTGGCCTTACATAATGTCATCCAAAGACATATGATACCTTGTGGCCTTATTATCTGAACATGCCAATATAACAAAAAACAAAATCTAACCATATAACTAGCAACTAAGCATGGTGATTATGGTAGAAAATGATGGCGTGAGCTACTTGTCGTAGAAAGTGACTGATCAGTCCACAAACTCCCATGACATGCCTCTAGTAACGAAGAGGAAAATCATTAATCCTAGTGTCTGGGATTTCTAGAATCAAGCTCTCTAGGTTATGCTTGAGCTTAGTTAAGGCCTTTGTTGCATCAAGGTTTGGTACCACAAGAGCTGCTGGATGATTCGACGTAATGCTACTGGTCTGACGGGGCCCACATCTGCATGATTATTTTAGATAGTTAGTCTTGGATGTCAAAAAACAAAATTGAAAACAAAAAGAACCAAAATGTGAAATTTTTACCTATGACACCCCACTGCATTCCTATTAGAAGTGGGATATCTGTATCACCAGTGTAATCAATGTTAGGATATTCCAACACATAGGAAATTGTTAAGTATAACTTGGTCTAGTGTAGAGTTAGGTAAAGTGTGTTTCTCTACTATGTATATTTATAACTTATAATCTGACGGTCATGATATGTAGTGATTCGATGGTTCATTCTATCCTCGATATTACCGAAACTTGATCCATGGCTTAACACCTGATTGGGACCTGATCTTTATTTAAAGAGCATGGAGGGTCATTTGTCCAATAACTATTTATGAGAGAAGCTAATGTAATTTTTGTTTCTTTATATTAATAAATTTCCTGAAGTGGCTGCGTTGGCTTAGGCCGTGGACTGTTTCCCTCTTTAAGGGTTTTAACCACGTCAAATACTGGCGCACTAATCTATGACCTAGGTGGTTGAATCAGATCATAGTAGAATATCCTCACATATTTTCCCCACTAGACCGGTATGTTTGGGTAAATGTGGGAGGAGGGTGTTACACTCTCATAGACACAGAGGAAAAAATCCGTGACCTATTTTGCTCCTACCACTTGTTTGATATCTTATTTGACCTATATGACCATCGCCTTAAGAAGGAATACCCATTCCAGGTCGTAGAGTGAGTGTTTTATCACCAAATCTCTCCCATAGTATACCATTTTCTAGAATTTGTTTCCTCACTTGCAACTTCCTATGTTAAAGAGAAGAATTCTTTCATATCCTTCAATGGAGAGAACATTCTAGAAGTTATGCCATAATTAATTCAAAATACTCTCATGTACCCAAAATATACCAATCCTGAGAGGTTTACAAAATATAGCCTTTTCAACACCCTCAGCCGGAGAACAAAAAGCCTTCCTCCAATTGATTTTACCATCCAACACTAAAACCTTCCCCATCACAGACAGATTCCCTGTTTCCGTGTTTTCCAAAATTGTACATGCCATTCTAATCGATATCACCTTGATTTTTTGGGAAGAAGAAACTTCTAATGTTATTAAAGCTGCCATAAGGTCCATGCACACAATTATGCGATCTGACATCATATTTGACATACCCTCATTCCTTCCAAAATCTATAAAATTGTAGTTCAACCATTTTCCTGTCACTTATTTTTTCAGATACTCTTATACACTGTTCTATCTCTTCTTTATACTCATGTAAAGGAATATGAGTATTTAGGACTTAGCATTATTGTTATAAGTAGAGGAAGTTTGTGTTCGATTGGGATATTTCCCTAAATAAAAATCCAGATAATGAGGGTTTATCCTAGTTCATTTGCACTTATATGTCCACTGCATACAAAATTATAAATAACGTTCCCCCTCTTAGAATATTTCCCCAGCAAAATAAAATCCTTCAACCCAGTGAAGATACCTAGGTTGGGTGATTAGTTATTCTTTGAGGAATACACTAACATCAAAGTCTATAGGTTAGAACTTCCCCTGCACCACTTGCTTGTTTTCATGCCCATGAAAATAGTTGCTCTAGAATTGACCAGACAAAGCCTAAATGATAATCAAATCCACTTTGTTTCTGCCAAAAAGGGCTACATGTTTAAATGGGTAGGGTGGTAGGTATATTCATTTATAATGCCCTATAATCCCTTCAACAAGTAAAATACATGTTCAAAGAGCTTAATTTTGAAGTAGGATAGGTGTGGCATTGTCACCATGGCGATTCTTAACTGATCTTGATTTATACTTGCGTCGACTCTTGACCAAGTATCTTCGCCATTGCCATGCACATTTTGGAAACTAAAAACAAGAATTTGTGGAACCCATGCCTTATTTTTAAAACTTATTTGTGTCTTTATCTTTGACCTTTGCACTCTTTTGCACCAACATCTTGTTTCCAACACTGCTCAACACTGATGTTGACTACTGCAAATGTTTTACATCTTATTCACCTCCTTTCAAAGGCAACCTATTAGAGTCCTGAAACATATAATTACAAGCATACACATCTTTTTGAAAGGTTTGATTCAAAACGTCTCTTTGTTTGTTCATTTACAACGTCAAATTCTGACTTGCATTCACTATCCTCTTCTTTTATCTGACATGTTTAAGAGACAAAACTGTCTTCTTATTATGCACTCTAATTATGTACTAAATACCATATTTAAACAAGTGATAGTTATTCTCATGGCAATGAAATACTACTGTCCTATCATAAAGATAAGGAATTCCCAATACAATACCCGATATCTCAAGCGACACCACATCAAGTTCAACTTCATTAAGAAAGTTTGAATTGATGGCGAATCTTAGTATGCACTTCCTTGTAACCTGCAAGTTTTCATTCTTGCATATCCACCCTAAAGGAGAAGGTCTTGGATTTCTAACGGTTTCAAGGCCTAGTTGCTTAACCAAGTCTACGAAAATCAAGTTAGCTTGTGAACCACTATCAAAAAGTGTATCAATCTTGGTATATTTAGAGACGACTCTAAGATGGAAAATTTCTATTCTTATATCTTCATCTTGAGTAACATTGGAACAATTTGAAGAACTAGTGCTTGCTATGTGTTTACCTTTCAAAACCATGGTTGTAATATTTATCTCATCTCCTAAATCTGACCCCAAGTCATGTTCAACTATAGCAATAATTTTACCCTTTTCTTTGGCTTTCAGTTTGTTTGGCTTCAAATCTGGATGAAGTTTCCAACAGTGGTATTCATCATGGCCATTCTTCAAACAATGTTTACATGTGAGTTTCTCTTTCTCTCTTTTGACAGAGCTATTCCTCCTTCCTTGTCCATAAAACTTTCCCTTTCCTTTACCCTCACTTTCACTTTTCTCATCTATGTTCTATTTCCATCTTGCTTCTAAGTGTGTTGTTGGGGCCTTTGTTTGGACAAGGCAGTTTTGAACTTATGAAAAACATGAAGACAAGTGGTAGAGCGTAATCAAGGTAGCCAGGGAGCTATCACAATTGCAGAAAACCTGAAGGCAGGTGGCAAAGCATAAACATATGATGGCATAGATGGCAGAGACAGGAGATAAGGAACAACTAATAGAAATCCCAGTGATGAAGAAGAGATAGAAGGTAGCAGAGCACAAGGGAACAACTGAGTGGAAAAGGGGCAAAGACTGATAGTGTCAGTCGACAAGAACAAATAAGCAGGGTAGAAGTGACTCCGAGGATAGTTAGTTAGGGAGAGGCTGATAGGAGAGTAGAGCCTAAGGAGGGCTCCGTGGAGTCGAATGTACTGAAGTGAAATGTGTTAGACTCTGCGGAGAATATTTGTATTGTTTTAAGCCAAGTTAATGGAATCAGAATGATGCTGTGCTGTGCATTATGGATTAGTTAATGTTTGATTGATTTTGGTGTATGTATGTCTATTTTAAAATTTTAATTCAATCCTCTGAATATGTATTGATGAATGATAACTTACTTCATAAAGTTGAGGTATATGAATGTCTTTTGTATGCACGTAAGAGATGACTTGCGTTAGTAATCCTTCCCTGATGTTAATGATCTAGTCTCTAATCTCAATAAGGTCACGACATGCCTTAGGTGAGACTCCTTGCTCTCTTGCGCAGGGAAAAAATGCTGACGTTGTCCTAGACTACATCGAAAACCTTGATGGCCTCAAGCTTAAACCTGGGTCTTGCCTAGAGACATTATTTTTCACCAACAAATGGTTCCGTTGCCGAGACCTGAAAATTTATCTAGAAGCTAGATCATGGTATCAAGGATCTATGAGAAATAACTACGTAGCTAGTGGTACAATCACCTAGATCAGTTCATATCACAACAAGTGGAGCTTCGACAAAAGAGGGAAAATATTGTCAAGGATCAGGTCCTGTTTTTTGACTCGGCGAGTGACTTGTATGAAATTTTCTGGGGAAAATTTCCCGAAGATCTCCATAACTGGTTGCAAAGACTCTAGATCAGGTCACTTCCTGAAGGATTGCGATGATTCTGTCGCAATTGGACGCACACAGATCTAGCAGCGCTACATCAGTTAGACACAGATCTAACTCAAGTAGTAGACTTTTGGGTACAAACTACCTTGGAAGGGTACATTGTAGAGGTTACGGTCGAGTGCTACCAATATTTTATAAAATCTGAAGATACATTTAAATCTGGGTTGTGGGGAAAATTGTTGAAAGAAATCCCGTTGTGGATTAAAGCTCTAATGGTGGACGAGGGCCTAATGTTGTTCCAAAGCCTCAAGATGGAGACCTAAACCTCCAGAACTGGGGGAAAGAGTTGAGGGAAAGATGCTATGAACAAGGAAAAAGGGTGAATAGGGATATGGATGCCAGAACCTCCAGTAGGTTGAGAGAGCAGAGAGCACATCAGAGGGTGCAGATTGCTGAGAAGTGGTGGGAAGGGGCGATACAAGAGTTTGAGAAGCAGGAGAAGAATCTACATAACAAGGAAAAGGTGTCGCAGATGACAGAAGAAAGGTAAGGTCAGGTGGGACCCAAAGGAATGGAGGAGTCCATCAAGGAAGTTAGGCAAGTTTATAGGAGCCTAGCCCAAAGAGAGAAGGGAAATAAGTCCAGTGAGGAGGATGCGTACCCTGAGGAGGATTCTGATGTGGAGCTACATGTTGTGATGGAGCAACTATTCCAACAGAGGCCGACATCCATAACACAAGGTAATCCTATTCCCCAAGTTTCAAGTAGCACTAGTCCTAACCTTCCCCTGGTACTCTCTCATCCACCTGATAAGTTCTTGATAAATTTATGGGAGTTTAGCAAGTTGTCTAGTACTAAACACACAGTATAGATATCTACTAGCAGCAGTGCTAGTAGCAGAATCTCTTAGGCAGGAAGCATAGGTTTTATTTTAGAACCACCAACATAAGGAAAGATGGCAAGCTCGTTCACCTGATACCCAGAATTTTTTGGAAAAGGTAATGACGATGTAGAACAACACTGGTATATGTGTGAAGCAATCTGGAGAGCTTGACAAACACCAGATGCAGTCAAGTTAATTGAATTTCAAACCACATTAAGAGAAAGAGTTTTGCGCTGGTTCATTAAATGGTCAGAAGTGCACCAGAACACAACAATAGATGATGTTAAGGGAATTCGTCCAAGAATTCAAGCTGCCTCAGACGAATTAGAAAGGACTGTCTGAAATATGGGAAATCAAACAGTGGGAAGGAGAAACAACCTGGGATTTGATGAGAATATTCAAAGACGTGATTGGAAAGCTAAGTTACCTAATCGATCCATATCACCAGCGGGACTGGTTCATTAAAGCACTCCTACCGTTGATAAGGACACCATTGACGCAACAAAAGATTGATACCCTTCAATATGCACTAGAGAAAGCAATGAAATTAGAAGTAATGGCTGGATACCCTCAGGAGTTCAGAGGGGGAGTAGTAGTGCAAGATCCATCCATACTAGGACTACAACATCAAATAGCCAGTTTGATGGAGAAACTGAAATATATTCAGCCAGTACGACCTGCAAGGCCCAATGTGTGGTGTACACATTACTTGATGGAAGGACACTTAGCCACTGAATGTCTGAGGTTGCAAGGAGCTAATTTTGGGACTTCGGCGGCTAGAACACAGGGGGCCCCGCCAGTCAGTGGAGTTGCGCAGATAAACACTCAAGGGCTATACTAAACGAAACCCCACTTCCCAGGGTTCTCCAATCAACATAATCAAACAACAGCAGAATGCTGCGAAATATGCAAAGGTATTGGTAATCCTCCATGATTGTGTACAATTATTCAAAAATACTCAAATTTTCCAAACAACGTTTACTACGAATTTTGTGCCTCTACAACTCATCATACGGAGCAATGTAGAGCACTGAATGCATTAGCAGAATGATTAGACAGGTCCTCTTATAGAGTAAATGATACTCCAAGGGGACGAGGAGGGGGAGGAATGAGAGGTAGAAGAACTGGAGGAAGAGGACCGGTAAGGTGTTATAACTGTGATCAAGAAGGTCATGTAGTGAGAGAATGTCCACTACCCAGAAGACCATGGTTCTCCCAATGCAGAGTAAATGCACATGCTATTGAAGATTGCCTGAAGCTTATCAATAGGTGGGAAGAGAGAACCAGACAAAGAGGATCCAACCTAGTTAATGCAGAACCAAGGATAGTAGAGCCTCAAACTTTGTAAAGTGTAGCTATCGTGACACGAGGAAGGAAGAAAACAGGAGAGGATGCACAAGAAATGGACTCGATAAAGTTAGTCAATCCTGCATCCCCAAAGAAGGCTTTCAGCCTAGATCCACAAAGAAGCACTAGAGACATTCTCACAGATAGAAAGACATCAGAGTATGGAGCTTCCACAACCATCTATTTAAAGAGGAATGATAGTCCCTATAGGGACACCTATAGAAGAGTGGTTTTGACTGTTCCTGAAAAATTGTAAACAATGGACAGATGCTGGAACAATTAAAGCAAAATATAGAAATCGTCGTGCAAGGAGGAGCAAGACATGGAGATCCAGGTAACACAACTGAAAAATATATAAGAAGAGTAAAAAGAAATAAGAGAAGGACTGGGAAAGAGTTCTGCATAAACACTCAAGTTGTGGGATTCCAAATCAGAGACACAATGCTAGATCTCGGTTCAGATGTCAACATTCTACCTAGAAAGACATGGGAATCACTAGGAAAACCAAAGCTGAGATACTCACCAATACAGCTTAGAATGGAAAATCAATACTGCATTGTACCAATAGGGAGGCTGGAAGAAGTTGAGGTTGATGTTGCGGGAGTAAAAACCTATACAAACTTTGAAGTAATAGATATCATGGGTGACAAGGATCCTTATCCTGCCTTGCTGGGAATAGATTGGGCCTTTTAAAATTACGCAGTAATTGATTTAAAAAAGGAACTGATGATATTCGAAGATGGATAGATCAGAGTGGTAGCCATTAGATCCGTATCAAGGACCCTGATACATAGACACTGTTGACAACAGAGAAGACACTAAACTTCTAGATCAAATCTACCAGATGACTACAGGAAAAAGGGAAGATTACATTAATCCTACAATAGGAGGAACGGTAAGCTGGAGAAGTGTTCAGAGTTCTGACATAGGTTCAGAAGTAGCTTGGGATTATTGAAAATATGGAGAATACGAAATAAACACCAGAAGATGCACCAACGTTTGTGGAGTCAACTGGATTGGTACAGAGGTAAGAGAATACCCAACACTTTCAAATATGAAAGCTGTGAATACCTTTATTACCAAAGTAGAAGACAAGGTTCTAGTAGAGCATAGAGTCCCTCTCATGAATGTAGCACTACAATCCACGTCAGCAAGATCGTGGGAAACCAATCGCAACTCTCTCTCTCAATGGGAAGATATTGCCAGAGCATTAAGGACAAGATTTCATTCGGCTTCAGGACCGCAACTGGGAGAAAAGTACCGAGGGAATTCCGACCCTCTAGTGCATATAAACAGTTGCGAGTATAAGTGGAGAAAAGAGGGATATCCAAAACCTTTATGGGAACACAACTTCATACATTCACTGGACACCATTCCACAAGCTTGGTACCTGATAGAAGAGAAGAAGAGAGGAACAGGCACTTGGGAAACAATTGCGAAAAATTTACTCTTTGTTTTTCTTTCAAGGGAGACACAGACCAAGTTACAGATACCCTAAAAACATTAGAAGAATATTTTTCTTGCAAGAGATTGAGGAAAATGAAGAAATATCCTTATCAGAGCAGAAAACCAGGGAATCAGTAGCTTGCAAAAGAATAGATCAGGAGATAGATGATGATGATTTAGAAAATATTCGACATCTATCCTTTGAAGAAAAGGAAGGGGAACGGGAAATACAAGAGGAACCAACTACTGAGGGACTACACCTGTTACCCCTAAAGACAAAGAAGTAAAACATTGGAAGTACAAAGAAGCCCAAGATTGCATCCATCAGGGATTATTGTGATACATAAACCACAAAAGAAATATTTGAGCTGTTACAAGAATATGAAGAATATTTCCATCTTCAGTGGTGTAGCTCAAAGGAGTCAAAGGAGATTTGAGGGATATGTGCATAGTTTTGAAACCAGATGCTAGGCCAGTAAAGCACAAACCTTACCGTTTGAATCCGAGGGTAAAAGAAAAGGTTAAAGCAGAGATAGACAAAATGTTAAATGCAGGCTTGATTTTCCTAGTTGAAGAAGCAGAATGGGTCAGCCCAATAGTGATACAAAGTAAAAAGGAGAAAGCAGAAATTAGAGTATGTGTGGACTATAGAAGCCTAAATAATGCATGTGTTCATGATCCATTCCCAACTCCATTCAATGAGGAAGTTCTTGAAAATGTAGTGGGAAATGATGCATACTCATTCACAGATGGCTTCTCAGGGTATCATCATGTACGAATAGCAAAAGAGGATAAAAGAAAAACTACTTTCACAACAGAATGGGGATCATACGCTTATCATGTCATGCCTTTTGGGCTAAAGAATGCACCAGCTATGTTTTCACTGATAGTAATAGAAGCATTCAAAGACTATATTCACAAGTTCCTATAAGTGTACATGGACGATTGGACGATGTACAACTTACTGAAAAACCATGCAACTCTGCTAAGGATAATGTTTGATAGGTGTAGACAACTTCAAATTTCTCTGAATCTCAAAATGTGCATCTTCGCAGTACCCTTTGGAACACTTTTGGGACATGTCGTCTTCAAGCAAGGAGTATGTGTGGACCCTACGAAGGTGGTAGTAATTGTGAATATGGATGCACCAGAGAATGTAAAGAAGTTAAGGTCAATACTTGGACACACAGGATACTACAAGAGGTTCATCTGTAACTATACAAAAATCACAGCATCACTAGAAAATCTGTTGTGGAAGTCGGAACAATTCATATGGAATTATGACTGCACTAAGGCATTGGACACGTTGAAAGAGAAACTAGCAAGTGCACCCATTTTGGCCCATCTTAATTGGGATAAAAATTTCCGTGTCCACATCGACGCTTCAAGTATTTCTTTGGGGGAGGTGCTAACTCAACCAGGAGTAACCTCCATAGATCACCCAGTGTACTTCTCAAGTAGGAAGCTATTAACGACATAAAGGAATTACACAACAATAGAGAGGGAGGCTCTTGCTATGGTATACTCTCTACAGAAATTTCGCCACTACTTATTGGGAGGGAAATTCATCTTTTTACAGATCACTTGGCAGTGAAATATCTATTAAAAAAACCTGTCATAGAGGGAAAAATCTGCAGATGGCTCCTACTATTCCAAGAATTCACTTTCGAAGTAATAGTAAAACTGGGGAGGCTAAATTTTGGTCCCGACCATCTGTCAAGATTGGAAAACAAAGAAAATGGGGGACCACTTGATGAACGACTACCAGATGCTGATCTTTTATGTGTAGAAGCCATCCCAAATTATCTGGAACATATAGCAACATACTTGGCCACATGACAATGCCCAGTGGAATACACAACAACCCAAAGAAGACACCTAGCAATTAAAGTAGTTGAGTATCAACTCATAGTAGGGTAGTTGTATAAAATGGGCCTGGATCATATCCTACGAAGATGTGTCTTAGAGCATGAAAGAGAAGACATATTGTGGCATTGTCATAGCAGAGTTGCGGGAGGCCATGTCGGTGCAAAACCCACTGCAAGAAAAATACTACATGTAGGATTATGGTGGCCCATAGTGCACAAAGACAACAAAGAATACATGAGAAATGTGATGTCTGTCAAAGAACAGGGCCACCGTCACACCGCAATGAACTGCCCCTACAACCTGTGAAGGCTATGCAGGCATTTGAGAAATGGGCAGTCGACTTCATAGGACTGGTTGCACCAATTGTGCGACATTCATAGGAAGGATATATTATCACTGCAACTGACTGCCTCACAAGATGGGCAGAGGCGGCACTAGTAAAGAACTGTACAACAGATACAATAGCTATATTAATGTTTGAGAACATCATTAGAAGGTTCAACTATCCAAGGAGCCTAATGAGTGATCAAGGCACACATTTCATTAATGCTACAGTTAAATCACTGCTGGATAATTTTATGATGCAACACCATAAGAGCATCCCGCACCACCCTTAGGCGAACGAAACTGTTGAGGCTTTCAACAAAATATTGGAGAAAGGGCTAACAAAGATACGCAACACTAACCGTGATGACTAGGATGAAATAATACCAGCCACGTTGTGGGCATACATGACAACCATAAAGAGTCTGCATAATAAAACTCCATTCCAATTGGTGTACGGGAAAGAGGTAGTAATACCGGCATCATACGAAGCCTCTTAAATGCCTCAACAACACGCATGATAGAGGAATAATCCATCTCTGCACGCCTTCATGAGTTGCAGGAACTTGAAGAAGATAGGTTTCTAGCGGATTTCCATCAATCAATACAGAAACAATGACAAAAGGTCTGGCATGACTGCCACATCAAGCACAAAACATTTACTATTGGTGGAAAAGTATTGCTATATGACATCAAATTCTAGAAGTTCCCAGGGAAGTTCAGAATGCACTGGATGGGACCGTATTATGTCATAGAGATAAGGGACTCAGCCGCGGTCAAGCTAGCGCAACTAGATGGAGAGATACTTCAAGTATGGGTGAACGACGCACACCTGAAACCCTATCATGGGTAAGCAACATAATCCTTTTAATTTTAATAAATATCTCACCCGACAGAAGTCATTAGATTAGAATCACACTCTCTCGCAACCGAGATGAGCAATAGAATAGTTTATGTTGTGATCATTTCAGCCCACTAGAATAGAAATCCTTAATAAAGAACTCGCAGGTCGTGCAAAACAAACCATCACCCTGTTGCGATGGAGAGACCATATCGCAACTAATTGTGGTTGGGGGGAGAGTCTATAGTGTTACATAGCCTAAGCATGTCAACCATAATTCACTCATAATGAGCCATCATAGAATTTTCAGTCCGTAAGATCATCCAAATTTGAGAAATAACTGCCATAATTAGTAACCCCCATACCATAATAAAGTTTCCACATTAAGCTATAATTATTTCCCATCATGACAACCCGACTTCTGAAGCCACCGTCAGCACTGTCAGAGTCCACCTCACCCTAGTAACTAATAACATGATTATAGCCACGGGGGGAGACAATAAGAATTAATTAGTTATGGCTTCACATCAACATCATTCGTGCCAGTAATCTTACTTAACCCGCATGAAGTAGGGAAACAACAAAATGCTAGAAAATTCCGAATTATCAGAGCAAGAAATGACTATAAATATTAGCCCAATTACAACAACAGAAGTACAGAACAGTAGACCAACAACAACAATTCAGGTATAAAGCAGAAGGAATAAAATGACGAAGGTCACTACTTCAGTAATTGAGCTCGAGCTCAACGAAAGAATTTAAAGGGTGGAATCACTGGTTGGAAAATATGATAATGCCACACTGATAGATATTTACTTCACGGATTCATTCTATTTTCCAACAATGAAAATGTAGGTTTACATTGAAAATCATGTGAATAAGGGAGGAGGCGAAGCAGTGAGGGTGCATCTAGATTTTAGAGGCATCTACAGGCCAACAATTATGCACCTCAGAAGCCTTCCAATGTTCGGTACATCTGGAGCGGAAATGCAGTGCACCAAATTCCTAATCAGGAGAATTTAGAATGGATTGTTGTTGCTTGGGATTGAGATCCCAATTCACGCAGAGGATATATACAGACTCACAAGTTTATCAGCTGTAGGAAACGATGTCTCATCGGCCTTCTAGAACACTTATAAGAGAGCTAAGAAGGTGGGGGACTGTGACTACTATAGAAAGTATGAGACAAGGAGAGGAGGAAAGGGAGCCAAAATTGATCTCATCAAAAATCCAAGGGTCAAACTCGCTTGCTACTTAATCGCTGGGAAATCTATGAGGAATTATACCAAGGGGGAATGCACCCTTAACATAATATTAGTTCCGAAACATTGCATACAAGGGGCACAACTGAATTGGTGCACATTCCTACTGCAAGAGATTTTTGAGGCTTGCAAGGATAAATACAAGCGGGCCACAGGATTTATATATGGTTATCTAATCATGGCTCTCGCAATGTGGAAATGGAGTCCACCAGGAATCAGGCCGCTTGTGGAGATTACCGAAGACCAACCAATGGCACTGAAGTACAAACCATGGAAAATATCAGGGGACCCGAGTACCAAAGAGGTAAATGAAGAAGCTTTTGCAGCCTGGTACCGACAGATGATAGAGTTAAAAGTCAATAAAGAGTTCCAAGAAGCGTGTTGGATAGATACTTCCCTCAGAGTTGGTTTGGGGTGTCTCATAACCAAACCTGTTCGGATAGACTGCGTTGATGAAAATACCTTCCATAAGAAGCCATTGAAGTTCCAGATAATAAAGGAGGCATTCCATATAGAAGTTTCTTTAGGGCTAAGAGCGGAAATGGAAATCAGAAGTGACATCCTAGTTTACTCATTTGATGTGATGCTCCCTAAAGCACTCTCGGGGGAGACACCGACAGAAACATCGCATAGGGTCTCCCAATTACAACTGCAGCCACTACTGGACCAACTGGACACCTGGGTGAAAGGTTTCAACAAGGTAATAGAAACTCTCAGCACCAAGTCTATTGTATTTCCCTCTTTTTTTTGAATTTTAGACGTTGAATTTTGCATCTCCATCCACCACCACCCCCATCCTAACCACATACCGCATTCCACTCTCACTCACTACCAACCATCACTGCACTCCGCAAAAACAAGCCAATGAAACCCCCAATCCCATCACCTAAAGGGAAAAGAGCCTGGACCATGGGATCCGAGCAAGTGGTCGATCTCATAGGAGAGGAACAAGCCCAACCAATAGTCACGGGAATTTTAATTCAAGAAGAGATAGAGGTCACCACTCAGACCTCCTCTGTGTTACCTGCATTTGACCCATCATCAGTTCTTAACATACAAGTTTCATCACCACCTAATACGCAAAATTCATCACTGCACACATCATTCACATCCAAATATCATCCCACCCACACTCCATCCACCTCCGCAACCATCTCATATCCAATACCACCAGGAACTCTAATGAATGTTGACACCGAGGCAGAAATTAACTTAGGTACAACTAGAGTACCTGAGGTTAACCAAACCATAGTGGGACAGGGCACCTTTTTAGAACTATATATCCATGAAGGGTCCCACATTTTCGATACAACACCCACTGAAGCAGAGCTAAACCCATTCCAACAATCCACATTATTATTACAACAATTCACGCCATCCACCAATCACCACATTCCTGAATCTCAACCGCTGCAGCAAAGTGAACCCACATCCCCATAGGTACACTTTGAAAGATCGATTGCTAGTGGGAAACTGCTTAGGGAGCGACATCCAAGCCAAGAGATGACAAGCAGTGGTGACATTCAAAACAGGGGACCCGACCCACTTTTCAGTTTCATCTAGACATCAACACGACAAGCAGAAGGTATACACAAAGACCTCTTACAGAGATTTGAGCAGCATTTAACAACAAGTTATTGCACTTACTCATGACTGTAATAAACTCCAGAGCGAGAAAGATGGCCTACAACAGGAGCTAGATCAAGTAACATAGGTCTTCAAAGACCTATGGCCAATAGTCACTGCTCTAGATAGTAACACACCCATGTATATTTCATCATGCTCAATGGTCGAGAGATCCATTTGAGTAAAAATGACATGTACCACTCTAGACCGAGCAAACCAGGAGCTCAGGGAAGCACTTACAGCAAGACCAACGCTACCTAATCCTTCTACAGTGTATGCTGAGAAGGTAGCGGAAATTCATAGAGAGATGTAGAGCATAAAGGAAACAATTGGAATGACAATCAAGCAAACATACATATTGCTGGAGCAACTCCATGAGTGTTCCAATTCACTAACAATGAAGGCTCAACCCGTTTCGGAGAAATTGCAGAAGATCTTCCCCGAAATAAGGAGGACAACAGATCTGGTTAGCTACACTCAACTATATGACCAAGTAGACGTACTTAAAACACATATTCAGGCCATCGAGGAACACTCAACAATGACGAAGTGACTTCTCAGGGACCTATGGAAACCTGTGAAACAAAAGGCAGAGGCAATTTAGCAACTGGCGTCTGAGGCCGAACCCAAATTCCAAGAGATTTTCAACAACTTGCCTCAGGTCATGGAAGTGACTCAGGTTGACATCGTCGTCACTGAGATGGAGCCTGTGATAAAGGTATGGAAATAAGGAATAACTGAGTTCATAGAGCTCAGGACCGAAGCAATGAGAAAAGTTCCCGAGTTGGGGCCTCTGTTGAAAGAGGGCCAACCAGAGCAAGAGAAGACAGAAATGGAAATAGTAAAGGAAACTAGACCAACATTAGAAGCCGACGGACAACCAGAGGTCACGACAACAAGAAAATATTGACTCGGGATGAGTTAATAACATGTGGTCAGGGCCTGTTGGGGTCTTTTTTTGGGACAAGACAATTTTAAAGTTGCAAAAAACTTAAAGACAAGTGGCTGAGCACAATCAAGGTAGGTAGGGAGCTATCGTGGTTGCGGAAAACCTGAAGGCAAGTGGCAGAGCATAAAAATATGATGGCACAGATGGCAGAGACGGGAGAAAAGGAACAAGAAGTAGAACTCCCAGTGATGAAGAAGAGACAGAAGGCAGTGGAGCGCAAGGGAACAACTGAACGGAAAAGGGGCAAAGACTGACAATGTCAGTTGGCAGGAACAGATAAGAAGGGAAGAAGCGACGTTGAGGATAGTTAGTTAGGGAGAGGCTGATAGGAGAGTATGGCATAGGGAGAGCTCTACGGAGCCGAATGTACTGAATTGAACTGTGTTAGACTCTGCGGAGCATATTTGTATTGTTTTGAGCCAAGTTAATGGAAGCAAACTAATGTTGTGTTGCGCATTATGGATTATTTAATGCTTCATTCATTATGGTGTATGTATGTCTATTTTAAAATTTTAATTTGATCCTCTGAATATGTATTGATGAATGATAACTTGCTTCTTAAAGTTGAGATATATGAATGTCTTTTGTATGCACGTAAGAGATGAATTGCATTAGTAATCCTTCCTCGATGTTAATGATCTAGTCTATAATCTTAGTAAGGTCACGATACACCTTGGGTGAGATTCCTTTCTCTCTTGAGCAGGGTGAAAATGCCGATGTTGTCCTAGACTATAGCAGAAACCTTGTTGGCCTCAAGCCTGAACCTGGGTATTGCCCAGAGACCTCCTTTTTCGCCAACATGTGTAGCTTGAACATAAACCTCATCTATGTTTGTGGGATTAAAAATGAGAATAGTGTGCCTAAGGTAACTATGCAAACCCCCAATTTATTTTAACAAATTTTATTGAGAATATAAATTAATACCCAAAATAAGAGCTCTTCTCCTAAATTCATGAGTATAATCTTGCACACTTTGCCCTTTCAACTGTATAAAATTTTCCCAATCCATATTGGCCTTTTTCATATAAGCTAAGGGATATAATTTCCTTTTAATGGCAGCAATAAAACTTGACCAAGACATAGAGATATTACCGTAGTTTTTAATCTCTTCTTGAGTACTTGCTTCCCACCATACAATTGCAGATCTTTCCATCCTCAAAGAAGCCAACTAAACCTTTATGTCATCTTCATGAAGGTTCTAAATACTCTAGTACACCTCTAATTGACATATCCAATTGTCTAATATTTCTGCATTTATCTTGCAATTATAGATTGGAAGCTCAAATTTGACATCAATTTTGAGTAAGGGTGCTTTTCCTCTTATGGCTTTTGAGCGAGTGTGAGTAGTTTTTGTGGTGGAAGTGGAGGATAATGCTGATGGAGAAGATGAGGATGATGAAGATGGTGGATATGGAGGTGGATTTCCTCCACTTCCCTTTGAAATCTTCTCTTCATCCTTCTTATCATCTAAATTTCCTTCTTCATGTGGAGGCTTAGAACCTTCTCCTGCCATCCTAGCAGTAAATGCATCAAACGTAATTTTAACTATCCTCTTTATGTCAATGAAGTCTCTCTTGACATCATCCTCTTCTGAATGACCTTCAATTTCTCCAACACCTGACATGATGGCTATGTATTCAAGCTCAACTTCTGGTGCTTGTACCTCTTCAATATCAGCTTCTTGAGACAAAAATTGAGGTGCTTCAAGTGATATTGTGAGTGAAAATTTGGGTGGAGATGGTGCTTTTGTAGTTCTCCTTCTTCTATTCCTAGTCTAAATACTTTCAACCAAAAATTTCCCTTCACCTCTTTGCAACTTTAAACTTGTCAGTATCACAAATTTTCAACCATTAAACTTGCACAAAACTCAAGAAACTATCAAGCAAATAACCTTTCCTTTCAACCAGGCTTTGATTCCAACTTGATTTGAGTATGAATATTAGTTTTGTTGTGCTAATTTCATCTTCAGATTAAAAATTTATTGGCTAATATTATGCTTGATGTACATAGGTTTCCTTGTTGTTTATGTGTGCCCAATGGGTAAATTAGCTGAGTTTTATGAGTGAATTCAAGAGCATAAAGTATGAAAATCAAATGTTGAACAACAACAAAAAAATACATAGTAAACCATCAACACAGAGTTTTGATGAAAGAGTTCACCCCTCTTGTGCTACATCTCCTTGGTCCAGCTTCCACGGATTGGGCCTCTATATTAGCTCAAAGGTGAAAAAAATGTTGTTTACATTCACCTATAGCTCCTGCAACATGCTTCAATGAGTCTAGAATGTCAAAATCTATCAGAAATGACTGTTCATTCTCTCAATTTGGTCTTCAGCTAATCTAGGCATGGCGTTCCCTCCTGGTGGCCCTTGGCTTCCTTTTTCTTCAAAGTGAAAAAAAAACATTTTTGATTTCCTCTCTCCCTCTGCAACCTATACGAATGGATTTAGAGCATGCCAATCTACTAGGAATGACTCTTCTTGAGCCAAAATTGGTCGAAAATTGCTTAAGATATGGTCAATTTAATTTTCCTAGGAAATATCCTCCAAATCTGGATAAGACTCGAGATAAGTCTGCCAAAATTGGAGAATCTGCTGGTTTTGGAGGCGCCCCTAAAATTCTGTCAAGTTAACTGTGAGTTAATTAATACTAAACTGTAATTAGGGGTGGATTATGGTGCATTAAGCACATTTAGGACTGTCGCATTAACAATAGTATTATCGGATTTAAAGTATGGATTAGGAGTAATTAATCCTTGTTTAACCCTTAACTCCATGAATTAATACTTCACTCCCATCTTCGATTTTGTGGATGCTTTCATGGGGAGGGGGCTGGCCCACAGTCAACCCCTGCCATTCGTGACATATCAGTTCAAATACATGTTGAGGGCTTATGTTATTAAGTCCCAAAGTAGTGGCGTATTGGTAACGAGTGCACATTGTTGTGGGGGAGGTCGCAGGGTCGAGCCCTGAGCTCCACCTGACCTGTGGTATAAAATTTTTCCCCCATATTTATGTATTAAAACTGACCATTGGAATGATTCAAACCATGATATATATGGTATAATGTGGTTGGCATATATATGGTATAATGTGGTTGGCATACATTAATCTACCACCACATTATATCATATAGTATATATATGATTCAGACCATTGATAAATGCCTCCCAAACTATAATATATGCCAACCACATTATACCATATATATATGTATATAATATATGCCAAACACATTATACCATATATATATATATATATATATATATATATATATATATTAAACCTTGGAATATGCGCTCCAATATAAACTTTGGATATAATATATGAATGCGCCACCATAATGTTCAGACTTATCATATGATTTCGGAGTTTGATAATAAAATTTGACCATATATATATAAAGTCCCACCTTAGGATATGTAATTCGATTAGTGGGGAGGATCCACCAGAGGGGGCAAGTGGCGGCCCCTAGCTGCACCATGTGTCAGCCTCTGGTTGGGCTGTCCATCCACATAAAGAAAATTCAACTTCATCCTTAGGAGCAGATATATAAAAAAAATTCACCTTCAAACCAATTTGGCGAATCCTGCTGTGACACTTGTCACAGTTCCACTGGGTAAAAAAATTGAAGAATATTCTGTGTATGCTGACTGGTCTGTCATGTCATCAACTTGTCACTATTCTACAATTTTTTAGCTGTTTAGGAAAAAGAACAACAGACTCTATCTCCTTCATCCGGACTCTGTTTTCGACGAAACGATTTGCATCATATTCTTGGTGAGGAGCTCTTCGTTTTCATTTATTTTCCAATCAATTCTAAGCACTTTCATTTTTGAGCTTTTACACTGAGCACCTGATCATGTTGGATTAGATGCGGGCTATGTATCCTTCTTTATTCATTGTTTGAGTGAATGTCCGTGATATATGTTTTGGTATATGCTTTGGTATGATGTTTTGGTATATGTTTGGGTATATGCTTTGGTACAATGTTTTGGTATATGTACATATGTATATGGATATAAATAATGGCATGAATTTTGTTATGAAGATCTAACAAGTGGTATTGTGTCATGTCATTATGGATGTCATGTTGGTTTGCTTCTCAGCAGGTTGGTCATTATAAGTACTACAACAAGCTAATTTATAAATCTCCATGGGTAGTATGTTTTCCTTTCAGTTGTCTTGTTGGTTATAGGTGTCATTGAACACTGAGGACGGTGTTCCCCCAAAGGGGAGGGTTTTGTAACAACCCTGATGAAAATTCCATGTAATAAAATTTAATAAAGGAAAAATAATTACCATGGTTATGGGACACTTATTACAAGATGAATGTTGGGCAAAAAAATCCTAGTGTGGGTGTTCATTTCAGTTATTATGGCTAAGGAAATTGGCAAAGGCTTTGGAAAGGAAAAATGACATTTTTGGCAATTTATTTATGAAAATAATGGAAATTACGAGTAAAGGAAGGTGAAATGTCATGGGTTGCATGTGAGGAGGAAAATGATGGAAAATAATGGAAAATGAAGAAAATGGAGGCCTAGTTGATAAAAAGGCTTTTGAGGATCAGTTGGTACCTTTTTTCAGTTTAGTCACAAAGTTCTCTCTCTATTCTCTCTCTGTCACACTCTTATACACTTAGAGTTTTCTTGGAGCATTTAAGCTTTGGATCATGGAAGACAAAGAAGGCAAAGAGGAAGCAAACATCAAGCAAGGAATAGAAGGATGAAACATCTACAATGGGTTTACTTGCAGGTATCGATGTGCATGTGTGATTTCCTTGTTAGATTTCACATGCATGGTCATGCATGCGTGCTCTTGGTTCTATTACCATCATTGGCATGGGTTTTTCTAGGTGTGACAATGTTCTTCAACCTTGCCTTGCCATTTCCAGATAGCCATGGTGTGGCGTGGTTCTTATGTTTTTGTTGAGTTGGATTTTCGAATGGATTCGAAACTGAGTGAGGTGGATTTATGAATGAAAGAACACATGGCCTAGTGATCCATGAACCCAACTGTGGATTGTGGTAAAGCCACTGGCCTAGTTACCCATGAAATAAACTGTGGGTTGCGGTAAATCCAGGTATTGGGTGCCTCGGTGGGCCTAGGAATCCTCGACTGGTGAATGGTGGGATATACGTTAAAGCCTAGAGGTGGTTTCTTGGTTATGGCCTAGTGATCCATAGATCATACTGTGGATTGCAGTAAATCCTAGAGACTAGGAGATAGGAAAATTTCTCATGGTGTAGGTGGAGAAATTCAGTGGCATCCATGCCTGTTTATGGCCTAGTGATCTGGTGAGGATTGCGGTAAAGCTGATTTCTATTGATGAGGGTGAGGTGGTTTAGCCTCGGGAAGCCCTGGTTGGTTCTTTTGGTTTGAGTCCCACATTCATGCTTGGAATATGACATGGGGGTGATTGGGTGAAGAGAGATTTGGCTCAGCTAGCCTATGGCCTAGTGGAACATGATAGTCCCATACCGGGTTGGCTTTTGCATTCATTAATAAGAGTTCCTTTCCTTGGTATCTTATGTGTAAATGTACTCGATTATATATAGTATTTATGGTTATTATATCCTCAGTATTTATGTTGTATATATATTCGTTATGGATGTGCTTGATAACAATGAAAATGTATGGTTCTCATCATGTTTGATTTGTAAATGAATGAGCAATGAATATATGACCTAATATATGATAATGTAGCTAATGATATAAGGCATCAGTGCTTCTTAGCGATTTTCAGATAAGTATGAGAACCCTATGCCCAATTTTTTTGTTTAAACCTATAGAATGCATATTTGTGACATGTTTGACAAAATCCCTGTCATGGATAGTAGGGGTCTAGTCAAGTTTTTGTTCAATAATTTGCATTGGCATCATTGCCTATTTGTTTCATTTAATTTTTGTAAATTCCATGAATTTCTTGGCAGTGACTAGGAAATAGCCATGAAATTTAGCGTTAAATCTTGCAGTCGCTGGCATAACACTTACAGAAAAAGGCTGCGACCGCACTCATGCAGGCTCATGGGAGCGAATGTGGCTCTCATTCGCTTGGAGGGATTGACAAGGGAGAAAATATGGATCTAAGTCCTTGAATTACTCATTTACCTTAGGGTTTGGTGCACTTAGCACTCATTGCATCAGGTGATGCTCACAGGGGTGAAGAAGTGGGATTGATACTAGTGAAATGAATCACATAGTGTCAATCATCACTTTTGGGGCTTGCACCCAGTAGCTAGGACTTCCCGGGAGGTCACCCATCCCTGAACTCCTCTGGCTCAAGCATGATTAGCTGTGGATTTTTTCCCCACAATCAAGCCCACTTAGCTTGCTACCCTATTTGCAAAACCTTAGCAAGTATTTTTCCTCATGAACAATTCAAGTAGAGGTCCCTATACTCTTTGTATTTAAGTATGAAGGGTTTCTGCAATGCATTATATTAGATATCATTTTTGGGATTCAACTGTGTTAAGTAAGTAATTCATATATGACCATTTCCATGAGAGGTAGTCGTAACTGACTAATTTATCATGATTTTTAATAGTCTACTTAGCACTCATTGCATTAGGTGATGCTCATAGGGGTGAAGAAGTGGGACTGAGACTAGTGAAATTAATCACATAGCGCCAATCATCACTTCTGGGGCTTGCACCTGGTATCTAGGACTTCCTAGGAGGTCACCCATCCCATAACTCCTCTGGCTCAAGTGCACTTAACTGTGGAGTTTTTCCCCACAATCAAGCCCACTTAGCTTGTTGAGTTTTGTCGATTCCACTTCCTTAAGGTGACATAGGAGGTTGAATCAGATCATAGTAGCCTCTCGTCACATGTTTACCTCTAGAGACCGGTATGTTTGGGTAAATGCGGGAGGATGGTGTTACAGAGTGGTATTAGAGCATAGTTCACCCCTTGGACTGGATGGGCAGTGTGTTGTTCATGAATTCATGTTAGTTTCATATGTGTTCTTATGTTTTTGGATTATGTGTTTGTGGTGTTGGTCATGGTTGTAGTAGTGTCACCATGTGAAATTTGATGGTGTCATTGATTGGATGTGGTCCTCATGGGTGTATATCGGTTATGCAATAGATATGCATGTCAATGCTTATATGTAATGGGTATGCATGTGTGTCACACATATGATATTATGCATGCATTGTGTCTAGTTGGTGTTAGGTGTTACAGAGTGGTATTAGAGCATAGTTCACCCCTTGGACTGGATGGGTAGTGTGTTGTTCATGAATTCATGTTAGTTTCATATGTGTTCTTATGTTTTTGGATTATGTGTTTGTGGTGTTGGTCATGGTTGTAGTAGTGTCACCATGTGAAATTTGATGGTGTCATTGATTGGATGTGGTCCTCATGGGTGTATATCGGTTATGCAATAGATATGCATGTCAATGCTTATATGTAATGGGTATGCATGTGTGTCACACATATGATATTATGCATGCATTGTGTCTAGTTGGTGTTATGGTTATAGTTGCTATGCATGAGGTAATGATGTGTGGTGGGTATGGTCATGCATCGACAACTCGATAATGGTTGAGATAAATATTAAAGGATAATATGATTATGTTTATATATATGTATTATGCTAATCTGGTCAGTCTTACAAATGAGATATCCTCCTTGAATTATACTAAGGTACATTGGTTTGTTTATGATTTGGTTTAGCTGACATAGTATGCCTTGCAGGAAGAGATCAAGATGACTAGCAAGATTGTAGACTACAAATATTATCCCTGTGAAATAGATGAGAAACGTGGTGTTGGGAACTCTTATAAATTAGCAGACACATTGAGTATTTTGAAGGAAGAAATACAGAGTTGCAAAGTAGATAAGGACAAAATCATGCAGGCATAGGAAAAACAAGCAGAAGTCAATGCAACAATTCTTCAATGTTTGTCAGAATTGCAGAGACTAGGACCACTCTGGATTAACTATGGACAGGAGGGTGGGACTAATGGGGGTCCTAGGTCAGATAGAGATGACACAATAAGGGATGGTAGATTTCTGGATACTTTGGATAGGAGAGGTGACAGATACAAGTACTATTCTAGTTTTGGTTCTGATAGGCACTATGATCGTCATCATTATCACCCTTACATGAGAAGCGATAGGGAGTACTTTCCGGATGAGTTTAAGAAAGTGAAGCCACCTAATTTTGATGGAGAGTTGATGAATCCCGAGGATGCAGAGGCTTGGTTACTGACATGAATAACTTATTTGATCTAATTTGTACACAGAGAATATGAAGGCCAGAATAGCTATCTTTAGCCTCAAAGGGAAAGCAAATATCTAGTGGGAAGATGTAAAATGAGTGAAAGACATGGGTCACAACAATAGAATAGAGGTGATGGTATAGGACAATCAGAGCATTGGAAATGTGGTAAGAAGCATCTTAAAAGGGATTGTTCAAAGAATCAAGGTGGTAGGCCTCAGAGCTATAGTGCATAAGAAGTGGAGACTATTGGGGATGTTGGGCAGAGTATTCCTCGCATCTATGCAACGCTAGATAATAGGTAGGCCGATCATCAAGCATCTATCATTGAGATGGATGGGAAGCTTTGTGATCATTTTGTCTCTATTTTGATCGACTTTGGATATAATTATAGTTATGTTAACACTGACTTGGTGGATAAGTGTGGTTTGAACAAATATGCGCACGCCGAATCTTGGTTAGTGCAGCTAACTAGAGGTACAAAGAAGAGAGTTCATGATTGGGTAAGAGCTTTTGCATTTGAACTAAATGGTATGCCTACATCAACACATTTGAATGTATTTCATTGGGATCCTATAGTATGATTTTGGGTATGGATTGGTTATATCTTCAGAGGACTAAAGTGTAAATCCATTAAGTGCTTGGATGCCAATGGATAGTAGAGAATATTACAAGGTAACAAGAAAGAAACATCAGTTAGGATGGTGACAACTATGCAAGGAAATCACAGTCACTGAAAAGGGTGCGTGTTATTTGCAGTGCACCTTTATAATGATACATGTAAAGAGGATGAGGATGCATAGCTATTGAATAGGTACCCGATATTACAACAGTTTCAAGATGTGTTTATAGCAAATATCTTAGTGTTGTCGCCTCTTAGAGAAGTGGACTTCTACATTGAGTTGGTACCAGGGGAAACACTAACATCAAAGGCACTGTACAGGATGAGCAATCCAAATTTATTAGAACTAAAGTTGCAGTTGAAAGAAATTATTGATAAGGGATACATTAGGCCAAATGTATCACTTTGGGATGCACAAATATTGTTTGTGAAGAAGAAGAATGATACTCTAAGATTGTGCATTGATTATAGGCAGTTGAACAAGGTTACCATTAAGAAAAAGTAGTCGTTTTCGAGGATTGATGACTTATTTGATCAGTTAATGAAGGGAGCAGTAATGTTCTCAAAGATTGATTTGAGATATGGATATCATCAGGTACACATCAAGGAAGAGGACATTTACAAGACATATTTTCTGACCAGGTGTGGGCATTATGAGTTTGTTGTAGTTTTATTTGGTTTGACTAACACTCCAACTACCTTTATGTGCTTGATGAATAGTGTGTCATGTCCTTATTTGGACAAGTTTTTTATTTTATTCATTGATAACATCTTGATATATTCTAAGAATGAGGAAGAGCATGTTGAGCATTTAGCAACAATATTGGGAATAGTGAGAGAGAATCAAATGTAGAGGTGCATTACTTGGGGCATGTGGTCTCCAAGGAAGGGATATCAGTGGATCTAGAGAAGATAAGGGCTATCATGGACTGGGAAACTCCTAGTAACGTGGATGAGGTAAGATCATTTATGGGGTTAGTAGGCTATTATAGGAGGTTCATCAGGAACTTATCTGACATTGCATATCCTATTACGTCACCAGACGAAAGGTAAGAAATTTGAATGTACAGAGGAATGTGCAACAAGTTTTGAACAATTGAAGCAATTGTTGAAAAATTCTCTAGTGTTAAATATTGCAGACCCGGAAAAAGAGTTTGTAGTGTGTACAGATTCTTACAAGAGACGTATTGGTTGAGCCCTTATGTAGGAGGGACAAGCAGTAGGCTATGAGTAAAATTTAATGAGCACGAGAAAAATATCCAACATATGATCTTGAGTTCGTGATGATCATTCATGCATTGAAGATGTGGAGGAACTATCTTCTTGGCAGGAGGTTTGTACTGACGAGTGGTCACATTGGGTTGAGATAATTATTTGACCATCCAAATCTGAATGCTAGGAAAGCTAGATGGTTAGCCACGATCAATGACTTTGACTTCGAGATCATGTAAATTAAGGGAAAACAGAACGTGGTTGCCGATTCTCTTAACATGTGAATACAGGTGAATCACATTTCAATTATGAGATCCTATGGAATAGACATATAGGATCATATTTTATAGGAAGGCCAACATGATGACAGGTATAGAGGGCTCATGCAGAGGTTACAACAGAGTACATGTACAGGTACAAGTGTAGGTACAGGTGCATAGGATGTGGACCATCATCTCTCAGCAGATGGCTTGATAAGATTTGGGAACAAGATATATGTTCCAGACAGTAGTGAGATCAAGATGATTATCTTGAGGGAGTTTCATGTGAAACCATATTCAAGTCACCCAAGATACTAGAAGACATTGGAAACAGTGAATAAATTTTATTATTGGCCAAATATGAAGAAGGCTATGGTAGATTTTGTGGTTAGATGTTTGTATGGTTAGTAGGTAAAGGCAGAATGTAGGCATCCAGATGGAATACTATAGTCAATTGCAATTCCTGATTGTAAATGGGTGGTGTCAGGGGCAGCGCCCTCGAAGCTAAAAAACATATGTAAAATTGCCTTGTAAAATATTGTAATTTCGTAGTCAATCTGGGTCGCTCATTAGGAGGATGTTCTCACAGTAGAAGTTATGTTTAATTTAGGGTTTTTTGCCCTAGAAGGCAACCCCATTGTCATATGAGGGTATTGTATTGCGGCTGTGTATCTTGTGTATATTCTGAGTGAGAAATATAAAGGGGGGCATTGTGAGAGAGTAGATGCAATTACAACGGATTTGCTGTAGGTTGTGTCTCTTCATTTTGATAGATAATAAGAAGGAATGACTGGTTGTTTCCATGGACGTAGCCCAAGTTGGGTGAACCACATATATCTATGTCTCTCTTGTTTTATATGTTTTTTTGTGTTTGTGTTTCCACATTTTTTATGTGTTCCATGGCACTATAATATATAATTATATAACAGGAAAATAAAAATGGCATTTCTGGAAATTTATTTAAGAAAATAATGGAAATTAGGAGAAAAGGAAGGTGAAAGGTCACAGGTTTCACGTGAGGAGTAAAATGAAGGAAAATAATGGAAAATGAAGAAACTGGAGGCCTAATTGATAAAAAGGCTTTTGAGGATCAGTTGGAACATTTTATCCGTTCAGTTTTGGAGTTCTCTCTCTATTTTCTATCTCTCACACTCTTGGACACTTAGAGTTTTCTTCAAGCATTTTAGCTTTGGATCAAGGAAGGTGTTGACGGGAAAATCTGTCCGGCCAACAGTAGGGGATCTCCCTGGTAAAAGGTCCCAATTAGACCTTGAATCGTTTGGACTAGGGATCCCCTCCGGGGTGTGGGTCCAGCTACCACTAATTTTAACTTTGCTTTGGGTCTCGCTTAAACTCTATAAAAGAGTGGATACACACCTAATCAACTGATACAAGAAATATGGTTGATGCATTAAATGTACATGCAACACTATGAGTAGCAAGAGAAAATAATAAAGCATGAAGACCGAAGGAAGTGTTGTTAACGACACTTCATTAGGTTCACGCTTGTAAGCTGTTCTGACCATGAAGGAAACAGTTCCTCATGGCGAGAGCACCCTTCACTTCCTAAAAGTTTTAAATGATAACACAAACGCAGATAAACAAAGTCATCAACATTCGCTAAGAAAGTGAAATAAACTCAACCCCCATAAACATACTCAGCAAAATGTTATGTAACTGTGAACTGAATTAAAGATACAGTTCCCTTAACCTAAAGATGTTTAGGAACTGAAAGTATAATACTCAACAATGCTCATACATAAAACAACACCAGATCCACAAAGGGATTTTTCCAAAATGCTTGTATTAATCATTAAATGTATATACTGGTAATACAATGTCCTCCACTCGAGTCCCAAACCAAATATCATCTTACAAGCTCCTGAAGGAGTATTTATAATACACAAACTACCCTTTGGGCTTCCTTGACTTTTCATCTTCTTGACCGTTGGGCTGCCTTGCGACCCAGTCTTTTCTGCGACCTGCGACTTGAGCTGTTGTTGCGACCTGCGACCTGACTGGGTCGAGGGGTTGCAAGTTGTAAGAAAATGATAGATTGCGACCTCGCGACTTTGCGAGTAGGTCACTGGGTTGCGGGGTCGCAAAAGGCGGAAAATTGAAGAAATGCGACCTTGTGACCTTGCGACTAGGTCGCTGGGTTGCGGGGTCGCAAAAGGCGGAAAACCGAAGATATGCGACCTTGCGACCTTGCGACTAGGTCGCTGGGTCGCGAGGTCGCAAAAGGTGGAAAAACCGAAGATATGCGACCTTGTGACTAGGTCGGTGGGTAGTTGGGTCGCAAAAGGCGGAAAACCGAAGATATGCAACCTTGCAACCTTGCGACTAGGTCGCTGGGTTGCTGGGTCGCAAAAGGCGGAAAACCGAAGATATGCGACCTTGCGACCTGCAGATGTGTGACCTGCGACCTTGGCAGATCTGCGACTTGTAGCCTTATTTCGGTGGACGTGGCCAGGTGCTCTCGAACTTAAAGTGCTTTCTTCAGAGATTCATGAGGATGTACTTGTTTTGAAAAGGTCCCGCTGTTTTCTGGGGAAAACCATTGCTCTTTGTGCAAACCCAAAGGTTCTTCCTGCAGATAAAATAACATAGGTCACAGATTGAATGATAATAATGCTAAGGGCATTTTAATTAATTTGCAAAAGAGAAAACAATGAATTTAGACCCCTGTGTGGTCAAGAATTTGTCATCAGAGATAATGGCATGTGTAGGCTTTCTCTGTGCCCTTTCTCTGTCAGGATCATCATCTTCCCCATGCATAAGGTTCTCTTCAAGTCTTGGATTAAATTACTTGATAGACACGAGCTTCTTCATTTACGTTCTCAGTGTTCGCTACAGGTCTTCATGCTCATCGATTTTCCCATTCATTAGAGGAGAAATACTTGTCATCTTCAATCGGAGAATCTCAGGTATCTTAACTGAGGGAAACTGCGACCTCACTTACGATCCTACGCCAGTCATGCTCAAAGGTTTTTCAGTTGTGTTGAATTTTCCTAAAGGAGGTGAAACAGAGCAGTGATTCATTTAATGACTGGCGTGGTCTTCATGTAAGGACATGTCCCTCTATCATACGATCTGGTCATAGTTGGAGGAAGGAGCGAATTTTGACAGATCACCGGCAGGGCCGAATTGGCATCTCCACGAAACTTTACCCCTCCTGGTTGTAGCAATGCTGTTTATTGTGGCAATAAGGAACACAGGATGTTTAACGATATAATTGATAAGCCTCTGCGATTTCTGGTTTTCAACCCCTTGCTCTTCTAACACTGATCCATCGACGGATTAGTGATAACCATACATTTCAAAAGGGCCACCATCTTGTGAAAATCATGTTCCATAGTTGATACTGTGCTCGTTCAAATGAGAGTTTTGCTTTGCCTCCACAAATAAATATTCTATGATAATGACAAAGCCGATGCAACTGACTCCGTGTGCGATCCAACCTGCATTACAACGAGAGCATGAAGTCTTCGAATACCATTTTTGGGTCGAGCACTTCGATCCCACCTCCAGAAATCATATCTGTCGTTGTGCAAGGCTAATTATATGCGGTTTCTTCTCCTCTGAGTCGAAAAGTCTCCTACACGTATGTATGCCTGCGACGAAATTGTTTAGGGTTCTATTTTCATGCATTCTGATGCTGCGCGCGACCTCACTGTCTCGGAGGTTGTCTCACAGAGATAACTTGCAGGTCGAATTTTCTTACCACGTATGCGGAGAATTCTTCATTATTTCGGTGGATTTAGAATAAAATGAAAGATTTATCTACCTCGGAAAGGTGAGGGTTAGTGGATCAATATCATGCTGACATGTGTGTTGTTATTGCTTTCTCTGCGAACAGATTATAGACAATTCCGATTCTGTGGTAAGTAACACACTGCATGCAATCTACGTGGGACGTTGATCCGGTTTTCCAGCACCTTTGGACAAAATAAAAGCGAACGCTTAGTAACGATAACGCCTTTCTAAATGTGACCAGTGCAGAGGAGCGATTCTCTCCTGGAATATTGCCGTCGAGGCTACAAAAGTCGGCATAATTCATTCGGATTCTATTTCAGTGCGATATCCTTGTACACTTACCAGAAACGCATGGTCCTTTTACAACGGTTGCCATGCAGACTTGGAGATAGATACGTTGGAAATTTCATCCATGCAGCTTTGACTAATCAACTTATTATAATAGCCTGCTGCCACGTAGAAACACGAATTTTGGATCATAAAATATATCTGCTCCAAACCCTTTAGCGTAGGTCGAAAACTTGCCATCGCAACCTTGGCTCCATGTCACATGTCCACGTGGTTTCGCTCAACCATTTCACGAGTTCTTGCACCACTAAAACATGGTTTGAAACCTATGCTTTATCCCCTTTGCGCTTTGGTTGTAACGAACCATAGTTATCATGACATATCACCATGGTTTGTCATATACTCTGCGCGACGTTGATTGCCATGTATATGTATAACATTTACGTTGGCTCCATGCAATGTAAAAAATGAACGTTGGGCTCCACGTAACGTAACACGACTTTGGACTATTGAACGTTGAAAGATAGTGATTGCACGGCGCCATGTGTAAACACGATTTTGCACCGCTGAATATGTATTTATACATCTGCTCCCAAATATTTACCATAGGCAGAAAACCCATCTTCTACCTTTTCCGCCTATTTGTAACGCACCATACGCTCCTAAAGGTTTGTCATAATGTCCCGTCCCATGTTTTAACATACACTTCGACCATTATATGTATGCTTTCGCTCGGCGGTCTCATATGGCTCTTTTGACTATGCTCCAAACGCTCCAACACAACTGTTGACTGCTGCGTACACATGTCTATTCCATCCATGCATTTCTGCGCTATGTTTCTACGTAAAGTTGACAGCTGCATATGTATTTTGCTCCAAACATCCACTATCGAACCTTTGTTTTAAACATAAGTTTTGATTAATTTGTCCGCTCAACATGTTTGACCATAGGTCATCACTCCACCACAAAAATATTTGAGCTCAATTAATGCATTTGATATAGTTCTGATCCGTGTTCTTATATGGCTCTAAAACCATATGTTGGTGCCTTGTCTTGGATATGTGGATGTGCACCCACTTATAAAACCTCCACATAGTTTTGCTTCACCATCACATATGATTTTGGTACCTTGGTTTAATTGTACAATGTCTAGAATCATTTGCTTTGGCTAACCCCATGACTTCTTGCTCGACCGATTGCATTAATCTCATCAATAAAGATAACATATGATGTAGGCTGCTTGGCTCCAGGAGACATGCTTCTAACCGTTGAAAGCCCAACATCAACGAACATCTTCATGAAATCCGAGCCACACATTGAAAGAAAAGGGGGACTCTTGCTTCCCCTGTTGTAGCTTTTTCCAAGAGAGTTTTCCCTGTGCCAGGAGGACCCATTAAAGGGTACCTTTTGGAATTTTAGCTCCTAGCTCTTGGTGCTTTTAGGATGTTAAGAAAATGCACCAACTCCATGATCTTTGCTTTGCTTTGTCACGACTAGCTACATTCTTAAACAATACCTTGTCCTTTGAATTTTATCTAGCTCCGTCACATTAACTTTGTCGATGTTAAAGAGTCCACAACCACCTTTGCCTCCAGGTCCACCTATACCCAAACCACTTTGAATTCTTCGCCCAAAGTAAATAAGAGACCCCAACATCAATAATATAGGCGCAAATCTCAACAACTCTTGGTACTAGACCTTTCTGAAACATATGTTATAGGAACATAATCATGAGGACCAATACCCAACGCTTCCTGTGCACCCTCCAACTTCTGCTCAAAGGATTAAATACTACCAATATTAAAAGAGTACTTATGTTGGCTGCCACCCTCAGAGGAGGTCCGTCTGACATGTATCTTCTACATCACTGCTTTCACTCTGGGTAGAATTATTTGGTGAATTTCGAACATAAACTTTAGCTACAGATTTGTTTGCAATCACAATATGGTCGACAAGCCCAGGTTCCAGAAGTGTATTTTGAATTCCTGAAAACCAATCTCTTCAGATGTAGGAGGCTTAATCTTATTTCCCTTGGTGCCATGACAATCATGATGAGTTTATAAATCGTGGGATTGACCTGTATAAACAACATAGCACTAATTAGTTCACAGTTATTCTTTGTGAATGGTGCCCCTAGATACAATATATGGGACCAATGAACATAAGAGAAGTATTCAAACAACGCGCTTAATGACCTACGACAAGAGGGCCTTTCATCATCAATACACAAAAAGGTTTCCATTCAAATGTACGCATGACAATCTCATTACACATGGCGCGACTGGGGTAAAAGTGTTGGAGCGTACGCTGGACGATCCTTCCTACATATGGCGTGATTGAAGCAACAAAATCTGGACATGGTGATGAGAAGACTCATGAGGGGTTGGGGATAGGTCGGAGGGATGTCGTTGATTGCAGGTCGGGTGAAAGACTTCAGCGCCTAAGCGAGCAGAGGGGGAACCCGAAATTTTAAATATACCCAAAATTTTGGGTGGTGTTGTAGCGGCTACAACAAATGGCGAACCACTGGTAGAATCCAGCATCTCTGTCAGTATCACAACAAAAGTCTGAGTCCTGATAGTAATGCAAGGGAATATTTAACAAGTTCCGCGGGTCCCCTTTGTGTTACTTTGGCCCTTTACAAGTATGCCTAATCTTTGTGCCTCAACTAAGTCCCGCTAATCAGAAACACATCAAAGAGAAAGCTCACAGATGCCAGTAGCTTGTTGATGATGTGAAGGGCAAGGCAGTGGGTTTATTATTTTCAAGATTTTTTAAAGTAAGTTTCTGGTGTTGCTCCGCTGCCAGCAGGCCTGGACAGTACCCCGACGGAGTCACTTCAAGAAATCACAAACGTTGTTCCGCTGCCAGCGAGCCTGGTCAATACCTTGGCGGATTCGTTGCATTACCTCTCTGCGCAGGAAGCCTTTCTCGATCCTTTACCCTTATTTGTTTCATGTGCTTGTAGCACTTATTTTCATGTGCTCGTGGCACTTTTTTTTCATGGGCGGATGAGGGATCCCGACTTATTTTATGAGCAAGAGAGGTTGTTTCTTGTTTTGCAGAAACTGAAAGATATCCTGATTTGGGTTTACCCTTGTGCAAAACCTTCACATCCCATCCACCACAATAGGCGAAGCATGAAAAACAGGTCATTAAGATGTCCAGGACTACGCTGGGCACAAGGCTTAGGCTCCGGGCATGGGCCATTCAAACTCATTAGGTCTCCCATAAGCAACCAGCTCGTATCTCCCCAGCTAAATAAGTTTAGACTCATAGGCCTCTTGTTGAGAATGCGACCTCGATGACTGGTCCTAAGAGAAAGATGCCTCTTGAGATAGCCACCGCAACCTTACGCAAAACAATGGGGTTACTGTTTCAGCAATCAGGGCAAAACAAGACTGCAAGGTGATAGGGTTGTAATCAGGGCTCATGAAGCGGCAGGTGAGATGACAAAAAATGATGTGAGGGAGAGAGCATATGACGCAATGTAATAGGCGAGGCTCAAGATGCAATTCCATGCCATGTGGGAGAATGATTAACCAGTTGTAGGTGGGAAAGAGGCGCAATACAAGCAGTAATTATTTATGCAGCATCAAGCAAACGGAAAAGAAATGAGTGCAAAACAATTGTAACATGATGATGCCTAGGATATTAATCGTAAAATAATAAACACACTTTTAAATCATGAAGTAAAAAATTTAGCAAGTAAACCTAATTAACTTTGAACTAAAAATTTTATTTCAGGTCCTAACTAGCCTACACCTAAAACCTAGTTTAACCAATGATGCGGTGGGGCTATGTAAAATAAGCTTTCCAGTGCAGCCACCACATTAGTTCCTGACCTGCAAGAACAACAATGATCAGGATCAGAGCTAGTATCCAAAAAAGTGCAGCAGCAACAAAACTTACTTGAGGAGCAGGTGCCATGGCAAGATGATCAGAGATACTTACCAAAGAACATGCCAGAACAGATTGTGCAAGCTGAATCCCATTCTCATCTTGATAACCAACAATATGTTCTTGAAAATCAACGTTATTGATAAATGACACAAAATCATTCATGCACGATCCTGGATTTGAGGGGTGATGGGTAAGCCAATTCCTATTTGCAAGCACATTCACCAAATGGGGTTGGTCGAACGAACCAGCATGCTCATTATGGTAGTGAGGATCATCAGTTTTATGGAATGGAAACAATAAGCATATTCCAGGCGAATTATAGGTGCTTGCGCATCCAAGTGTAGAAACCCTAGTTTCGAAAACCCTAGTTTGGGATTGCTCTTGGGTTTGGTCAGGGGTATAAGGATCCGAATCCATGTTTAGTGGATCCTAAAATTCCTCACTGCCTTGAACAGGCTCTGGAATTTCGAGCAAGGGGCTTTCCAATTTTGACTGCTTGGTGAGATCAACAGGCGAGTAGATGTGATCATGGATTGTGGTGGGTTGCAGAATGTCACTGGGCTTTGTATCAATTCGGTCAAATGTTTGCGCATTGACAGATTGATAATCCAAAGTATCAGATTCTCTAGATTTTCCAGGGTGGGGTGGATTTACCGCGGTTATGCTGGGAGGAGCGTGGTATTTGGGGATCGTCATCTCAGAAACAGTTGGCAGAAGCTGAAGCGCTTCAACTTTATGATGGGTACTTGAATCTTCCCAAAGTGAATCACTGAATTCAGGTGTCTTCATAGGGTCAGCAAAGAGATGCGAGTGATAGTCCTCAGCGGTATGATTGAATATGTTTTCAGATAAGGAGTGATCGCTACAACCATCGATTTGATCAAGCTGGGTACCTGTCAAGTCAGGCTCCCCGGGAGTTACCAACTGGGATGGATCAATAAAGAAGACATCTTGAGGTTGCCCAGACAGAAAATCGCTCCTATGGCTGTCTAAATATTCCGAGTGAGAATGATCAGATCTGAAAGATTCATCGATTTTGAACTGTGATTGTGAAACACCATCTGCGGGCTTATAATTGCCGCCAATACCAGTATAAGGAAATTTTGAATGTCCCGAAGAAATTACTGGTGTGGCGGGATCGGGAAACCAACCGGGGAATAATGAACGAAAAGATTGAGTCGCAGGGGCGTTAACCCTACATGGCTTTTCAACATGTGCATCCGTGTCATTTAGAGAAAACGATGATCTGGCAGGCCTTGTAAGGGAATCAACTTTATGCGGGGTAGGAGTCGATACATAATCAGTATGCGAATCAGATTTAGGTTTGTGTCTAGGGAGACACCGAGTGGGCTCGAGGTAGGTTTCATGAACCTAGAGAGATAATGAGCCACTGGGGCTTTCAAGCTCTGATTCAACATGGTGCATGAAATATTCAAAGGGAGTACCGTAGGCTTCATCGCCATGCACCCATCCATCATTGCTCAGAACTTTCGAGGTCGTACCTCGACTATCCGACAACTCAGAAGGAGGAGCGAGAATGTCACACATAGAAATACTCTCCTAGGATGCTGGAGTGTGGTCTGGACTCGGGGAGATGGACAACGAAGCATTAGGGAAAAAATCTGAACTGCCGGTAACTTGCGAGTCATCATAGGGAACACTAGGATCTAACTGAAATTGTTCAAGGGAAATGAGAATCACATACTTGAACTGTTCACTTAAACATTTCCAATCAACATCCCTTTCAGGGAACTCAAAACAATAATGAACAAATCTGATAGAGAATTCATCCATAGATTCCTAAGGTTCCATTCTAATGTCATTTATCTTTATCACTACACTTTGCAAATCGTACCTGTGGAAAGCTTGCCGCAATTCACTGGCGAGTTGTTCAAACGAATGGATGGAAGCTTTCGGCAATGTGCGGCACCATTTCTTAGTGCGAACTTCGAGAGTGAGGAAGAAAAGCAAAAAAATAAAACCTTCATCGTCAATTTCGTAGCACTCACCAAAGTCACAGAAATCTAAAAAGTGTTGGGTTATGGACACCCCATTTTCACCATCAAATTTTAACTGGGACAAGTGATACATAAGTTCATCGGGGATGAAGTATCGAGGCTCATAAAACTCTGACAAACATCTCGGGAGAATGATTTGGGAACGAGCCATTACAGATATGATATCAACTGCAGGCTCTAAGGGCTCAGCTTGTCATCTGGCCCTCCTTCTAGTGCCAATTCTGTTGACGGGAAAATCTGTCCGGCCAACAGCAGGGGATCTCCCCGGTAAAAGGTCCCAATTAGACCTTGAACCGTTTGGAATAGGGATCTCGTCCGGGGTGTCGGTTTGGCTACCACTAAATTTTCCTTTGCTTTGGGTCTTGCTTAAACTCTATAAAACAGTGGATACACACCTAATCAACTGATACAGACATATGGTTGATGCATTAAATGTACATGCAACACTATGAGTAGCAAGAGAAAGTAATAAAGCATGAAGACCGAAGGAAGTGTTGTTAACGACACTTCATTAGGTTCACGCTTGTAAGCTGTTCTGACCATGAAGGAAACAATTCCTCACGGCGAGAACACTCTTCACTTCCTAAAATTTTAAATGATAACACAAACGCAGATAATCAAAGTCATCAACATTAGCTAAGAAAGTGAAATAAACTCAACCACCATTAACATACTCAGAAAACTGTTATGCAACTGTGATATGAATTGAAGATGCAGTTCCATTAATCTAAAGATATTCAGAAACTAAAGATATAATACTCAACAATGCTCGTACATAAAACAACACCAGATCCACAAAAGGGGTTTTACAAAATGCTTGTATTCATCATTAAATGTATATCTACTGGTAATACAATGCACTCAGCTTGAGTCTCAAACCAAAGATCTTTTTACAATCTCCTGAAGGAGTATTTATAATACACAACCTGCCCTTTGGGCTTCCTTGACTTTTCATCTTCTTGACCGTTGGGCTGCCTTGCGACCCAGTATTTTTTCTGCGACCCGCGACCTGAGCTGTTGTTGCGACCTGCGACCTGACTGGGTCGCGGGGTCGCAAGTTGTACGAAAATGAGAGATTGCGACCTCGCGACTTTGCGAGGAGGTCGCTGGGTCGCGGGGTTGCAAAAAGGAGAAAAAATGAAGAAATGCGACCTTGCGACCTTGTGACTAGGTCGCTGGTTCGCGGGGTCGCAAAAAGGAGAAAAACTGAAGAAATGCAACCTTACGACCTTGCGACTAGGTCGCGGGGTCGCAAAAGGAGAAAAACCGAAGAAATGCGACCTTGCGACCTTGTGACTAGGTCGCGAGGTCGCAAAAGGTGGAAAACCGAAGATATGCGACCTTGCGACCTTATGACTAGGTCGCTAGGTCGCTGGGTCGCAAAAGGCGGAAAATTGAAGATATGCGACCTTGCGACCTGCAGATGTGCGACCTGTGACCTTGGCAGATCTACGACTTATAGCCTTCTTTCGGTGGACGTGGCCAGGCGCTCTCGAGCTTAAAGTGCTTTCTTCAGAGATTCATGAGGATGTACTTGTTTTGAAAAGGTCCCGCTGTTTGCTGGGGAAAACCTTTGTTCTTTGCGCAAACCTAAAGGTTCTTCCTGCAGATAAAATAACATAGGTCACAAATTGAATGATAATAATGCTAAGGGAATTTTAATTAATTTGCAAAAGAGAAAACAATGAATTTAAACCCCTATGTGGTCAAGACTTTGTCATCAGAGATAATGGCATGTGTCAGGATCATCATCTTCCCCACGCACAAGGTTCTCTTCAAGTCTTGGATTAAATTACTTGATAGACACGAGCTTCTTCATTCACGTTCTCAGTTTTCATTGTAGGTCTTCATGCTCATCGATTTTCCCATTCATTAGAGGAGCAATACTTTTCATCTTCAATCGGAGAGTCTCAGGTATCTTAACTGAGGGAAACTGCAACCTCACTTACGATCCTATGCCGGTCATGCTCAAAGATTTTTCACTTGCGTTGCATTTGCCTAAAGGAGGTGAAACAGCGCAGTGATTCATTTAATGGCTGGCGTGGTCTTCATGTAAGGACATGTCCCTCTATCATACGATCTGGTCGCAGTTGGAGGAAGGAGCGAATTTTGACAGATCACCGGCAGGGCCGAATGGGCATCTCCATGAAACTTTGCCCCTCCTGGTTGCAGCAACGCTGTTTATTATGGCAATAAGGAACGAAGGATGCTTAACGATGTAATTGATAAGCCTCTACGATTTCTGGTTTTCAACCCCTTTCTCTTCTAACGCTGATCCATCGACGGATTAGTGATAACCATACATTTCAAAAGGGCCGCCATCCTGTGAAAATCATGTTCCATAGTTGATATTGTGCTCGTTCAAATGAGCGTTTTGCTTTGCCTCCACAAATCAATATTCTATGATAATGACAAAGCCGATGCAGTTGACTCCATGTGCGATCCAACCTGCATTACAACGAGAGCATGAAGTCTTCGAATACCATTTTTGGGTCAAGCACTTCGATCCCACCTCCAGAAATCAGATCTGTCGTTGTGCAAGGCTAATTATATGCGGTTTCTTCTCCTCTAAGTCGAAAAGTCTCCTACACATATGTATGCCTACAACGAAATTGTTTAGGGTTATATTTGCATGCATGCTGATGCTGCGCGCGACCTCACTGTCTCGGAGGTTGTCTCATAGAGATAACTTGCAGGTTGAATTTTCTTACCACGTATGTAGAGAATTCTTCATTATTTCAGTGGATTTAGAATAAAACGAAAGATTTATCTGACTCAGAAAGGTGAGGGTTATTGGATCAATATCATGCTGACATGTGTGTTGTTACTGCTTTCTCTGCGAATGGATTATAGACAATTCCGCTTCCGTGGTAAGCAACGCACTGCATGCAATCTACGTGGGACGTTGATCCGGTTTTCCAGTTCCTTTGGACAGAATAAAAGCGAACGCTTAGTAATGATAACGCCTTTCTAAATGTGACTAGTGCAGAGGAGCGATTCTCTCCTGGAATATCGCAGTTGGGGCTACAGAAGTCGGCATAAATCATTCGGATTCTATTTCAGCGTGATATCCTTGTACACTTACCAGAAACACATGGTCCTTTTACAACGGTTGCCATGCAGAATTGGAGATAGATATGTTGGAAATTTCATCCATGCAGCTTTGACTAATCAACTTATTATAATAGCCTGCTGCCACGTAGAAACACGACTTTTGGACCATAAAATATATCTGCTCTAAACCCTTTAGCGTAGGTCGAAAACTTGCCATCGCAACCTTGGCTCCATGTCACGTGTCCACGTGGTTTCGTTCAACCATTTCATGAGTTCTTGCACCGCTAAAACATGGTTTGACACGTATGTGTTATAGCATCATTTCTCACTTTGACATGATTCATGATTGCTTTATGGCTTTTTGGGCACCCATTCCTACAGACTTGGACAAATTCACTTAAAAACAGTGTAAAATCCCTCATACGCGACTATGCCCATACTTTTCCACGTGTATACGCGAGTTCAACTAGACTTTTCCGCGCATGCCATTAAAATGATTAAAAAATATATAAAAAATCCCTAATTTCGCGCTGGGTTGATGGTTACTCAGGTAGTTCAACCACCCCAGCCCGTGGCCAACTGTTTCCAACTGCTGAAACTACTTGGAGGGACTATAAAAAGTCCTCATGTGTATGGCCTAAGGGAGAGAGAGAAAGTATTGATATTATACTCTGTTGGTTCCCTATCCAAGTCTGATTCCCCGTGCCTCCTGCACTTTCCCAGTTCATTACAGGAAACCCTTGTTTCCTTGAGATATACATCCCTTTATATGTTATCTTGTATGCACCAGTTTGGAAGGAGTCTTAGCGAGGCAAGGGCTGGACGGATCCGGACGACGGTCTGCGAAGGCCTTGGAAGGATCAGGTGATCTCTCCACTTGATTACTTTTGTACGCACTATTTATAATACAGAAGTATCATGCTGTTCCCGAAATAAACGTGTTAGTGTATGCTTTAATGTATGAGAATATTTGTTATACAAGCATTCATTATGATTTATTTAATGTTTTATATGAATCTCACTAACATATAGAGTAGATATATGCTGTACAACTTGTCCTTTGTGCTGGTTTCTTCTTGTATTTCAGGTTAAGGAAGAAGGACGGTTGCAGGGAGTTTGAACTCCACGTGGATCTACTTCAAACATAGGACCAACGGGTAAACCTCTCATTCTGCTCTATTTAGTTTTTATGAATGTGCATGATTGTGTGAGTCTCTGTTAAGTAGTACGCCCCTGCTCTGTGGAGGTTGAATCCCAACCAACCTCTAGGGTGTTAATTCCCCAAAACAGAACTGGCGACTCCACTGGGGATCACATTCTTGTGATTCTCCTGTTGGGTTGTTTCAGCTGTTTGGTAGGTTGCCAACAGTTTTTTCTGTCTTTTACAGTCCAGTTTGCTTTCTTGCAGTCAGTCTGAAGTCTTGGTGTCTTTCCCAGGCTTGTCTTTTTTGTTTTTTCATTATCTTTCTTTGTATACGCTCTTTTGTTTGCACACAGTCGCGTATACACGCGAGTTTGTCTAAAGGGACCCGCGTATACGCGAGTTTCCCTTAACACAGACGCGTATACACGCTGGTTGCATAACTTCTATGTCGCGTATACCTAGGCAGATTTTGAATTTTTAGGATTCTGGTGTTTTTGATCCTTTCTGGCTGTGGAGGCCTATGTCTGCAGAGTCTCTGTACTTACTGGAGTGTGAAGGAAGTGGTTTCAAGTCTTGTTTCTCTTTCGTTGGTTCGAAAACTAATCTTTTTGGCAGAGTGTTCTTGTTGGTGCTGGCACTCCTGGATTGAGTTCCAAGATTGCTTTCTGAGCATTCTTGGCTGTTCTGCTTTATTAGAACAGAGAGCTTCTGCTCACTGACTCGTTCCTATCCTTGTGTTGTGCTTTGCATTGCGTTTTTGCTTTGTTTTCGATTGGTTTTCTTGAGTTTCATAGGCTAGGGTTTTGTTGCAATTTTCAAAGAACTTTTCTTGCTTCTTTGGAGTCTTTTGTTGCGGAAAGTTTGCACTATTCGTCTAGGCTGCTTGGCTGAGTTTTTGGTCTTCCGTTGCTCTTATTGATCTTGCTATCATTAGCTTTATAAGGTTTGGGAGCATAGTTGAAGTTTGTGCTTGAAATTCGGTCTCGTTTTGGCTTGAATTGTGATAGTTGTGCTTGGTCTTCTTGAGCTCTTGTTTTATAAAACTAAAAAGCCCAAAAACATTCGTTTTGCTTTTTGTTTTTTGCATTTCAAAAACTCAAAAAACATTTGGTTTTGTTTTTGTTTTTGTTGTTGCGTTTTTCATTTTCGTTTGGCCTTATCTTTTGGAGCTTTTGTGAAGTTTCTTGCTTCTAGTTTTTGGTTTGATTTTGAGGAGAAGTTGTCATTTGATTCCTTTTTCTTGTTGTCAAGTATTTTTGTTGTCTTATATTAAGAGTTCTTGTTTCAAGAATTGGCTTTCTGGACAACAAAAGATGAGTTAAAACTGAAGGAGCTTTTTGGGAAATTTCACCTTGTTTCAAGGGACTTTTTGCATCTTAGAATTTACATGCTTGTAGTGATTTGCATTAGGTGCATTGAATCATTTAGTTAGCTTCTTAGTTTTTGTGAGTGTGAGTTTGTAATTCGAAAAGAAAAATACAAATTTTTAGTCTCGTAGAACCTGTATAGAAATTGCTCTTCATCGAAAGACAAAGAACTGCATGTGCATGTAGTTAAGTTTTTATTAATTTCTTTTGCGTCAAAACACCATTGGTTTCATCTCCATATCCTTGTGACTTAATACAACAGCCCTTAAAATAAGCAATTTAATCTAAAATCAACTAGCAAGTTTTACTAAGTGTCAATCACCAACTAGCTAGGTTGTAGGGCCTTGGAATAGGTGAGTGGAGAGTTAACTCTCCAAGGCCGCTCAAACAAACATAGAAGTTGATTAATTGAGTGAAATCCAACTCCGCGAGGTGGACTGGGAAAGCTCTCATCCGAGAGTCAAGCGCGAGGGGAAGTGAAGGTTGAGAAGAGGGATACCCCCCCTCCGATTAGCTGAATCTGACCTCAAGACCGTTCCGCCCAGCTTCTAATACGGATTGGTGTCCATAGTTGTCGTTCCTAGGTTCCACACAGGTGACTGCGGGGGGGAATACCCGTGGTACCTGAGGCAGACGTCGCATCACTTTCAGCAGTACTTCTGGGGGGTGCCCTTGCGAAGCTTGGGTGCTTGAGCCGGCAAAGGCTGTCGTTAGGAGGTCGGCGTAACCGTTTCTGATACCTTCGCTAGTTGTTCTGGGCCCTAATCATCCCAGACTGCTTTCGGAAGGCCCTATACTTCGCTTTCCTGTATTTTGGTGTCCGGTCCTCATCACCCGGAGCGGAAATACTTGGAGGTTGTTTGCTTGATGTTTCTCAGGGATTTTGATTTTAGTGAGTGCTCTTTGCTCCTAGCTTGCCTAGCTTTTCACTTTTCTTGAGTCTAATATAATAAATCTGTAAAAGTGGCTGATCAAGCGCCTCGACGTTCGAGGAGAATCCGGTGGTTATCTCCCGAGAGTGTAGAGCCTTCTTCGAGAAGGCGTAGGAGCGATTTAGCAGGTGGTTTTCACCCTGTGGAGTCTGACGCTGTGGAGAGAGATCCTCCACAAAGGTCTGAGGGTTTCATTGCTGATTCCGGTGTCGGTTCCGAGAGGAGCGTTCCGCTCACCTCGCGAGTGTTGTTTCCTCAGGAAGAATATTTTCAGATAGAAGATATACCTGAGCCTACAGCTACAGGTCCATCTCCTCTTCCTCCTGATCATCCGTTTGTTATTCATTACGTTGGACCGGAGTCTGAGAGACCCCCGGATCTTCCATATCTTTCTTATCTTTCGATGGCCACGACTGGGAACGCGACTTCTACCGTGAGTGCTGCGGGCATTCAGACCCCTGCTTCTGTCGAGGCAGGGGGCACTCTTGCTCTATCTTCGATTGCTTCTAGCACTGCTATGTTTGGCTCTGGGTTCACCCAAGCATATGCTTCTCAATCTGGTCCCTTCTGTTCAGGGATGTCCATTGCTGGAAATCCCTCTTTTTCTTTTACCGCCGGTGCAACTGGATCTACGCCCATGTCTAACATGGCTAGTGGATCAGCTTCGTTTCAGGGTTTCCCCTTTGGGACTGGGCATATTCCCAGTCCCAATCCTTCTTTAGGGTCGTTTCCTTTTACGTCCCAGACCCAGAGTTTCAACCCTTGGTCTGGGGGGCAAAGTTCGACTACTTTTATGGGATGGAATCCTATGTTTGCAACGTCTGGGGCAGGGAATCAGTTCTTCGCGAGTCATCAAGGGAATGCTTCTTTCCCTTCATCGAGTGCTTATTAGTCTTTTTATCCTCTGTCTAATGCGTGGAACCCCTACCAGGGGCTTTCCTCTTCAGTCAATACTTCAGCGGGGGGAACTAGTCTGGGTTTTGGTAACTCGGCGTGGGGAGGAGGTTCTTATCCGTTTTCTACGGGTCCTTTCTGGCAGCCTGGTGCCTCATCAAATCCAGGCTATTCTTTTCAGAATGTTGGAAATCCATCCCATCAAGGATGGAATTCTCAGGCTCCGCCTCGATTACCATTTCTGGCAACGTTAAACTTGCCAGACTTGTCAAAGTTAACTAATGACCCGATTCGGTATAGTCCGGGGTGGCCTCTGGTTCCAACCAAACTTCCTTCAGACATTCCTAAGTTTGAAGGTAAGAATGGTGAAGATCCGGCAGACCACATCACCACTTTCCACTTATGGTGCTCTTCAAACGCTCTGATCGACGACTCGATTAGATTGAGATTATTTCAGCGCACCTTAACCGGAAATGCCGCAAAATGGTATATAGAGCTCACTGGGGGCAGTTTCGCCACATTTGGAGAACTGGCTGTCACTTTTCTTAACCATTTTCAGTTGCCTGTCAGATATGAGGCTGGGACCGAACTCCTGGCTAATTTTAAGCAGGATGAGGCAACTCACATTTCTGATCATATTTAGGAATGGAGGAGAAGGAAGAGGCTTATCAAAGCCCATATTCCAGGTGAATTCCTTCTCGAGTGGTTTTTGAAATCGCTTCAGTCAGACATTTCAAAGGATGTATCCCTATCAGGGGTATATTCCGAGGAGCAGGCCATCTTTAGGGCCCAACAGTTAGAACTGATCTATTCTCAGTCTGGGGTACTTTATAAGTATTTGCCCAATGCTCCTCTCTCCAAGTTGGATTTATCGAAACCCAAACCTGGTCCGCATGGTGACGGGCTTGTCGGATCGGTCAATAGTAGTGCAGCCAGCCTGCTTTCTCAATTGCAGTAGTTGTCTTTACAATCTGCTCCTTCTGGTCAGGCTGTGCCTGCTGATTCATCACCTTCCCAGTCTTTGTCCATAAATGCTGTCCAATCTTCCGAACCCAAAGGAAATCAACAATCCGATGGGAAGAAGAAGGGACGTAATAACAAGAAGAAGGGCAAGAATGGGAAGGGCAATGCAAATAAAACCAACGAGCGTGTTGGTGAGGGCCAAAAGGAGAAAAAGAAAGTGAAGTTTCCATGCAAGCTTTGTGCTGGAGACCATCTCACGCACCTTTGCCCGAAAATTCAGGATGCTCAACGCCTGTTATCTCAGCAGGGTTCTTCTAGTTCCCAGGCTGTGCTAACAAACCCTTTTCCCCAAGGGCAGCAATTAGTTGTTGGCGCGAACCAAAATCCTGGGGCTTCCTCTGGAGGTGCCCAGAAGGGGAAATTCCATCGAACATCTTTATGATGAGTGCTCATGTGGATGTCGCTACGAGATCCCGTGATTATGGCGGAGAGGAATCTTAGAAAGCTAAGGAAGTTCCTGATGCTACTGAGCCGCTTCACATCACAAAGCCAACTGTTGAGTCTATGCCTCGGATGCCGAAAGCATCTTCTAAGCGGTCAACGATTAATCCGAACGCGAGGGCTGCCCAGAACTACTCGATTGTAGAAGATCTGGCGCAGAGTCCTTGTGCTATGTCAGCTTTAGAGGTACTCCAGTCTTGTCCGGCTCAGCGCAGTGCTTTGCTCACCGCCATTGGGGCTATTGATCCGAAAAATTCTCTTCTGATTACCTTTGATATGAAGAATTTTAAGAAGAGACTTCCTCATCATATGGCCTTCCATATTAAATCATCGTATCGGAAGACTAATATCTTTCGCACGGTTGTTGATGAGGGTGCTTCTACTTGCGTGATGTCTCTCGCATGTTGGAAGACACTTGGATCTCCCAAAGCTGTTCCATCTAGCACTGTTCTTACTGCGTTCGATGGCCATTCTCACAGACCCCATGGTATTGTCCCGGCTTTGCCCATCTGTGTTGGGGGCAAAACCGTTAACATATAGGTTGAGGTAGTGGATGCAGCCTTGGACTACAACCTTCTGTTGGGGAGGAACTGGATATACGAGATGGATGCTATTGCATCCTCATTATTTCGAATTGTATGTTTCCCCCACGAAGGGAGGATTGTCACAGTGGATCAACTGGACTGTCCTCCTGTAGACCTGGATGCGCCTTCTGACTCATCTGTTCCTAAGTTGGATAATACTAAGGCGCCTGTCGAGAATCTAGGAGTTGGAATGTATTCTTCCCTGATGGGATCTTTTGATCTTCCTCCTCCTAAGGTGTCTATTAATGATATTTCATCCTCCAAGGCTCCCCTTCGAAGAGAGTTCTTTCGAACTCATTATTTTTCGGACCCTTGGACCTTACCTTCTCCAACTGCCACATTGGAAGAAGGGCAAGTGGGTGGAATGGCATTCCCGATTTCTACAGCTGAGATTGCATATCAGTCTGTTGTTGACACTGCAGAGTCTGATCCAGCTCCTCTTTCGCCGGAAGAGTTGGATGGTGATGTGGCTTCGGCTTGGACGCTTACTTCTTCTTCTGCCCAGGATTGTCTAGATACCACTCTTCCATCTGAAGAGGCCATCCTGGAAGCAATGACAGGTATAGAGAGACCGTGGGATGACTTGCATCATCGGTCTTACTTCCTACCCGACTTGAGCGAAGTCGAAGCTAGTTTTCCAAGTCCTCAGTCTCCTGGACCTGTTCACCCAGTCTTGAGCCCCTTAGCACCAGCACAGGTTTATGCTGAAGGGAACATGGCTGTGATCTCTCCTACTATCCCGGTGAACATCTCCAGGAATCCCAATATTGTCGAGAATGTCTTCATTGGAGCTGAATGTTCCCGTGAAGAGATTCAAATCTATACCGAGCTCTTCAAAGAGTATAGGGATGTTTTTTCTTGGTCTTATGAGGAAATGCCTGGCATAGATCCATCTATCGTCCAGCATGAGATCAAGACGTATGAAAACGCTAAGCCGGTCAGGCAAAAACTTCGTCCGGTTAATCCTAGGAAGGCAGCAGCTATCAAAGCTGAAGTTGAAAAGTTGCTTAAGGCGGGATTCATTTTCCCAGTTCCTCTAACTGAATGGGTTTCAAACCCCGTTCCGGTTGATAAAAAGAAAGGAACAATTTGAGTGTGCATCGATTTCAGAGACCTGAATAAGGCGTGTCCTAAAGATAATTACCCCACACCTTTCATCGATCCGATTATTGACGAGTGTGCCGGTAACGAGATTTTCTCCTTCATGGACGGTTTCTCTGGTTATAATCAAATTACTATCCGTCCAGAAGATCAACATAAGATCGCATTTATTTGTCCCTGGGGTACGTTTGCATATAAGAAAATGCCTTTTGGTCTTAAAAATGCTGGAGCTACCTTTCAGCGGGCCATGTCTTACGCCTTCCACGACATCAAGAAAATTATCGAGGCATACTTAGATGATCTAGCTGCTCATTCTCGAAAGAGGATGGATCATCCAGGTCACCTCCGGCAAATATTTGAAAGATGTCGTTTTTATAAAATTTGTTTGAATCCGAACAAGTGCGTTTTCGCGGTAACATCCGGTCGGCTGTTGGGATTTATCGTGTCTAGTGAAGGGATAAGGGTAGATCCCTTCAAGGCTGAGGCAATACTTCGGTTGCCTCCCCCGTCTTCAATCCGTCAGCTTCAAAGTCTCCAAGGGAAGTCTAACTTTCTTCGGAGGTTTATCGTTAACTATGCCGAGATTACAAAGGGATATATGAGACTGTTGAAGAAAGGAGTTCCTTTTCTTTGGGATGACTATGCTCAACGCTCATTCGATGCCTTGAAAAAGGCATTGACCTCTGCTCCTTTACTGAGTCCACCCGATTATAGCAGAGATTTTCTTTTGTATCTGGCTACAGCAGAATCTACCATTGGTATGGTTCTGGTTCAGGAGGATGATGCTCTTATTGAGCATGTTATTTACTACCTTAGTCGAGGACTGGTAGGACCTGAACTTCGATACACCCGGATAGAAAAATTAGCCTTAGCAGCAGTCCATGCTGTGCAGCGACTCCGGCATTACATTATTCTTCGCAAAACTTATGTCTTGGCAGCTGCCAATCCATTTCAGTTTGTCCTCAGCAGGCGAGTGATTGGGGGCAAATATAATAGATGGATTGTGATATTACAGGAATTCGATCTAGAGTTCATGTCTACCAAATCCAAGAAGTCATTAGTCTTTGCGGAATTGATCTCCGAGTTGCCTTGTGGTGAAGAGATGATCTATGATGAGTCCTTTCCGGACGAACACTTGTTTTTAATCTCTCCACAAGATCCTTGGTATGGGGATATCATTGTGTATCTCTAGACTGCGAAGTTTCCCTCTTCTTTTTCAAAAGATGAGCGTCGTAAGCTGCGTCACTTAGCTAAAAGTTATCTGATTATTGGTGATGCTTTGTACCGTCGAGGGGTTGATTCAATCCTAAGACGCTGCTTAACTTTCGAAGAAGCTGAGGCTGTGCTTAATGATTCTCACGGTGGAGCTTGTGGGGGTCATTTATCGGGGCTTGCTACAGCCCAAAAGATTTTGCGCGCTGGCTACTTCTGGCCCTCGATTTTCAAAGATTGTATTGAATCGGTCAAGAAGTGTCATCCTTGTCATGTGTATACTCGAAAAATGCGCGCTCATCCAGCTCCGCTTTTTCCAGTCGTTACTGTCGGACCCTTTACAAAGTGGGGTATGGATTATACTACTTGTAACCCGCCTTCGGCAAAAGGTCACAAGTACATTATCGTAGCAGTAGACTAATTTACGAAGTGGGTCGAAGCTATGCCTACTTTTGGGAACGATGGTGAGACTGCAGCTCTTTTCTTCTTCAACCAAGTCATCGCTCGTTTCGGTATACCTAGAGAGATTTTCACTGACCATGGCAGTCACTTTCAGAACAATATGATGGCTGAGTTGGCTCTTAAATTGGGTTTCCGGCAGGAGCATTCATCTCCATATTATCCTCAGGCCAATGGCCAGGTGGAAGCCGTGAATAAGTCCTTGAAGACAATTCTTCAACGGACAATTGATAAACATAGATCCAACTGGCACATTATGCTATATCCTGCACTCTGGGCATACAGGACGTCAGTTAAAACTGGAACTGGCTTTACTCCGTTTCAGTTAGTCCACGGGGTGGAATCCGTATTTCCCATTGAATGCGAGATTCCTTCCCTTAAATTAGCTGTTGAGCTTCTTCCTGACACTTCTAGTCTGGCAGAGCGGCTTCTTCATCCGGAACATCTTGATGAGCAGCGTCGAGATGCCGCCACGTTGAATGAAGGGCATAAAAACTGAGTAAAGGTTCAGTACGATAAGGCGGTTAAGCCTAGGGTCTTTTCCGAAGGTGACCTTGTTTTGGTCTATGCCCAAGAAAAATATGCCTTGGGGGCAGGAAAGTTTAAGTCGATGTGGTATGGCCCCTATATCGTTAAAAAGGTCCTTAAGAAAGGAGCGTATACCTTGGTTGACTTCGAAGGGAATGAGTTGCCGGAGCCCCGAAATGGGCTCTATCTGAAGAAGTATTATGCCTAGGCTTTGGCCTAGCATTTTGCTTTGTATATAGTAGTTTTTTGCTTTGTACATATCTGTTTGATTTTCGATTTTTGATGAGGTGGTGATGTTTTTGATCTGCTTTGGCAGGTTGTGTTGGATGTCATGAGTCATTTTGGTTTCGCCGATGGTGCTAGTAGACACACCCGGAACTTAGCTTCCGCGGCTTGGGTGCTTCATTATCCTTCCGGTCAGCTGTTGGTATCAAGAGGGGTCTGCATTGGTCCTGCTTTCAATAACGTAGCAGAATACACTGCAGTCATTCATCTACACTCGGAGGCAATATCCTTGGGTGTTGATTCGTTGGTAGTTTTCTTGGACTCCCAGCTGGTGGTGTCGCAGTTGAACAACACTTATCGGGTACGAGATCCAATTTTATTACGATTGTTCTTGAGGGTACGTTTGTTACAAAGGTCATTTCAATTTTTAACATTCATTCATATTCCTCGAGCTGACAATTGGTTTGCTGACTCATTAGCTAATCAAGCTTTAGATTGGCATATTAATCATTCAATACAATAAATTTTAATCATCAAAAACATCATACATTTGATACATTTATCACATCACATCAAATATTGCTGTATATATATCATCGGAGTGTCAAAAAACTTTTACAAAATTTGGATCCATAATCTCGTACAAAATTTGGGCTTATGCCCCATCATGTTCAGTCTCAAAAAAGAATATACAGTCATCTAATATATAAAATCTGTCTACTCCTGAGGACCCTGCCCAGAAGTCGTGTTCCTATAGAACATAACTGCAGTGGCCACACGGCGAAATAGTCTAACCCAGTCACGGGGTACTCCTACAACCCGTCTCTGGACGGCTTCCGGCAAGTCCTCCACGGCAGCCATAGGGATTTGGCGGGTCAATCCCTCCAAGTTTCTCTGAACGGCCTGGAGAGTCCTGTCGGAATCCACTGTCTCCGCCTCACCTCTACGGCGCTTGTGGCGCGGTAGGCCCTCAGGACGAACTGGTCCAACATCTGAAACATGATCATTTTTAATTGTCAGTCATTATGAATCCAATCCAAAAACATGTTTGTTTTTCATTTTTTCATACATAATTGAAAAAATCCAAAAAATCATATAAGTCAAAAAATTTTGCAAAAAACTTACCGACTGCTCCCCATGCTGCGCCGGGTGGAAGTACTAGATCTGGATCTCCTCGGAAATCCATCCCAGCATAGGGATAGTCGTCCACTGCGATGATCTGTTCTCCCCACCATAGGAAGAACTCATCATCCCACGTGGTTCGGGGTACTTCGCTGCCCCCCAGTCTCTTCATCATGTCTGCCCAACGGGCAATTCTTGGGTCCCGCGGGCTGCTGATAGTCGAGATGACTCTGGGTCTCAAAGCTGGAACTCTCTCGAAGAAGAATGTTGTCAAAATGGTACCATAGCCAAAGTGTTTAGTTTTGGTCTGGCGAATAGAAGTCAGCTGTTGTTTCATATTCAGTAGCAGGGTTGTGCACCAATCGTAGACGTGAATCAAGCACTCTACAGCTATACTCATTTGCGTCCTGGACGCCTGATGCAGTGAGGAAAATCCTGCCACTCTGCCGATGGTGAACAGGAGGATCTTCATGTGCAAATCCCTGATATCTCTAATAGCAATCTGCGTTCCAACTTTCTTGGAATTATCTACGCAATATAACTGGACATAATCTTCCACAGTTAACCCTCCCAAGGGTTTTCCGTGCAGGTCTACTGGGTCTCCCCTCCTGGAGAGTCCAGTGATGAAATATATATCCTCCACTTCTATGCGTAGAGGCATCTGATCAATTATGAAGCAATCCTGATCTGGTTCCCAGTAATTTACGAGCATTTCAAGCAATCACACATTACTTTTCATATTGGGCATTTTGAAGAATTTCAATAATCCGCAGTTTCGGAGGATATTTTGAGCTGCGCGGTCCTGCATGACCTCTTGGTCTACTGCACTATGCTCACGTTCCCTCCAAGAGATAGTCATCCTGAAAAATTTCATCAAAATTTGCATTAGAAACACTTTTTTGAAATTGGACCTGCGCATACGCGACTTTCCCTGTGCACAGTCGCGTGTATATGCGGCTTGCCTTCATTGAACCCGCGTATGCGCAGATACGCATTTTTTAATAAGGGTTTCAAGGTAAAAAATCACTTAATTTTAGTTTTTAAATGGACAAAATGAATCAACAGGATGATTAAGGAGCCTACCTGAAGTTTCGCTGAATTCCGACGGTCGGTTGTCCCTGATTTGACGAAACAAGTTTTTAGCTCCAGAGCTCTTTTTCCAAATCAGCTATGCAATAATGAACCAAATGAGAGGTAATTTGTGTATTTATGGCTAAAAATTGAAAATTTTCGCAAAAATTTCCTTATGTTTATTTTTTCGATCTATCCTATGTTGTATAACTCGATTGCTTGGAAGTGCCCAGTTTGGTATGTTTTCAGGTACATTTTGACGATTTTGGGATTTTTCCGGGTTTTTGATCCATGATTTTCGACTCTTCACGGCAGGTATATGATCTTCACTGGCATATAGGTTAGGGAATCACTTTCTGTTGCATCTTGCATACTAGCCTCCATACTGATCACTTGCCTTAGGGTCGATCCCATCAGGTCATGAGCATTACACCCATTTCACTCGCCGATTTTTTAAATCATGACTTGATGGTAAAGCCTTCCTTTACATGGGCTTCCTAGTTAGTTCCTCGCTATCACTTGTTGCCCATGCTGCTTTTTATGTAGGCTCGGAGTCCTCTTTAGTCCCGCCATGTCTTCTGTGTTGAAGCTTCATTCTTCTTCTTCATCACTTATCATTTTTCTGGCTTATACCCTAGAGGCTCCCTGGTGTCGTTAAGTTGTATTACTGCATTGCATATTGGCTACTTGTTTATCCTGGCCTTTAGCCGGCTTCATTTGGACTCGATTTTTAAGCCAACTTTTGACCTTGACTTTCTGTACAAGTTAACCGTTGCATGCACTTAGCTATCACGACTTGACACCTTTGTACCCATGGATGGAACGTTCCTCTGAGTATCACTGACCAGTTTTCGCCACCTTGCATTGAGCATAGGATTGTTCCAATCCCAGGAACTAGTGCATCTACTTTCTTGATACTCGTTCTATCCATTGTACCATAGCATTCTTTTATTCTTTTTCAGGCTTATTATATGAAAAAGACAAAAAATCAAATATAACAAAAAGAGCGGGAACGGGATGTATCTTCGTTATTTTGATGGCAGTACAGAGTCAGTTTGTCGCCCTTGAACAAAGCACATTTACTTATATATATCTCCTTCATTTGGGATGGTTTTAGTTTTGACCTAGGTTCAGCTCTTACCATGTTTCACTTGTCAGTTCTCCCCCGGTTGGTTATCTCTTCCAATCATATGGAGAGTTTGTTCTGCCTCCTGCATAACAGACTTATACAGTGTCACTTTTTACTGCCATGGTCATCACGAGTCGTGCTTTTGTTCAAGGGAAGTCTAACCTGAGTCGGCCATTCTGCGATGTCTCTTGACTCATTATTCAGTCGGCCTTCCCGGTCTTGTCAGTATCATGTTCTATCACATCAGATGTTTTGGTCTTCTGCTCGTGCTAGTTTGAGAAGGTCCCCATTGACTTCTTGCCGGCAGGTTTGTCTCTTATCGACTACGACACATTGCTCTGAGAGCAAACCTAGAGCCGCACCTTGGGCCTATTTCCATCATTGATAGGTGACCTCGTGCTCGGCATTTGATCATCATCATGGGTCTTTGACTGAGTGGTTTCCCCTGTGTTCGACGTCAGCACACATTATCACACTTGGGATTCGTGCAGTACCTTGATTTCCATTTGACCCTATCGGTGGATTTCGCGCCTCTGTGTCAGCTTTCATTATTGGTTGGTTCAGAGGGTTTCTTCCGTGCGCTAGCTTCATCTTGTGCATGTCAGAAACGTACTTCGGTTTTGGTTCCATCACTCTACTTCATCCGATTCCTTCCAAATCTTGGCCTGCGGGTTACACTCGCGCTGGACTGATGTGGGATGCCTTAATGCCTTCCTTCCAACAGATCTTTTCCCATCGACTCCGACTCATTGCTCTGGGAATAAGGTCTAGAGTCTTTTTGTCAGTACCTTAGGGTTTGCAGTCATCAGTGGCAGACTCTTCGCTATCGACAGCGGGGATTCATCATTGCCTCCTGATTGGTAGATTCTTTCAAGTGTTCGACTTCAACTCATTCATTCACACTTGTCAGATTGTACTGGGGCACCTTGACACTCATTATCATTATCGGTGGGTTGTCTCGCGTTGGTTAACGGGAAACATCATTGCTCGGTAATCCAACGATTTCTCACATGGTCGACTTCAGCTCATTTATTCCCATTGTGTAGAATTGTGCCGTTGTGATCGGTGAAGACCTCGGGTTGCATCAACATTTCTCGGTTCACTGTTGACAGTCCTTTCAGTTTCTGCCAGTGTTGCCGTCCACCCTTATATGTTGCAGTTCAGCACAGCAGCATCTTATATGTTGGTCCCCGAGTTGCGTGATTGTACCGTTTGATCCACCACTTATGATCCGGTACTTGGAGATTCAGTTACTTATGTGATCAGACATCCAGTTGCACCATATTTGATCAGCTTTCTATATGTGATACTTGGACATTGATACAGACTTGTATTTCCGGGCCCTGCTCAGATGATTCACTATGTACTTTCAGTTCAGTTATACTTGTATTCATGTTGGATCTATTCAGTACTTTCTATATATATGATGTATTTTTGACTGAGCATGGGTATGCCCGCCTCAGCATGTGTTGACTCTCTGGTTTCTTTCATTGGTTTTTGGCAGGCTGAAATCCGGTGAAGTCCTCTCTTGTCCTTGCGAAGTTCTTTCTATGTGCATAATACATTTCGGCCATCATGTACCCCTTCTGACCTCATATATTAGGGGGCATCTGTTATAGCATCATTTCTCACCTTGACATGATTCATGATTGCTACATGGCTTTTTGGGCACCCATTCCTACAGACTTGGACAAATTCACTTAAAAACAATGGAAAATCCCTCATACGCGACTATGCCCGTGTTTTTCCGCGTGTATACGCGAGTACAACTAGACTTTTCCGCGTATGCCATTAAAATGATTAAAAAATATATAAAAAATCCCTAATTTCGCGCTGGGTTGATGGTTACTCAGGTAGTTCAACCACCCCAGCCCGTGGCCAACTGTTTCCAACTGCTGAAACTACTTGGAGGGACTATAAAAAGACCTCATGTGTATGGCCTAAGGGAGAGAGAGAGTATTGATATTATACTCTGTTGGTTCCCTATCCAAGTCTGATTCCCCGTGCCTCCTGCACTTTCCCAGTTCATTTCAGGAAACCCTTGTTTCCTTGAGATATACATCCCTTTATATGTTATCTCGTATGCACCAGTTTGGAAGGAGTCTTAGTGAGGCAAGGGCTGGACGGATCCGGACGACGGTCTGCGAAGGCCTTGGAAGGATCAGGTGATCTCTCCTCTTGATTACTTTTGTACGTACTATTTATAATACAGAAGTATCATGCTGTTCCTGAAATAAACGTGTTAGTGTATGCTTTAATGTATGAAGAATATTTGTTATACAAGCATTCATTATGATTTATTTAATGTTTTATATGAATCTCACTAACATATAGAGTAGATATATGCTGTACAACTTGTCCTTTGTGCTGGTTTCTTCTTGTATTTCAGGTTAAGGAGGAAGGACGGTTGCAGGGAGTTTGAACTCCACGTGGATCTACTTCAAACATAGGACCAACGGGTAAACCTCTCATTCTGCTCTATTTGGTTTTTATGAATGTGCATGATCGTGTGAGTCTCTGTTAAGTAGTACGCCCCTGCTCTGTGGAGGTTGAATCCCAACCAACCTCTAGGGTGTTAATTCCCCCGAAACAGAACATGCTTTATCCCCTTCGCGTTTTGGTTGTAACGCACCACAGTTATCATGACATATCACCATGGTTTGTCATATACTCTGCCCGACGTTGATTTCCATGTATATGTATAACATTTACGTTGGCTCCATGCAATGTAAAAACTGAACGTTGGGCTCCACGTAACGTAACACGACTTTGGACTATTGAACGTTCAAAGATAGTGATTGCACGGCGCCATGTGTAAACACGATTTTGCACCGCTGAACATGTATTTATATATCTGCTCCCAAATATTTACCATAGGCAGAAAACCCATCTTCGACCTTTTCCGCCTATTTGTAACGCACCATACGCTCCTAAAGGTTTGTCATAATATCTCGTCCCATGTTTTAACATACACTTCGGCCATTATATGTATGCTTTCGCTCGGCGGTCTCATATGGCTCTTTTGACTATGCTCCAAACGCTCCAACACAACTGTTGACTGCTGCGTACACATGTCTATTCCATCCATGCATTTCTGCGCTATGTTTCTACGTAAAGTTGACAGCTAAATATGTATTTTGCTCCAAACATCCACTATCGAACCTTTGTTTTAAACATAAGTTTTGATTAATTTGTCCGCTCAACATGTTTGACCATAGGTCATCACTCCACCACAAAAATATTTGAGCTCAATTAATGCATTTGATATAGTTCTGATCCGTGTTCTCATATGGTTCTAAAACCATATGTTGGCGCCTTGTCTTGGATATGTGGATGTGAGCCCACTTATAAAACCTCCACATAGTTTTGCTTCACCATCACATATGATTTTGGTGCCTTGGTTTAATTGTACAATGTCTAGAATCATTTGCTTTGGCTAACCCCACGACTTCTTGCTCGGCTGATTGCATTAATATAATCAATAAAGATAACATATGATGTAGGCTGCCTGGCTCCAGGAGACATGCTTCTAACCCTTGAAAGCCCAACATCAACGAAAATCTTCATGAAATCCGAGCCACACATTGAAAGAAAAGGGGGACTCTGGCTTCCCCTGTTTTAGCTTTTGCCAAGAGAGTTTTCCCTGTGCCAGGAGCACCCATTAAAGGGTACCTTTTGGAATTTTAGCTCCTAGCTCTTGGTAATTTTAGGATGTTAAGAAAATGCACAAAATCCATGATCTCTGCTTTGCTTCGTCACAACCAGCTACATTCTTAAATAATACCTTGTCCTTTGAATTTTATCCAGCTTCGTCACATTAGCTTTACCGATGTCCTTTGAATTTAGAGTCCACGACCACCTTTGCCTCCAGGTCCACCTATATCCAAACCACTTTGCATTCTTCGCCCAAAGTAAATAAGAGACCCCAGTCATCAATAATGTAGGCGCAAATCTCAACAACTCTTGGTACGAGACCGTTTTGAAACATATGTTATAGGAACATAATCATGAGAACCAATACCCAACGCTTCCTGTGCATCCTCCAACTTCTGCTCAAAGGATTAAACACTGCCAATATTAAAAGAGTACTTATGTTGGCTGCCACCCTCAGAGGAGGTCCGTCTGACATGTATCTCTACATCACTGCTTTCACTCTGGGTAGATATATTTGGTGAATTTCGAACATAAAATTTAGCTACAGATTGGTTTGCAATCACAATATGGTCGAGAAGCCCAGGCTCCAGAAGTGTATTTTTGAATTCTTGAAAACTAATCTCTTCAGATGTAGGAGGCTTAATCTTATTTCCCGTGGTGCCATGACAATCATGATGAGTTTATCAGTCGTGGGATTGACCTGTATAAACAACATAACATTAATTAGTTCACAGTTATTCTTTGCGAAAGGTGCCCCTAGATAAAATATATGCGACCAATGAACATAAGAGAAGTATTCAAACAACACACTTAATGACCCATGGCAAAGGAGTTATTAATGTACATCCTGAGTGCACGGAAAGTTCTTATTCGAACGTATGCTGGGTGATCCCTCCCTCACATGGTGTGATTGCAGCAACGACATCTGATCATGATGGCGAGACAACTCATGAGGGGTTGGGGATAGGTCGTTGGGATGTCACTAACTGCAGGTTTGGTGAAAGACCTTAACGACTAAGCGAGCATAGGGGGACCCGAAATTTTAAATATACCCAAAATTTTGGGTGGTGTTGTAGCAGCTACAACACCCGCAAAATTTTTAGACCTTTCTTTGTTTTCTCTCGGCAACTATTTTGATCATTGTAACAATTTCATATTTGTAGATATTAGTTTTCATATTGGGAATACAAAGTTTTCTAAACATTTGTATAAGAAGGGTCTCAAGTCCGTGCATCCGAGTTAGCATGCAAGAGACAATTTTGTAGCAGAAGAATTTTAATTAATTGAATGCAAGTCATTTTTCCATTCCATCTGTACGCTGTGAGTTTACCGCAGCCCTTGTCAGAGATTTGGGCCCACTCTTCTGATCAAGTTCTACATTATTTCCTTTTGTTGCTTTCATATTTATGTTTTATTATTTTAACTGTTCTTCTGGTATGTTTCTTCAATTGTTGTGAATTCTTTTATAATTCTACAATCTATCTTTAAATATTGTTATAGTAGTTTTGGTTATTTTAATTGTTTAATTTGTGATCAATATCGGATTGTGCCATTGCCCTTGCATATACATTGCACGTTAACTTGAAATAGTATACGCACCCGAGTTGATAAATTAATGTGGAAAAGGGTTGAATATTTTATTCACACTTGGACACCAACAACATGTTCGGAAGTGCGCATGTGCATCATTGTGCAGTGTGGGCCACAATAACCCAGCACACAACACCTTTTGTGCAATGGCTCTCCCAGCATAGTGTCCTCCTACCACCCCTCCATGAGCCTCACCCAATATATCCTACCTCTCATTTTCCAAAACATATATTCTCAATACTTCATCTTCTCCCAGCTTATACAACTGACCTGCAATCAGGGTAAAATCAGTCGCGTGTGCAACCAGCTCCTTCTTCTGTTGTACGGAATATTCATAAGGCACGCTTCCAGTGGTCAAAAAGTGAATAATATCAAAAAAGTTCTCATCAACCACCTTTATAGCAAAGAGCTACGCATCAAGTAACCCCTCCTCCAAATTGGTTGGTTCTTCCCCATTTTCAATGCGTGACAAATGATTAGGTCCAACATTTAGTCTTCCAGGCTTCACAATGATTTCAATGTCATACTCCTAAAATAACAGCAACCACCTGCAAATATTCCCCCTCAACACAGGCTTATTGACCAGGTATTTCAGAGCAGAATGATCAGTGAACATTTTGAAGTGTCCTCCTAGCAGATAGTGCCGTTATTTTTTCAGAGCATAGACCATGGCGAATCCTTCCCTTTCTATGGTTGAGTAGTTGTGCTCTATACTGGAGAGCTTCCAACTGGCAAAAGAAGGAGGGTGATCAATGTATCCTTCTCCTGGTTGTGCTAGAATAGCTCCAAGTGCTATACCAGATGCATCCACATGTACATTAAAAACCTTAGACTAGTCTAGGAATATCAGAATAGGTGCAGTGACCATTTTTTCCTTTAGTAGCTCAAAGCTCTTTTGACACTCCTCATCCCAAAAAAATGACACATCCTTCTTTAGTAACTTCTCCATTGGCACAATTCTTAGAGCATAGCCCTGAATGAACTTCCTGTAATATCCAGTGTGTCTTGTGATGGAGCACAGTTGTTTCTCATTAGTGGGAACTTCTACCTTGATGATAAACTCTGTCTTGACTAGGTCTACCATCAATCCTTGCTGACATACTATATTCTCCAACAATATTCCAAAAGGCACGTGAAATATACATTTCTTCAAGTTAAGAGAAATTTTATGCTTTCTACAAGTGTCAAGCATCATGCCTAGGTTTGACACATGTTTCTTTACCAACCCAAACACTGTCTAGTCATCAAATATACCTCCCAAAAATTATGCATGAATTCTTTGAACACAACCACTACCACACGAGAGAAGATCACAAGTGCATTCTTCAATCAAAAATGCATGACAGTGTACTGGAAAGACCCCCACTATGTTGCAAAGGTGGTCTTTTTGTGATCTTCAGGTGCAATTATAATCTGATGATACCCCGAAAATCCATCAGTAAACGAATAAGCCTCTTGTCCTCCCACATTATCTAGGATCTCATCTGAAAATGGAGTAGGGAAAGGGTCATACACATAGGCATAATTCAGCTTGTGCAGATATACACAAATCCTTATCTCTCCTTTTGTCCTCTTCTCTTGAACCACCATTGGGCTTACCCAATCAGACTACTCTACAGGCTCAATGATGCTTGCAGGCGCCATATTTTCTAATTCCTATTTTACCTTTTTCTTATATTTAGGATTCAATCGGTATGGTCGCTGCTTGAAAAGGCGTGCATCTGGTTTCAACATGATATTTACAACACCTACGTCTCCTAAAATTCCTTTGAGCTCAAAGAAATTTGTATGAAACCAGTCCTAATACTCTGTCAGCAGCTCCGTGATCTTCCCTACTGTATCATCATCCCAGTAATCCCCAATTTTGGCCAACTTGGGTTGCTCTTCTATCCCAATGTTTACTTCCTTTAACTTCATAGGTTTAGTTACATCTACCATTCCCAATGAGGGCCCTGCAACTACACGCTCCCCTTCAAACTCAAGGATGTTGACATTTCTTGGATCATCTTTGTTATCCTCTATTGACAGGCTCCTGCAATTGACAATGTATTGTATCTGTGCATCTCATGCTAACGTAGCACATTACCTTCGGGGTCGGGAATCATCAAAGAAAAGACCATCTATGTCCTGCAGGGCTTCATCCAATTCTTCCGATCCCCCAACCAAGCTGAAGGTTGATAGGAAATCATCAATCATTGTAATCGAATGGCGAGTTCCTCGGTGTAGCTCCATTTCTAGATACCAAGTGCTAGGTACCAGCCCCAACTAATGAATAAACATATGAACCCACTCGTTATAAGTCTTTTCCTTCCAAACTTCCACCCACCTAGCCAGGTGCTTACGCAGGTCTCCCTGACCATAGAAAAGCTCAGTTGGTGGGGTAGCAGGAGGTTCAAAGCGCAACGTCATCATTTTTATACATTCCTCCCAATCCTTAAAAACACCCTTGTGCATATCCCACCGACGCACTAGGGTTGCATGCATAGCCAAGTCAAGTGCCCAAAACCTTAGCTCTTCTGTGACAGCCTTTTCCAATTATTTCAAAAATATCATTACACTGCCAGAACCATCATAATATGGTATTTCTCTTACCTCTAAGGAGATGCACCAGAATTTCTTAATGATCTTGAGGCAGCGCAGTGCAAAAACATCGTGCAACTGATTCTTCCATTTCTCCATTTCTCCATATGAATCCAAAAAACACGAACTATCCTTCTCCCAATTCAACATTCCCTCGAATGTGGAGTTGATCCAATCCTCGTCCCGCACAGTCATCTTGTAAATATGGTCGACATCATCCCCTTCATGCACTGTCTTTGTATATCTTTCTCCTTCTGTTGGATCTAGTGGGACTATCACCCGCATACCATCATTCTCAAAGATAATGCTTCTATGCTTTAGGTTGATGATACCTCCCATATCAATGGCCCAATCCAATCCTTATAGCACAGGGTAGGGGTCTGCATCATCCAAAATCTATATCACTTCAAAATTTGCGCACACCTTTACTCTAGCAATGTCTACCAGAACTTGTGGAAGTCTTCCAAGCGGGATGGTCTTTTTTTTATTGGCCATACGTAATTGAAAGGTGGATCCTTCCAGCTTTTATTCTCCCATATTCTGCCAAGTTTTCTTACGTAGAACATTTGCATCAAACCCTAGATCTAGGATGACTTGATCCATCTCATACTCTCCAATCTGCACATTCATGCGCATGTCCCAACGAGTTCTCTTCTTGTTCTTATAAATCTTGTTCACAACCTTAGTCTCAGTTCAAGGTACTTCTTTTTCCAACCAGCTTTCTATCAGGGCCTGCAAATGATCTAATGCCTTCTGATTGTGTAATAACTTAATACAGGCTTGCAGGAATGGTTTGACTTCATCATCGGCCTTTTGTTCCATGATAGATTTTGATGTAGATGCTCCTGCAACAGCATAATATTTCATGGCTTCAATGAAAGTCTCGGTTTCCTTCTGCAGGTCGAGTCCTTATTTCTTTTCAAATTCCTTTTTTATTAGTAGCTCTGCATCAGACCTATTTTCCTCATCTCCTCTTGTGGCAGCACCATTGCGTATAATTATGTTTACACTTGGACCATCATCATGCGGTTCAGATTTAACCATTTTTATGTTTTGCGTAGGTGTTTGATGTTGTTTTTCCTGCATTCTAGCAATTAACATAGGACAATATTCAATTACATGATGAAATTTCCTACAGTACCTGCAATATTTTTGCACAGCCACGTGCATAATGTCCAATGTCTCCACAATTATAGCATGATTAATTTCCCTTTAACCCAACCTGTGCCCCTGCCTCTTCCCCCTCCCCTTCCTCTTGTTGGGGATCCTCCTCGTCTAGAAGGAGATGTTGGTGAAGAAGGGTTGACCTGTACTCTATAGAGGTTAGCACTGTCTATCATTAGGTTGAATTTCCAATAGCGGTGCTCATCATGACCAACTGAAGACAAAAATCTGCACCATTGTTGCTTCAGTTCTGGCACATAGCTTCCTAATCACAAACAATGGTATGTATCATGTTGTCCAACTACCCTACAATCATTGCACCATAGTGTGGAGGTACTTGACCCAGCATCATCCCTGGGGCACAGTGGATTCAGTCCCCCTGCTTGCATGTAATATGAGAACATAGTGCACTAGTCTTTGGTGTGGCCCGAACCTTTACAATATATGCACCAGACATCTGCACCAACTTCTTTACCCTGATCTCTACATAAGTTTTGAATTTCTAAGTTCATAGCCTCCAGTTGGCTTTGAATTTGCAGCGTTTCGAATTGAGCATCTTCTCTGGGCACAACTTCCAATTTCATAGCAACCTCTAGAGATTCGGCCTGAGAATCAATCTTCTGTTGACCCATAGGCCCACACATATGTTGCAGGAGCATGGAAATGAACCAATCCTTATGCTTCTTATCATCATAAAAAAATCCTCCTTCACTGATGGTGCATTTCAATCATTGATTAGCTTCCCAAACCAACTCTGTCGACCCCTTTTTGATATCTTTTAGTTCTATCATGCATTATGAATAGTACTTTAGCTTCCTAAATTGTTGTTTCAGGGCATCCTTAATCTGCACAATAGTGGGATCAACGTTCTGAGTGAGATATCCCATGAACCAATCTAATGTGTGACCTTCAAACACCATAGCCAGTTGCGCTCTCTTGATAACATCAATATTAAAATTTTGCGTAGTCCACAATGCATCAGCAAAAAACCAAAACATATCCCTGTCCTCATCTCCCACACCCTTAAAGGTGGGTAGTTTCATATGTGTGACTATATCTTCTACAGGTGGTGGTGATGGTGGGGTAGGATATGTCTTAACCCTGCATGTTTGATTGTGGTGTAGAAAGAGGGCTACCTTTAGCATGCGTAACCTCACTACTTTCTATATCAGGTGCATTTCTCAGAGGGATAGATATAGATCTGTCCCCTCTCTGATTGACCCAATAATATTTCCACTACTCGTAGTGCTTTTGATCTTATTATGGGTCATTCACTCAGTGTGGTTGCACAAAAAACCCTTTTCACACAATAGCATCTTAATTAGCAGAGGAAAATATTGTATGAATTTACCTCTCAATCCCTTGAAAAATATCCTTTCAGCTTTATAATACGACACAAAATAATCTACTTCAAATTATTTCACAAACCCACCGAAGATGTTGTCAACCCAGTGATCTATAGTCCAGGTGATGGAATTATCATTATGTTCCAATTGTTGTATCAGTTCAGGTGTCCACTGGATGACCTTACCGTCATTTCAACAGGTTTGGAACTCTGCTAATCTTGACAACCACTCTTGTAATTCATGTGCAAAGGTCACAAAGAAGATCTTGTGAACCTCTATGAAAATATAGTTCTATTTCCAATCTTCAGCAGACATATTTTTAATTTTGTTCTCTTTAAGGGGAAATTCATGAATTTTCTTCTCAAAACAGTCCTCTAATTTAGGCTTTGATGCTTTCCACATCACCCAACCTCTCTCAAAAGGATCCTGGTCTTGGAAACAAAACCATTTGTTGGCTTGAGGGGTCCTGAACCAGGTTCCAAGTTAAGGTTAACCGACAAAACCCTCTTGCTACTAGCCCTTTCGGTAGTGACCTGCTTGCATAAGTCGAAGTCTCACCCGAAGCAGTATGGGGGGGTGCTGGAACCAGGTTTCCACACCCTAAGGGAGAATTAAATGATGTGAGTGTCTTCAGATCTCAAATAATTGTGATACTACCTTCGCAACAAAAGCCCTGACCAGAAACCCTAACCAGACAGATTTAGGTCAATTATATAGAATACCTTGTTTTCATGCTTAAAAAGACTCCACAATCCTTGTAATAATTCTTAATACATATTATTAAAGCTCAACGGTAACATATCCATCCATTAAGCAGTCATATAAAGCTGAAAACAGTTGCACAATCAATCTGATTTCCAATAACATAGTAACCAAAAATTACATGCAGAAACAGATCATAAAACAAATAACACATGCATTTGATAATTAGATATCCTTCAAAAATTCCTTTATTCATTCATAGTTTAGATCTTCCTTACAAAACCTTCAGTCTACCCGTGCACACAGCCAGTAAGGTCCCCACACAGTAGGACTAAGGTCTCTGTGTGCACAGCCAACAGGAGCCTTCTAACCCAGACAAGTTTGCTAAAATATCAAAACATAGTCATATCTCTATCATCATCAACATAATTCTCCTCTATCGACTCAATCTAGACTCCTATTTATAATTTTAGCTTACACTCATCTAAGGTCCATAAAATGTGGTTTGTGGCTCCTAGTTCTACCCTTTGACCCATTACAACTCATGAGGGGCTTTGACCCACCCCAAAGCCCCTTGAATTGTGCTGCACATGACTAAAATTAAAAAATTTACAAAATTATTCCAAAAATATATCAAAATTTGGTCCTAAGGGTGATCTGAAAATGAAACTATTTGTATCTGTTGTTCAAAGTACCCATTTTCATTTAATTAAGTGTGCAAAGTGTTTATCATGTCTTGAAAATTAAAAAAAGTTTTTTTTGTAACTGTTTTTTGAGTTTATGTGTGAGGGAATGTTAATTAAAATTACTATTTAACATATTAAATCAGAAATACATAGCAGCATAACTTCACCACAATAACACAACAATATGATGAGGTTATTCACCCCTCCTAGGCTACATCTGTCGAGTCCAAGGCTCCCAATGGGCATGTCCTTGCTCTATTAAGTTGCTCAAATTGGTTTTACAGTGAGAAATATGTCTAAATAGGCAGAAAAAGCTATGAAATTGAATTCAGAAGACATAAATAAGCTAAGAATGGCTTTTATTTCACCTCAAATAGTGAAGTGTAGCCCAATGCAGCTCCATTTCCCTCATGGCCCTAATGCCTCTCCAAGATTTCCTAAAGAAAAAATGGCTAAATAACACCTATGTTAGCTTTGAAACCTGTCCCAAACACTCCAGAACGCTTAGAATACCCAAAATTGACCAAACTTTCGTCCAAAATGGTTCAATATTGGAGAAGTTATGACGTCCACAATTTTTTGCTCAATGTCCCTTAGAAACCCCACCAAATCTGGATGAACTCCAGTTAAAGCCACCAAAAATGGCGGATAGACCAGAATAAGCAGAACCATGCTATTTTCGGGGGTAGCAATAAATTTAACAGTTATTTTAATTCGGGTTCACATGCTAAATATTCGGGTGGTTAATTTTTGCTAGCAGATAAGGCCAAACCTGTGCTCGCCGTCATAGCCCATAGGTCCCATGCGACAAGGGATAGCACCTGGGGGCTTAGCCAAAATCGTATGCCATTTGAAAGGGGCTTATCCCTTGGTTATGACTCCTAGTTGCGGCGTTTTAAACCCATAGCCCTTAGGGCTAAACTATGTTTTAACTGCTTGTTCAACGTTCAACCAACGCCCGTATCACTGACCCAAAGCCGTTCGGGTCAGGTCGACCTCCGCATGAGGTATGACTCGAATCGTTCAAACCTGCACGAGGACCCGTTAAAATCTGACTCATAAAAATTCAGGTCGGGTCATGCCCGACTGACCCAAACGCATTTAGCTCAGGTCGACCAACCATTTTTCCCACAAATTCCACATGATTTTGAACCAATATTTGAACCAATGGCTGGGGCCATGTGACAGCCTCCGGGTAGGTCACGTGGCACCCTATAATAGGCCTTCAAAAACATATAAAAAAAATGAAATTTTCCATAAAATGTTTCTGAAATGACAATTTTTTTTGTGTTTAAAAGTCTTGTTTTGAAGGTCATTGGGCATTTTAAAACTTCAATATCTTTCTCATACAATATCGGATCTGAGTCCCATTCATGGTGCCAGAATCACAGCAACGAGGCCTATCCATTCATTCAGGTTGCAACCAATTCTGATCAGTTCCAATTTTGAGCATTTTTTTCCTCTTGGACATGATCACCTGATCACACCTCCCCATTGGGAAGCTTTTGGACCCAAAAAGCCTTCAATTACCTATTAAGAAGATGAGGGTATAGATCCCTCACCTTTTCCACCTCCATCCATTTTTCCTTACTCGGTTTGCTGCCTTTTAGACCAACCCTAACATAATCAACATTTCCACTCCTTGAAGTGCATGTCCTTCTATCAAGGATAGCATCCTCTTTCAGCTCATCCAAAAATTTTGGCGAGGAATTCTCTATGGATGGAAACTGAATTTCACTTTCATAATCAATAATTAAAGGAGGTTCATACAAACGTAAATTTTCCACATTCACAACGGAATACATTTGCATATATGAAAGAAAATCTAGTTGAAAAGCATTATTTCCAACTTGTTTAAGGATATTGAATGGACCATAATGAATAGGCTTTAGCTTTTTACCTTCTCCTTGCATTCTTTCCTTACTAATATGCAGCCATACCTCATCTCCTTCTTGAAACTGATGATCAACTCTGTGTTTGTCATGCCTCTCTTTGTACTTGCCTTGCCTTTTTTCAAGTTGTTCTTGAACTTGTTGATGTATGAGCTGAATTATTTCAATGAATATGAGAGCTTTGTCAATGTCACTATGTACATCAATGGAAACATCCTTCTCAAGAATGAAATCTAAAGATGACTTAGGCAAATACCCAAAGCAAGCTTCAAAAGGTGAAGTATTTGTAGAAGAGTGCTTGGCCCGGTTGTAAGCATGCTGAATGTAATGCAAGTGCTCATCCCAAAGCTTGGGATTCTTGCTTCAATAAACTCTGAAAATATGTACAATTTTTCTATTCACTACCTCTATTTGGCCATCTGTTTGCGGATGGAAAGCAATACTCTTCTTCAACTTGGTGTCCATCATCTTCCATAGATTGGACCAAAAATTCCCAACAAATCTAGAATCCCTTTCACTAACAATAGAAGTATACAAGCCATAATGCACCCATACATGTTGAAAATATAAATCAGCAGTTTGTTCAGCAGTTATATATTTCTTACATGGCATAAGAATACACATCTTGCTGAATCTATCAACTACTACATAATGATAATCATGCTGCTTTCTAGATAATGGTAGACCTCCAAAAAAATCCATAGAAACACTTTCCCGTGGTCTAGAAGGTACTAGAAATGGCGTATATAAACCAAGCTTCCTATTGCTAGGCTTTCTTGTAGCACATAATTAACAACCTCTAATGAAACATGAAACACTATCTACCATGTGAGGCCAATAACAATACCTCTATAAATGTGCCATTGTTTTTCTTACCACAAAATGTCCAGCAATAAGAGAAGAATGAGCTTCTCTCATGATGCTTAGTCTCTCCCCCTGTGGTATACATAACTTGCCCATATGAAACAAAAATTATTATGAAAATGATAATCATTCTCCTCAACATGATTCCCTTCACTCAAGTTAGCATACACATCCTTAAAATCAACATCTGATGCATATTGTTCTATGTAGCTCTCATGTACAATAGAATCATTCCTAAGTAAAGTAGTAGCGCTAATAATAGGCCTTGAAAGCATATCAGAAAATTTATTGAAAATACCTTTCTTGTACCTTATTACCAAGTGAAATTGTTGTAGGAAACCCATCCATCTGAAATGTCATGAATGTTGTAATTTACTTTGTAACTGTAAGTACTGTAAAGGCTGATGGTCGGTATGAACAACTGTTTCTTTTCCCATCAGATAGTGTTTCCACTTTTTGACACTTTGTACCAATGCATAAAACTCCTTATCATATGTAGGATAATTCACAACATCACCATTAAATTTCTCAGAATGAAATGTGATAGGCTTACCATGCTGTAGGAGAACTGCACCCATGGCGTAATCACTAGCATCAGTTTGTATCTCGAATGGTTGTCTTAAGTCTGGTAATGCAAGGACTGGAGCTGAACTTGTCTTCTTTTTTGAAGACTCAAAAGCTTTCTGTTTCTTGCCTCCCCATTGGAAATCACGCTTCACACTTTTCATTGCATGCATAGGAGATGCTATGGCAGAGAAGTTAGAAATAAACTTCCTCCAATACTGAGCTGCACCCAAAAAAAATTCTTACCTCTGTAATGGATTTGGGAGTAGGCCAATTCACAATGGATTCTACCTTAGAAGGATCAATTCTCAAAGCACCTCCTCCTACTATGTGTCCCAAATAAACCAAATAAGACTTCCCAAATTCATACGTTGACATTTTAAGAAATAACTAATATTTCTTCAAAATATCAACTACTTTCTTAACATGCATGACATGCTATTCTCTAGTCTTGCTGAAAATTAAGATGTCATCTAAGTAGAAAATAAAAAAATCATCAATAAAAGGACATAAGACATCATCCATTACCTGCATGAAAGTTGCAGGTGCATTGCATAAACCAAATGACATAACAAGCCACTCAAAGAGTCCCTGTTTGGTTTTAAATGTTGTCTTCCAAATGTCACTTTCTGCAATTCTAACTTGATAATAACCACTACGTAAGTCTAACTTAGTGAAATATTTAGCATCTTTCAGCTGATCTAACAAATAAACTTTCCTTGGGAGTGGGTAACGATTTTTTACCGTTATCTTGTTCAATGCCCTGAAGTCCACACACATGCACCAAGTTCCATCTTTCTTTGGAATCAACACTATCGGTGACCCACATGGTGAAGTGCTTGCTCTTATGAATCCTTTGTCCAAGAAGCCTTTAATTTACCTCTTGATTTCAGAATTCTCCATGATAGACATGTGGTACATGTCTATGTTAGTGTTGAGTATCAAATGCATCTTTCCTGCACCTTTCTAGACCTTTTTCATTCACCTGAACCTTCTAAGTTGTCAATATCATTGCATATCAATTGTAAAAGAGCATCTAAAATGGTTTTTAACTATGTTTTGTGTCTGTTGTTTGATTTAGATTTTTGCTCATTTAGCTGCGGAATCTTGCCACTTTCCGCAGCTGCTGCAACTTTCCGCAGCCATTTTGTGAAATTCTATGTTACAGGTGTCTTCAGGAAAAACAAGCCACATGGGCAAGTCAGAAATGATGTGGACATGGATCGTGTCCTATTGGCTCGAGCAAATTCACCTAAGGAGGTTGCGGTCAAAGGTGGCCAAGTGGAAGTCAACCGTAGAGTCCCACGGTGACAGGACTCTGTTTCTCATCACGTGAAGATTTGTATGACCGTTTCTAATTTACGGGAGACACATCAACACCTGTACATGGCTCCATAAGCTGAATTCAACATCCACTCTTCATATATTTACTCCTCACCGCGGCCATGATGTTGGATCTCTGGACGTGATGGTTCACGTGTCTCTATCAACACAAACTTTAGGGAATTAGTTATATCACCTTTGTTATAAATAACGTGTTTTCATACGCATAATAGTTAGCCTCCATATAGCTCTGTAATGTAATTGCGTTGCCACTGTGCTGTAATATCATTTCTCTGTTATGACTGCATTTTAATATATAAGAAGACTTTGTTTCCAAGCGTAATTCGTATTTGAAGGCTGTTGCCCAAGGCTGGTGCAGAGGGCCCCTGCACACGCTGAGGTTTTGTGCATTACTGTATAGTTTCTTGTTTTATTTCTTTAAGTTCATTGTGCCATAAGTCATTCACGTGTTTATACATTGCATCTTTCATGATATTTATGCTTCATCTCTGTTCATAATCTTTCATGCTTTACATTTTACTTTTGTCCATAATCTTTCATGTTTTATGTTGTTGATTAACTGATCAGTGTTCTTGTTTCAGATTACAAATAGGCAGCCCGGGCATTTGCATATCTTTTGACTAATGACATGGAATCAATATTGTTCTGCTGCTAATTTATTTTTCTTAGTTTTTGTTTAATTCCAGTACTGCTTTGTTTATTTCGGTCTTGCACATTTGTTTCAGTAGTTAGATTTAAATATATTAAACTGCTCATGTCATTTTCAGTTACCTCCGAAAGCCACAGCTGGACTGATGGTGAGGGATTGAAGTATGAGTGTGTAGTTTGATATTAGTTTACTTTCTGCAAGTTAGATATATTAAATTGCTCATGTCATTTTTAGTTACCTCCGAAAGCCACAGCTGGACTGATGGTGAGGGATTGAAGTATGAGTGTGTAGTTTGATATTGGTTTCTTTTTCTGCAAATTAGATATCAGATTGCTCAAGTTGTTTATGGTTACCTCCGAAAGCCATAGCTGGACTAATGGCGAGGGATCAGAATATAAGTTGATGTAATTTGATTTAGATTTACTTTGTTGCAATTCTTGCATTTCTTTAAGCGTAGTTTCTTTTGTGTTTAGACAACAGCAAGGATAGTTTGGTTTTCATGCTCAATAGTTCACTGTTTGATTTATTAGGCTAGCAGCACATTTTCATTTCCTTTCAAGTTTTGTCATTGTATGTTTTAAATTCCTTTTGAAGTTTGAAGTTGGTAAATCATTATAAAGGATATCATTGCCTTGAACAATCATAACCATACTTGTTTTTATTTTAGAATTTCCATCTCACATTAGAAAACTAAAAACGAAAAAAAGATAAGAAATAGGTTATCTTGCACATATAGTGCACCACACTTCATCAGCTTACGAATCTCGGATTGATAAATTAATGTAGCAATTTAGGACACACTAAATTGACCAAACATTTTGGCGCCGTTGCCGGGGAAGTGTAACTAGGTAGCCAATTTCTTAAAAAAAAAAAACAAAATAATAAAAGAAGGGAAACTTGATAACTTCTTGAAGTATGCTCTCCTCTTGCACCTAGTGTGATCTGGAGGATCAGAAAAGAGAGTTATTGGTTTAGTAATTTCTTAAGTATGCTCTCTTCTTGCACCTAGTGTGACCTGGAAGATCAGAAAGAGAAATATTAGCCCAACTTTAAAAAAAAGAAAAAAAAGAAAAAAAAAAAGAAAAAAATAAAATAAAATGACATGCATAGAGCAAGAGATTCTAGGGGAAGGTTTATAGCTAAAGCTAAGAGTTCGATTTTTACAACTCCATCTTCTTCAAGGCATAGACAAGATTCACCACCATCTACCCCTAGCCTTAAGATTTTTGGAATTCAAGGAGCAACTGAATTAGAGGATTCTCCTATACCACCTACTAAATCTCATTTAGAAAAGGAAGAGACTCCCTCTCATCCTCCCTTGATAGAAGAACTAGAGGAATTTAAGGACTCTAAAGAAACTATCATGGTAGAGGAAATAATAGATGGATTTGGAGGTAGAGGTAGAAGAGGAGGAAACAATGGAGACAACAATGGTGAAGGAAATAATGAAAGAAATGGGGAAGGAGACAACTTGTTTGGATTCCCTATAGTTGATGAGGAAACTCATACAACAATGAAAAATATCTCACCATCTGTCCTCCCTAACTTTTATGGATTGCGAAGTGAGGATCCTGAAACATTTCTGTTTGAGTTTGAAGTCATGTGTCGAACCTATGACTATATGGAAGACTCTCAAAAACTCAAACTATTTCCTTCAACTTTGAAGGGAGCTGCTTTGAAATGGTTCATGGGATTAGCTACTCAATCTATTAGGACTTGGAATGATATGAAACAAACATTTTTGGATAGATACTTGGAATATTGTATTCCCACCAATCACAAGGATGAGGTATTCAAAATGATGCAAAAAGAAGATGAAAATTTGGAAGACTTACTTGAAAGATTTCAATACAACTTGAAAAGAGCAAAGATGAGTAACTTAGATGATGAAACCTTGAAAGCCCTCATATTAAAAGCCATTAGAGATGAATGGATAGATATTTTAAACATGATGGGGAAAGGAGACATTTCTCAACTTCTACTTCGTGACATAACATAACTATGTGTCCATCTCTCAAGAGGAAAATCTAAAACAGGAAAAGGGCCTAGGGATCCTTCTCTTATTAGGGCTAACAAATCTGCAACTGGATCAGTAAGTAGGGCAGAGATTGGTAACATGCTTGATGAATTCAAACCTGATATTTTAGGGAGCCTTAGTGAACAAATAGACACCCTTAAATTCCAAAACAAGCAGAAAGCAAAAACAGATGCTCTAGCCATCTTTTGTCCGAAATGTAGGAAGAAACATGCTTTAAGGGAATGTCCCTTGGATGCAAAAGTTGTAGAAACATGTATAATTTGCTCAGAGAATCATGAGATCAAGGATTGTCCTTCAATTCCTGGACTCAAAGCTGTTTTTCAAGAAGACCCAAATTCAGTAGAATCTCTCTGCTTTGTTGCAAGAAGACCTTGGCAGGGACAACAAACTCAAGGGTTTAACAACCCTATGAATCTTCAAACCCCACCAAATTGGAATCCTTGGCAACAACCTTGGCCCCAACATCAAAATCCATATCAGCCATGGGTACAAGGGATGCAAAATCCTTATGGGAGATTTGCTCAATTTATCAATATCCTCCATCTTTTCAAAATCAACAAGCTCCACAACTTCCAAACCCAAATCCACAACTTTCATTGCCATTTCCACAACAACAACCTTCTCAACAAAATCCAAATCCTCAACTCATGCTCCCATACCAAAAAAAGACAAATCAACTTCTAGCTCAGCCATTGCCAAATCCTAACAATAAAAATCCTCAGAATACTTACATGGTAGAAGGACAACAATTTCCTACCTATATGATTTTTCCTCTCAACGATGTACAACTCAGATCTGGTAGAGTTTTAGAAAAACCTTCTATAGATATTCAAGAACAAGATACCTCTGAGGAGGACTCTCTTAAAGTCAATGAGGGTTCTGAGGAAGCATCTCTTCAAAATTCAAACATTCAAAAATAAAAAGAAAATTTAACACCCACAACTCCTATAGTTGAGCAACCTGCATCTTCATCTACACCTCCTTTTCCTGAAAGACTACAAATTGACAAGGGGGTGGAAAAACAAATCTTGTTGCCTAAATATGATTTTCTAGATGAATTGAAGAATGTTTGTATCAAGATTCCCTTGCTACAAGCCATTCAAGAGATTCCTATTCTAGCAAAAACAATAAAGGAGTTGAGTTTCAAAAGACCAAGAAGGAAACTAAAAGACACAAGAAGAATCCACCTAGTAGGAAAAATTGCAGATATTATGATGGGAAAAATTACCATGCAGAAGTATGTAGATCCAGGAAGTCCAATTGTCAAGACACATATAAATGGGATAGAAATTCCAAACACATTGATTGACTTAGGGGCCGCTATCAACATTATGAGTAGACAGACTATGGAACAGCTAAAACTTCCTAACCTTCTTTTTACACCTACTTTACTGCAACTTGCAGATCGATCAATTATTAAACCAAATGGTGTATTAGAAGATATTTCAGTCTCCTTAGATTCTTGGGAATATCCAGTAGATTTTATGATTTTGACTCCCAAGAGTAATCTAGGAGGGCACCCACTTATCTTAGGAAGACCTTGGCTAGCCACAGCTGATGCTTTCATTAGTTGTAGATCTGGGGATATGTACATTTCTAATGGTAATTCGGCAAAGAAATTCAATTTGTATCCTCCAGCAAAAGCAATCACAGAAGTAGGAGACAATGAATGGGTTGATGATGAGGACACTATACAACCTGTCTTTACCATTTCTGAAATCAGTGAGGATAGTCAAATTTTGAACACATTAGAAAATTTTGAGATATCTTCAGAATATGACCCCACACAATTTCAATTGGAATCTGACATAGAATATTTATCATCAAGACAAATGTCTCTTTACTCTATGGAAGAGTTTGGTAGTTCTACCATTGAGATTTTTCCAAGAAAAACATTGAATATCAACAAACATTTGGAAAAGTCACAACAAAAAGAACTAATCAAAATCTTGCAAAAACATTCTACTGCATTTGCATGGGAGTATACTGACATGAAAGGTATTGATCCGAAGACTTGCATCCATCATATCTATATTGAGGAAAACAGTAGACCAATCAGACAACCTCAAAGAAGGATGAATCCAAATCTTAGGGAGATAGTGAAAGAAGAGTTCCAAAAACTACTCAATGTAAACTTCATTTATCCAATTTCAGATAGCCGATGGGTTTCTCCTTTGGTTATAGTACCTAAAAAGAATGGTAAATGGAGGGTATGCATTGATTACAGGAATTGAACAAAGAAACTTTGAAGGATCACTTTCCTTTGCCTTTTATTGATCAGGTATTAGATACATTAGCAGGTAAAAAGTACTTTTCATTTTTGGATGGTTTTAGTGGCTATAATCAAATTCAGGTAGCACCTGAAGATCAAGATAAGACCACATTTAATTGTCCATGGGGAACTTTTGCCTACCGAGTGCTTCCTTTTGGGTTGTGTAATGCACTCGCAACATTCCAAAGAGCAGTACTAGGAATTTTTTCTGATCTAATCCATGATTGTGTAGAGGTTTATATGGATGATTTTACAGTTTATGGTAATTCATTTGAAGAGGCATTAGAAAATTTGGAAAAAGTTCTTATAAGATGTGAAGAAACAAACCTTTCATTAAGCCATGAAAAATGCTTTATGATGTTTACTGAAGGGATTGTTTTAGGACATCATATTTCAGGAGATGGGATTAAGGTTGATAGATCAAAAGTTGAAGTCATCTCAAAGTTGCCTATTCCAAATTGTCAAAGAGATGTTAGAAGTTTTCTAGGATTTACTGGTTACTATAGAAGATTTATAGAAAACTTCACTAAAATAGCATCTCCACTCTTCAAATTGCTTACAAAATATTGTGAATTCAAATGGGATCCTAATTGTCAATTAGCCTTTGAAACTTTGAAAACAAGAATATCTGAAGCACCTATCTTGAGAGGACCAAATTGGAAACTCCCTTTCCATATTTCTACGGATGCTTCAGATACAGCTCTGGGAGCTGTGTTGGGTCAAAAAGATTTATTTCCTTATGCCATTTATTATACCAGTAAAAATTTGACTCCCACAGAGTTAAACTATACTGTGACTGAAAAAGAGTTTTTAGCTGTTGTTCATGCAATTAATAAGTTTAGACATTACATAACAGGCTATGAAACTTTTATTCATATTGACCATTCTGCAATTAGATATTTAATGAACAAACCTGTTACTAATGGCAGAGTGACAAGATGGTTCTTACTTTTGCAAGAATTCAATATTACTGTGTTGGATAGACCAGGAAAACAAAATACAGTAGCTGATTTCTTGTCTAGGATTCAGAATACTAAAGAAGATTCTCCCGTAGAGGATAAGTTTCCTGATGAATACTTGTTTGCAGTAACTATTAAGACTCCTTGGTATGCAGATATTGCTAACTATTTGGTTACAGGGAAACTACCTTCACATTTATTTCCAAGTGAAAAACGAAAAATTATTCAGGATAGTTCAAAATATTCATGGATTTCTAACGAATTGTTTAAAACAGGGCCAGATCTTGTGATCAGAAGATGTGTCAGGGAAGATGAAATGCCTGATATTATTAAGGCATGTCATGATGAACCATGCGGCGGACACTTTGCAGACAAAAGGATGGCCTATAAAATCCTCTCTTTAGGATATTATTGGCCTTCCCTCTTCAAAGATGCAAAACAATATGTCAAAAGATGTGACAGCTGCCAAAGAGTAGGGAAACCTACCCTTTCAAATGAAATGCCATTGCAAACATAGGTACTCATTGAACCCTTTGAAAAATGGGCTTTAGATTTCATTGGACCTATTAATCCACCATCTAAGAAAAATAAGTATATATTGGTTTGTACTAATTATGTTACTAAATGGGTAGAAGCCAAAGCATTAGTATCTGCTACTAAAAATTCAGTTGTTCATTTTCTTTATGAGGATATTTTTACTCGCTTTGGTGTTCCAAGAGAAATTGTGACAGATCAAGGAAGCCAATTCACATCCAACCTAGTGGAGAAGCTGATGGAAGAATACAAAATCAAGCATAGAAGATCTACTCCTTACCATCCGCAAGCAAATGGTCAAGTGGAGTCTACCAACAAAGTTCTCAAAAGTATCATCACCAAAACTGTTCATCTACATAGAAGAGATTGGGCAGAAAGGCTTCCTGAAGCCTTGTGGGCCTACAAAACTACATGGAGAAATACAACAGGACATTCTCCCTATGAACTTGTTTATGGGAAAGAAGTCCTGCTCCCCATTGAGTTCCAAGTCAAGACCTTCAAGATAACAGTTCAGTTGGGGATGGACTTATCAGAAGCCCAAAAGCATAGAATGGAGCAGTTGAACGAGCTAGATGAGATCAGACAAGAAGCAATTTTAAGAACTGATCTAGTTCAATATCAAAGAGCTAAATGGCATGAAAAGTACATCAAAGAGAAGAAGTTTCAAGAAGGATATTGGGCATTGTTATTTGATTCCAAGTTTAAATATTTTCAAGGAAAATTTCAGACTCATTGGCTTGGGCCATATGAGATTGACAAGGTCTTTAGCAATGGAGCGGTAAGAATCAAGACCATTGATGAGTTTCAAACTCCTCTTATTGTGAATGGCCATAGATTGAAAGTTTATCATAAGCCACTTTCAAAAGAGGATTTTGTCAAAATGTTTCAAGAAAGTTCTGCAATCAGGCTGGTACAGAATAATTCTTCTTCTCCACCAGCCTAGCTTTTGTTCTTTTCAGTTAAAAAAAATAAAATAAAAAAAATAAAAATAAAAAAATGGTATAAGCCTGAAAACCAATCACTGATTGGCAGTCTTATACAGAAAATATAGGGTGAAAATCAGGAACACCTGACACTCTATATTTTCCAAAAAAAAAATCTCTCTTTCATTTCACAAGTTTTGTGACCACCCACTCCATTCCATTCCACTTCATTCCACTTCATTTCACTCCACTTCATTCCATTTCACTTCATTTTTCATTCCATTTTACCAATAAAATTCTCTTTCATGACCATTTCCATTTAGTCATTTGTCATCCGTTCATTTCCATTCACCCAAATAATAGTTGTGTCAGTTTTCGCAGCTGACATCTGTTTCCGCAGCTGACACCAGTTTCCGCAGCCAGAAGCAGATTCCGCAGCTACCACTCTGTTTTTCAAAAGAATGTACAGCCAGATGTTATTTCCATAATCATGAAATCAAATGCAGGTATGAGGACCAATTATGAAGACATGGGACATTCAAGATATCAATGAGGAGCAACTAATTGAAGACCAAGGAAAAATGGCAAAGATTCCAAGGTATGAGTAAAAATTTATTTCAAATGGCATTTAAAACACATTTTTATATAGTTATAAACCATAAGCTCCATTATGTGCAATGATTGTATTGACAAACTCCGTAACCACTCCATGATCTCTATACAATCCTCCCACAATCCTTGCATTCATTCTCAAACGGTCCCATAATTAAACCTCCGATCTTCACTCATACTCCGATATTCCACCTGTGACAATGAAACGTAGTTGATTTGACTACGGTTTCTTTCAGCCGCATAAAATCCGTAGTCGTTGTATAAACGTGCTTACATTTATTCTGCAGCCACCAAATTTTAAAACACTGCCGGATGTGTTATACTCCTCCTATTGTTCTATTAATCTCACAGCCGCATTTCCGCCGTGCTCACGTAACCCTTCTCTGTTCCGCTTCACCCCATTTCATTCTCTGTTACGCTACAGTCTGTATACCCATTCTCTGATATCTACCTACAGTCATCGTGCTCATTTCCGTTCATTCAGCCGTCCTACTTCCATTGAACCCTCCTCACGCAGGCAAGTTTTTAAAGAGCAGAAAGAAGGATGGGTAAATTGTTGAGAGCAGAACTAGAGGGACCTAAATTCATGGAAGGATACCCGCAAGTCAGGGATATATTGAAGAAGGCAAAGTGGCTGCGGTTTATCCAAAAGTTTAGAGGCTACCATAAAGAGGTGACAAAATCTTTTGCAAGGTCTTTCAATGGCTTGGAGGTAGAGATTGGAGACCTTAAGTTTACGGTGAATGAGGCATCTATAGCATCTGCCACAGAACTTCTTCAAGAGGGTGAATGTTGGTTTAAGAACAAAAGCATTAGTGATGAAGCCCGGAGAGTGATTCTAAATAACCCAGGTATGGACATAACTATTTTTAAAAGAGGAATTCATGTTCATGCTTTGAAAGAGGAATGGGCTACTTTGCTGCTAGTTGTTCAAAAATTTATCACCTGTGAGGGCCGTTTTGGGTCAATGTATATGTACCATACCAGATTGCTGATGAAATTTCTAGATAACCAGACCCTCAATCTGCCATACTTTTTATTAAATAGTTTGAAGAAGATGTCTGTGACTGTTCAGAAGCATTTAGGGGATGTAGAACCACATCTATATCACCATGGTCTTGTAAAAATTTTGATTGAAAAAGAGTTAAAGGAGAAGAAGGACACATGGGAACAATTTTTGATTAGAAATTTCTTTGAGGAACCTCAAGAAATTCCTGAAGGTAGTACATCAAGAAGGAGTAGGAGAAAAAGAACAAATGATGAAACTCAAAGTACTCCTACTACTACAATTGAAAGAACTAGTAGGGAAGAGAGACTGTCAAAAAGGAAGAAGAAAGAAACTAAGGGTAAAAAGCCAATAACATCAAAAGAGAGAAAAAGTATTGAGGCTATGCATCAAACCCCTTCTTCCGAAGAAGATCATCAAGTGTTATCTGAGAGACTAGTTCACCTTCAAAAACAGTCATCTATGGCCAAGAAGAAAGGGAAAGGAAAACAAAAGCAAAAAGACAGTGGTCCACAGCGTGTGAGAAGAAGTTCCAGGCTTAAGGGGAAGTTGAGGAAAACACAAATGAAAGGACCCCATTTTATTGATTTGGGAGAAGAAACATCTGAACAATCCCCAGCTGACCATAGTCCATCTCACTCTCAGTCAGACAGTGAACCTAGTTCATTTCATTATCAGTCAGACATTGAACATAGTCCATCCCATTTTTAGCCAGATGTTGATGTGAGCCCTTCTCAGCCAGATTTTGAAGACAACTCTCCTCCACGGCATTTTGGGGACAGCCCAATAAAAATGACACCTGAGATAGACCCAAAGCAACAAGAAGTATATGATTATATAGAATCTTTAGAAAGAGCAGCTACGGGTCCCAGTACTTCGTCCACTCAGCCTCACACAGCACAAGATGATCTAGTCCAATCACTGAAACAAGAAGTCTTTGAGCTAGAGCTTTTAAATAGACACATTAAAAATGAAAATGAGACATTGAAGGAAAAAAGTAAATTGGAAAAAATCATTCATGATAATACCATGCTACATCTGGGACTATGGCAAAAGAAGAACAGGAAATTGAAGAGGAAATGCCAGAAGTTAAGTAGAGCACTGATTAATATCAAATTCAGATGCTTGATGAAAAAGCCCAGGATGTTAGCAGCACCAAGGAAGAGGAGGAGAGGACTGGATGTACTGGCTGAAGTGTCAAGGCATATGAATTGAAAAAGGATTATCAAAATTTTGGTTGCATGAGGACATGCAACACCTTCACAGTGGGGGTATGTTGAGTCTCAAATCTACATCTTTCCTATACACCTTTCTAGACCTTTTTCATTCACCTAAACCTTCTAAGTCGTCAATATCATTGCATATCAATTGTAAAAGAGCATCTAAAATGGTTTTTAACTATGTTTTGTGTCTGCTGTTTGATTTAGATTTTTGCTCATTTAGCTGCGGAATCTTGCCACTTTCCGCAGTTGCTGCAACTTTCCGCAGCCATTTTGTGAAAGTCTATGTTACAGGTGTCTTCAGGAAAAACGAGCCACATGGGCAAGTCATAAATGATGTGGACATGGATCGTGTCCTATTGGCTCGAGCAAATTCACTTAAGGAGGTTGTGGTCAAAGGTGGCCAAGTGGAAGTCAACCGTAGAGTCCCACGGTGACAGGACTCTGTTTCTCATCACGTGAGGATTTGCATGACCGTTTCTAACTTACGAGAGACACATCAACACCTGTACACGGCTCCATAAGCCAAATCCAACATCCACTCTTCATAGATTTACTCCTCACTGCGGCCATGATGCTGGATCTCTGGACGTGATGGTTCACGTGTCTCTATCAGCACAAACTTTAGGGAATTAGTTATATCACCTTTGTTATAAATAACGCGTTTTCATACACATAATAGTTAGCCTCCATATAGCTCTGTAATGTAATTGCGTTGCCACTGTGCTGTAATATCATTTCTCTGTTATGACTACATTTTAATATATAAGAAGACTCTGTTTCCAAGCGTAATTCGTATTTGAAGGTTGTTGCCCGAGGCTGGTGCAGAGGGCCCCTGCACACGCTGAGGTTTTGTGCATTACTGTATAGTTTCTTGTTTTAGTTCTTTAAGTTCATTGTGCCATAAGTCATTCACGTGTTTATACATTGCATCTTTCATGATATTTATGCTTCATCTCTGTTCATAATCTTTCATGCTTTACATTTTACTTCTGTCCATAATCTTTCATGTTTTGTGTTGTTGTTAACTGATCAGTGTTCTTGTTTCAGATTACAAATAGGCAGCCCAGGCATTTGCATATCTTTTGACTAATGACATGGAATCAATATTGTTTTGCTGCTAATTTTATTTTTCTTAGTTTTTGTTTAATTCCAGTACTGCTTTGTTTATTTCAGTCTTGCACATTTGTTTCAGTAGTTAGATTTAGATATATTAAATTGCTCATGTCATTTTCAGTTACCTCCGAAAGCCACAGCTGGACTGATGGTGAGGGATTGAAGTATGAGTGTGTAGTTTTATATTAGTTTACTTTCTGCAAGTTAGATATATTAAATTGCTCATGTCATTTTCAGTTACCTCCGAAAGCCACAGCTGGACTGATGGTGAGGGATTGAAGTATGAGTGTGTAGTTTGATATTAGTTTACTTTCTGCAAGTTAGATATATTAAATTGCTCATGTCATTTCCAGTTACCTCCGAAAGCCACAGCTGGACTGATGGTGAGGGATTGAAGTATGAGTGTGTAGTTTGATATTAGTTTCTTTTTCTGCAAATTAGATATCAGATTTCTCAAGTTGTTTATGGTTACCTCCGAAAGCCATAGCTGGACTAATGGTGAGGGATCAGAATATAAGTTGATGTAATTTGATTTAGATTTACTTTTTTGCAATTCTTGGATTTCTTTAAGCATAGTTTCTTTTGTGTTTAGACAGCAGCAAGGATAGTTTGGTTTTCATGCTCAATAGTTCACTGTTTGATTTATTAGGCTAGCAGCACATTTTCATTTCCTTTCATTTTTTTCATTGTATGTTTCAAATTCCTTTTGAATTTTGAAGTTGGTAAATCATTATAAAGGATATCATTTCCTTGAACAATCATAACCATACTTGTTTTTATTTTAGAATTTCCATCTCACATTAGAAAACTAAAAACGACAAAAAGATAAGAAATAGGTTATCTTGCACATATAGTGCGCCACACTTCATCAGCTTACGAATCCTGGATTGATAAATTAATGTAGCAATTTAAAACACACTAAATTGACCAAACAATTAGGAAAGAGAAAAATCTTGATGTAAATGGATTTCATGTTGAATCTCCCTTTTAGGAGGTAAACTTGTCAATTCCTAAAACATCTCATAATGTGCATCAACTACATCATATAAATCTGATTTAAGCTTGGAATCACAATTTTCAAATGACTCATGATTCATATCAACCTTGGGCTTAACCATAAGAAGTACAAAACTCTTACTAGAATTTACTAGCCTTTTTACCTATCCCACATTTACCATCGCTATATTTGCCTTCTTGCGATGTGCTCTGACAATGAACTCCTTGCCATCTTTAAAGAGATGATACTTATTTTCATGGCGATGGAAGATCGCTTTCCTGTCAAATAAGTAAGGACTTCCCAAAACAATTCCTGATATATCAAGCAGTACTACATCAAGTTCAACTGTGTCAATAAAGTGTGCAGTAATGGAAAATCGCAATATGCACTTTCTTGAGACTTGTAAGTTTGCATCCTTGCATATCCACCCAAGTGGATAAGGCTTTGGATGTGGAATGGTCTCAAGTTTAATTTGTTTGACCAAGTCTTCTGAGATGAGATTTTCTTGTGACCCACTGTCAAACAGTGTGTCAATTTTGTATGTTTTGAGACTACCCTCACATGGAACAATTCAATTCTTTCTTCCTCATTTGGAGCTTGTACATGACAGTTTGAAGTACTAGTGCTTGGCTTAGTTTCATTTTCCTTTCCCTTCATACTTTTCAAACCCATGGCTGCAATTTTCATTTCGTCACCTGAATCATCACCTAAGTCTTGTGGTGTAGTTGTAGTAGCTGCAGTTTTCTTCTTTCCTTTGTTTTTGTTAAATTGAGTTCTTTTTTCAGGATGTAGTTTCTAACATTTTTTCTCTTCATGGCCTTCTCTTGAATAGTGTTTACATATCAATTTATCACCCTCTTGTTTGACAGATGCATTCTTTTTGCCTTTTCCCTTAAAGGTTTTATCTTTGTTTCCCCCCTTAAAAGGCTTGTTTCTACCCTCATCAAAAGTGTTTTTCCCTCTAGCCTCTAAATGCGTAGCTTGTACACAAACTTCATCTAGACTAGTAGAATTGAACATAAGGATAGTATGTCTAAGGTAGTTGTGCAAACCACCTATATATTTCAACAAAGTATCTTGACTTTGTAAGTCTACCCCTAATAAGAGTACTCTTCTCCTAAACTCTTGGGTATAGTCTTGTACATTTTGTCCCTTAAGCTGTCTGAAGTTTTTCCAGTTCATGATAGCCTTTTGTAAATGAGATAATGGATAAAATTGCTTTTTAATTGCAGTAATAAATTTAGCCCATGATAAAGTGATCTTACCATGTTTTTTAATCTCATCCTTGGTTTTGGCTTCCCATTATGGGAATTTTGAGGTCTAAAATGGGCCTCTAAATTATAAAATAATAGTGGAAATAATAAAATAATATTTGATTACATCATCAAATTTCTGAGGAAAAAGAAAAACTGCTTTCACTCGTATTTTCAACTTGCAGGTCGGAGTGGATATAGGTGGCCACCCACCTATTCCATTTGGACCGACACCATTAATTCTTACATTTCACATTCGGCACAACTTACTATTTTTAGCGAGTTTTCGGGTCCTCCACTCTCGGAGCCGTTTTGGGAAACAATGATCCACAAGGTGGATATTGGTGGCCACCCACCTATTCCATTTGAACCCCCATCTTCAGTTCTTTCAGTTTTCAAGTTGCAACAAAACTTACTATTTTTAGCAGTTTTTCGGGTCCTGAACTTCCAGAGCTGTTTTGAGGCCCTAAACGACGTTTTTTGGGCATCATTTTACTAGCGAATTTCATGGAATGAAATTCGTCCCGAAAGTTGTGGTCCTCGGACAGAGCTTTCTAATGATGTATCATGCACGTCAAACGGAGATCGGGTGCCAAAGTTACGCCCCCGGGAAGTTGAACCACCAATTTACCCAAACGGGCGCCCATAGTTTTGGCGCCTCATCTCCTACGGTTAGGTTTTTGGACGTTTCATATTCTACATTGTTTCTCAACAATAAATAGGCCCTTGAGCCTCATTGTAACACAGTTCAGAGGTCGGTATCCATCACATCTCTTCTCAGAGATTCGCTACTAACACCCTAGCTATTTTATTTCCATTATGCCTGTAAGCATATTTCTGTTATTTGATATTAATGAAATGAAGCATTATTTCCGCTGCATCTCTATGTTCATGGTTATTTCTGTATTCTGTTGCGTTCCTGCATAAAATCCGGATCAGTGGTATCAGAGAGGGTCTGCTCTTTCTTTGTTTTTCTTTGCATGTCCCCAACGCGGTCAGGGTATAAGGAGTTAGGGCTCGATCTGGTTGAACCCTTGCAAGATCAGCCTCGCAAACCCCGACGACCTCCCATGGCGGAAGAAAGAAAGACGAGGGAGCAGGAGATCCTATCAAAATACTGTTCGAGGAGGCCCTCGAGAAACAAAGGAACGCAATGATGGATAACTTTGCTCAGATCATGTTGTTGCCACATATGGCGCATCTGCATCCATGACCACTCTGTGGGTACCACTCCCATCAAAGATGCAGGTAAACTTTGACATTCTATATTTGAAGGAAAAATGATCACGATTGTTGTAGACGGATAGTTAAATTTGTTGGAAGGTATTTCTCGGTCCATGACTTCTACGGCGAAAGATTATTTTCACTCCTTAAAGCCGCCCCATATAACAGAAAGTGAAACCTAGTAAACAGGAAGGCGGGAACCCTCTCTGTTCTCGGCCACACCCACTTGGAATTCGTTCCGAGACGGCATCAAGGAACAATATTACCCCGTGGGGAGCTATGAGGATAAATACATCCAATGGACCACGCTGCGGAAACAAAAGGATCAAGATGTGCACGAACTGACGAATCTGTTCCATACCCTACGCACAAAGTTGGGTATTAAAGATTCAGAGAGACATTTGGTGCTCAAGTACCGCGGCTGTCTGCACAAACACATTCAGGAGGAAATGGAGTTCCTTGACATTACATCGCTTGGCACGGCATATCGCTATGTTGCCAAGATCGAGCAGAAATTTAAGCAGAAGAAACGAGACTTTGGATCTGCGAATCCGAAAGGTGCCCCCGAATCGAAGAACAAGGGGCAAGGCCAAAGCAATGCGACTCAGAACAACACCACAAATCCAAAGAAGGACACAGGGAAGTGGTGTGAATTTCATAACAGCCCCACTCACAGCACAAACGAGTGTCGAGCCAAACAGTCTTTGGTGGCTGAACTAAAGGCACCCGAATCAGATGCATTTTCTGATCCTGAGTTAGAACCAGACAAAGGAAATGACAAAGGGAAGCAGATCATTGATGCGGATCCCAGTGCCATTTTTGCCACCACCAAGATCCAGAAGGAGGGTCCAGAGGATCCAGAGGAGGGGGAGCGCCTCTTCCAGTCGCAGATGTGGGTAAAGGGTTCTCCGCTGCAATTTCTCGTTGATAGCGGAAGCCAAAAGAACCTCATCTCAGCAGAGGTCGTGAAGCGGCTCGGCCTACCGACCATAGCCCACCCGCAGCCGTATACCATCGGGTGGCTCCACCCAGGGAGAGATCTCCGCATTCGCCAGCAGTGCCGCCTTCCGTACAGTATCAAGCCATTCACGGATGAGGTATTGTGTGATGTTGCTCCTCTTGATGTAGCTGATGTATTATTGGGCCAACCATACTTATGGAGGTGACATGCTGTGTATGAGTCTAGGCCTCGTGCTGTTATTATTACTTTGGGAAATAACTTGTACAGGATACCGGAGGTAGTACCGCCTCCTGTCATCTCTTTGACTACTGCAAAACAACGCAGTAAGATTGTTTCCCAAACTAGGAAATTCATTTTCCTTACAACTCACTCACAGGGAAAGAAAAATATTGTGGCCACAACCTCGAAACAAGGCTTCCTTGCACGGCTGCAGCAGATGGACAAAGTCATGCAGGAATATGATGACAATTTCTCCTCACTCACAGAGGTTCCTCTACATTGTCAGGACAAGCACTCCATTGATCTGACTCCCAATGCACCACCGCCTGATGTTTCCATACATCTTGCAACTACACATACAGAATCCAAACATGTACTGTCTGAGGCTGATAAAGAAACCAAATGCATCTAGCATGTCCACCCGCAGGTCCATGACATCTTCAACATATCTAATACTCAGTTCAACAGAATTTGCCTCATCTCATGGAGGATCTCAACGCAATGAGGACCATTGCTTCCTAAGGAGGGAGGAATGATCCAGGTGGATATCGGTGGCCACCCACCTATTCCATTTGGACCAGCACCATTAATTCTTGCAGTGTTTCACATTCAGCACAAGTTACTATTTTTAGCAGGTTTTCGGGTCCTCCACTCTCGGAGCCGTTTTGGGGGCTTAATGATCCAGGTGGATATTGGTGGCCACCCACATATTCCATTTGAACCCCCATCTTCAGTTCTTTCAGTTTTCAAGTTGCAACAAAACTTACTATTTTTAGCAGTTTTTCAGGTCCTAAACTTCCGGAGCCGTTTTGAGGCCCTAAACGACGTTTTTTGGGCATCGTTTTACCGGTGAATTTCATGGAATGAAATTCATCTCGAAATTTGTGGTCCTCGGGCAGAGCTTTCTAATGATGTATCATGCACGTCAAACGGAGATCGGGTGCCAAAGTTACGCCCCCGGGAAGTTGAACCACCAATTTACCCAAACGGGCGCCCATAGTTTTGGCGCCTCATCTCCTACGGTTAGGTTTTTGGACGTTTCATATTCTACATTGTTTCTCAACAATAAATAGGCCCTTGAGCCTCATTGTAACACAGTTCAGAGGTCTGTAGCCACCACATCTCTTCTCAGAGATTCGCTACCAGCACCCTAGCTATTTTATTTCCATTATGTCTGTAAGCATATTTCTATTATTTGATATTAATGAAATGATGCATTATTTCCACTACATCTCTCTGTTTATGGTTATTTCTGTATTCTATTACAGTTCCCGCATAAACTGATCAACTTATCTCCCAAAGTGTTTACTCAAATTTCGAGCAGGAGTACTCGTTGGATGTGTAATTTAATTCCCCATCCAAGGAGTACCCATGTTGCATACTTTCGATGGGTCCTACTACACGAAAAATGAGAAATACATTAAAAAATGTGATTACAATCATGTTTTTTATGTATTTCTCATTTTTCATGTAGAGTGGATGTATCCTACTACATAAAAAATGAGAAATACATGAAAGCGTGATTGCAATCACGTTTTTTAATGTATTTTTCTAGTTTCTCATGTAGTAGGGTACATCAAAAGTATGCAATGTGGGTAATTCTTTGGATGAGGAATTCAATTTTGCATCCAATGAGTAATTCCCACTAAAATTTGAGTAAAATATTTGGGAGATAAGTTGAAAATACGAGTTGAAAAAGTAGTTTTATTATGTTATTATTTTTTAATCTTTTTACCCTTTTACTTAAAAAATGGTGAATCATCCCCCATGGTTGACATCATCATATTGAATCCTATTGGTTCTTATAAATTTTATTTTGGTTGTACATTTTTCTTAAGAGGCCCATTTTAGACCTCAAAATTCCCCTAATGCCACCATACCAATGCTGCTCCATCCTTTCTCAAAGAGGCTAACTATATCTTGGTGTCGTTATCATGAAGGTTCTATATCCTCAAGTAAACTTCCAAACGTCTTATCCAATTGCCAAGTTTCTCCACATTAACTTCACCGTTAAACATAGGCAACTCAAATTTAACATCAAGCTTTAAAAATGGACTTTTACCAGTGGTTTTAGACTTGTGAGATTGATTCACTGAAGTTGAGGATGAAGATGTAGAGGAAGAGGATGAAGATGGGGATGGTGGATCACCATTTCCTCTGTGTCCTTTCTTTGACTTGTCATTACTTTTCTTTCCTCCTGAAGAACCCTCTCCTTCTTTTTGGTTTTTAGACCCTTATCTAACAAGCCTATCATTCCTTTCTTGGTAGAGTATCCTCACCATCTCCGTCATGTCCAAGAAAGCCTTTCGTAACACCCGTTACTCTTCTTTGGGATCCATATCTTCAGGAGCTTCTCCCTCTCTTGAAAACATGCTTGAAGCTTCTTCTATGGCTCTTGGAGGTGGCTCTCTGACCCTTCTTGGTTGAGGATTACTTTTTGCACTAACCAAGTGTCCTTCACCTCTCTTGAGTTTAAGCCTAGTAAGCATCAAAACTTGCAAACAATCCACTATATATTTGCAAAAAACAAATGATGAGTAAAACTCTAGCTCCTAAGGCTCAAATCCTTAGCTCTGATACCATCTGATCTGAAAATGAAACTATTTTTATATGTTGTTCAAAGTATCCATTTTCATTTAATTAAGTGTGTGAAGTGTGTTGGGCGGCTTAATTGTCGGATTAAACCTCTCAATATTAATTATCAATCTGGGAGTTGTAAACGCGAGTTGTACTGCGTATTGGCTCATCTTACTGATCAGAGTATAAATATGTTCCTTCGTGATGATAAACTAAACACTGGAATGAAGCACACACTGGCTCGCAAACAAGAAATTGTGAAAATGAAACTTACTTAATCAGTTTCGCTCAGTGAAAATGCAATTAAACTATAATGAAATTCAAGACAATCCTCAATCATTCTCGCACTCGCATTAAAAATCTCCTATGATAACTTAAAACCTTAATCTAATTATTCCTGTCATTAACTTAAAAACTAACACTTGAAATTAATCTTGAAATAAGAAAAAGACTACGCATTATAAATTCACATCTTAAACTAACTAAAACTACTTGTTAAACAAATTCAAGATTCTAAAATAACAAAAGAAACAATCCTAACTATTGCTAAAAGAACTACTTAAAATATCCTAAAAATTGCATTGCAAATGATCTATGACAAATCCACACACATTACCCTAATAATAAATTCAAAACTAAAATTACTCTTGATAACAAATTCAAGATTTAAATTAACAAATTACGATTCTAACTATTGTTAAAAGATAACTATTTTACTTCACTTAAAATCCCATTAAAAGCTATTCAAATATTTTAATCTAAATGAAAATGAACTATTATAAAGCAATCCTACTTCAAACCGAATGGTCACACTATATTTAAACTTGATATTTCCACCTAATCAAATCCACACTCAACTTGCTCACATAAGGAAATGATTACACTATAAGAACAATAAAGAATCTAATTAAAAAGAGATCTAATTCAAAACAAGTTCTAATTAAAAGAGATCTAATTATTGACTGCAATCATTTTAAATAAGCAATGTTAACATATTCAAATTCAAAACATATACAATCTGTTCTAATTTCTGAATTAAACTCAAGACTTGGAAAACAACATAATCATCTAAATGCAGAATTAAGAAAGATTAAATGCTATTGAAAATAATTTAAAACAAAAATATAAATTAAACAATTTAGATTAAGCAATATTAGAGATTATTGAAAAAACAATTTAAAACAAAAAAAATAACTCTATAAATTAAAGAAAAAAAATTAAAGAAAAAAAATAATTCTATAAATTAAACAAATTCTAAATTTATGAAAAATGAGGACTCTAACAAAAATTACAATGCTTACATTAAAAAACAAATAAATGCATACTAAATTAAATTAAAACCATTGCTTCAAACTTTAATGAACAAATACATAATCTGTTGCTTCATTACAATCGTTGTTTTGGGCAATTCGATTTATGAGAGAATTGATTTTGCATATGAGAATTCTGCTCTTTTAAATGATGGATTAACACTCTGCGCCTTCTCCTCTTATCTTCAGAAATCAATTTTGCAAATGGGAAATTCTACTTTCTAATTGAGGAACTCATTTCTCTGCGCTCTAAAAAATTGAGCGGCTATCTCATTCTAATATGCATTTGCTCCTTTAATTGACATATTCTTCATTCTACAGCTACTCTCTAATCTATCGACTTCTCCAAAACATCGACTGCTTCATTCTACAGCTCCTACATATCGATTTCTTCTCACCTACAGCTACTCCCTAGTCTAATGCACAGCTCTACATTTTATAGTAGCAGTGCTACTCTTGTTTGCCCAAAACAATATTTATAAATAGCAGATTTTGTTACAATAGATTTGACACCAGAGATTTGAAAAATCAATTTCCACAATTGCATGAATTATTTTCCGGAATAAGAATTAGATTGAGACAGGATGCCTGAATTCAGGAATTCATTCCTCTTTTTGTGGGATTCTTCTGTTGCTGGAAGATGCAATTGGCTTCTGGAATAAATTCAAAGTATAGCTGGTAGAGGAATCACACATCTGGCAAGTTGCAATCTAGAATTAAGATTTTTGTTGCAACAACAAGCAGACCATGCATTCGTTGTCACCATGCATAGAGCGGAGGAGGCCGGCACCTACAAACCCGACATTCATGTGCATCGTTGGATGACAACCATTTTTCAGATGATCCACTTTGGGCCAGGCCTGTTTTATTATATGGTCGAGGCTCTAATCTGTGTCTGTTTTCCCTTGATGGATCAGATTGTTTGTATCTTTATCGGGATCTCGTTGATACATACTTATCTCCCATTGAAGGATATTCTGTAAGATAAGAAAAAAAAGGTATTTAATTGCCAATTTTCATAACATCCTCCTAAACTGCAAAGTGTTGTACCCGTGATTGGAAGAAGTCATCTGCATTATGGACCCGGCTTGCTGATATCTCCGAACGACAGTGATGGAAGGGAGATGTATTACTCTGGGGTAAACCGCCTAAAAATCTCAAGAATTCCAGAAGCAATAAGCCATCTCGAGCCATCATCCGAGCTAGGTCATCATCTCTATAAAGATCCATATTCTGACGTCGGCTTTCTTCATTAATTAAAAGATATTGCAACTGAGCATACCAAGCTCAAACCTCACTCATAAACCCATTATTTCTCATGTTGTTCCCCAGCTCCTTGAAATGGCAGTCTTCATAGCGCATCCAAATGAGACTTCCTTTAATTATTTTTGACTCATCTGAGTCAGGTCTGTGATAAAAAGGACCAAGGGGAAACTTCTGAGGCATATGCAGTTTCTCTTGCTCACTTTGGGAGATGGCAGTCAACTATTGAGCAAGCGAGTCATTGGATATGTGTTGAGTTCATAAAAGGTATATTTTTAAACACCTATTTGTCTCACATTAATTATCAATCTGGGAGCGACTTTTTATTTCAAGAGTGTACTCTGTCTGAGGCAGCAATTTTTCCAAGAGTAATGCTCTTCAATATGTAGTACAGTGTTTTAAATACAAAATTAAACGAATGCTTGAAAAAAAAATCTAACTACAACAACATAAACTCAAATGCTCTTAAAATCTATCTATTCACTCAATAACCATCAATCGAGGATACAATAGTAATAACTCATTCCTCTAGAAATTTATGCAATTGAAATCAAACTGGAACAAGGCAATCAATCTGGGAACTTGGAAGCAATAACCAGTGTTCTCTACAGTTGACAATCTTGATGTAAAGCAATTGAAATGAAATCAAAATTGAACTAACTGTTGTTTGAAAATAAACTAAGAATAACTCTTTTTAAAAGCAAGAATTAGAAATGAACAACAATCTGCAATTAAATGACTATGTGCATAAACAACAAACTATAATAATGTAAATAAACAATCTTTCTGCAATCTGTAACTAATGAATTTGAAATGAACAATAAACAGAAATGGAACAACAAACGTTAATTGAACAACAAACATAAACTTAACGCAATTGGGCAATGAATCCTCTTAATACTTCAACCCTGTCGATGGCCAACACTATGAAACAAATAATTGGAATGAATCATAAATCAATGGAACAACAACGCTTTATAAAAGATAGCAAGATGAATAAGATAGTAAATATGATTCTTGCTAAAGTAAAATAGCAGTGCAATTCATTAACGTATACATCAAATCCGAATTCAATCCAACAACAATCAAATAACTCTATAATCGTAATGAATCTAAATGAAATTATCATACAACAGAAATAAAAGAATAGAAATACAAACAGCGGATCGATCCACCAGGGTCGGGCCCTCAACCGCTGGTGAAATGCCGCTGGGCTACTACAGAGCTTGAGAAATGGAATGAGAACGCCTCTTTGCATTGATCAAACATGAATAGCTTTTACATCAGTTGCTCTTTGCTCACAAGAGTCAAGGAATTACAGTGTTACAAAGGGAATTCAATAATCATCCATTATTCTTCAATACATAATACATGCTCTCATTTTATAATCAAAAAGAGGAGCAATTAAATAGCAAATATGATCTCTCACAACAATATTGGATTTTTCCCAATATCTTGATCAACCAGAAAATATATTTCAATCCATCTTTCAACAAGAGCAAGGCAAATTTAGCTTTGCAGCTGAGATTTGGAGGATGACCGCAACAACAAATATGAGAAAATCGTGCTTATAGAACGATGTGTTTCTCTCAATACAGACTGAATTTGGGCAAACCATTCTTTTTCAAAGTTAATTTGGTCCCTTCTGGACAAAACCCATGTTCCGGATTTTCCACATTCTTCTTCATTTGCCTAGAATCTCAACCACAAAACTATCACTTCTTATTCCAACGAATTTTTGAGTTGGAATATTTGATGATGATTTGGAGATCAAATCTTCAATCTGGAAAATATCTTGGAGGCTAAAATGGTGAATGATATAAAAAAATATATTAATAAACCATCATTGATAAAATTATGCATAATAATCATCAATTTATTAAAAATAAAGGAGAAGAGATAATATTTATCCATAAGAACATAAATCATTATAAGATGGATTTATATAATAAATTATAATAAATTACATGATAAAGAAGATTAAAAATGGATGAAATAAGTGTTAAAAAATGGTCGTATTCATGGCCCAACAATATGTGTGAGATGTGTTTGGGTGTGTGCCAACCTGATCGATTAGTAATTCAATTGCTTGTCCCGATAAAACACGATTGATGTGCCTATTCCATACCCGAAACCTTTTAAAAATATCAACTACTCCGGGGATACTGGAGATGGTTCGAATGCCTCTTCCAACCTTCTCGAGCAGAAAAAAGAAAAAGAGTAAAGTCAGATTGTGTCTGAGATAGAGATTTTTGTTGCAGAAAATATTATCGGAATTGATTTTCACATTTTGTTGGAGGTGGTTTGATGCGAAGAATCTTGGATGATGTCCATTGGAACAAATGCGATGGATCCAACTATTTTACTGCCACCCACCTGACTTGTGGAGCCATGTTTGCCAATGTTGCCAGGCAGTTTGTATCAAGAGAAACATCCCTCAGTTTTAATAGATTATATTGTTCTTATAAGGATCACAACCATCAGTGAACCAAGTGATGTTTGATGCAAGAGTCATTCTTGGTACCATGAAACATTTGGCAGTATCAACTTATATATACTAGCATTGAAATATGAATCTTGACTAAGTATTAAAAGAATACTAAGAAACATATAGATTTGATTTGAAGATCTTCGTGGTGCATCATAAAGCATTTCTAGAATTGGTATCAACAATGTATCTAAATCATTCCGTGCTAACACATTCTCCAAGAAGTCAGAATTCCCATGGGCCAGTGAGTAGAGCAACAAGATTGAAGTTCAATGAAACTGCCACTAGAAACACAAGTACTGGAACCTTCGAGTGCAAGGAACCATATGTTTGATTTATGGATGGGTCGACATCTTGTTTTCCCATAATCTTGCTCTTCGTAATTGTGGTGCTATGGCTTGTAAAAACCAAAACTCGAGCGAAGAAATGTAGTCCACTTCAGTGGATTTTGATAACAGATATGATTACGCGCTTAAGTTGTGCTCTTCATAAAATGATGGGTAACTGAGATTTATTTTAATTCCCAAACATAACCAGAGTAGCAATATTCATAGAGACCCAATATTCCCCTGATGATAACTCTTTCACGAAGTCGAATTCCGTCAAACGGTTTCCAAGTGATAGGAAACACGGTGCTCTGAACATAACTCATGTCTCGGAATTGAGAGATTCTGCTCCATTTGGTCGCAAATTGGATATTTTCACCTACAAAAATTCAACTACCCAACTGCTGCTTTTATTCATTTGGTGAATTTGCACTCGAATGCATTCCTGCACCGAACCTTCTTGCAACCAAGAAGCAATTTATTAAAAACACTCATAAAATTAACTAATAACAAGAATAATAACTATTGTTTCTAAATTCCTCTAATTAACAACATATTGGATTAATAATGATTTAAAACACCAGGTACAAGTATGTATTTATTTGATAAAAATCATAAAAAATTGGACAAAGATGCATCTCAACATCCCCCCACGCTGAACTTCTTGCATGTCCTCGTGCAAGAAAAACCTTTAGGATGATGAAATAAGGTAGGGAAAATGTCAGAAAATATTTTAGCAAGTAAGGATGGAGATGCCTGATAATTAAATGCCTTCATCAGCCTGCAACATAACTATTACAATGCCAGCCAAAACCGTGTGAAATGATAAAACAAGATCAGGTACCGAAAGTAGACATGATGGAGAAAATAGTATCGCATATACCTGTTACCTTGTCCCAAATTTTTTTTTTGCCCAAAGTCTTATGATAAGATCAAGTTTTACTGAAGAGGTGCAATTTTACAAATACTACCACAAGTTTCATGCACCTACTATAGCAATATTGTACCTAGGTCATTCAGCACATATGTGGAGGCAACTATAATCGATACACATCGTCGGCAACCAACACCTTGTGAGTAGTCATCATTGAGAATTTCATCATTCTGAATGCCATGAAAATTAAAGTGAGTTTTGATACCAATCAACAACCTCTTTACGTTTTTATCCGGATTTAAAAAAAAATTTCCTCTTAATCTAGTACAATGGATTACCTTCACTAAGGGTACCACATTATTCAAAGATTCTTGATTTTTGAAAGATAGAGCTCAAAGCATGATGTTCAAATTGTCTTAAAACCATTGCCTAAGAAAAATGATGAGTCTTATGGAAAGAGAAGGATAACCAAGCAAATCATAGTATGCAGTTAACTTTAATACCACAGACATGGCCCTACTTCCGCAGGTGTCCATAACCTCGACAGGGATGTCTTTTAACCTAGTGAAATGTCAGTGTCCCACTTACTAGATATAGATTCAGATTTTGCTTATTTGACTTTTTAGATGAAGGCCACTGTCCTAGCTTGGTAACCAGTTGATGGCAGTGCCACTCACAAGAAGTAACATGGATGAGCAGGCCAACTCGTGATGAGACCTCATGTCTTCCAGCTTTTTGGCTGAAATCCATTACTCTGGCTTGGTGACAAGTAGCAGTAATGTCATGCATGCTAGATCCTATGGTCGTGGTAGGTCGGCTCATCACGAGACCTCCTATCCTTCCCTAAATATTTGTAAGCTCTGATTATGATTAACCTTAAAATTTACTTAATAAGTGGGGAGATAGATCTACTCCTTAAGAGCACAAGATGGCGTGAAAAGTTTTTAATGACTAATCATTGCTGGCTAATTCCTCTACCCTACAGACTTGTTAAAGATATCCCAGACAATGACTGAAATATTATTTGAGTTAAGAAATGCTAGTGTTCTCCCGAATATCTCATTGTGATCTTTGCAAGAGTGGTCCACCATAGGGGTTTCCAATAGTACCTTCTAAGGGAAACTAAAAATATATATTCGAGATGGCAACTTATTAGAGCGATTAATCATGGTTACTTTTTGCAAAATCATGAGGTATTAGAGTGAATTGTACTCAACAAGATTTGTCACAAATGTGTGTGTTAACAACTAATGTGGATCAAAGTAGCTTTAACAAGCATTATTTAAAATTCAAAACCCTAATAGCATTGTGTTGACGGAAAATATGTCCGGCCAACAAGAGGATTCCCTGAGAGAAAGTCCCAATTAGACTTGGACCGTTTGGAGTAGGGATCCCGTCCCCGGGTGTGGGTCCGGCTACTCACTTAAATGACTTTCTTTCGGTCTCGAGCAACCCGATTGAAACTGCAAAGCAACCTGATTGAATAGCTCACCCACTTCATCAGAATCCAAGAAGAATCCCCTATTTACAGGAGGCCTCCAGCTACGAGGCCTAAGCAAAGACGAAATGACCTTTTTATGCAAAGCAATAGGAGACCTTTGTTTTGTAAGCAGCCTTTTAGTAGCATGTGTTTGGTCAAGATTCCACAAATTTGAGAGTAAATTAAGATTTGTTTTAATCCCCAAACGTAACTAAAATTATGATATTCATAGAGACTGATATTCCCACGACGATAACTCTTTCGCGAAGCCGAATTTCGCCAAATGGTTTCTGGGTTATAGGAAACACGGTGCTCTGAACACAACCCACGTCTTGGAATTTAGAGATTCTACTCCATTTGGTTGCAAATTGGATATTTTCACCTACAACAATTCAACTACTTAGCTGCTACTTTTATGCATTAGGTGAATTCGCACTCGAATGTATTCATGTACCGAACCTTCCTGCAACCAAGAAGTAATTTATTAAAAACACTCATTAATTAACTAAAAACAAGAATTTATAATTTAATAGCTAAAATTCCTCTAATTAACAACATAATGGATTAATAACGATTAAAAACACCAGGTACAAGTATGTATTTAGTTGATACAAATCATAAAAATTTGGGCAAAAATGCGGCTCAACATCCCCCCATAGTGAACTTCTTGCACGTCCTCGTGCAAGAAAAACTATAAGAAGGTGAAATAAGGTAGGGAAAATGTCAGCAAAAAGTTTAGCTTGATATTGTAATGCATTTATTAACCCGCAATATTATTATTACAACACCAGCTAAAACCATGTGAGATGATAAAACAAGATCAGGTACCGAAAGTAGACATGATGGAGAAAATAGTATCGCATATACCTGTTACCTTGTCCCAAATTTTGTTTTTTCCAAAATCTTATGATAAAATCAAGTTTTACTGAAGAGGTGCAATTTTACAAATACTACCACAGGTTTCATGCACCTACAATATCAATCTTGTACCTAGGTCATTCAGCACATATTTAGACGAAACTACAATAAATACACATTATCGGCAACCAACACCTTGTGAGTAGTCATTATTGAGCATTTCATCACTTCAAATACCATATAAATTAAAGTGAGTTATGATACCAATCAGCAACCTCTTTATCAAGCACTCTAAATTTTGTTGTTATCTCGATTCAAAAATAGATTTCCTCTTAATCTAGTACAAAAGATTACCTTCACTAAGGGTACCACATCATTCAAAGACTCTTGTTTTTTGAAAGATAGAACTCAAAGCATAATGTTCAAATTGTCTTAAAACCATTCCCCAAGAGAAATGATGAGTCTTAAGGAAAGAGAAGGATAACCAAACAAATCACAGTATGTAGTTAACTTTAATACCATAGACATGGCCCTGCTGCCCGCAGGTGTCCATAACCTCGACAGAGATGTATTTTAACCTAGAAAAATGTCAGTATCCCACTTACTAGATATATATTCAGAGTTTTCTTATTTGACCTTTTAGATGAAGGCCACTGTCCTGGCTTGGTAACCAGCTGATGGCAGTGCCACTCATAAGAAGTAACATGAATGAACAGGCCGACTCATGATGAGACCTCCTGTCTTCCAGCTTTTTGGCTGAAAGCCATTACTCTGGCTTGGTGACCAGTAGCAGTAACGTCATACATGTTAGGTCTCATGATCGTGGTAGGTTGGCTCATCACGAGACCTCATATCCTTCCCTAAATCTTTGTAAGCTCTAATTATGATTAACCTTAAAGGTTACTTAATAAGTGGGGAGACAGATCTACTCCTTAAGAGTACATGATGGCGTGAAAATTTTTTAATGACTAATCATTGCTGGCTAATTCCTCTACCCTAAAGACTTGTTAAAGATATCCCAGACAATGACTGAAAGATTCTTTGAGTTAAGAATACTAGTGTTCTCCCGAATAGCTCATTATGATCTTTGCAAGAGTGGTCCACCATAGGGGTTTTCCAATAGTACCTTCTAAGAGAAACTGAAAATATATCCGAGACGACAACTTATTAGAGCGATTAATCATGGTTACTTTTTGCAAAATCATGACGTATTAGAGTGAATTGTTCTCAACAAGATTAGTCACAAATGTGTGTGTTAACAATTAATGTGGATCAATAGTAGTTTTAACACACATTATTTAGAATTCAAAACCCTAATAGCATTGTAACTACTTTATTCATTTATTCTCCTACCCTATTTTACCTTAAGAGGCGAAAGACTCATTTTCAAGTATATGAGTACTTCCAATGAAGCCATGTGCGTAACAAAATGTTGATTATACTCACGCTTAGTTTTAAAGAATAGACTTCAAGGCATACGAAAGCATGAGAAATCAATTGCTTTAATTGATATGGTAACAAGAGTTTCCAAATGCTGAGGAAATAAGATGTCTTGATGACTACTTGAAACCAGGATTCAATGGAATCCACATATTTATGATTTTCCAACTGATTCAAATCTTCCACAGTTTGATAGTCACTCTCCTAGAGGCACAAAGAATCTTGTGAAAGAGAAAAGATAAATCCCTCAAGTTCAGGCTCAAATATCTACTTTTAAAACTAACAAGAATGGTTGAGAGAGATTCTAGGGTTTTGAGTTTCAACAACATCTTTAGAACAATTTCTAATTATAGATTGCTCCTCTTGTGTTCTTTGAATTACACCTTCCCGGGGTGAATGTTCTACGGTAATGGGGAAAGTTTCCGACTTCATTCCTTTTCCAAACATGGAAGATGTGACATTTTGTTCAATAGGGGAATTAACGGAAAGAATAGGTGGTTCAAACTGTTGTGCAACCTGATCGTTTAGATTAGGGTTTAGGATGTGGTTTGGGCTAGGGTTTTGGTTAATGCGTAGAGTAAGGTTTGGATTTGGATTGGGATTAGGCTTTGGACTAGGGTTAGGTCTAGGTTTTAAATTAGAATTAGGGTTGGGTCTAGGGTGTGGATTAGGGTTTGGATTAGGACTAGGGAATGGGTTAAGGTATGGACTAGGGTTAGGGTATGGATAAGGTAAGGATTAGGGTTAGGGTATGGATGAGGATTAAGGTAAGGTTGCATATGCGGTTGGGACCATAGAGGAGGATAAATTAATGGTGCATTGGAAAGAAATTGTGGTTGTTGTTCGTGCTCATATGATTGAATTTGCATGGGAGATTTCCCTAGAGAGAAGGATCCAAACGATTCTTGAGGCCATGGAGATATATGGCTCAAGGATGAGGGCCAAGGAGAGGGCCATTGCAGCCATGAATTTGGATATTCAATTGGAGGAGGATCAGAAATTTTCCATGAAATTCCAGGATTATAAACATGATGAGGAACCTGCTCAGGAAAATAATAATTATTCCAAGTATCAAATGGTTTTGGGTTTTGAGTTATACCTGGCGGTTGATTCAATTCCTTACTTGATTCCCTGAGTACCTTTCGTAATCGTGGCAGTGATGGGAAATGTTCGGTTTCATGACCATCCTCGCAAATTTTGCAAACTTCCAGACCGCTAAGTGGGCACTTTCCAAGGCAATGTTTCTTTCGACAGTTGGCACAAAGGATAAGCAGTGGTTCTTCATCCTTCTCTTGTTCCTGCAAATCATCCAATTTCGAAATCAAAGATTTAAATTTATGTTCAAGAAAGATATTAAATTCAGCACTTGTGAATTCTTCATCGGATGAGTTGTTCGTCTCTGTAGCAGCATAAAAACTCCTCATTGAATGATTCATCATAATACCATCTTCTTGTCTTCAACAAGCAAACTGGTACATTCTGTCATCACATGGATTAGTACGCAAGGGTTCTTACAGTACCCTAAAAATGATATATCGTTGAAGACTGGATTATGAAGATAAATGGATTTTAAAATATTTTTGACTGAAATAAAGCTCACCACACTTGCATGAAAGGAAAATGTTGAATCAAAGTGCTATTTAATCTATTAAAAACAAGGCAATTTTGGACACGAAATGTATAAAGCCTGTTTCTACTTCTACACATAAGCAAGATAAGGAAATAAAAGTTCAAGAGATAAGCAAGATGGCCAGACTTTGGAGCAACCCCCCAATAGTGGATGCTTGGCTCTTCACTCATGTCTTACCATACACTCTCCGCCCTCTGACGTCCTGCAATACCCTTGAAACTCTGTAAGAAAAATTTTACCTGAGCCAAAATACAAGTCCCCGGCAACGACGCCAAAATGTTGGTCGGCTTAATTGTCGGATTAAACCTCTCAATATTAATTATCAATCCAGGAGTCATAAACGCGAGTTGTACTGCATATTGGCTCAGCGTACTGATCAGAGTATAAATGTATTCCTTATTAATGATAAACTAGGTGCTGAAATGAAACACACATTTGCTCGCAAATAAACAATCTTGAAAACAAAACTCACTGAACTAATTTCATTTACTATAAACTCCACATTGTAATTAAATTACAAATTAATCCTCAATCATGTAACATTCTCACACTCGCTCCTATGATAACTTAAAAACCTTAATCTAATTATTCCTCTTATTAACTTAAAAACTAACACTTGAAATTAATCTTGAAATAAGAAAAATACCACACATTACAAATTCACACCTTAAACTAGTTAAAGCTACTTGTTAAAACAAATTCAAGATTCTAAAATAAAGAAAGAAACAATCCTGACTATTGTTGAAGGGCAACTACTTTACTTTATGTAAAATAATACTTAAAAAGATCTTATTAAAAACAATCTATAATAACTTTTAATTCAAATATTTTAATGAAATAAAAACAAGCTTACTCTTAAAATCATCAAAATCATGTCACTCACTAACTACAACTAAATCACGCTTAGGTAAATCATTAATGAAAACTAAATCAGTGCTACCTACACAATCAAATCAGCAATCAAAAGCTCTAATGAAGAAATGATCTATAGTAAAAAGAACAAAAATAATTCTAATTAAAAATAAATCTAATTATTAACATTAAATCAAATGAACAAATTAAATGATCATTAACTCTGCAAATATTCAAACAAATTAAATAAGACAAACCATGACTAAACTTAAAGTATTAAAATCTATTCTAACTCCTGAATCAAACTCAAAAATTGAAAATCAAAACAATGATCTAAGTAGAATTAAGAAATATTAAATATTATTAAATAAAAACAATTGAAAACAAAAGATAATTCTATAATTTAAACAAATCCTAAAGCTATGAAGAATAAGGACTCAACTCCAGGTTGCGGTGGATCCTTGCCACTCCCTAGAGAAAGTCTTAAATTAACTCAAAGTTAAAAAAGAAAATTACAATGCTTATATGAAAACAAAACAAATGCAGAAGCCAAAATAAATTAAATCAAAACATCTAATCAAATTTGAATCGATAAATGCATTATCTGTTGCTGCATTACAATTATTGTGCTGGGAAATTCGATGCCGGATACATCTGAGAAAATCGAATTCACATTGAGAAATCTCCTTAATTGCTAAGCGGACTCAATGATTTTGCGCCCTCTCCAACTCTTAGAAATCGATTGCTCCTATCTATCTTATGCGCATAGCGCTCATCCATTTTAATGACTCCTTCATTCTACAACTATTACCCTGCTCTATCTATCGAATTCCTTTATTCTACAGTTTACATATCGACCTCCAGCTACTACTTCTCTAATGCACAACTACACATTTTATAGTAGCAGAGCTGCTCTTGTTTGCCCAGAACCGTATTTTTAAATAGCAGGGTTTGTTACAAAAAATCGATTCCCACAACTACATGGATTACTTGCCAGAATTAACTTGAGATAGAATGCCAAATTCAGGAATTCGTTCCTCTTTTCGTAGGTTGCTTCTGTTGCTGGAAGATGCAATTGGTTTCTAGAAGAACTTTGGTTCGTTTGCCTTGCTGGTAAAGGAATCACACATGTGACAAGTTCCAATTTTGTAGCATTATCAATAGAGGTGGGATGTTTTAGTCCGAACTCTGCAATTTTTGCAGCACGTCTACATAGCTCCAATGCTCGACAAGCATCCCCAGACGCTGCTGCAACTTTCCATTTTAGCTATTGATATAATCCATCGACTGTTCATTTTCGCAATATTTTGTGCATTTAAGACACTGCATGATGGAATTGAGTAGTCGGCCCATTAGAATGGGAGTAGCTACCAGATGATCATGTATCCTCCAATGCCAAAACATTAATATTGATTCATAGCACCTTGTGGTGGCCTTTGGTCTTGATCCAGAGACAATAAGGAGCATGGAATAATTAGATTCTAAAAATGTAGAAATAGAACTAACAGGAACATAGGGATGTAAATAATGACGCTGATTGATTTTGTATTTCCATTCTGAATCCTAGTGATCAAAATGGATTGACCTCAGGATCTGTGGGGCGACACAAAACACAGTTCGAATCCCTGAGCGAAAATCGATCGGCCTTCAGTCAGAACCAACTGGAATATTGTCCGTCCATGCAGATAGATTCCTTCCATCAAAATCATTTTCAAAATGGTTTGGAATCCCGTGCTTTGTTGATGGGCTCTGTGGGGATTTTCTTCTTAATGAATCACTATGATTGACCGTTAATGGAGATGTCGAGAACCTTTGCCTCAGAGACAATGGCATCTCAGAAGTTCTTCGTTCCTGAAGATCTCTAAATGCAGCATCCTCCGATGCCATACGAGCACTTGATTCACCTTCTTGCTTGAGTTTTTCCTCATACTTCGATTCAAGCTCATGTCGCGACGGATAAGAAAATTCCATCCTCATAGCAATTTGGTTTCGGATGACACGTGACAAAAGGATATCCAAAAGCATCCAGATCAACAAGAGCAGTGTCACCTGCCTAATAGTTATCTGCTAGAAATGCTTCACTTGTGAAATCCCCAACCAAACACACAAGTGCTTTCTTTAGAGGCCTTGCACCATAACTGCGATCACAACCTTGTTGAAATATGAGGGAAGTCCACTTTGGACAGAGATTCAACCTTACATTTGTCTGCAGTTGCTCTTTCTGTAATTTCATTTATTCGATTGTCACATCTGCTCTTGTGCAAAACAAGTTCTTGAAGCTTAGAACTATAGAATTCAATCTCATCCTTTGAATCAGGATACTAAAACTTGCGAGAAGCAAAGTAATAGTTTCTAAATTGTGCTGACCACGATCAACATAATCTCCTAAAAGAGAGAGTCAATATACGTAATATCTCCTGCAGTTGAAGGAAATACATACTCATTAAACAATTGCATTAAATCACCAAATTGTCTATGAAGATCACCGAATATTCTGACTCGAGCCTTCAACTCTAATATTTTTAGCTCATGCATGAATATTTTTTCTGCAATATAACATAGCTCACCCACTTCAAAGGAATCCAAGAAGAATCCCCTATTTATGGAGGCCTCTAGTTACGAGGCCTAGGCAAAGACGAAATGACCTTTTTATGCAAAGTAATAGGAGACCTTTGTTTTGTAAGCAACCTTTTAGCAGCATGTGCTTGGTCAAGATTCCAAAAATTTGAGAGTAAACTGAGATTTGTTTTAATCCCCAAAAACTAGAGTAGCAATATTCATAGGCACAATATTCCCACAGCAATGTCTTTTCTACGGCTTGACTTATGACAGTTTTCTGGGTTATAGAATCAGTTCTTCACACAACCCACGTCTCGGAATTTAGAGATTCTGCTCCATTTGGTTGCAAATTGGATATTTTCACCTACAGCAATTCAACTACCCAGCTGCTGCTTTTATGCATTTGGTGAATTCGCACTCGAATGTATTCCTATACCAAACCTTCCTGCAACCAAAAAGTAATTTATTAAAAACACTCATTAATTAACTAAAAACAAGAATTTATAATTTAATAGCTAAAATTCCTCTAATTAACAACATAATGGATTAATAACGATTAAAAACACGAGGTACAAGTATGTATTTAGTTGATACAAATCGTAAGGCCAGGCAAAAGTGATCGCGGCTCAACAAATGCTCATGCCTACCTATACCCACCCCTCAAAGTCCTATCGACTCTAGGGATTTCCCCACAAGAAATAAATCCAGGATCGCCTCCAAGATACTTAGTATATCCACCAGCCACCGAATCCCCATTATCGCTATCACCCCTCGCCAACATGCCTATGTTAAACCCATCACATCCAGGTCCCATTATCCCCTATATCGGCGACCCCTCATTTGGTTGAGGCTTCCTTTTTGTCGACTTCGACACCTATTTTCCAAAAAGGAAGTGGTACCTTGGAACACCCCTCTCCATACAAGGGGCATCCTTGGGTGGCACTGTGGGAGACATCATTTTCCATAGATGTCATCGATCCTCTTGACATTCGACTACGACAAAAGCTTTCATGCCAAGATGGTATCGTACCTTACAACCATTGCACTTTGATCAAATTCGTCGAAGACCCGTGCCTCCATAAGCGTCTCTGTCCACAATGCTTACACAGGAAGGTCCCACCCAGCACCTATGCGTACAATGAACAGCTATATGCCATACCAATTTTACACAAATGGGTACCATATTCCACCTATTTTCAAAGAAAAAATGCCCCTGAGGGCATCAGCAGTTGTCGTCAACAACCGCCAACATCACTACCATATTAGTGACACAGACAGAACGTGTATCTGTCAACTATATTTTTTTAACTAGCCACAGCATTACGAGCATGGGACATGCCCACCTCGTAGAAAATTTGAATATATATTGTATTATATTTTCTTATAGGGGTTCCTTAGGACATGGTCATTCTTGGAACCGATGCAGGATGTTTTCAATTCCAAGCTTCACGCAGGTCTCTCTCTCTCTCTACGTACGATACAGAAAATAAACTATAATTTATTTCGGCTAGACAATTCTTCCTAGACCTCACACATTAGGGGGAAACTGTTAACACTGGAAAATCGTACAACAGAAGACGACATTAATTAATGTCAGGAAAAAGGATTTACAAGGCTGGAAGACATTACAGAATCTGGAAAGTATTTTAAAATCTCAAAGGTCTAAGGAAAATCAAATTTGAACAAGTCCTAAATGATCTTTGTGCACATAATCCTTCGTGAAGAGAGCCTTTTGCGTGCCTTTTTGCTTGATATGCGTGCAATCTTGGGAGTGGTGAAATGTCACTATCCGGGACCACACAATGCAAAAGAAAAGTGATTCCTCACTTGAAGCCGCCTAAGGATAGCCACCAACACCTCCTTAGACACTAAGTGAGCACACAATGGAATATTTGGAGCACACAAAGGAATCATACCCCTCTCTTGGGTCACCATCCACAATGTACCAAGAGAGGGAAGGGAGGATTTGAAATCTCCTATATAAGGCCATCATGAGATGAATAATTTGTGAACACATTATTATGCTGCCCAGAATTGCCCAAGCAATACCAACAATGTGTGAGCCAGAGCTGAAGATAGAGGGGACTCAATTGTTGGCCATCCAAAAATTTCAGTCTATCATAGTAGATGGAGAGGGAGACTGCACCGAGGCAAGCTCAGGATAAAAAATCCTTGCATCGGGACCTAGAACCCATGGTCTAGGGGCCCTTTGGCAAGAGGGTAAAGTTTCACTCTTATTACTACCAGCGCTGAATAAGAGGGGCCTAGAGCCACCGTTTGTATTATTTTTGTCGTTTGAATCTTTTCAGAGCTCGTGTTTATTTGTTTTAGTTTTTAGTTTATATATGCATGCTATTTCTCTATCTAGTATGCTTATGATTCTAGCTTCTTCCACTAACTTGCTTGACTCCACTTCTTTTTCTGCCTGTTACCAATCACTTGAGTGGGTAGACCATGCCCCTTGAGTTGGTGTGATTTCGTACATACGTGCACCAAACACACTCGAACAACCCTCAATCCTTTATCTTATACCTTTTCTTTGAAACCTTCAATGAATGAGATTAAATCATCCATCAACGACCGAGATTAAAAGAATGCTTGATCCATGTGACTTAAGACAATTTCAGCACATGTGTTAATTAATTCACTTTAATTATTTTATTTTCTTAAGTTAGACTTAGGAAATCCATTAAAAATGATTAATTATTTGAATAAATTCAACACAACTTGAAATTTCTCAAATCCATTTATGGGTCTTGTAGATCAAGTGTACTCTAGTCCCTCCACAAAATTTGGGACTTAGAGCACAATTGATGCTACCCCAAATACACAAAATCTGAACACTCCCTCTTAGCATCAATAGTGTGCTCTAACAATATGTCACACCATGCATTACAAGATCTTGAGTACTAGATTTGTGTTGTTGATGCTTGGCTTATTGCCCTCCATATATTGCAACGATGTTCTTTGTCTTGCTTCCCATGCCACTTTGCCGACAACTGCTGCATATTTACTCAAGCTCCCTATTTACTCAAGCTCCCTCTCAAATTGCTGCATCATGGTGCCCATAACACTACCACTGCTAATTGCTGCACTACAACTCAGTTTTGAGAAGTAAGCAACTGAATAAATTTTCCCAATTGTTTGATAGACAAGTGAAGTTTCCATCCACCACTAAGCTCCCTA